>CM072162.1:18693757-19323757 GCA_036850595.1 Rhyacichthys aspro | reverse complement strand
AGAATGTTTTCACTTTGAGACTTTGAGGTGTGCTAATCATGAGCAATATGGTCTTGTTTCATTGTGAACTAACAATTTAACAAAATGCATAATTTTTTTTTCTATAAGGAGCAGTTTATGGAAAGAAAAGACTTCCCAAATTGAACCACAGCATTTTGGTATTGTTCTCAGTCCTGGTTCAAAGGAAACAGAATCAAATAAACTTTAAATTAGCAACTGCTGAACCTCAGTTTGTGGATTAAACAAACTGCATTGTCTCTGTCGCTTTAAGAATGACGACCACACGAGGTCTGAGAGATTAATGTCCAAAATGTAACTAGTTACTCTAGTTTTGAGTTCTGTTTAAACAAAACCACATTTTTATTCTGTACTATTTAATTATTGCAGTATGTAAAGCATATCCCATACTTCTGGTCCTGATGTTACTATTTTCAGTGATTAATTTTAGAAAATAAGGCATGGAGATTCTCATTTATCGAGGTCATGATACAGATTTTAAATGCTCAAGCAGAAAACTGACAGGTTCTGGCTGTGGTTGATCTGGGGACATCAGCTTGACCTTAAACAAAAATTAAATTAAAGTTTTCATTAGTATCTTTTTAAAGCCCAACATAATAACATGAATAATGGTGTCTGAATTGTCCAAACTGAACCGACTGAATCTTGTCATTTCTAGTAGTTTTTACAGTGTTTTCTTAAAAACATCACAGTGATATTAGGAGAATGAGTTGTAATGATTATTTCCACAAACGCTCCTCTGTTCAGGCTCGTGTTGAAGCGTTTGTGTTGTAAGTGAGTTACACAGCTCCTCACAGCTGCAGCTGTGGGCGCCTCATGTGATCGTCCCATATTCTCAGCTTCAAAGCTGCACCACAAATGAAAACACAAACTGTCCCGTTAAACATCCCGTCCCGCGAGCAGTTGACCCAGTAATAACAGTAAAGTTTTGTTACATGTCAATGGTCATCCCTCATCAGGCCGCGACCACATGGACAAACAGGAAAAATAGCCGGTCAGTTGACTGTGCATGAGCTCTATTACTCGACTAATATCAGTCACTCATCAAACATTCTGTGTGGAGCTTCCCATTTGATTTACAAATTATTATTAGCTTTCATTTTGGGAAACAACCAGTGAGGTCCAGTTGATGATGAAAACCTACCGTGTTTAACTGCTGTACAGTTGTAAACTAGCTATTTTGAAATCATTTGCACAAAAAACTTTAATCATCCAACCAGACTTAATCTATACAACACAGATCAGTGAAACTTTGTGCTTTACATTAATAAAACAGTAAGTTTATAAGTTTTAATTTTGTTCTATAGGATAGTAATTTGTAAAACATGACAAAAGTCTAGACTGAATAAACAGGTTTTCGATTGGCAGTACTTAATAATGATGATTTTCTTTATTATTTTTTCTTTATTTATTTATTTATTATACATTGGACCAAACCCCAGATGTATTGTTTGTGTAGACATGCTAATTTTCAACAACTGTCCATAGGACTCTTTTTAAGAAAAAACATTAACGTGAACCAGCATCTTTAAGCATTAAAATGGTTTATGCGCTTTAAAATGGTTATAATTTCTGCATCATTCTGCCTAAAAACATGTCTACTGCAGTTTATCAGATGCTGGTTTTTGTGCCACTTTGTAGCTCCTTATCAGATGCCACACTGTTTCTCCCTAACTCTAAAAACCTCCTGGAAAAGCCACAGAGAAGACCTTGAATTAAAACCATTGTATCACCCTGCTATTACTCAAGCTCAAAAATAAACTGCCCTACTCCTAAATCTTCAGCTTTTATAGAAGCAAACAAAGGTGTGTGGTGATCAGCAGAGACTTA
Organism: Rhyacichthys aspro; assembly: GCA_036850595.1. NCBI lineage: Eukaryota > Metazoa > Chordata > Actinopteri > Gobiiformes > Rhyacichthyidae > Rhyacichthys > Rhyacichthys aspro. Next base: position 19,321,909 of record CM072162.1, on the reverse strand, counting down.
ACCACGTCATAGCCTCAGATCACATTTATTTCAGCAGATCCCAGACTTCCTCGAGCCAAACGAGTCATTGAGTTTAACACGGACACTGATCTCATATTTTGTGGTTAGAGATGAGATTATTTTTGAAGCCCATTTACTGATTTTCATGGAAATCACAGTTACTAAAACATGGTATTAAAAAAAAATCTAAGCAACAATTGTCTTTCTTTTGTTTTCAGGCAGAACAGCTGTCTTGTGACCAGAGGAGCGTTTCTTGATGTGTTGGTCAGCCTCTGTGGGCCGAAAATCAGTCTACTGGACGGTGAGTGCAGCTGAAAGCACTATAATACATTTAAGTTGTTATTTATTTCAGGTTTTGCTTTGGGGGCTCAGTAAAGTGCACTTAAAATTGGAAAGTAGAAGTAAAAAAAAACAAAAAACAAATCAAAGAAGACAAGCAAAAACAATAAGAACAATAAAATAAATACATCTGATAAAATGGACATAAGAAAGTCAAAGACCAGCTCAATTTGTGTTAAACAAATGGGTCTTGGGTGGGTGTCATGTGTGAAGAGCATTAACAGTGTATGTGTTGTTGCCCTGTTGTTGGTGATGTCTGTAATTTGTCACTGGCTCCATAAGCCTCTGTTGAAGCCTCATTCTTTCCAAAGTAGAAACAGAACGGACTGAGGTTTTGACAGTGTGATAACCTTGAGAAGAAATGTAATGGTTTGATGGTATCACGGTTTTGCCGATTCTCTAGATGATAACCAAGAATTCTCCCCAAAAAATGGATGCAGTCCCTACAGGCAGAGCTTCACACTGTCCTTTCAGCCGGTTGCTTTGGTGTTTCTGAACAAGTGTAACTCTGAGCGAGACACTTTACATCCATAGTGCAGCAGCAGAATCAGATACTTTTGCTTTGAATGTACTGCAAATTGAGATTGGATATCATATTAGGTGCTTTTTTCATTTTTTCCTCTTACTTTGTTTTGTTGACTCTATAATGAATGGCCCTAGGACCTATTCTTATGTGTAAAAGTTAATACAAAAGGATTCTCACATCCACTAATCTTCGACTAACCATTTGCAACTAAAATTGTCATGTGACTTTACATCTTCACTGGATATTTTCCACTCAAAGACAAAGGCTTCTATTTGTCTTCACCTGGCGTCTTCTTCTCTTGTTCTTGACCACACTTTGCTGATGTCAGCCCTTTGACTCCCTCAGCACCAACTGTGTTCCCTCCATTTGCTGTGGATGTGACTCTGACCGGAGCAGAACAGACAGCGGAGCGTTTGGCGCGAGGCTGTCCACCGCTGCGCTCCGCTTTTAGACTGTTGACAGAAGTTGCTTCACGTCTCGGACAGTTCAGACCTGTTTCTGTTGGTGTGTGTGTGCGACATGTGCGTTTGAGCGCCGGGGGTCTCGCGGCCGGAGGAATGTGAAACCGTAGGATCTCTGACAGATGGTGGGATTGCGCCTATGACCCAGTTTATGGAGCAGAGGAGGAGAAGAAAAGGCCCAAAGGAGGGGGAGGCGCTTGTGTTTTCGGCCGGGGCCATGTGCCGAACACATGTTGGTCTTGACAGTGGAAATACCGAGGATTTCTCAAAACAAGCCCGCAGATTCAGGACCCGGCCCCTTACATAACTAAACAAGCACCTCTTCTTTTAACTCGCACACCTCGGCCATTCTTTCATTTTCTTTTCAGCTTTCTTTCTCGCTCACTTTTAGTTTAGACAGATCAGATACTGACCTCCAAAGCCACTGGTCCACATGGAGTCCACAGGTTGTAAAAGGTTGTAAATGGCATCCAGAAATTAGACCCTGAGCTGTTCACTTTTACACGATAACCTCCTTCTTTTAACTGGCTCCTGGTTTACGCAGGTACCTTCCATTAACAGCCAGTTCTCTAAGTGTTTTGTACCTGGCAGTGTCTGTATTTCTCCATTAGAAGCACGTGGACCCATAAAAAAGCCCCTCTGGCTGCTGTTTTATCTTTCCTACTTTCTGTTTCTGTGCTTTCAGTGCGTATGGAAATCTCATTCCCGTCAAAGCCTATAAGAATTTCACTTTGATAAACTCTAAACTCATTATTATTACATTATCATCTTGTTTTTCCAGGCAGGTTAAAGCAAACAGTGTAAAGACAGAATGTGCAGAATTTTCAGGTGAGTGTCCCAAAGTTTATTCTCTCTGGCAAAAGGTAAAAGTGACTCTCAAATGTTTTTCCTCTGCGTAAGTGATGATTAGCCGATAGCTACACACTCAAAAACATCCTTTACACGTAGACAAAGCAATAAAATAACAAAATGACTGTGGGCAATTCTTTTACAGATTAATTAACCTCATTATTGATCGGAAAGGGATTCACATTTCAGTTTTTCAAGAAAACACACATACATAAAATTAGAAGAAAGGGCAGTTTTAGGTATCGTTAAAGATATGTCATATTAAACATGGATTGAGGTTAAACATGCATCTGGTTGAATTAAATAAAACCATAGGAGATGATGAGACTTTAAAAAACACTACATAACAATTAGATTATTGATTGAACTCAATTGGGGAAAAGAAACAAAATTAATTTAGTTCATAATGTTCTGAGACTTCATTGCTCTACTTTTACTGGGTTCTTTGGAGCTTTTGAGGTGTGTTTTTATAAGATATGCTAATGCAGACTGTTATTTTGAGGAAATTATGAACTGCTGATGTGCAAAATCTCTCATAATACACCTTTAACAGAGCTACTCCTAGCCATTAGGGAAATGAGCTGGGTCGTGATTCCAGATATCAAGTTAAATCTGTGCTCAGTGATTGGCAGATGTAAGAAAACACAGTGACAGAATTAGACTTGAGCAAGTTTAACTCATGTGATTGCTGTTTGTGTTTGACAGCTCGGTAAACCATGGACTTCTAAATACAGAGGCTCGCACCCATCTCAGTTTAAGATGTGTGTGTCATAAATATTCACTGACCGCTGCGATCCAACGGCCAACTTTGAATCCGACGCCTCCTGCTCCTTTTATTAAACGATCACATTCACTCCAGTCATTCATTATGCTGTTTTTCATATCTCCTCGTGCAGTTGAGATGCGCTGAACAAACTTACTCACTTTATACCTCATGTCCCTGCTGGATGAATATGTCCATGTTATTAATTGCACCTTTAATATGTTAAATGTTTCAGACACATGAGGAAATTATGGCTTTGTTAATAGATATATTAACAAAGCCTATAAAATGTGGCTTTTAAGTGGAATCTGACCTAGAACAGCTTACCATAGTGCCATAATGGAAATCATTTACATATGCATTAATATTGATCTCAGGAAACAGGAAACAGCTAACGGAGCATGTGTTTGATTGTTGCTAAAAACTGTTTCCGTTTCACTTTTTGCAAATGTTGCTGTTTCCATAAATGACTTGTAATGCAATGTTTCAGTTGCAAACAATGTCTTTTTATGAAAAAGAGACATTTGTGACTTCAGTTCATCAATGCATTTGTGGTTAACTTTAATTTTTTGCCTCTTCTCACTTGGTAAATAATAGTGTTCATAGATTTTGTTTAGTGATGGTGTTCACTGCATTATTTTAATACAGGTTGAAAGGAAGCTAGCATCATGTATCACAAATGTCCAGTGAACTTTCTGGTTTCAGGTTCAAGTGCTCATGAAAAATAGTGTCATTTTTGCCATATTGTTCTGCCGTTCGTTACCAGATGGTGTAAAACTTTCAGGAACAGCCTCTTGTGGTTTATCTTTTAAAAGGCATTGTATTATTAGCCATAAAGCGTAAGCACTTTTGGTGCATCTGCAATTGAAGACACGAAGGCGGTGGCTGTTGTTAATATCAGAGACTTTTGGGACAACGAGCAGCCTTTTAGTCTAATTAGAGGGAGGGACCTGGGTAAATTGTAAAGCTCAATCAGCAGCAGTAGGAGGAGGTCGGGCCTCTCGCAGTGTCCCGCACACACACACACACGTAGCGTCTGGGGTTTGTTTTTCACAGTTTGGGTAATGACAGTGGAAGCTGATGTGAAATCCAGCTGTGTGCAGAGTGAGAGCGCACGTGCAGCGTCTGGACGAGGGGAAGCTTGACACAGCAAACTGTCTGCACCGGCAGCTTTTAGAGCAGTGGGTCTTGGCCTATTTTAAATCACAGACCCATTTTAGAAAGCTATTGACCCCCGTCTAACCATCCAATCAGTGCTATAATAAAGGCCGGCTGTGTTTAACCTTTGGTGCTGTTGACATTAAAGATCGTTAGAAAGAAACCATATCTCTTAAACAGAGTGAGATCAAGACCTGCCATTGTAAAAAACATATTACTTCATAACATAGTTTTCAGAGAATGCATCTGGACATAGTTTTGAAGGTAGAAGACGTTCAAAACCTGTTCATAGTTTAGATGGGATCATGAGTTTTTAGTCCCATTTCGACCTGAAGCCCACCTCTGTCATGTCGGCCCAGGTTTATTTAAACCAGCTGCTGCGGTCCCATTCACTTTAAATATTTGATGTGTTGTAAAACAGGCCATTTCACGTCCAGCGCTCGTGTTCTTCTTTATCCTTGACACATGACCCACAGATGATTCGGATCACTTTATGGGGCATCTCTCTTATTTTGGTCTGTCAGAACAACCCAGTCAAACTGTCTGTCAACTCTTGCTCAGGAATGATAACAGCACATAGGTCATGTGTGGTTACATTACCTTTTAGGAAAATTATTTCATTCTGACGTTTTTGAGTGCAGGAGCCATGTTTACTGTTAAAGAGCCTCGGGAGCGAGCGATTCATATTTAATCCATTTGATTGAAGTCTTTGTGATGTGAAAGTCTGTTGTGTGCCTGTAAAAGACACCTGTATATGCCATACACCTGTGTTTATTAGTCTGAATAATCCCAAGACTTCACTCCTGTTATAATCCACCAGGCCACAGCCACATCCCAAAACCTCATTTGAGAAGCAGTTTTTAATGAAGCCTGGATCTGCTCCAGCAGCAGGTTTACACATGAGCTGCGTCCAGTGTTGTAGAGATTTAAATAAACACAGCTGTGGAGGCACAATGGCTGTTTATGATCACACATGAAAAAATCACACTCAAATGACTTTAACAGGAACGCCTCACAGTACTATACTCTTTCTTCATCATAAACACATCAGTTCTCTTTTCTGTTTAGTATTTTTATAAATTAGATCTCATATCCTCTGTTGAGTCATCTGGGCAGCTACCCATTCACCTCCCCAAAATCTTTTCATCTTTGTAAAATAGGTCTAGGATCCCACTCTCAAATTGATGTGACGTTGTTAATTTAAAGAACTGACATCTTTCACTTCCAGTCATTCCCTCGCGGAGCTTATATCGCTCTCTCACTTCTGAGCTTCTTTCTAGCAAACAGCAATGAGAAATCTTGGTTGTTTTTGACCTTGTTGAGCTCATACCAGTAAAGACACTGTGTTAACAAAACAAAGATATTTTAAGCATTTTACCAAAACATTTAAGTCAACTCTACATTGAAATGGTAAAGTATAAACAGTATGCCTCCCTTAATTGAGTGAAGATTTCCATCTATTGTGTGCCTAACCTTTGCGAAATTACTGGTTAAAGAATGTACTTAACCAAATTGCAATTTATTATAGATCTTCATTGATGTCTTTGTTATTCTGTGGTTGCTGCTTCTTAACTCAGACCCGTTGCCATGGTGACGGCGATGAGAACTAACCAATGGCACTAATAAAGAGGAGAAAAATATAGTTTGGGATTTGTGGTTTGTCCCTGGTTGAAGAATATTGTGGAAACTGGAAAGAGTTTGAACTATCGGCCTCGGAGGAACTGTCCGTGAAGTGCCCTCGGAGTTTATCCATGTTCTACTTCATACATTTTTTTCATTGTTTAATTTCACTCGTGCCTTTTTGTTTTCCCGTAAGACTCAAGTCCGTAACATTGGTTTAACATGTACGAGGAGCTAATGAAAACATGCTGTCTCCAAAGCCTGGGACGTAAACACGCATACGTTCCACACGGCATGTGGTTGTTCATCTCCAGTGCAGCATGACAGACAGCCGTTTTCTGTTTGACACGCTCCCATTCTCCTTCACTAGTCCTCCGCTCCGTCATCCCTTCATCATGGTGTCATTACTGCGCCCCTACCCCTATTATAACCATTAGGCTATGCTTATTTGCCCCCGGACCCCCCTTTGAGGATCAGGTTCCACAGTAACTTGGTCCATCTCTGGAGGAATGCGGCATTTCCCGCTCTTTTGTCAAGCCACGTTTTGAGCGGCACAGTGGGGCCGGATTAAGTTCCACTAGTTTCATAAGCCCCGTGCTTGTGTGTGTGTGCGTTTATGTAAAGCTAATTGAGTTGGCTGTCAAAGTGGGGTCTGTGTGCTGTCCCGGAGCACTACAGTAGGGAGGAGTACTGCTTCAGGGAGGCGTTTAGTTACTCTAGAGCTGCCCTGCCTCTGGATTATTCTTACATTTCAGAAGGAAGTGCATGTGTATTTGTGCGTCCATCACTCCCCGGGGGTGTAGTTCACAGGTGGTGGCTCTGGCAAGGCGCTGGGCATTTCCAAACACACACTGGCAAAGCCTCTCCAACATATACGCCAAAATAGAAAGTAAGAGGACACTGGCTTCTGCTGTTGGTATCTGTTTGAATCACAAAGGATTATGGGGATTTGTTTGTTGGAGAAGAAGAAATAAAGCCACTGAGATGACAGAAATCTGATCAAATAAATGGAAAAGTAATGTCAGTTCTCCTTTGTTGAGTAAAACGATGGCCATGTTTCCACTGAAATGGTTCAGTATGGGTAACATAACTAAAGAAAGCTTAGGAGGTGTTTATATTTCCATACTTTACCACGATGTAACCCTCTGCTCTGGACAATAGAGAAGCCTCACTCGGCCAAACATAAGAATCTAAAGGGAAAGAAAATAAAAATGTTTGAATAAATCTTGTTGTCTTGTTCTTTTGATAAACATGGGCATATCCAAAAAAAAAAAAAAAAAAGAAGGTAACTATTGTACTCTTTTGTTATTGTTCTCTCACATGAGAAAAAGTTGTAGACAGTTTTAATTTCAGAGAACATTTACTTTATATCTTACTAATTGACATGAATATATACTATACTAGCCAACTGAGAAGGATGCTGGACCATGTTTAGTGTGCTTTATAAACCTAAAATTAGACAATTAAAAGGATTTCCAAGTTGTTTTTTTATGACCCAAACAAGATCCATAATCTTCACTGCAGGGACATTTTGAGCTGGTTTGAATGTAACCAAATGGGAAAAGCACTTAACTGTGTTTATGCTAACCTTTTTTTTCACTCTGACATTTAAAAATGTCAACGGTGATGTCAGCAGGCCAATAAAATAATATTACCTTTGGAAAGATTGGGACGTCCTGAAGCATAGATTTAATTAGCTGTGTAACCAACCTGCTCTAACCCACTTCTGTGTGTATTTATTGTTGTTTTTCAGATTGCGAGGTCAGAGAGCTGCGACAGAAAGCACTATCCATCCTTTTAGCTTCAGATCTGCTCAGTTCAAGCCTCTCCCCTGTTGCCCTTGTTCCCGGCACCACTCAGTACCTCCTGAGCCTGTCCCGTATGGCCCTCAGTGCCAGTGTGGAGTCTCCTGAGCTGTGGGACCCCCAGCTCAGACCCCAGCTACTACACTGTCTTTTGAGTTGTCCCTGTTACGAGGTGAGGGATCTGGCTCTAGACACCGTCCTGAGGAAACTACACCAGGGGGACTCAGAGAGGGGCGAGCAGAGGCTGGACCAGACCACCCTCGCTAACCTGACGGGACTGGCCCTTCACGAGACACACCCCCATTGTCTGGCCAAGGTGGGACCACACACACTGTCTCACATGAAGCATCTGTTTGTGTGTTTGTCTGCTCAGTTTACAGAAGGGACTGGCCTTGTTCTTACATGGGACATCAAACAAAAAGGACCCTTTCCAAATATATGTGCTCTTATATATTTGCATACACCTGTTGTATGTGAACTTTAGCTTCAGTAGCTTTTTTAAACAGTAGCTGTGCTCAATGATTGGTAAAGTTTGACAGTACATTACTTCACTTGGCTTTAGAAACATGTTTGTTTATTTATTTATCCGTTTATTTATTGAATTCTTCTCTGCAAAGCTCCAAAGTCATTCAGATCTAGAAGATTTCTCGAGTGTTGTGACCTAGACCAAACTAACCCAGATCAAGTCATGACTGAGACCAGAGTGTATCAAAACCAGGACTTTTAGAGACTGTGAGTGAGGCCAGGACCAAAACCGTGGACAAGTCAAGGCCAAACACAATTACACAAGTCTAAACACATGGAGGTTAGCCAGTGCCTGATGAAGAAAGCAGGAAGTTTTCTTTTTTAAAAGTATAACATTAAACATGAAATTAAAAAAAATATTTTCCATCCAATAACAAAAAGTCATATTTATCAGTTGTTAGCTTGGCTGGTCTTTAATAATAAGTTGAATGTTACTTAACTTGTAAACATTGTATTTCTCTAAGTTCTTGAAATGACTGAATGTATGTTACAATATGAGGTGGACACGTAAGACACTGGGCCTTTTAGCCCGACCTGAGACTAGTCACAACAAAGTAGGCTCTATGACCAATCAGAGCAGACTTCAGTTAGGAACAGGAACTTTAAAAGTAGAGGGAAACTGTATGTAAACCTATTCTAGTAGTCCTGTAAAAGGCTGATCTTACCAATTATCATTATAAATTGTTTATTGGTGACAAAAAAGTGACATTTATGTACTGCTCTAATTAAAGTTGTCTTTAATTTTTTGCCTCTCTTTAATTTCACACACATTCAATGAAGTTGTGATTGCATTTTTGATTTTATGTTGGATTTAGATCAGGAAACTGTCAGGACCAGTTCTTTTTAATGTTACGGTAAAAGTCGTGAGAATGCATATTTTCATTAGACGTATATTTAAGAACACATTTGTCTCTGTTTTTCCTCGTTTCACTGAACCACTAATTGATGAAACATCCATCTTGCAGAGACTTGCGTGAGAGTCTAATCAGCCTCAGTGGGAAACGCCAAACTCACTGGCACGGTTCTGATTCACTCACTCTGTTAAACTCACACATAAGAGGTTTGGTAGACTTCTGCTCTAACGAGTTTTGGAGGGGAAAGCGCGGTGTATTTCCTGTTTCGGGACACAAGGTCATATTTCAGACTGTTAGTGAAGTGTGGACGGCTGCTCTCCTGTCGTTAACACGCTGTAGACTGACGTGACTCAGGACGGGCCTTGGTTTTGGAGGTGGATTCTCCGCCAGGCGCTGCTTTACGGGACAGCCGTTAATGTTTAGTGTCGGCCCCGTTAAATGGGGAGCCTCCCCTGCACCAAGGACACGCCAACCCAACAGGACAGTTGCCATAGCTCGGCCCAGTGCATTCTGGGAGAGCAGCAGTAGGCCCAACACTTCTGTTATGTCCTGCTATTCTTAGTCTTTTTAAAGGTGGATTTAAGGGTTTTAGTCAAGTTTACAGCTGTCTATATCGCGTTTTCATAATCTATCCAATAACAAAGTGTGTTAACAATATGCATGACATGTTTTGAGAGTCACTTTTAGGCCACATCCTCAAAAAAAAACAAATGGCTGCAAAACTGACAAGGATCTGTTTAGTCTTCATAACTTATCTGAATAGAAAAACTTTAATAGTGCAGTTTATTGTTACAGAGTCTTGTGTATAAGAGCAAGAAATGACCATCTTAATTCAATGAGCCCTTTGTTTGTTGTAGTCTCATATGCAGTGCTTTTGCTAAGTCCTTTGTGCACTCCCATCCAATAACCCCACATTGCAGAACTATTTCACAGGCTTTGATCAAATATCCATATTACACTCTTATATTACATGAAGCTAATGGTTTATTTTACCTGCCTTTTTGCAGAAAAAATAACAACAAAGCAATCTGCAACTTAAAGTCATTCAACTCTATGTCATAATCCCAAGTTGTACCAGACCTCAACGTAAAAGCAGACTATAAAACTTCAACAGCATCCTAAATGGCAATTGTAAAGCCCATTGTTCAGAATGGGATCGGGCAGTGCATGATACTCCATAGGCATTACAAAGGAACAAATGTCTTATTCTATGCCAACAAGAAACTGAGTCCTTTGCTTATTCATCATTATCCAATAACCCTGCACTGCTTAAATAAGTTTACATTTTGTTGGATTTAGTAAGTACGACATACATCATATGACATCAGAATCAACATTTGTAAAGTAAATGAATTACAGAAGGTCGTTTTTACTCCATTGCCCCTCAATAAAGTGAATGTAGTTCTAATGAAAGTTTGGCCTCTTCGTGGGTCAGTCTTTACCCCCTGATTTGGCCCTCGCTGCCTGTAAATACCAGCGAAACTCAGCGGGGCCTCGAGGCTCTAAAGACAGAACGCAGAGTGTGACTTTTATGTTTGTTAGCGTTTGTGTATGTGTGTGTTCGTTCTGGGTGGGCGTCACGTTTATTTGCATGTTACAGCTCTGAGAGTGTGTACGCGTCCACGCCTGAGTTGGCATGTTTTCATGTGACTGTGTATATTTGAGTATGTGGGCAGGCCTGTGTGTTGCAAGACGGGAGCTCATTAAAGCGCGCTGTAAAAGTCAGGAGTCAGCAGAGACGCTCGGACCAGCTGTGTCAGAGCAAGACGTGTGTCGAAAAACATGCATGTGAAGCTCGTTTTTATTACAGAAAAAAAATTAAAACTTTTCGACTTATGGGATATAGAAATGCTAAACGGGTAGTGACAGGAGCTTGGCTTGGCACAGTGAGTGATTGATGGAGGGCAGTGCAGAGCGAGAAGCCATTGTGAAATGTGTCCACCGCAGCCTCCCAGTTAAACAAGTGTAATGAGCTGCTGTGGTTATTGGTGAAAGTGTACACTTGTCGGCAAATTTAATTACAGCCCAACCCAGCTCTGCCAATGTATGCTGAGCTTTCTATAGAGCTGCAGTAATAAATTATAACATTACCCTGTAAGGTGTACACACTCTATTTCACTACCATTTTGTGCGAGAAGTTCCTGCTTTTAAAGCTTCTAAATAGTTTTATTAGTCGCCACTTATCACTGAACTGAATAAAAAGCAAATTTATGTTTTTGGAAAAAGACTAGAAACAATTGGTGTTGGTGGATAATACACTGGATCTGCTCCTGAAATGAAAAATAGATGAGTGTTTCCAGTTTCCCAGCTGTCAAAACTCAAAAGAAAATTAATGTGTTTTGGATACTCATTTTTTCCCTGTTTTTGTTGGCTGTGTTTAGTGAAATATGAACAATAAATTCTGTGTGTTTAATCTGTGAAGCATGAGGCCTAAGGTGAACACTTATTTCAGTTTTTTTGGAAAAAGTTAAATAGTGTTACCCTACCTAACTATTGTGAGAAACTAAGTCTTTATTTTAAATTAATACGTCTAAAAAGTAGAAATTAAATATGAAACAGTGGTGGAGGGATGCAAGATTCAATCAATGAGAAACTCCTTCCTCACTAATCAAAGCACTATTAGAGAGAAATAAAAGTATTTCAAACCACAAATAAAGTGAGTTTGTGTATAAACTATACACTGTTTTTACAAAATGTTTTCATGATCTAGTTTACAGGCTTGAGTTAAACTCACTGATTATTGTATTTGGTTTAACAGGGTCACAGTCCATACACTGGACACTGGAGGAGCTTTACCTTTCTGCCTTGTCTTTTCACAGCTCACATGCTCAAATATACAGTCACACACACAAACGTTTACACACTGACGCTGCATGCAGCCACTCGCCCCGACCCCCACCAGCCCCGTCCCATAAAGCATGCCTTATTTTAAAGCTCTAATAACAGGTCGAGGCCTAGAAAGAAATAATAATCAGTGAGATATGCTGCAGGAATGTCAACATGTGTTCTCTGCTGGATGTGTGTTTAAACGGGGGTCTCATACGGCGTCAAACAAGGCTTTTCCTCGCGGCAGTCCGTCAGCTGCCAGTGTGTCCGGAGCACTGACCCGATCAAAAAAACCTCAGAGGAGGAGTACAGTCCGGGAAGGAGGAAGCACAAATTGAGTAATATAAGTAATAGTCGAATGAATGATGACGGAAGACTCGCAGGTGCTCTATCCTGGCACACACGAAGAGAAGAAGAAAAACAAACAAACATAGAGTTATCAGTTTGGTGTGTAATGTGTGTCTGACAAATCTGACAGAAGTACAATACCTGCTTCCACACCTGACTTTGACAAATTATAACACCTCGAAAGCTGATGAGATACTTCAATTCATACAATTAAGGCTCTGCATTTAATTGAAAACAAGGTATCTAAAACCTTTAACCTTGAATACTAATACCATAATACAGTCTTTACAGACTTTACAACAGGTTAATATGAGTCTTGACAAGGACAAAAGTAAACTGCGACCTGAACTACACTAAACTAAACTAAAACTGAAAGTTTTAATGTGTACAGAGAGTTCCTAATAGAGAAAGATGTAAAGTATATGTGTGTGTGGGAGCGAGCCGGGCAGCTGTGTGCCCGTGGTTTGGGCGTGCGTAGGGAGGATCTGACCGGTGCAGTAAAAATACTCCGGGGCCAGTTGCCAGCTGCAGAGAGGACACCAAAGCTGTGTTGATGGATGAGCTCTGTGTGTACATCAGGGTATGGTTCATATGTGCTGTATATGTTTCTCCTGACTCCCCTTCCTCTGGCTTCAGGTCCTGGAGGTCCTGTGTGTGCTGAGCTCCAGTGGGCCCATCCTTTGGCGGGACGGGGCTCGGCTTTTGTCCCAGGAGGAGGTTCTGCGGCGTCTCCTCTCCCTCGCTCAGACCTCTGCTCACAGGTCAGATACAAGGCCGTACACCACATGCACAAATATTGGCTGACGTCATGCTTTTGGCCACTGTTACATAACCTCGTTTTCTATAGCAACAGGAGTCTTAAAGTGATAGTACATGTTTTTTTTTTCCTTCAAATAGGATTTATAGGACATGTGAATAAATTAGGTGCATGTGGAGCATAACATATACACAAAAAGTGACTCTATACAGTATTTATCTAACAGAAGAAAATAAGTACTGATCTGTTGTCATCGGGCCTGGCTCCCACCTTAAACACCTGCTGTCAAAACATTCCCGTCTCTCCTCTGAGCTGTGATGGAGGAGGCTGTGGCCCGATGCTGTCAGCTCCTCATTCAGAGCCACGGTCCATGCAGCGGGGCTCGACGGGTCACCGGCTGCACCTGGTTTCGGCCGATCCCTTAAACTGAGCTGGGTCATGGTTTCCATTTGGGCTTTTTGCTCTTGTTGGTGACAGAAGCATCATTTTACTGGATGAATGTGAATTCAGCCTGAGGAAGTGTGATGTAAGACAAGCCTGCCAAATAGATGACCTCAGCCTGGAAATCCAATAATAGGTGTATGTGTTTGAAGATGTTTGCACTATTTCAATCTCACTCAGTATATGTAATTTTTAGCATGTTTCTGATTATATTAAGCCCTAAGTGTGTTAACAGTTTAGTGCACGCCTGCCTGTCAATGAAAAAGGAGTATTAAGCTAGTATTAATGGCCATGACCCAATACTGACACAACACTAGAGACATTTCAGTTATTGTCGTAGATGTGTTTGGACTCAACACAGAGCTGGCAGAAGAAAACAGAAGTAAACAATTCAAATAAAGACAAAGGCAGCTAGTGATTAGTGCAGTTTATACTAATCTGTCGCTGCCTATTTTTATTTCAGCTGTTGTTTTTTTATCTAAGTGTAAAAAGCTTAAAGGGGGAAAGCTCTGTCTTACTTTGTGGAGCCAGAAGCTGAGCACTGTGGACTCATGAGCTTGATTTTTTGATGTTTAAGTAAATTTGGACAAGGAGAGTAGGGCAGTAGTTCAGTTAAAGATGCTATTTGTAGCTTTTGGCAGCATCTGGTAGTGAAATTGCAGATTGTAAATTCATCCCTCACACCCTCTTTTATACAGTCTGTGAGCACATACTGTAGCCCTGCAGGAACATGCTGTTGTTTCTGCACAAACTCTGCTCAAACCAAGATGATCAAGTTAGAAATGAATTAACAAAATCAATTTACTTTGTTCATTTTCTAAATCTAATGCAGGATTGTGTGTTTATCGGGACAGCTGTAGGATTAAGAAGTAATAGTTCTAGTCTTGAGTTTTGTGACGCTTTAAAGTTATATTTTTTCTAGATTGCCTATTTCTAAGATTTGTTTGAAGTTTTTGATGGACATTAGTTTAAAATATAGCCTGAGCTGGGTTTTACTTTAACTTTGTGCTACAAAATATCACTCAGTGCAGCTAATCTGTGGATGCAAATATGTTTCTGAAACAGCAGATGAATGATACTGCCAATCTTTTTAAATATAAGTACTATAAACGTTATATATGTAAGTATTCTTTTATATTATTCTCACCTCTTGGATCCAAACCATTTTTGTTGTGGGAGTTTACTGGCCCATGAGTCATGGGGCCATCTGAAACCACAAACTGATTTGGCGCATACTGCTTCACTATTTGTGTATTTTCCCACTGTAAACCCTTTGACATGCGCTGACAGACACACACCTTTTTTGACAAGCCACCGCTGTACTGTTCTCACCCCAACAACAGAATACAGGCTCGACCAAGGATTGGATTACAAAGGCTCTTAGTCGCGCAAAGCTTTTCCCCGGCCACAATCTCTGGTCGCGGGGATCCACTTTCTCTTTGGAGCGGCCGCAGGGTTATGATTAGAGCCGGGCTGGGATGAGATTGGGTTGCTGGCTGCCCTTGTCTGCCGTGTGATTGAATGGCACCAAGGCTATTGTGATATGCAATGTAGTGTTGAGGACCAGCACACTTCTTTTGTGGTTTGTAAGTCAATACAGTTGATTGATGTGTGCAGTAATGGACCTGGGGAGTTCTCCATTAGCGTCAAAACCTAACACCACAATTTCTGAATCTTATAAATGTACAACTAGTTCTTATTATGCTTTTTTGACTTATGTTTTCAGTGTGGAGCTACATTGTGCTGCGCTCACTCTGCTTTCTCAACTGGTGGCTCAGCTCGTGACCTCTGACCCTCAGGTAAACATTAATACTATTAAAAATATGCAGTGTGTATAATTTTTGGTGTCATCCGGTGGCAACACTGAAGATAGAAATTCCCACTGCACACCCCTTTGTTCTACAGCCTGTGAGCACCTACGGTAGCTCTGCAGGGACACGGAGTCAGTCTGTGGACAGCAGCATTAGCATTATTGCTACATCCAGACTAATATGCTTTAATTTAATACAGCATTAGAGCAAAAGCAGTGCATTCTAATAAGGCTTTATTTTAAGTTATCAATAGGAAATGCCCAGTTGCCGAGGATACCATGATGTTTTTGTCTGACAACTAATCAGAAAAGATGAACTGACAGCTAACACCAGCGTCTCTTGCCCTGTTTCCTGTCTATGTACTATCAACTATGAAATGAAGACAAATAGGCCAAAAAGAATTAGATTACATCAGTGTGGATGTGGCATTTGACTCTTTGCCAATTTGGCTGACGTTGATACTAAGCAGATTACAGTTTTTTTCTTTCTGTTTTGCAGTGTATTATCAGCATTATCAGCTGACAGCGTCAAATTATTAAAATGAAAATGACATGCCCATTTGTTTTTACCACTGCTCTTAAACTTGTTCAAAGTATCAGTGTTTTCACTCATTCTGTTTGTGAATGTTACAGTTTGTGATCCATTTGTTATTAGGATGCCAGTGCAGCAGCTTGCTTCTCTCAGTGGGGAGCTCTGGTTTGTTCATGCTGCAGTGAAGAGCAGCCTGTGGAGGTGAAGATAATGGCGTCCAAGGTCCTGGTCAGCTGCACTTTCTCAGTCCTGACCAGCCCTCATCTGCCTCTGGGTCAGTCTCAAATATCTACATACCATAAGTGAATTGTTTATGCAGTCTTTGAATGAAAATAAATAATATCTCTATTTCATTTACAGGTTTTGCCAATACGGTTTCTCTGTGGAAGAGTCTGGTCACACTGTTGCAGGATGAAGACCAGGAAGTTCGAGACGCTGCTGCAGACTTCGTTTCTAATGTTCCAACATCTTTGCTCAGTCCAGGTATGTTTTGAATGGTTAATTCATATAAAGAGGCCTTGAGTGTTTCTTATCATTCAAAAACTAGCCCAGATATAGTAGCTGCCTGTTGTGTACTTGCTATTTGTTGCTAATGGGCTACAACTTTGCAGTTTCAGCTGCATATAACCCATTTTACCTCAGCATTGAGAGCAAACAAATCAAATAAACACAAGGTGATGGATTCATAAACTGTATGGCATCCAGCCTCTAGATGGCGATAGACACAGTTTGGTTTCACTTTTAGGTGCTTGTCTTTTTGTCCTTGTTTATATGTATCATCTCAGTGGGTAACACAGGAAATAAATGTGTAAAAAATATCACAATGGCACAGACTCTCTAGACAGTACTAAACATTATGACGCACTAACATGCAAGAAAACATATCCATACATAATTACAACTAGAGCATTAATCAAAATAGCTCAGCTGGGATCTACAGTAAAGCGCTCGACGAATGGTATAAACAGACACAAGCCTTAAAACCGCAGCAAACACATGGCGATGTTAAAAAGGGGCGGATGACATAATTTCGTGCTAAGGGTTGGGGAGCATTCCTGGAACGAAGAGCGCTAATTCTAGTTTGGCACTCAGGACGGTGACAGTGAAAAGTGAGTGTTTATAAGAGCAAGTGTGTGGTTATGTGTCATTGTTTGGAGAATGTTTGAGGTTTGTTTTTTGAACAATTTTATAACGTCCACCAAATGCCTCAAAAGTCGCCCGCCCAAACACACACATATACTGTTTTGAATATGTCCCAAGAATCATGAGTCAGGACACACTTCGAGGTGGCATGGGACACTTGTGATGGGAAGGGTTGGAACAGCAATGTGTCTGGCTTGCCCTTCTTCATGTGACAGTATATAAAGTGACACTGGCATTCTGTCGTAATAGTATAGCTATGTCAGTAACTTATTCATGCACAACAACGGTAGGCCACACATAGAGCTGTCCTGAGACTACTTTTTCTAAAATAAGTTCTTAAAATTGTCCACTCGACTGTACAGATGTATAAAATTCATACTATATCAAGTGACTTACTTTGAAGGAGCTTGTTTTCGAGCATTTTGACACTCACCATCCTTGTGTAAAGTGCTCATCAGTTAATAAAAGTCACATCCAGGTTTGGTCTGGCCTTGAACCACTTCAACCACTTATAGTTATAGTGTTTGACTTAATATAAACAAAGGTGTTAAATGGTACATATTATAGACAAATGACAGTTAAATGCATTCACAAAAAATGTTCTAGATGGTTTCCTTTGTGTGAAGATTAATTCAGTTTTATGCAAATCCTAAATATTATGCCTTTAAAATGTATACAAACAGTTTAAAATAGAGAAATGTACAATGAAAAAACGCCATAGTATGTAAAGTACCAACAAGTCTGAGTACAGTATTCTTCAGTACCAGCAAGTCCCTGAATGCCTCAACAATCCTGGTCACACAAGTACATTAAACTTTATTTTTATTGTACAAGAAAGAACAGTGGGTTTAGCTGTGCTGTCCAAATATTGAACACAATAAGCTATTATAACAATATGTAGTGATTCAGGAAGAGGAGATGGTTAAAGTTGTCCTACTGACATTTAGACTCTAATGCCTGATTTACAGTGCAACTCATTTAACATTTGTTTGTACGTGAGTGACCCTCATTTAGAGTGACGCCAAAACAAAGTGCAAGTAACCATCAAACCAATATTGAAGAATTAGACGAAAAACTGGAACCAGATGGCGATGTGGGACTGATTAAACCAAATACAATAGTTATAGAGCCACATTTAAGAGGAAATGTGGGTAGGAACTGAGGGTCAGTCGGGCACATATCAAAGGCAGTATTTCCTCAAGTTTTGATGGTTGTGAAGTAGTATTTGATTTAAAATTAAGTACTATTGAAATGTACATATCTATATTGAGGTTTAAAGTAAGAAAAAAAAACTTTAACTTAAAAAAATAAGCATAATTAACTAAAATCCTCTTCAGCCAAGAAAATGTCTCATATTCAAACATAAAAATACAAAGTTACAAAGTAATAGATGATTTAAAAAGCCAATCTCTGGACTGTTTGTGGTTGCATCATTAAAAAACAAACCTTAAAGTAGGATCTGAATAGGACCCGTAACTTTTTTAAGGCAGTGACAGCTGACGACAATCGAGTGCCCCTCCACAAACACTTCCACTCTGACTTCCTGTATTTTTCTCAGCTTTCCTGTTGGAGCCACCCGTATTGTGTCTGTCACCACTGATGGTATCTGGAAACATAACACGAAAGAGAAAAAAACATGTCGTCTAACGTGGCTCCTTCACTGAGTCATAGGGGAAGACTCAACTTACAGTGACTAATTTGTTTATTGTTCTTTTATACTGACACTTTAAGTTTATTTGTCTACCTCCATATTTGACAGGCAGTGATAAAAACTTTTCAAAGCTGATCTGAGGACTCAGGAAATGCATTTAAAATTCCTTGTAATGTTTTGATAGTGGGATTTTATCCAAGGGTTGTGCGTTCGTGCTCTATACGTGTTTATGTACATAAGACCAGACAGACTGCGATAAGCTGTCAGCTCAATATCAGATAGGAGCTAAGCAACACAACGGAGATGGAGAGGTTTCAGGGGAACAGGAAAAGAACACAATAGGCATAATTACAGAGTGGGTGTCCTTACGTGGAGAGTGGACAAAAGAGGCTGGGGCATCCTCTGTTTCTGTCCAACTACATTTAGACTTTACTGTATGTGTGTTTGTGGGTGGGGGGCCTGGAGTGTGCTACTTACCGTAAATTAACCTGCTTTTAACTGGACAGAGGCATGGACTGTGGAAAACAACCTCTATTTACACAGCAACATGTTCACTGCAAATGGCCTTTGGAGATTTCTTTTGCTTTACATCCTTGTTGCTTTGTGGAGTTCATGTTAAAAGTGGTACTGTCTGCTGTAGACACACAATGAAAAGAGCAACATTAGCTAAATATTGTTCCTCACTTTTCAAATGATCTTCTATCCGTATAGAAATGTTGTGTTGCCTTTTATGGAGTGGACCTGCACCAGTGCGTCTTCTGTAGTGGTGCAGTCAATAAACAGGACAATAATTAGACTTTAAAGAGTTGAAACAAAAAGTTTAAAGGAAATGCCAACAACTAGGAAAGTCTGGTTTGATTTTACACTGTCAAATAAAACATGACTTTTATCAATAAACTGGACAAAAATGCTTAGATCCTGACCTCAGAGACCTCAGTGAGCTGCCACGGCTCTGACTAAGACAATACTTTTAAAATGGCCTCTGGGTGTGTTAGTTCTATGAGGAGTCCAATTGGGGTTTTGGATGACTAAGACATGGGTATTATGAACTTTTAAACATTTTAGTCAGACTAACAAAAAGTACACATTTTTCTTTAAAGCTGGAGTGTTTCGTTTTTGGCGACATCTGGTGGTTTGTGATCACATGCCTCGCACCCCTCTTTGCTGCAGCCTGTGAGCACCTACGGCAGCCCTGCTAGGACATGTCGTCTAAAAACAAACCAAGAGGAAATAGTTCAGATGCTGAATTCACTCTTAAATCTTCAATCAATTCAGTTCAGTTTTATTCGATTCAGTTCTTAAAATGTCCTAAGCCTTGATGCAACTTGGTGTGTTTTGATGGCATTACACACTACACCATTTTCTAAACTTTTACTGTGCACCTTAAAGCTCATGTAAACAAGCTGCCAAAACAAGCAGTTCATGTGTTGTCCTCCCAGTGGGAATTCAGCACTGAATGGACCACTGTAATTTGGTAATCTCAAATGTGAATGAGCGATCTCTGCCAGGAAAGCCAAATTCCTCTCGTCAATGAAAAACAACCAGGAAACCCATAAGACATTACATCCCACTCACTGTAAAAATAACAAACCTTCATTTAGGGAAATATGTCATCTTTCCTCTTAGACTAAGGGCTGTTCTGTAATTAAACCCTCAGCAGGGTGATGTTTAGGCCATGGTTAGCAATACTAAAATCAACTTAGACATACAGCTATTACGTCTTGTCTTCACTCCATGCGTCTGTCATGTAACGGAAGGGCATTTATATAGAAAGGGTGATTTAGGGTCAGAGTCTGTAGAGATATCTGATGGAAGTGCTATAAACAAGACAAGATTTTAACTCAAAGAAACTGTTAAACCTTTTAACTGGGTTCACAAGGGAGCACCATTGGAAAAGCTGGACTGTTTATGTATTTCAGAGTTTAGAAAGTCCTTAAATTGAGCGCTTGTAAATGCTTTCGAGTCCAGTTCTGTGTGGCGTCTTGGTCAAACCTCATGGTAACATTTTGGGGAAAAAAATAATGAGGGGCTAAGATTCAAAAAAGTCAATATACATACTTCCAGAACATTTGGAATAAATTACTATGAAATTTCCATGACTGTAAAAGCACTTTTTAAATTTCCAGGAATCACAGAACCCTTTTTCATCCTATATTTTTATACAAAATTAAACTTTACTCTGACAATTATACTGCTGTTATGTTGCCATTATGAAGACAGAGCACCCCTATCTTTATATATATATAAAACCCAACTTCATTTTCTCTCACACTCTTTTCACCTCACTACTTTCTCTCTCTTCTAACAGCCGCTAAATAAATATGTAAATGAACCTGATTGTGACACTCTTCCCTTAATGGTCCTTTGCAAACATTACAAAGGTGTAATCCCTCCATCGACTGGTAAACAATAGATGGATTAAAAGGGCAGACATCACTGGTTTTGTTTTCCGAAGCCCGCTGCAGTGTCTTCCTGCTGGTTTTGGTGGCCTGCATAATAAGAGCTGAGGAGATTAACCCGCTGCAGACAAAAAGCTAACTCAAATTTAAACATATCCTGCTTGTTCTGGCCTTAGCCTCTTTATATGCAGTGGAAAACAGTGTGTGAGACTATCTGTCCCTTCCCCTTTAGGCCAGCCAGGCAGTCTGCTGTGGGCGCGTTTGTGTGCGTTGTTTACGGCCTGCCGTTTCAGAGTCAAGTATGTGAGGTGTGAGCTGCTTCAGATGGAGGCGACGACTCCTGGCCTTTGATATGGAGCCAGGCCGAGATGTGGGAACAGAGACGGCTGCTGTCACACACAAAGGCAAAACATACGACTCATGCTTTATCCCAAAGAGCACTGGATTGTTCTAGTCTTAGCTGGATTCGCTCGGTTCATTTGTTGCATTTTTTACAGTAATTGGTCACGTGAGATTTTGAATGAATTTAAACAATAGGTGATTTGCAGGTGTGGTGTTGTTTTCAGTATTTTCTTGAAATAACCACAAAGCAGAAACTGGGATGTGACTGTCCTAAACCTACCAAACAACCACTGTTAACTATTTGAGCTGTATACATTTTAAATAAGACAAATACCATTTTTAATCAAATAACCAGTGTTTTCATACATTATTTTTGACTAAACTAAAGACTAAAGACTGCACTGGACATGGATATTTACCTTTCTCTTAAACTCTCTGTTACTGCTACTATCTGTGTACTGAATAGGTGGATTGGTGGACTACCCAGGCAAGTCTTGACCTTGTTGTTATATGGGCTCTATTTGGTCAAAGGAACTAATGAATTAAGGGACATTCTCCTTATATTGTTATAGAAGTTGGCTGGGTCACTGTTGTTTTATAATTTCTTGAAATAACATTGGCCTCAGAACAGACATTTGGATTTGTCTGTCATAAACTTGATACAATGGAGTATTTTGGCATTCGGGTTAGGAAGCCTAGAAAGCACCAAACTTGCATTTTTAACTTTTTAACTATTTTTATCTGCAGTAAAGTTTTTTCTTGTAGCTTAGAATAAAAACTAAACATTGGTATATGATACAGCTCTGGTTTAAAAATACTCCCTTTTCTCATAAAACCCTCAACAAAGCCGATCTAGCTTATTCTCTCTGCCTTCATTCTTTTGCTAAGATAGTTTCTAAGCCCTTCTATCTTCACATTTAGCCTCCAGACTCTTTAAAAAGCTAAAATTAGGTTTATAGATGCAAAGTACTGTATACTGGGTTTAAATGGCTTCTGAAAGTGAAAGGTGTGTTTAATAGGTCTCAGCTAAAGTGGCTAACGCTGCAACTGGTACAAAATATGAGAATAGATCTAGATAAGCTCTTGTAAACTGAGATACTTAAAATAAAAGCTGTTTTTTATAGTTGTGGAGGAAGCTAAGCTAAGAATTTCAACACCTTTCCATCCTAAAATTAGGAATAAATAGCCTGCTGCAGTTAGGATATATTAGCAGTCCCTATTCCGAGTTACCCACAAGCCTTTAATAGACAAGCCTTTAATAGACACATATAGTAAGACTTTGATTCTTGACCCGGTGTAACATTTATAAACCATGTAGCGAGTAAGGAGAGAGGAAACGGTGTATGTTCACATCATGTTTAGTTTAGGCTCTTCTTCCTCGAGCAGTGGACCACAGTGGAGCCATTGTCCCGAACAGGAAGAGCAAATCTAATTTAACCTCGCCCCCTCCTTCTTATAACCAACGAGCAGCACCACCAGCATCACCCAAATACCTCCAGACTAATTGGGTCTGAAATCAAACTCGGCTAAACCTCCCTGGACCCCTGTACTTTGAAGGATCAGAACAGAGAGGGGCCTATAGGAAGCACATAGGGATTAAACAGTGCATGAGGCAGTATTGTATTTACAGATAAAACTGGTAACACAAAAGATCAAAAAGGACATGGAGATACAGTTCACGTATTCACAAACTTCTGCAGCTTTATTTCGCAATTTAGGTGCTAATGTGCATCACATTTTTGAATATTGACAAATGCTTTGCTTAGACAGTAGTATGGACTGTACAGCAATCAGGTCAAGTTTTTTCTACAGCACTTTTAAAAAAAAACCTGGACCAAAGTTTTAAATACATCAGTTGTCGTGTACAAAAGTTTATTGAAAAAAACAGAATCTAAAATGGGATTTCAGTGTGTTATACATATAGAAGTTTTTTTTTTATTTTACACTATACAAAAGTAAATGTTCCTTATAAAACCAGCCAGTGGAAATTATTATTTAAGATAATAGTTGGCCTATTGAAAAAACAACAATCCAGTCACAAAATCTCATTTTTTTTCCCGGCACAATAACCTGGAATTGAAACCACAAACTCTGACCATAATGCCCTCCATGTTTCCCTCACAGTGGTTCTTTGTTTTTGGTTATTGTGGGTCAGGTTAGCACTGTAAATAAATGAGGTATAAACAAAAAGATTGAGCCTTATTGCCCCATCATCAAATCTATAAATATGGTAATATAAATAGTTTTTACGCACCTGGTGTTTAATAAGCCTTTACCACAGGCCCTTTTTTAAATCAAGAGTATTTCATAGTCCAGATTGTCCAGTTTAGAGATGATAATTAAAACCAGCAGGAATTCATTAACTGAACTTTTTAACTCATTACCATTACTTAGTTTTTTCCCTGGCTGTACACCATTCTGGTCAGTAAATTAACCAGAGACCTTCACTGTTGGCTAAACCGTGGCTGAGCCTGTGCAGCTGGGGGGTGTCAGATGTCCCATTGAGCAGTAGAAGGAGGAGTGGGGGGGATGTTTCAGCGGGATGTCAGGACAGTGAAATGGGAGAAATCCTAAACACTGCCCACTCAAAACTACACTCATTATTCTGCTGCTGTTCACTGTTAGTGGGGTCTCATTCCTTCGCTCAGCCACCCTCAACATACAAGGTTTAGGCCTGGACCCCTCCTCTAACTACTGCAACTACCCCCGGACCACACGACCTGTAGAGTATCAGCTACACCTGTGTGTTATAACCAAGGGTCCATACCAACAAGGGCCTGAACAAAAATGAGTGGCAAAGTACTCAAAGCCAGTGCAGTCATCATCACACATTATCAAGTTTTTATAAATTAAATTATGATATGAATGTGCTACTTCCATTACTATTTGAATGCAGTTTTAAATATTAGAAGATAATTTTTCTTCTTAACACCACCAGAACATGACAATGAATTTGGATAAATGTATGAAATTTGCAGGATATGATTATTCCATATACGTTATCACAATTTTAATAGTCTTATATCATTCATTTTCTGGGAAAGGCATGCAGCTAGGACAAAACACTGCTGAGATTAGGTGGAAAGCTTCTTATAGTAGTAGTTGTATGGTAGTAAAATGCACTGTACTGATTTAAAGAAACAATGCATGCCAAAAATCTGTAAGAATGTAAAGAGATCCGAGACACTCACTCAACAAATTCTAGATATATAGAGGGGTCACTTATCATGTTGCACACAAATTTCAGTGGCTTTATATCAATCGACTACACGCCTATACATGAAAAAGACCCAAAAACAGATCTGATAATAATGACTGTATGAAACCCCCTGACTAAATGAAATGACACTTTCCAGTTCAGTAAGAACAGTATGAAACTCAGGCACTCGGGCCCGCAGCAGCAGAGACACGAGATGCTGCTGGAGCCGAGCCTTCAGGAAGCATAAGATAGGTGTGAGATAGAGAGGTGCCAAACAAAAACACTCACTTTACAGCCCTGACTTCCTCTGATGCGTGACGAGAACCAGCCAGTGTGGACATCAATCTCAACAACCACAACAACAACAGGAAGCAGCCGAGCGTTCCACCAGTTTTATACTTAACCTACAATACTTACATTTACTCTATAAGCTTTTGAAGAGGACTTTCTATTGGGAGTCACTGAAGGAAACGATTTAATTGCTTGTTCCACCATTTAAAGCGAGCATTACCATTAAAATAATAGCACAAAACATGAGGGAACATGATACATTACCATTAAAATAATGGTCTCAGATGACAGTGGAAGTCTGAGCCTGCTTTGCCATAAAGTTCAGACAGAGGTTGGCTTTCACTGGATCAAATACAAATAGCAGGCTCCACAGGGGGCCAGCAGTGGGACCCTTTGATCGAAAACCATTACATTTCTGCTGAAGGGACACTGGCTTCACCTGTTGTCATTTCACACAGAAAATGTATTAAGTTACATGTTAGAGAAATAGTTATTTGGCATTGCAGTTTCATGTTGTTAAAATGTAGCTGTATGAAGCACTTGACTAAGGTTGAAGGTTGAGTGTTGAGCTAAAATAGGACAAGGCCTGTTCAATGAGTGTCCTTCAGCCTCATTCATCTGCGTCATCCCGCCGTGAACGAACTGGGGGAAAGGACACATGAATGGAATATTGTGTACGTTTGGCTTTACAGTAAGCAAAGTAGGTTACTCCACCGGCCGCGAGCTGCTTGATAATGGTTCACTGAGAATGGCCTGGAAAATATGGGCACGTCAGCTGAGGTTACAAGGCCACACCTTCGCTTTTTTTAGGGGAAAAATCAACACCGCTTCAAAGTAAGGCCTAATTTCTTACATTGAGTACTTTGCGGTGTGACATTTACTGTAATTTTCCTTTTTATATTAAGCCAGAGAACATTGGCTGTGTCTTGAATCACATACTTCCATTAAAGCACTTCCTTGCAGCAGACACTACACTAATGTGGGAATTGAACACTTACAGACAGAACTGACTGTATCTACTGCTTACAATTGGTCATGCAAAGGGTAATTGTACTTTTTACATGGCTGTTTTAGCAAATAAATAGACCAAATATCAATACCATTACTTGATAACACTGGAGCATGATTTGTAGATTGTAAATAATGCTCTGTTGAATTCAGGAGGGTCAAAAAATAAAATGGCTTTTTCAAATCAAGGGGCTCATAAAACATCTAGAAAATCAACATGGCTCAGAAATATAATATGAGTAATCAATTTGAGATTGGTTTTAAACAATCAGTGGTCCATTAAGTTTGAGTTTTGACCCTCTGAGGCTGCTGTAGTTAGTCATAAAAAGGAGTTTAAACTAAAACTGAGAGAAATAGTCACAACATTTCAAGCTGATGGCTACACATAAACCATACAAAATAAAAACAACACAGAGAATAACATCATGATTGTTGTAAATTATATGATTGGTGATGAGCAAGTGTTAAAATATTTTCAAGAGTCACATTTCCTGCCTCTAGAAGAGTGCCAGCGGATGCCACACACACAACCTGACCTCGTCCCACTAAACTGATGTTATCACTCGCAGAAAAATGTCCCGACACAAACTCACACAGCCTTTCAGCGCAAACAATGCCCACAGAGGACGACACATGCCGACGCACACTCAGAAAAGGGACTCACACATGGCAGTAAGTGTGTGAAAGACAATCCCCTTGAGAAACGCTGGAAATCGTGTTAAGCGATGTGTGAAATGTTTTCGAAGAAGCAGATAAATTGAAAGCGGGTAAAGTTTCCTATTATGTGCCTTTATGTTCAGGGGGGAAGGAGGGGGTTGACTGTAAAAAAAAAAAAAAAAAAAGCTTGACATCAAGGCAAAGCTGGTTCTTGAGAAAGCCAGAGAAAAGAATTTGTCACTCAAGCTCCTAAAGTCTTAAATCTCCTCTAATACAGGACAATCAGCAGCCTCTAATGTTCCCCTCGCTCGATTTTACGCCTCTCTCTGAAGGGTAAAACTATCTGGCTTCTCGACCCTGTGAGTTTTGTACTGGATGTGTGCTCGTGGGGGTCGCTGTCCTCGCCCCCCGCCCGCCCCCCTCTCTTCCCATAGCGGTAGTGTTTTGGCTGGTGGCTCCGAAAGCCTTTTGAAGTGTGTGCTGTTATCTGGGTGTCAGCTGCAGAGGATGGTCAAGGTGGGAGAACAACAGCGAGTGGTCCGTGTGTCGGCGGACAGACGCTGCGTGGACAACTGGAGCCGTTAAATAAATGAAGTCATACGTGTTGTGCTTCTTTTTGAAGGGTGTTCTTGTCAATATTGTGACCAACTGCGCTCGTGTTGATGAAGAAAAAAATTATTTCAACCCTGTTTATCTTACTCCGTGCCAAGAACTGGGAAGCTTGCTGTCTCTATGGAAAGGTCACATAAAGAGTACAGAAGCAGCCATGTGTCTACACAAAAACACTCTTCATTTTGAGACAGCTTTGACAGTGGGGGATATTTGCACCACATTCATGTTTTCATCACCTACCTGGATCCTGATCATGTTGTAGGAGGGGGTTTTTCCTGCCAGAGGAGGTAAATAACAGAAGTGCTTTTCTTAATGTTACAGAAAAGTTTTGTTTTTGAGGCCGTAATGGATGATAACAGACAAAGTGTGTGGGTATTATGCAGAGTTTGTGCCAATTATAAATACTAGATACTGGTGCAGGACTGAATGCCTAATGCATAAACCCATATTTGAAAGCACGTGCTGTCAAACTCCCTTTAGTCCAACTGAGACACAAGTAACCAAAAAGGAAACAGGACTGTCACAGGTCTAACACAACAGTTTCAGAAGACCTTGGGGGTCTCACCCAAAGGCACTACCAGTTCTTTTCTCAGAGGTTTTCACACCTGAAAGTTCAAACCAAGGTCTGAACCATGTCTCAGGCTGTTCTTAGATAATCTGCAGTTCACCCAATTTCTTTTGGTTTAAGTTTGCAGTTTTTTTACATTTATCAGGAGTCTTTCTATATGTGACACCTCAATGCTTTGCACTTTGGTGTGTGTCTGTTGTCATTGAGTTGTCACTTTTATCATTCAGCCTTTACCCTTTGAACTGTGATATTTTGTTGAGACTTGAGGCCTATCCAGCATCCGAACGTCAAATGCTGTGTCTCCTTTATGAGAAAGTGTAGTCACCGGAGAGACTTGGTTCAGTTTGGTCTGAACAAAGATCACCCTTTGCACCAAAAACTGTTATAATCTTGACCACGTGAGAAACAATAAAAATAGCTGAGAAAGTGCCGCTGTGTTTAGTTAAAATATGAATGTAAACTGTCTATAGACACAATTAATCCAAGATCTACTATAAAAATCAACTAGATTGTGTGTTAAACTATGTCTAAGCACACAAGTTAAAATGCAGATTTGGGGATGATAACATATCTCTTGAAAACAAAACAGAAAATGTAAATACAGCATGTAGCCCTGGCATGAATCACTGGTGAACCATGAATATTTGTTGAAGCCACTCATCACGCCCTGGCAGTGGCTGAGTGAGTTATGACAGTGTTTCCGAGAATGTGTTCAAAGCCCAAAGACACACACGTTTAAATTCTTTGACTGAATGACTTCCATGCAGGTGGTCAATAATCTCTTGACATATTTTCTGACCGCACCTGTTTCATTATTTCATCTTTGGTCGACTAACACGATTTCTTGTGCCACAGTTCCCTTTAAGTGCACACATTTTTCCTCGAATTTTACAAATACCCCACTGTTCAGCTGTGGAAACTGGCCTATTTATAATTATTTATTTCACTTTGCGCTGCAGACTTGATTTAATTATTTTGGATATGTGGCACAGCGCTGCGAGTAATGTTTTTCCCCTTTCAGTGCACCATCCTGTGTGTACAGCTCGCACCAGAAAAGAGTTTGTCATATTTTTTAAACATCATGATTAATGGTCTTTCAACATGTCGTGACTTCTGAGGCTTCTGTCTTTGTGATGGTCTACAGATGTGTCCGGTTTGTCCGTCTGTCCTCCGGTCGCCCTGGACTCTGCCGTGAGGCTCCTGTGTCGGCTGTTTGAGCGCTGGGGCCAGGTACCGGAGGGTGTCCTGGCTCTGACAGAGTGGCTCCTGGGAGACGAAGAAACCAAACAGGAAGAGACAGCGGGAGAAGAGTCTCACAGTCTGGTACAAACCTGTTTCATCGTATTTACAGTATCATACAACATGAAATGAGAGGAACACTGACATTAACATGGCCCTAACTTTAGATTGTCCCATGTTCTTAAATAGACAAACTAGTGATATTTGTGGGGAATCCATTTAGAGTTACGTCTATATAAAAATGTGGAAAGTATAGGAACCACAATCATTTTAAACCTAGACGTGTAATTGCATATAAATCAATTTACCACCATTTCTTACATTTATGTTTATAAGTTTATAATATATGGGTGTCTTATGCAGTTGTTGTAGCTAAACCTAAGTAACCTACAATTAAAGCACTGTGTTTTTAACGAGCCATCATAAATTCCGTGTAATGGTGTATGGAATATCAATGTGCATGTAAACATTGTTACTGTAAAGGCTACACACAGCAGTGCTGCTTTGAACTAGGTCATTTAAGGTTTAATATGTCAACACAAGGGTCAAAGTTCAAACATCACACACACATCCAGTTAGACAGCTGACGGTCACTGTGAGGTTCAACCCGAGGCAGTGTTACTCTAGACCCAGGCCTTAAACTTTTGTATATAGTATTTCCACAATTTAATATGTAAAAATGACTTGGCACTGTTACACACTCACTCCTTGTGCACCAACTGTCTTTTTTCCTTTTTCTTCTTAATCTTAATGTTCAGATGACTCAAACTCAAAACTCAGAACAGTTAGCAAAGTGATAGAATTTAAACTGATAAACTTTATATTAAACTCTTTCACCAAATCTAATCTTAGTCACATTAACCCATTGTCTGTAACACACTTTTATTTAACAGCTACAGTGAAAACATCTCCCTTAATCCCATTCTGCACCTGTATGTCTTTTCTTACTCTCTGTCCAGGATGACGAGGACTTCCTGTTCGAGAAGGGCGACCTGAACTTGTGGGCGGAGCCTGTGCAGTGGGTGAAGCTGCTCCACCGCCACCTGACCGCCCTCATCGGGACTCTGCTGCAGGCCCGGGACGCTGGATCGACCGGTCCCGATCCGTCTCGTCTTAACGCTCTGACGGATCAGGCTCGGGCCCAGAGTCTGAGCGCCCTGAAGGCTGTGGACTCCCTCCCAGCGCTGCCTCAGTTCTGTTGCCCCATGGAGCACGCCCGGCTGACGCTTAAACAGCAGCGGGCCCAACTCGCTTTAGAAGTGCTGCAGAGGCTCAGGTAGAAGGAACGGGGTAGGCTTTGAGTAACCTCCATGATCTTTTCGATGAAGAAACCTCTTAAAAAGTCAGGGTTTAAAAAATGGACTGAATTTCAATTCAATATAAATACTATATACTGTTCTTGGAGACTATAAACAATGAAGCTGCTTTTACTAAAGTCTGTCATGAGGGAATAATGGCTCTGTCGTGTGTCTTACAGTGCACCCATTACTGATTGTACTTTTTATTGAATGAGTAATTGTTCTAATTAAAGGTGTTTTTGTACATACATGCACATATCAGTTCCATTCATTATACAAGGGAACATGTACATTATAAGTGGGATAATCTATTCAAATATTTATCCATTTTCCATTTCTTATCTTGGGCTTTGTCCCGGGGCAGCAGTCAAAGCAGAGATGCCCATACTAC
Source organism: Rhyacichthys aspro (assembly GCA_036850595.1). NCBI lineage: Eukaryota > Metazoa > Chordata > Actinopteri > Gobiiformes > Rhyacichthyidae > Rhyacichthys > Rhyacichthys aspro. Next base: position 19,291,497 of record CM072162.1, on the reverse strand, counting down.
CCTCTCCCCAGACACTTCTTTAAACCAAACTGTTCTCAGACTGAAAGATATATTCCTCCAACATGTCCTCAACAAGAGGCATCCAGAGCCTTTTGCTGTGTGTCCTTATAACTTATTTTTGGCTGAAAACAAAAGATGCCACTTTTCTTTATAATTTTCTGTTATAAAAGACAGACATTTTTGCAGACCATCTACCATATTATTTACAAATCCTTCCAACAAAAGCTATCAAACATTTTTGGCCCTGTGAAGCCTTCTTCTTTAATCAGGAAGTAAAACATTGTAATTTGTTTAATATAAATATGCATGGAGGGGAATTTTAGGAAAAACATTGTGTTAATATTGTCTCTAAAGCACTGCAGTACGACGAGGCTCTCTGTAGTAAAGCCCAGACAATAATGTAGTCCCAAGCTTGTGCCAAACAACACTTGACATTGTCTTATCATTAGTGTCACACGACAAACTTCAACAGTGTCAGTATTGATTGTGCTGCTGTTCTGCCTGGGACGGCCCGCTGGGGATTTAAGACCGAAACAAAACAACTGGGCGCCCAAAGCTTCCGACTTCAATGGCCCGATTGTGCAGCGAGAAGAGCTTTCTGAGCGAGGCGTGTGGATGTGAGTGTTTTCTCTGACACGTCACCACAGTTGTATTTTAGTATATGCTCAGACCTCTACTGTATGTTTATATGAGGTGTTATTTTCCTGTGATATTTAATTTACTGCAGGAGTCTTCCCATTGGACTGTGTTTTTACGCTTCCCTCTAGTTTTCCTGGTTATGTAATTAGGACGACGGCACAATGGACTACTGTCCTCTGTGTGTGAGTGTACACATGTGTTTGAATGTGTGTGGATTCATGCAGCTCTGAGGCAGCCATGTTCCCTTTTACAGTAAAACTGATGTCATGTTTTGGAACAGCTCAACATCCCCCAATAAAAACAGAGCCGTGTGATGGGAGCGCGGTTTCTGTGGACAAGGACATGTTCAAGGGATTTCTCAGGAGACTTGCACTGTCTGTCCTTCACATTAGAACTATTTATCACAACACCAAGCACAAATAGTCCTGGGGCAGCCCTCAGCCTAATTTTAGGGTTGGTAGTAGTAGATTCCAAGCTCTTATGTCACTTGTTTTTTGCCTGTTGCTATTTTCCGCTTTTTTTAAAACATCCCTTTTAACCAAACCATTTAGAGCTTTAGAGAATCGTGTCAGAGAAAGAAAAATAATTTCTTCATTTTTATAACCACTCTTTCACTTCTCATTCTATATAGAAAGGATTTAATGTCTACCAGTGTCGCACAAACCAGCAATTTCTGATGATATGTGCAGCGCTACGTTTTTACACCCTCTTGACCAAAATATCTGCCTTGTGGAGCTCTGATATAGAGTCCCGAGCTTCGCTGCCAACTTTGCAGTCTTTCCACTGTGGTTTTAAAAACTTGACATAACTCCAGCTCATTTCTGCTGGAGTAGTTTGACATTTTCATGCGAACGTCCTGCCATCCTGGGAAGGTTACATCATGCTGGGACGGGGGACGCTTATTGCAATTTACAACCACACTGTGCACTCTTGACAAACGAGAGACTGTGGCCACTTTGTCATGAGGGACACTGCAGGAAGAACGTTTAGAGGAACGACCAAAGCAATGCAATGTTATGTTTGACACAATGCTTTTCATTGTAGTTGTCTTCATTGTATTTTATTTTATTCCTCAACAATCTATTACTGCTCTTCAGCCCACTTTTGTATTATCCAGTAAAGCACAGCAAAGATTCAACATTAAATGGCTGAAAATGGCTGCAGGACATGTTCTACAGTATATAAACACAAGTTTTATTACACTTTCTAAACCGTTTTGAGTCACTTATACCTGCTGCACTATGTTGTCTACAAGATACATACAACTTGTAGTTTACACCTGAGTAAACTACGAGTAAATGAACTACAGTGATCTTGTTTGTCCTGGAGGAGCGCCCCAGGTTGATTCCTGAGTCATATTTATTTCATGCCATCTTTTTCTTCTTGTCCAATTATTGCCTCTCCTACAATCAAGATTTTATTTTAGATCCACACTTTTAATTGGCTCTGCATAAATACAATTTCTTTCATAAAGTCTTTGATAGTGCCTAATGCTGCTAATACACTGACTACATTGCATAATCACATTAGTAACCACAAACAAAGGTGAAGATAATGGTAGAAATGCTGAAATATTACTCATAAGTTTGTTTGGTTTGCATTAAACCCAACTTTTTCTATAAATGTTGTATAATCAGTGCCCTGTTTACTTCAAAGGGAATGTCATTCACGTTTTGCAGTCTTAACTATGACTGAGTTATGTAAGATACAGATATAATCATGAAAGAATCCCTCATTATAGTAACGCATATAATCGTGCTTCTACTTTTAAACAGCAGGTGGCGCATTGTCCTCTGAGCATCAGTTCCCCTGTTGCTCCAAAGGGGGCAGTGTTGCTCTGCGGAAAACCACAAGAAAAGCCACATTCCTTCAGTGCAGCAGCTTGGGCTCTGACTTTGGGAAAAACAAGTTTGAAAGGAGCCTGAAAGAGAAGAAACCAGAGTCACTTCAGTGTGTTTGTGGAGTGACTCAACATTCATATGAGGTGGCAGATTTGTGATCTTATGTAGAGAGGACAATGTAAAGTCTACTTTTTAGATGAAATAAAAGTAGGTCAAGGCTGATTTTCACCGTGGGGTTATTTTCTGTGTGTAGTAGACGGGAATAGGCCTGGTGTTGCAGTGTGGAAGCGGATTATGCAACAAGTGGAGTCTAAAAATTGTGCTTGCACTCTCTCTGGACTCCTCGCCGCTCATACTTGCGGTCTCACCCCATCCACAGGGAGAAGCAGAGGGTGGGGGAGGCCAGCGTTTCCTTCCATTACAAATACATGTGTCAGCTTCCAGAGAGGCTGCTTGGCTGGCTGGCTGGCTGCTGGTGGACGGACGGCTGGGGTGGCCTTGTCACTGGAAGGTCCCTACTTCTTTAAAAAGCCAGACGCTTGCTGGAGGGAGAGGAGTGTTTTTGTTCACTTAACCCTTGGCCTATTCAATTTCAACCAAGGCATACTTCCCCAAAGACTGTTCTGTGCTAGTATTTTAACAAAAAGTGTGTTTCTGACTTGAGTTTAGTCTATCATGATGAGAATAAAGCACATTAGTGAGCACACGGTCTCATTTTCTAACATAGATTTGCAATAAAATACAGTGTAGCCTTTAAATATTGAGTTCATTTCATTTTAACAAAGGCTACACTTGCAATAATAGTCTAAAGTTGTGATTTAAATACAAATCTATATCTAATATGGTTGTTTATGCAGCAATAATGCTATCTGGTCTCATTTTAAAAAGTTCTGTCCACATAAAAAGTAGTAAACACTTGAGTGGAGTGCCTAAGCGTAAAAGTGTTTGCTATAGTCTCTGGTAGACTTCCCTTACATTCTTTCTCAGCAAGAGCCAACCCAAGAAGCAAAACCAACTTCCACAAAATTGGTTGTGTGATTAAAAGTAGAAAAAAGCTTGAAGTGCTGTGTGGAGGATTGTGGGGGGAGAGGAGTGGGGAGCCGGGGTTGAATTTCAAGGCGTGGTGTTGGAGAATAGACATCCAACCGGTGAATGGAAGTTGTTTTTTTCCGAAGAGCAGGAGGCGGCTCTTTGCAAAAGTTTGCACCGACTTCAGTAAGCCCCTCCCCGCGCAGACCAGGGACTTATTTATACGCAGCGCACGGTCTGAGGCTCACAGTGAAGCACACAGCCCAGCGCTTCTTCAGGGGAGGACATAAACCAGCTACAACAACACAAACCTAACCTACCCCCCTTTTTCCTATCCAACTTTGGATTTACTAAACTTTTTGGGAGCAACTTTTCAAACAGACTTTCTCCACAAACAAAACCAGTCGTGGCACAAACGCGTCCTTGCGCAGAAAACTGCTCGGTTCTCCATGAAAGAAGGAGTGCAGCAGCAATTTTGGGGAAAAGAGATGTCTGCGACTGTCTTGTCAGCTTTCTACGACATGGACATGCTTTACAAGGTAATATTAAGTCTGGAAACCGTGCTGTAGCTGCTTAGAGTTGCGTGGAGTTAGCCTTTTAGCTGCTGCAACAAGTGGCCTTAACCAGTGTTCGTTAAATATAGTTAGGTGTAAAGTATAAGTTGATGTGTGCAGGTTGCTAATGTGTCCTCTCTCTCTCTCCAGCAGCAGGACAAAGGCTTGAACATGAACGCCCTCCACATAAACAGCATGCTGGATAAGAAAGCTGTAGGAGCGCCAGTCACGACCCCGGGCTCCGGCGGCTCTTTCACGCCTGGATTTTTCCGCAGAAACTCAACCAGCAACTTGGAAGCAATGAACAACGGCAACAAGTACCCCCTGGGCTCCTACAGCAGTCTGAAAGAAAACACCCCGACCAGCAACAGCAGCGCCACGGCCCTCATGAACAAGGAGAACAAGTTTCGCGACCGCGCTTTCAGTGAGAGCGCAGAGCGGGGCGTCCTGCAGCCAAAGGCCGGCTCACAGATCAACTCCACCCGCTACAAGACGGAGCTGTGCCGGCCCTTCGAGGAGAACGGCTCCTGTAAGTACGGCGAGAAGTGTCAGTTCGCGCACGGTTACCACGAGCTGAGGAGCCTGTCCCGCCATCCCAAGTACAAGACAGAGCCGTGCCGCACTTTCCACACTATCGGCTTCTGCCCCTACGGCCCCCGGTGTCACTTTATCCACAACGCGGACGAGCGGCGACCTGCTCCTGCCACCAATGCCAACGCCCAGCCCGTGGAGCCCCGCTGCGGATACGGCCAGAGGGACGTCCTGCCGCCCCAGCAGCTCGGCTTCACGCAGCGGGACAGACCAAAGCTTCACCACAGCCTCAGCTTCTCCGGCTTCTCCACCCACCACGGCCTCGAGTCTCCTCTGCTCGACAGCCCCACGTCCCGCACCCCTCCTCCGCCAAACACCGCCTCCTCCTCGGTCTCCAGCTTCTACGAGGAGGCGCTGTCCCCCAGCTCCTGCATTAACAGCGCTTTCTCCTTCCCAGGCCAGGACCTAAAAGCCTTACTGGCCCCGCTGGCGGTGCACACTTCCAGCGGCTACAACTCCAGCAGTGCCTACTACGGGAACATGCCTGGCAGCGTGTGCCCGCCCTCCCCGCCTCCCACCTACAACATGAGCCACCTGCAGGCGCTGCGCCGCCTCAACGAGTCCCCGGTGTTCGAGCCCCCTCCCAGCCCGCCAGACTCGCTCTCTGACCGGGAGAGCTATGCGAGCGGGTCCCTCAGCTCTTCTGGGAGCCTCAGCGGCTCCGAGTCCCCGAGTCTGGACGCGGGAAGACGTTTGCCAATCTTCAGCAGGCTGTCGATTTCAGATGACTGATCATGTTCGGTGTCGTTTTTGTTTTCAAACGGATTATGGATGGCCTAAAGGGGAGTGGACTCCAGAGTGATTGAGACTGTCCCTTATCACGCAGAGGTTCAATCAGCCCCTAGCCCCGGGCCCTCCACTACATTTCAGCGGCAAACATCCAGCTGAAGTGCCTTTGAGCAAGACTTTTGAGTCCCCAGCAGCAGCTCTCGGGGCTGACCCTGCTCTGACCTCCCTGGAGGGGGGCAAGAGCAGAGCATTTCCCCACCTGGGATCAATAAACAGTCTAAAGTGTCCTTGACCTGGCATTAGTCTAGTATTTTCTTGTATGTAATATAGCTGTATTAAAGTTAGATAGTAACAGAAGGCATTCCACCAGTGCCTTGCCCAAAGGGCTCTGAGCAGCCCCCTCCTTTGGCTCTATCAGGCAAGCCACACTTTCCTGGGATTAGATGTGTAACATGACTTGACAAGAAGAAGAGACTGTAAGCGGTTTCAGATTTCCTCCATCCTGCCAAGAATATGCCTTGACTCAAAGTAACATTTTTTTTCTTTTGTCAAAGTTTTTTTCTTCTTCTCCTAAAAGCTTCTACTTCCATTCCAGTCCTGTCTTCTCCCAGCGCCACCCAGTGGTTCGTTCGGTTAGTTTAGCTTGTTGCTTGGTTGAAAAGCACTCTTGAGTTGGGTTTGTTTGGGGAAATCACTGCTGATGGTTGAATATATATTTTTTTAGCTGTTTTTGAGTGATTTACATAGCGGTGCATAACTTGCTATGGACTATTTAACTTATTTATTATCTTGTGAAAAAGTATAGGCTACATTGGTAATTTGTGTCCATACTGTATTTATCAAGTATGATGAAGCAATAGATCTATATTCTTTTATGTTTAAATTATGATCGCCATTATTAATCTGCATAAAGTGGAGTGTATGTTCTTTTCACAGTAATATATATATTTTGTTTTTTTTCTCCTTTTTGTAACTTCACTTGGTTATTTTTATTGTAAATGAGTAAAAAAAATCTTAATTTAAGAGAACGTATGTGATATTTATTTCATTAATTTTGTTTCCTTGTTTACGTTTATTAAAAGTTTGCGTGATTGCTGTTTGCTCCAGAGGTTGTGTCAGTGTGTAGAAGGCTTTTTTTTTTCCTTTGAGGATCCCTATTTAGATGTTTCTGTAGAATGTATAAACGATGTGGTTGTACAGACCGTCCAAACCGTTCTTTTTGTTTATTTAGATCAGCGACAAAGAACCCAAGTCAATAAATTAACCAAAAAGTATTTACGTTTTCTCTGTTTGCACGAGGTCACACTGTGATTCCAGCCACGTGCTAAAGAATGTAGCAATCCCTTGTGCCCCAGTATTATTATGTAGTGCCTATGGGGTTCACCATCTTTGACATGCCTTAAGATTAACCAAATAAAGTATTTTCCTACATCTTTTATACACAGCTCGAACTGAATGTAGTGTCAAACTATTTGTAAGGTTGTTACCACTCAGACACTCTGACAAAAACAACCGTCACTTTTCTAAATCCCCATTCCTATATTTCTTCCTTTTCTTTGTTGAAATCTAGTCTTGAGAGAGTTCGCTGGCGAGGGAAGTGGTTGAACACATTTGGTTTGTACATAGTAGGTACAGGGGGATGCGCACTATGTACTTTTGACTACTTTATCAGAAGTAAAGCTTTTTGAATGTAACAAAACGGACAAAAAGACAACGAGAGTTGTAATATTTTTGGGGAGTCAGTTCACTACAAATTGAGTGTGAGACTGTTAACTTTGTACTGTACATTTTTGTAGTTCTCCCAATAAAAGACATTTTGAAAAAGCTTCTTGTTCATATTGATTCTTATATAAGAGTATTTCCAAGTCTGGTCCAGGGGCCAATTATAGGCCAAGGTGTTATTTTGTGTGGCCCATACTAGTTTAAATGAATTTTCCTCAGTATTCTTCTGTTCCTGGGCTTTTCTCCAAAATCAAATCACTGATTACTGAAATGGTACTGAATGGAACATACCTTTTTCTCTAAGTTTTGTTTAAAAGAGGTGGAGGTAGATATCTATGAGCAGATTAATGGAGCAGATGTATATACAGCTCATTAATTGAATAGTTGAGGCCTGTCCAGATTTGGTTCAGTTGCAGTTGTGTCATTTCCCTGAAGCAGTGCATTTGTATCTTTTCTGTTTCATAATCATGACACTAGTCCTTGAGCTCTGACACATATTCAGATGTACCTTCTGTGAGAAAGCCCTGCTCACCTCTTGTACAGTAGAAAGGTGTGACATGCACAAATCTGCACAGCTCAAACATGCTGCTGATGGCTCACATAAACACGGCGTCCTGTGGAAAAAGCCTGGAGGCTGAAGGAAGGGAGGGAGGGAAGGAGGCTGTGCTGGTGCAGCAGAGCCCCAGCTGCCCTTTGACACGACTTGGCTTGATGCCTTTGAGGCCCCTTTGTGAAGCAAATACTCTCTCTTGTCCTGTGTATACAGTAAAAGTTAAAAGAGTAAAAGTAAAAGCACAGTTGGTTTTTGAAGCCTTCATTCCCATTTCTCTAAAGCAAAGACAGAATATTATTAATAATAGTTGTTGGGGCCAGATTATCAACATCCAGCAACAAGACAGAAGTGCCTTTGGTTTGATTATGTTTTCAGTATTTAATAAATAACTGTAACCCCTGTTAAAGGTTGTTTAGACAATTATTGCTGGTTAAAGACCATGAGCTAAACAATAACGGTTTTTTGCACATATTTTTTCAGCTCAGTGTTCAGTGTTGGTTGAGACAAAAGTCATCTTCACAAGGACTCAATCTGGGACAAAGAACTGTTGTGATTTTAAAGACCAGCCCAAACTAGAGCTGGGTTTTTGACCACTTCGTTGCCTTCTTCAGACTGATATAGTTTCTTATGCATCATGCTCTGGCATTGGTCTTGACTCTGTCTCTAAGTCTTAGTCTTGGACTCTCTGGTCTCATGTTTTGGTTTTGGATATTATGGTCTTCACTATAACTCTAATTGGCAAAGTAAAAAGATACTGTCATTTGCTCAACCATTTATTTCTTCTTTTGCCCCATGATTTATTGCACCATAAGTAGTACTACTCTGTGCACAGTCAAACTTAGTGAGAGCTAGTCTTTAGTCAAAGTCTATGAGAAACCCTAGCCCCTACAATCAAAGATGTATTTACTTTCTGGCCTGTTCAGAGAGAAGAAATATGACAAACAACTCCATCCAAACATTTGAAAAGTTGCAAGTGTCCCAGTCCAGTATTGGCTGAATGTTAGTTTAAACAAAAAAGAGTAGTGATTTAAATGTGGTCTATTAGAAGAGTTTTTGAGCCTAATGGCACATTTTTATTGCATGATCGCTTTTGAACACTGATCAAGTTGAGAGGGAGCAGTCTTGTGTCTACTTTTTGTAATAAACAGCGAAACCAGCGGTGCCTCATTCCTTAGCGCTCATAGATGGTATCTCCCACTGTAACGTTACATAATGCATAATGTTCTACTATAAACAGAGCGGTGAGAGATATGTGTGCACCATCTGGAGAATGAGGTCTGGTATGTTTAATGAAAATGTTCCACTGTGTCACTGTAAAATCAGCTGCATGTGTCAAACTGGAGTTATGATTTCAATCTTTTAATAAGTCAGCCATTATGATCCACTTTAGTTTCACAGTATACACCTCTCTCTCTCTTGAAGTCTACAGGAAGATTAAGGGCTGAATGATAAACACTGGTTGAGTTTTGTGAGCCTAGGCCCACAGCTGGAGTCATTCCTCAGCAGCGTGACAAATCTCTGTCCCACTGCTTCAGTCCCATGTGAACGTGTGTGTTGTGTCTTTATTTAATCAAGCTGTAATCCATCAGAAAAGTGAACACAGTGTGCAGACAAAGATGGTTGTATTAGACTGGGAAAGTTATTACTGAGTGTGTTTACTCATGTCATGACCGTACCCAGGTTATGATGTTTACACGGTTTAACATATCCCAGTTAGATGAGTACCAGTGTGACACGTTTAAAAACATGGCTTATAAAGTCGATAAAAGTGTTCTCCGAGACAGTGGCCATAGTATTGGACAAAGTGCACTGACAATATGGCTTTCTTACATAATTATACGTTTTTGTCACTTGTCTCTGACCCACTAATTTAGGTCTGTGTCCAAATCATTTTGCCCTCATGCTCTGACCCTTCATGCAAACACATGTCGAGGTCAGCCGTCACCAAGATGAACAATATTTGATGTTTACCTCTTGTTTTACACTTCCTTTACTGTACTCTAACTTTAAAATATTAAATATGACAGTATAAATGTCTTTGGAATACATGTTTATGCTGCTAAATCAAACAAATAAAATAATATAGAATAAAAAATGTGAGTTGATATCATTATATGTTTAATAAGTACAACATACACCCTTTTTCTTAGTTCTCTTTAAGGATAAACTTTGGAAAATGGTGCTGCATTGACATTGTTGCCAATAGCAACAACACAAAGAGAAGTTAAACCCAACTAATGTTTTTAGCACCAGCCAAACCAGCATGACTGACACAAGATCTGAGAGTGACAGTTCTTTTTGTCATTATATAAAACTCATGACATAATATAATACTTCAACTTCATCACCAGGATTTTCAAGCCTAAGTAAATGTACTCTCTGAATTGTATTGACTCATAGTAATATTTCCTACTTTGTTTCAAATGACAGCCCTGGCCTACTTATGTCTACATTTTTCTTTCTAGTAACCCTTCGAGCACGGCCACTCTGTCAAGTTATCAGTGGTAGCAAAGGCATTAAAAAATAAAGGGCTGTGAGTCATGTGGTGCTAGGAGTTCACGCCAAGATAAGGCCGGCTGATAAGAGCGCCTGCAAATATTTACTGTGTCCTCAGGATTTCATAATGAAGTGTTTATCAGAGCAGAGCCAAAGGGCCGTGGCACAATGTACCGAGCCCTGCCAAGGAGCTCCATAAACCGTAACTGTGGGAATATGTGACCGGAGCTTAATGTGTCAATGAGTAAACTTACGTACAGTGTTTAATGGAGGGCATAAACCAGCAAACTCAGTTTTATTGAGAGCGGTAAATGAGAATCATACAATATTGATAATTAACCAGCTTTTGTTTAAAGGATAAGTGATGCATTTAGGATAAAACAAGGATTGAATAGCTCAGTATCTCAACAGATAACACAGCTACAGTGCAGCAGCCCCAGCTTCTTAGCTTTTGAGCTAATGGAGGATGTAGTTAACAAAATGACTGGTGTCCTGTCCTTTTATTGTGCAATGAAAATAGAAAACTCAGCAAATAACAGTGTCAGTGGATCCATAGTTTCAAAGTATGGAAAACCAGGTGAAAACTAACAGCTATGTTTGATGAAGCCAAATGAATGTTTGTTTGCTCAGAAGTTTGTGTTTATTGTCAATGTTTGATTTCATTGTTTCATTTGTTAACAGGAAAATGCATCTGCTGACTGCAAAAATGAGTCTTTATCTAAAAGAAATGCATTCATTTATTCCTTCGGAAGTGGAAGCCCTCACTCCCATGGAAAAGGTATTTTCCATAGGAGATTTTTCAAAAACCTCTTATCAAACTGCTTCTTGTTTTTGCTCAAGTAAGGAATATGTATTGTCCAATCCAGTGATGGCAGTGTTTAAGTCCACCTTTTGAAAGTAGGACACACACTTGGGGCCAGGGGCCAGAGCACTATTTGGGGATCCATTTTGGTAATTAAAACGTATCTGTACTGACCTGACAACTCTATCTGATCCAGTGAAAGTAGGCTTTGGTGTCACCAACACAGCTGAATAAATCCTCACATTATCACATAAATCTCAACCAACTCATCATTGGTTCACATTTTATTTTATTTTTGTGTCCTGAAACTTGCATTTGTTAAATCTCTGTTGGAAATGCAGTTACACTTGAGTCAGATTTTGCCCTCAGGCCTTGAGTATGACACTCCTGTTGTAAATGTTCAAAAGCTGTACATGACGGCTGTGAAACATTGACTTGTGCTATATGAGGACAGCGTGTTTGTGTGCACGCAGGGGTCTCGCTGGTTAATGCGTCTGGAGCTGCTACAATGAAAGGAAACAGTCGCAGTTGTGATTAGGGCAGGAAGAGCCGCGGTTCCTGGCCACCACCCATTTCCACCTCTTCTCTGTCCTGCTGTTTTTCCTGCTCCTTCAGTTTCCCCTCTCCTCTTTCAGCCCGGGCCGCCACCTTCTAGAAGTTACTATTTGTGCCGCTCAGGGAAGTTCGGCTCGTCCTGGTATTGTTTTGGCATTCTGGGCTCCGACCAGGGGTCAAGCAGTTATAGTTCTTACTTTTAGGACTTTGTTTGGGCCGATATCGTCGCCAAATAAGAAGCAAGCTGCCAAATAGAAAACTCCAGACTAGAGGCTGTTAATCATTTTATGTCTTGGTTAAACTTTAATAAGCTCATGGCCTTCCTTTTGATCAGATATGCCTCCAGCCAGTCAAAGTATGTTTGTATTGATTTAGTATTGCACTCTTTTTAATGAAGTGAAGTAACAAAGTATGGTTTTATGTCTCCCTGATGTAGAGTTAGATATTTCATTCAACCATGTGTGCAAAACCTGCCGACAGAGCCCCACCTTAAAGAAACTCAAACATTATGTAAGTGAGAGGTGTTCACTTAAAAGAATCAAATGTTGTCTCTGAGGCTTTTTCAGGAGTCGTAAAGACGACAAACCGAGGCATGTGATGTGACGGATGACGAGTCTCTCTGGAAAGTGGCCAAGGTACACAACACTCGAAGCGACAGTCAGCGCTGGTATGTGACTTTGTACACAGTTAATTTACCTACAGTATGTGCCGTATTGTATTATCTAGTTAGATTATTTACTTCTCTCACTGCACCGCTGCACACACCCACTGCAACAACAGATGGAGTCACTTCCTGTTGAGCTGTTTGTTTTTGTTAAACTTGAAAATGTTATCATAGACTAAGGTGTTGTAAGCAAATGTAAATCAGCTAAAAGCACCTTTTACTGGTGTCTAATTTCATATACTTGGAAACTGACTGGAAATAGTTGGTTAAAATGCTTACATACAGTATACAGAAATACAATGTGTGCTTTAGGGTGCGTTCATACAGTTGTAGTCTGGTTCTTTTAGTTCAGGCCAAAACAGAAAACATCGTCTAGATACCAGCACCAATACCTGGTCAACTAAGAATTCACATTTTCAACAACAACCAAAACAATGACGGCACTGTCTCTTCATACTCTTTTTTTCTTTGAACTCAGACTTGTTTCCTCCTCAGTTCTCCATGCTATGCTTGTTTAGTTTGAGTCCAATAGATATTGCTCTCTGTGCACTTAAGAAGCAATAAAGCCCTGTTGATTTTAGCGTTGCGTCTCGTCGTGATCTTCCTGTGGTTCTTAGCGAGTTTATATTTTAATCGAACCGTGACAGAGTTCAGTTGGAAGCGGACCAACACCTAACTTTCTGAAGGGTTGTATGTCTGCATATCCAAGTGAATCTCACTGACGGAACAACTCATCCTAGTTCAGTAAAGAAAAGCATAACAGTAACTATGCTTTTATTTTATAAAAATATTGCAAAAGGCAGGAGAATCTTTCCATTCTCTGTTAAGCTATGTACCTATTGATCTTGTGTTTGTGATTAAAACTGTGTAACTTATTTATCAAACTGTGGTGTTTTTAAAGTAAAACATACACTGACAGACCAAGACTTATTTTTGTACCAGGCTGTAAACATGTGCAATGGGATTTTTTTCCCTCCCAGACCCTGCCTCCTGTAGACAAAAGGCCAAACTTTGTGGTATTGCAGTTTTTGGATTTGCTTGGCACTTATAAGCTATAAATCAACAACATGCATTTTCAAACACCGCATGTTTTTATTTATTATGGAAACTTCAAGTAAATATCATATTAATATCAAAGTCACATGTTGGAACCATTTCCTTTCCCCTCATCAACATCAGAGTGAGCAGTAAATACAGGCCTTAAATCCATCCACCATTTTGATGAAGTAAACCCAAATCCGGAAGCACCCCCTGCGCTCAGCTGAGGAGACCCCCCAGCGGTGCAGAGGTGAGCCAAGGTAAGCCACAGATCCTGAATAAGGCCGCGCTGTTTGTGCAGTGGAAGTCCGAGGTAGAGATGTGTCCAGGATCCAGTTGGCTCTTCTCTGTCACGTTTTGCCAGCGCTGCTTGGACCGCCGTGTCCCGCTCCCTTCAACGCACGCCGAGCTGTAAATATTTACCAAGCGTCTTGTGAGGGGCCTGTGTTTACCGCCAGAGCTTGTGGCTCCTCGTGCGCGAGCGTGGAAGTATTTGTAGACTTATGTGGACAGAGTTTCGTAGATTTCTCATTTTCTGAGAACATTTTGCTTTATTTGAATCTTGCATTACAAAACAAGTTACAACATCTGTAGTCATTAGATTATTATTAGAGTTGACATAACCAAACAAACACATCTCACTGCTCGGTCAACTCTGGGTTCACACAAAAAGACCAGAGGTAGCTGCATTTTCAGATTTGAAGAACAACTCTAAACTCATTTGGAGGAGGAAAATACTTACTGTTTGTAACTTTATAATGTCATGAAGGCTCTTTTTATTCAGGAACGCTGTCAGAATATGTTCAGATACACTTAGTCGACCAAGTTTAGATCCTCGAAATGGTCACAAGAAAAAAAGGTTTAGTCTATGGAAGTTTATTATTAGCTATGTGTAAAAAAAAACCTTTGTACCATCCATATTATGTGCTTTGCAATCACACACTGTGTTTCATCCACAGCTTCTTCTACTTAATGCAACACCTTCTGACAGAGAACAAGTCCATGTTATGAAACTGCTGATAAACAAGTCTATGTTTGTGGTAATGGTGTCAAAATGGTTGCTATGTCATGCCCTTCTCTCTCAATCTGTTTCCTGTCCATCTACACTATCTTTATCAAATAAATAAAGCATAAAAAGGCCCAAAAATAGACTAAAGAAGGTGGAGGATGTAGTTTTTGGGATCATCTATTGGTGCCATTTCAGATCTATTTATATGATTCAAAAAGAAGAATAAAGAATATTAATGCACTTTTTCTATCACAGTGTTCACTTTGTGCTTCTTCTTCTACTGTTTTCTGTGGCGCTTCACATGTCTTCTTTTTAAATATTTGGAAAAGCTAAGAGTATTGTTTTGAATTGATTTGACACACTATATTACAGAGTTTTGAATGTGTCCCTGTAATACGTGTGTGTGTGTGTACTGTATGTACATGGGTGTAAACAAAGCAGACGAGATGCAGCTCATCAGTGTGTGTCTGTGCATCTGAATGAGCTACTTCCCTTGGTTTGTCCACAGTTTACAAACACCGGCCCCTGGCTCTTGTTCAGGCCCCAGCTCTGGACCGATGCTCATCCATGAATCAGCGAGCGACGCCAGCAGTGAGCGGCGAGTCGGACGCACACTTCCTTCTCTAAACGCTGTAAAAGACACAGAGGAAAAGATGGGAGAAGTGTTTGTTTACCTCGCCCCACCTTGTATACGAGGCTGCGGCGCTGACTTCACGTCTTTGCGGTCGGAACATTCTCATAAAACATGTTTTCTTTACTTGCCAAATGTAAATAATACGGAGGGTGTAAATACCATTAAGGGCCTGGCCATTTTTGAGGCGAGCATCTCTGTTTAAGGATGTTTCCAGATCGGAGCGCTCTCTTTGGGCTGCTGTGGCGTAGACCTAGAGCGTGGGCGGAAGTTTCACTGTGGTGTGGTTAATGAGCCACACACACACACACACACACACACACACACACACTATAACCTGGTCTGAGTTATATTCTGCCTCAGCTTTTTCATTTTAGAGGTCACATTATTCTAGGTTACCCTTTAATCAACAAAGATAAGCACAATACAAAATAACATTATGTTACGCCCATGCACAAACCAACCATGTTCATTCCTGCAGAGAGTATTTTAATTAACGAGCAAAAACATTCAAAGCAGACAGGTTAATAATAACTGGTAGGAAGGTTGTGTACGTAATTCTGTGGGAAGACTCTCATCTGCTCTAGGCCTATTTTAAAGAAACTCCCCTGATTTGTTCACACAGAAAATAGTAACTCTAATATGTCCCCTGTCCTCAGTGTCCTGGTTTTAATTAATTGAATACTAAAGCTGTGCGGCAAACTTGAACAGATTTGTCTGGTTTGGAGGAATATTGCAACCAACACTGAAAACATAAACAAACTTACTTTAAGGCTATTAAATCACAACAGTGTATGTTTTTTTTTGTAGATTTTCTGGAATTATCCAGCCATCTTTTCCACTTATACAGGGCCAGGTTGTGAGTGGGCAGTCTAAGCAGAGGAACCCACACTTCCCTCTCCCCGGACACTTCCTCCAGCTCTTCCGAGTGAATTCTGAGGCATTCCCAGACCAGCCGCGAGACATAGTCGTTCCATTGTAGTCCCACTTTCCCAGGCAGGTGTCCAGGAGGCACCTAGACTCTTGTAAGGCACTGTATTTAAACATAGCACAAGTAAAGAATTTGATTAGATCCCTGCATTTTATTTCCAAGGCTATAGCTCTTTTTTTTTTTTTTTTTTTTTTTTGTAAACCTATTTAAGAAATACTCATATGAACCACCTCAAGCTAAATCATGAAATACTGTATATGTAAATTGCTTGCTGGATGAGAAAACAATCTAATTAGCTACTATTATATAACTAGTGTAATGAAAGAGAATAGGACAATTATTTTCACTTTTACTGCTCTAAAACACAATCTTTTTAAGCCGTCATAAGTTCTTAGCTGCTATCTTTAGCCACAACAAATAAAAACTGCTGAGACGTAACACAATAATCCAACAGCACCATTACAGATATCAGTTTCCTGAAGCCTTTGCTGAATGTATATGCTTCATCTTAGTTTTCATCTTAACCTGAAAGTAACACCCTTCCTCTCTCAGACCACAGGACAGCGGTCTGAAGTGAGAAGGAAGTGACAGTGACGTGGCTTGAATCTGACAGCTTTGTATGTTTGAGAGACCCAGATGTAAAATGTAGCATGTCCTGTCTATCTCAGTAAAGGGCTTTACTCAGGCCAGGCGTGGTTCCCAAACACGTGATTGACAGCCGAGGCCGATAAGGAGCTATCTGTGCGGCGGGAGGGTGGAGATGGACCAGGAATGCTGCTAGTGTGAGTTGACACAGTGAGCTCTTGGCCTGCTTACACCAATGACACAGAGAGAAAAACACATGAGGTCTCGGACCGTTTTGAACGAAGCCACTCGGTCAGAGCTGTGGCTTCAGAGAGGGGTAAATTTATAGAGCACGGTTACAAGGAGAGATTGGCAGGAAAATGTTTAATACTGCTGTTTATTTTGGCAAAGAACACATCCCTTTTTTATTCACTGGCCTTATTTTGAACATAGAAGTGAATCCCTGAGGTCAGTTTCAGGTTTGGAGTCTCTGTGTGAGTCATTGTCCATGTCCGTGCACTCATGCTGCACTGTGTAATTACATATAATCATCCCAAATGTTTATACTGTACAAATAGCATAACTATGTTGAGTGAGTGGCTGAGAGGGACGGGTATAGCTGGCATTGTGTTCAGGCCCGGGCTCAGAGCCAGACTCGGGCCGTCACGCAAAAAACTATAAGCCCCGAGACCATAAGCATTCGTAATCCCCGTACAGCTGATGATTAGTCTTATTCTATATGACCATCATGATAAGGCTGACCTAAGAGAGTTTGTTTAATCCAGATAAATATCTCTGCACTGACAAGATCTAACCACATAATTAATATTTTCACAAAGACATCTTTAGACTGACTCACTCTTCTTCTAAGAAACACTTGCCAAAGAATAATTAGGCTTGATTATCTTTTCATGATGCATACTTATTCAGTGCACTAACGTCATTGCATTACTAATTTTGGATTTCCTTCTAATCGGCAAATAATTTCTCATTTCCTGATTCAAATATTTTAATCATTTATCTAATTAAAACAACATTTCCTTATTGAATGAGTACTTCATTGTGTTTGCGTTACCCTCAGGGGGGCATCAACCTGTTGGCGTCTACAACAAAGTGAACGGCCATTACATTATGACATGTGGGCCGCATTGAGATGGCGTGAAGGAGGATAGAGTAACTCCCAAACAACAGATCTGGTGGATAGTGGCAGGGCGTCTGTGGAAGTGAACATCTTGATGCCAGATTCCCAACAGTGGAAGCACTAAACATCTTTCTTTGCCGATGGCTGTACTTTCCATTTTCTTCGTTTCCAATCCTTATTATCATATGTCCATCATCATCTGTGTTGTCCTCGTGGCCTTCCTCTGTTAACACTATTCCCTTGAGTACTTGCTCATATAGAAAACAGAGAAAGTAAAGGATAAATTATAGTCTTTTCATGTGTAATTTCAACTCAAGACTTTAAGCTATTTTTTATGTACAGTTTTCATCTAGTGTATAATACATAACATTTCCCAATATGTTTGTGGGTCATGGTCAGGTTTTTTTGTGGGTCACATAATATATATATATTGTTCAAATGTCGTATGTTAAAGGTAGAATAGAAGATGTTTTTGTAAACATTTTTTGTTATATTTTATAAATTTGTTTTTACTTGCAAATAAGACATCGGAAAATAAGAGGTCTTGAAAAATAAAATTTATTATAAGTCAATTGTGGAAGTGGTGGTGCCTTAAAAACATTAACCAATCAAAAACGCTCTCATCGCGTGTTCTATTGGTCAATCAGCCTGTCAATCACTCTTGCTACGTGAGGCCGGAAGCGTGCGCGTTCACGTATTCTGTTTACAGCTGCTTTTGCGTTGCTACCGTTAAACAGCCTCACTGTGCAGCTTCACTGTCAGGCACAGACTGCTCCTTCGTGCAGCTCCATTGTCAGGACCACATAGTCATTTATTCCCCTTTTTTCTTTTTCTCTTTATTTATTTGTGTAGATAGGGGGGGACAGTCTGTTTAAATGACGTTAGCTCCATCCGTTAGCTTTAGTTTGTTCATCTAGCTACTCCTCGTTAGCTTCAGGCTACATTTATATCTAGTTAATATTTTTTGTTGTTAGCAAGGTTTTACACGATGGCTGCGAAGAACACTGATGAAGATAACTGTAAAAGAAAGACTATGTTTGAGGTGGCTGCGAAAAGGAAAAAGATGGCAGATGAAAGAAACAAAACCAGAGTTGTTCTTGGTGCATCGTTTGAGCGATAGCAAGCGCTGAAGGCACAGCGAGGAATACCTGCTCATAAGGTAAGTTTTAGGCTCAATGTTTTGTTGTCATATTAAAAACTGCTGGTTGGGAGTATTATCTGGTGTTTGTGACATTGTATGAAGAGAATGGGGGCCAGTCAGCTGTGAAGCGCCATCTGTTAGTGTCTGGCGCGTGCGTGTTGTTTTGGAGGCGGATCTCGGAAAGAACTGTGAAAGAAGTCGGCTGGTCTTGCGCATGCGCATTTTTCAAAAACTGGCTAACAGTCGCTGCTGTCTGAATGTTCGCAAACATCTTCTATTCCACCTTTAATCTATCACAGTTATTTATGTTTATTTAGGTTTCCAACAAGATGATAACGAGACATAAATATATTAATTATGGATTCACTGACTAATGTGAAATAAAAATGTTTTCTTTTTGGGGAAAAAAACAGTTCAGTTTCAACAATAAAAAAAAAAACAACAACAAATAACTAAGGTTCCCCTGAAGAGATCAGTCCTTACCAGAAGGCAGGTTTGGGTGGTGGATGGGTCCTTAATAAGGTAGTCGCTGCACACCTAAAACTGCAACAGGTTTGTAGGAGAGAGGGCACTTATTCCCTGAAAGTAAAACTAAAAACTCACACTCTGTTTCACTATTCATTCAATAAACAACATTTCTGTCCAGCTGATGAAACTCAGATCATTGATTATTAATTTTCTTTGGTGGATGGATCCAAAATCTCTGTATTAGTCAAGGCAGCCTATGTTTCCATGCTACTCAGGTGTGATTTCTTGATTTTTTTAATGGAGATGGAGAATGGAATTTGGAAATGTCCCCTCACAAATGGCATATTTTGTTAATTAACTTATAGAAATTTAATATAGAACATTTAAATTGGGACATGTGGTTGTGTAATTGACTCATGTGGACTTTAATTGCTTTGTTATGTACTGCTAACCATTTGCAGTACACCTATATATCAATGCTCATTAGCACACATGTCATGATAAATGTAAAGTATGTGGGCCTCTTGCTTTAAAATTTAGGGTTTGGGGCTCCTTTGAGGTTTGACCTTCATCTGGAAGAGAGTTAAAGGGGTCTGTGGGTCACGTAGCCCCGGATATAGCTCTGCCTAACTTGTGTGTATCTCCAGAAATGTGTGTTAAAGGCCGGAGGAGAGGGTCTCGCTCGGCTCTTCTCGGTCTAGTTGAAGTGCTTTTACTCACGTCCATATTTCATATCTGGAGCTTTCAAACAAAAGCCTTGTGTTGATACAATCTGCCGACCAGCCAGAGGAAATGAGTGTTTGTGCTCTGGCTAATGATGTTTCTATTCACTTTCTAATGTGATCCAGTCTTTTTTTTCCATCGGGCCTTTGTCATTTGTCAACATAGCCACACACGTAAAGGCTTAATCTAGTGTAAAGTTTCTCCATACTCTGGTGATGATGAGAGACAAGCTTTGGGTGAAGTCAAACCGTGTCTGCGATTTAGCATGACTAAGTATGAGCGGATGTTGGTGAGCGTGCTTTTGTTCATTCAACAATCTTGACTTGCTTTGTCAATGTGTCGTGGTCGCTGTCAGTCTCCTTTACACAGTATTCAGAGCAAGGAGAAACAAAAACAATAGCTTTAAAATGGCTCCAAAGAGTAAGTTATTTAAATATCACAGTAACTTTTTGTTTTGGTAAATTATTTAATGAATAATGAGAAGTTTGTATTTTTTCTTCACATCCTTTCGTTACAAACAATGCTATGATGCTAACATTTAACAAATTTAACAACAGAAGTTTATTCTGTATATATTGGATTTGGAAGTTCAAAATATGTAGTTTACAAAATTATAAATGCAAATTGTGTTCATAGGCTTTAAAATACAGTGTGCAGCCCCTGGGAGCCTCTTCTCTGTCTGTCCTGTGTCGTCGTCCCATTAACGGACTCATGCCTGACGCTGAAGCCGGCCGGTCGTCTCATCAATGGCTCCTTTAAGGGTCAGTGGAGCAGGCTGCAGCACAGACCACCTTTATCCACGGCTCTCAGGACATTCATTCATGCTCCAGCCTCCGAAGCCTGTGTGTGTGTGTGCTCTCTTACTCAAACACTACCGGGGAGCGAGAAAACACACCTCTGAGCTCATTTGCCGACTTCATATGTGCATCTGTGTCTGTGTCTGTTTGCATCTGGGTCTATGAATCCACACACCTGTTTACTGTAAATAAAGGTGGATTTATTTTATAAACAAGCACGTGTTTATGTATGAATGATTATTCTCAAACTGGCACTTGAGTGTAGTCATTCAGGAGATTTTTATGGGCAAAATGTGGCCGCTCCGACATTGGCCGCGTCCCATCAGCTTCACCCGGCAACCGTCTCATTTGTCAATGGATGATTTCAGTGTAATATTACAGATATTTGAAAGATGACTCAGAGCCGCCTCTTCACACTCACATATTGAGTTTATTTGTGTTGGATACAGGCACTTACTAACTCACACGTCGCACTGTAACCTAAATACGATTTGATTTAAAAAGCTGACTCATCTTTTAAACAGAGTGAGAATGGCCTGAATCAGCCCAATCCAAACATAACAGGGAAGTGACTGTTCCTAATCAGAGAAGAATGCATCCAAATGTAGGTAAATAGATTTGCTGTGGTTACATTATTACATCACTCTAATTGAATTCACTCTCAGGGTAACTAAGAGATGCTGTGATTAAACTCCTTGTATATGTCATAGACTCAAAATTTAAAAAGAAGGAGTCTCTCAGTTTGGATGATTAGCTTTTGTATGTCATCTGACAAATTAAGGGCATAAACTCAAAAGTGATCATGCTTTTTCTGTCACAGTTAAAAATATTGGAATAAACAACCCCATTCATCGCCTGACATTTGTCTCATTGGCTTTAACACAGTGTGAGATGTTGAACTTTTATTGATGCTCTGTTTACTCATCTCTGTAGTCCATCATTTTTCACTTTACTTGTTTTTTATATTTATTGGACTGTCTTATGATAACCTGATTTGACCTTACGCTCTTGTGTTTAATGACTATAGTGTGATGCCCTGTGTAGTTCTATTGTAAAATGCTTTATAAACAAAGTCAGAATTGATTTGAAATTGTATCCTGGTCATTACAGCTGTCAAACAAAGCATCTTTATCATTTAATAATCAAAAGCCACTTGGTTACAAAGCATTTTTTTTTTGTCTTTGAATGCCACTTTTGTTTCTCTGTCAGACACCTGTATATTATTGGTAAACACTTACAGCTGTTTCCTGGCACATTTTCCCATGATTCATGCTCTATTCTTGGTCTTGACTGTGTTTCAGTCCCAAAAGTCATGTCTGAGTCACAACTTTGATTATTATACGTTCATTCTTCATCTAGAAGTTCACGTACTGCATATATTTTGTGAGACGTGAGTAAAAGCACGCATCGTTTTGTTGCATATGACTTGTTTTGTCTTACAGACTGTCCAAATGCTTAGTCTGAACCAGAGACAAGAACACCTGATAAACAGGTTCGATCATGGCACTGATGAATTCAAAATGTCGTAACACAAACCGGTGTCAATAATGAACATAATGACAGATGGTTAGTCATTAGTCCTGCAGCGTTTAGACGACTTGACCTAAATCACGTCACAATCTGCCCTTTCACTGCTGTGTGTGTGTGTTTCAGTGTGGTACAATACACCGGCTATTTACCTAAGGCCAAAGCTTATGCAACATGCGTTTCCAAGAGCGGCTGTTTCGGAAACTCTTTAACCCCATTTGTTTGAGGTTCGCACAAGTCACAAGCATCTCATCAGAGAGACTAGGGTAATGTAAACAATGATACCTTCTTTCTCTGTGTGTTTCTGGGGCAATGATTTATAACTTTTTATTCCAATAAACACAAATGGAATTGAACTCACACAGCATATTAGGTCAGAAAAAGGCTTTTAAGTAAATCATGGTGGCTTTGATTGAAAAAAAGCCCAAGCAAGATTAACCAAAAGCAGGTATAAGGTTCAGTGGCATCTTTTTTTTTTTTTTTTTCTATTAAAGCCACTGATTTTTTTTTTTAGATAAAGATAGATTGCAGGCGACACAAAAACTAACAGAGATGTTTAACTATAGGTGTTAGCTTGGAGACTCTGGTTGAAGCAGAAGAGCAATAGACACATAACAGATAACAGGATGGGTGCTATGCTGAACAACATGGCCCATCCCCTGCACTGGGTTCCCCCTCATTAATGTGATGTATTAATGACGCTGAATTGAACAGATTTTTGCCAAGTGTTGCCGTAGCCTGATGTGAAAATGAAAAATGTTTGTTGTTTATCTTTTTAGACTTAGCTTGAGTGCAGACAATAGCATGCAGCATTACACTGTGGATGATGTTTGTCTAATGAATCCTAAAAAACCAAAGACACAAACAGCCTGAGGTAAAAATCATAGACACAGCAGAGAGTGGTACCACATTCAGTTCTCATAATATGTCCATGATTCAAACTGTAGCCAAACAGAGATGCTATATTACAAAGGTATTTAATAACAGTAGTAATAATAACAGAGCATCAAAGTGAGACAAAATATATAAGCCCTTTTTAACCTTTTTTATGAAGTATTGTAAAAAGACAAAGTCAACTCAAAGGAATCATCTCAGCTACAGTGCATTTGCAGTAAATGGGACGTTTTATTGTATAAATTGGTCTCATGCTGTAATCCATCATAAATAAACTCATCAAAAATGATGGACAAATGTGCGTCATATCCTTCTGTAAAGTCCTTAAATCTGCTCAGAGGAAATGAGAGGCCTGAGATGTCTCCCACTGTGAACTGGGTCCAACCTGTCACACAGTGTTTACACAGCGGCACTGTTTTAGCTACTGTCCAGCGCTGTCCACCAGGCCACAACCTCCAGCGTAAGCCCTTTTCCTCTGCCGCCGCTCATTACAGAGGCGCTGGATAAACTATGAACGGCCTTTTATTTTTGATTCCTCTGGACACTGTATGAAATCATTCATTTCTCGTCAACGTGTTTGAGTAACTCTGGCTTCTGCATTAATGCCTTGTCAAACATTTCAGCAGCGAATTCATATTCATAGCAGTACTTTCCAGCTCTGAGGTTAAAATGTATGTTTTTTTTCTCACTCGTAAAAGTGCTTCCAGAAGAGGTGAGCTTGTTGGGCATCACAGCGGAGGCCAATGTGTAAAGATGTAGTGTGAGAGAAATGAGGAAGAGCTGAAGAGGGGTCAGCCACAGCTAAATAACACATAAGTAATTCCTCTCTGTTTTGCTACTGTAAACGTTGGGTGAAATGATTTGCATGTGTAAGATTTTTCACCACATTCATTTAAACTCAGCGTCCAAAAATGGTAAATCCAAATAAAGTTTCTGGTGTTCCCCGAGATGTAGAGTAGAAGTCTCCCAAATGTGTCAAAAGTCTTTTTTCCACTCGGTGTTATGATACAGGGCGGACTAGAGCACGGTTTGGTCCCTCTTATCCCTGAAAAGGTTTGTGTTTTGTCTGTAGTGTGAGCAAAAGAAGCATTATGCAGGCTTTGCTATACTTGAAGATAACTTGTAAGATGTAGATGCACAGCCAATAGAATAAAGAAAAGAGTATATCCTCCTGTAGCGGTGCAAGAGCATGAAGGTAAGGCCATTTACTGCTGCAATAAAAACCCAACTTTCAGCCTAATTGTGTTTAATGTCCTGTAGAAAAGTCTGGACTCTCACATCAACAGACTGCAGTGTTTAGCTTCACTTCTGGCCAGGCACAGTGAGTTATTCAGCATCAGTCTCTCACAGATTACACTGTTATCTGTGGAGAGTTTATGGCCTCAACTTGGTTTAAATATTTGACAGTTTTATTTTGCTTTTGATAGTAATACAGTCTGGGGCCTTTGTGTGTTTTCCAGGAAGTGAGAGATCATATTATTGGGTTATCATACTGTATTATCAATAAATAGACCACACAAGAGCCCTAGCATCAGCAGTTTCAGTCTAAAGATAACAGTGAGTCATTGTCCGTGTGTTGTGCCGGACAACATGACCTTTAGGACACGCTTAAATCTCACCGCGCAGAGATCACGGATTGAATGTAGTTTAATGAAAGAGACAGCTGGAAATATTCACTATTACTATTTAATTTTACAGTCAGGGTGAAGTTAAAGATATATATCCCAACATGTTTGTACTGTTATTGTTTTGTTAGTGTTTATAGGACGCTAAACAAAGAAATAAAAATGGAGCATGGGTTATAAAAGATGCTATTTGAATAAAGAAGAGATATGTCCCCATTTTCAACCTGAGGCTAATTTAGCCCAATGGATTATACACTTTCTGATGCTGTTGCTAATGATAAATCTGAATCTAATGCTGCTCCTCAGAATTTGACACTGCTCCTTGGTGTGATTTTGTCACTGTGACCTTGTTCAAGCTTCAGTTGAGGACAAGGTTTAATTTTGTGTGTGTGAAGTGAAAGGAACCATGGGAAATAGAAAAGGTGCTGGACAGTATGAGCTACATGGAAGAGTTAAAGTAGCTGTACTTGTAAGGATTATGACTTTTTTTTTTTTAGCATTTTATTGATGTAGGGCACTAGTTAATCCAACATAAAGTAAAAAAGATTGGTATTATGTTCTACACGGGTCACATTATTTGTTATATGACTTTCTTGTTAATATGCTTTACTATATAATCAATCAAAATGAATGCAGTGAGTGTCAATAGTCGGGCCTACTTTCTATAGAAGTCTATGTTGGTATTTTCTTTCATTTTATGGCATCCTTGTTTTAAATTATTTAAATTATTTAGCACCCACTCATTCTCTTTTGTGTTTGCTCCATATAGTTTTCTTTCTTCTAATAATGCCCCAAAGATCACAGTCAAAACAGTAGAAAGTCATTTCAGAAATAGGCCAGGTCTCAGACTTGACCTCCAACACGACCTGCATTTGGGGAAAATGATGGTTACATAATTTCAAATAAAACACAGAGTACAAGGTAACCGGGTTAGATTTGTTTCTATGTCAGGGTTTTGCTCTTTCCAGCCCTCGCATCTGTGACCTATATCCTGACCTAGAGATGAGTGGAAGTGTGTTGCGTGCACGTACTGTATGAGACATGATAAGAGACACAGGTGGCCGCTTCACTTCCCTCGGCTGTGTTCAATACGACCGCGATCAAACTGGGCTTTACACACTGGAGATATTGACTTACCTTCACTGAGCAAACAGAAACTGTGCACATGACGAAGTGTACACATGGGACCAGAACATGTGACCTGGAAAGAGAAGGCACTGATGTAACTGAATATTTTAAAGGCATAGTCTAGGACTGGTCAATGTCCTCTTGCCTTGTTCAGAGTTATAGCTCAATATGCCCAAATGATTTAATCTCTACAATCAGGTTTATTAGATGCTTGTAGTTTGCTTAAAAGGTCAAAATGTCAGATGGAGTAGTTTTATTCTAAATATTGTATTTCTCTAAGCTTCTGAAATGGCTCAGTAGATGTTTAGGCCCACTTCCTGTTACATTGTGAGGTAGATAAGTAACAGAGAACAAGCCCAGAATTTGCTGTGACAGGACTTATTCATTATCCATTGATTTATTTATGCATTTATGTGGTTAAAAATGCACATAAACAGCTCAACAAGGAACAAAGTGGTTGTTTCATTAAATTGTGCACTGACCATAGACTTTTTGCCCAAATACTGTTCATAAAATGGGATTATCACTAGATTTTACCAACACAAGAGCATCCTAGACTTGTAAGAAAAGCCAAAATAATACAGTATTTAATCTTTAACAGTCAGGTATTTCACCTAAAGCTGCATTTGTGTTTTATTGCACTTCTTTAGCCTTGATTAAAAGAAGAGGTTTTGATTTGTTAGTTATAAATGCTGCTAAAATAACGAAGAGAGTCAGTCAAGAGAGAAAGAGTCAGTGTGTGAAGAGCATTCTTAAATTTCCAACTTTCTGAGTTAGAAAAACAACTGAGACCATGTAAGAAAGACCTGAACACAGCATTAGCCTCAAACACAACAAGCAATTATAACATCTTTCTATATTAATTCCATCAGGAACAAGTTGCTGGCCTTTTGACTCGAGTAAAGAAATTCAGCCTGCTTCACATTACACAGCTGTCAGAGAAAAACACTATTAGCTGACTCTAAATGCTGGCTCTAAAACCCATTAGCGTGAGGTCCCCAGCAGAGACACAGGCTGTTAAAGCGCTCAGACTCCTCGCTCCTGCCCCTGGGTGCTCGCAGAGGAATCTCAGGCCCATCCAATAAAACAGAGTGTGTTTGTGCGAGTCCCGACCACTGAGGGCTGCTTTTCACATTACCAAATACTGTACATTCCTCTAAACGGTAAACACACGCCGCACACGAGCACGGCTGCTGAAATACTGCTGTGTTTGCGTGAGGAGGACATAAATCTGGTGAGTCACAGATAGCTGATGTGATAACTGCGGCGTAGCCCGAGTGTAAATGAGCAAGTGCAGGGCTCACTTTGTGTGTCATTATCGCCAAACAGCACCTTGCTCACCTGAACAGCTGGAACGGGACGAGAACATCTGTGAGTCGCGTCAAACCGAGCGCGCTGTCTCTGTCCTGTCTGTCAGTATCACTCCTGCACATTCATCAGTTTGTACTAAACACAGTTGGAAAAGTGGCTCCAAGAAACCTGGCTCCCATTTAAACAAGGTCCCAACAGGTGATGATAAGTCTTTTGTAATAATTTTGATCTCATTGTCTTTATTTGAACACCTTTGAACACTTTTAATGCCTTCAGTGAGAGAGATCAACAGTTTAAAGAAGCCAAATAATGACAAAAAGCTGGGATTTAAAGTAATGAGTGTCTCTGTTATATGTTTTCTGCTCTGCTTTACAATTAGAGTCATACTTATTTTTGACTGTATCTCCCCCTCCTTCTGCTGTCTATATCCTAAGCCGAGTGTTAACCTCTGACTCAGCTACAACCCCCAGCGACAGACTCCCAGTGCAGTGCAGTAACTCCAAAGGTCTCTGGGTCAAAGCCATACCCCTGTCTAACCTACATACTGTTATCAGCTGCAGTGTGTGTTTGAACGTGTGTGTTTTGTGTTGGAAAATGAGTGTGGGGTGTAGAGTGTGCGGCTGAGGGTTTAGATCAGATGGAAATAATTCTACAGAAATGCCAAGAAGATTGTAAGATCGTGGCTCCTTTTCTAATATGGCTTCATTAAGCTACTACATCACGCTGATTTGGAAGCTTTGATTAAATTTTGAATGTGAGATTTCTTCTTAATTTGAGTCTTACAAAAGTTATCACACAAACAATAATTTCCTCCTTTTATGGATTCTGCTTTTAGTCACATTTGAACAGGTTTTAGTTGGATCTCAACAGATTTTAGATGGATTTGAACAGGTTTTAGATGGATTTGGACAGATTTTAGTTGGATTTGAACATGTTTTAGTTGAATTTGAACAGGTTTTAGATGGATTTGGACAGGTTGTAGTTGGATTTGAACAGGTTTTAGATGGATTTGAACAGGTTGTAGTTGGATTTGAACAGGTTTTAGATGTTTTTGAACAGGTTTTAGTCAGATTTGAACAGGTTGTAGTTGGATTTGAACAGATTTTATTTATTTGTTGCAAAAATAAAATCCATCTAAAACATGTTCAAATGCAATTAAAACCTAGTGCCAAAAATATCACCTTCTAAATGTATTGAAGGGTCACATTAAACATTGCAAAGGGCCTCATTTTGCCCCTGGGCCTTGAATTTGACACGTGTGAGTTAGATTCTTCCACATTTGGGGGACATGAAGAAGCTTTTCATGGTCATATTTTGATATATTGTTCATATTCTCTCTACTACTCCCACATTTCTAAAACATCTTACTGATAGGACTCCATTTTAGATTACAAACATGAGGCTGAGATTAAGACTGGGGTGACGTCACAAGCCTCGCCTCCATGTTTTTCAGTTTAGAGTTGTTTTTATTGACAAAAGGGATAAAGTGTCCCGAATGAGGATAATGTAGGCCTGCTGTAGGTCTGCTGTGGTTTCAGCTGTGTGATACCAAAGGGTGCAGCTAAAAACGTCTTGCTTCTTTATTGTAGCTCGTAGCAACTGGCTTATATTTCCAATGTTTCTTTCAAATACAATCCATAGCTCTTTTTCATTGGGTCATCATTTATGTGGGTGACACTTCTCTCCAGGTGTTACCAGTACATGTACCACACCGCTCAGAGAAACATGGATTTTGTGGCTCTATGTGTCCAGCAAAGCCACTGTAACCAAAAAAACATGGAAAGCTACAAAACAAAGGAGGCTGTTTTGCCAAAGTATCATGGGAAATGAATGGGTCTGTGCGTATCACATGTTGGTTCACATAGTGCAGCTCTCTCGCGGCTTCATTACGTCACAGTGCATTCAAGTGCTGTGTGAAAACAACACCACCTCCATTGAGGCTTTATCGGAGCATCAGCAGTCAGGGGAACACATGGCTTTCCCCACAGTGGATGCTCTCTGCTATCGATCATATTTCGCCCGTATCTCCGGATCTTACTCTGGCCCTACTTTGTCTAAACAAGAACGGTTCTGTGCTGCTCTAAACACTTCCGCTCTGCTTCGGGATCGCCTTTGGCACCAAATAAACCCAGGTCGACAAGTTATAGCAGATTACATGTTAGAATAGTCTTATAAAAAGCCCCAAATCCCCCAAATCAAACAATAACATCTGAGATACAGAGGGCTATTTACTGCGTACTATTAGTTGTAACCAGAAAGTGTTGGGACGTCTATTTCTGTTGGTTTTGGTTGAGCCATTTGTGAGTGAAAGGGAGCTATGTGTGTGTTTGCTTTGTGTGGTTTTCCTCCTCCACCTGCGTCGGGTTGGCCTCGGGTTTCTTCAGCCGCAGGAAGAATGAAAACAGAGGCACGGACTGAGACTAAGACTGAGAGTGGGACTTATGTAACGTTTATCAGGAACATCACGTTTAATGAAGGGAAAAATGAATATCCTAGGGCAGTAATTACTAAAGGGACATGTGGGTTAAGTGTTGAAATTGAAGGTAAAAGTCAACAGACTCCTTACCTCACTAGTCTTGACAAGAGCAGTTCCTGGCTTGGACTATTTAATTTTCACAGAACAGTATCAACAAATATAAAGTAGTAAGCGATGTTTCCTTGATCATCTTCTAGAAATATTGCAGCAAATGTATGTCATGTATTAACTTCTGTGGATATATGTGTAAACTGTTGCTTGTCAGTCCTTGAAAACAATCATCTGCTCATTGAACAGTAGCAACAATGTCAAAACACGATTTCTGTCAATGTTAACAAGCTGTTTAGAGCAAAAAAAAAAAGCCCATGGAGTTGTTACTTAGTTCAATTTGAGCAGTCCCCAGTGAATATGAGATTAGCCAAAGCTTGCTGTCACATTCTCATCTATTAAACCCATGATAACAAAGCCTAAATACAAATTAATTTAAGATTCTTTGATACTTGGATAGAGATTTTTGTGTTTTTTGCTTTTTATTTTGCCTTTATTGGATAGACAGACAATACATAGAGAGCAAATCAGGGAGAAATTGGAAAAGGATGGCACAAAAACAAAAAAATTGGGATTGCTTTGTTGTGAACTGTTTGTATATGTAAACAAAAGCATGCTATGCACTGTACTACCATTAAACCTTTAGATAGTGTAACTAATTTATACAGGGGTGACTATATTTGCTCAATAAATCGAATCACAGTGAATCAGGTGCGTTAAACTTGTAGCCAGGCAGTAAACTCATGACAATAGTAAGTGTTGTGAAGTCTTAAAGAAACAACAACAACTCTTTAATTAACAGTAAAATTATTAGCAATGCAGCGTTTTAAAGAGATAAACCTGTGCTTTATGCCACATTGACATTGAAGTGTTCTGCATTTGGAAACATATGGGGTAAACGCAGGGGGTCGAGCAGGTTTAGTGTTTCAGAGCTGACACACAGTGGTCCCGGCAGGTGGGAAAGCGGCCTGGTGTGTCTGCGTTTGAGGTCGCAGAGGTCAGAGGGCGGCCGGCTGCTTGGATTCCTTCATGCTACTCTTTAGCCGCGCTGCTGCTTCGCCTGTGTTTTTAAGCATGACAGCTGCTAATCTCCTGTCCCGACGGCACACTGACAACTTGACTGACTGGAAGCCCGGCCGTTGTGCAAGTGTGTGCATGTCACATTTTGTCCTTCATACAAGACTGCTGCGGCTTAACGTTAGTGTAAAGTGACACAGTAAACTAGAATTAGAGTTCTATCATTTTGAAAACACTGAAGACATTTTGTACTGTTCTTTTCCAAATTGTATTGTTTCGGAAACTTTTTCTGTTTGGTCTGATAACCTGTGGCGGTGGCCTCGACTGACCCATATATTTACATCAATAGTGGGTTCAACATTAACCCAAACATTTTATATCTCCTTTTCCCAGGGCCACTCTCTGGGTCTAACGAGGACACAAAGCAAAACTGTTTTCAATTGCTCCCATTGGAATTGTATGTTCCAATTAGATTTCAAGACAATAATCACTAATTCAAATCAAATAGAGGCCTTATGTACTTTTTGCCATTGATTTTTCATTCCAAAAGGACGAAACAAAACAAATGCAATGAGACAAAACAGACAATATTATCTGAGGTATAGTTTGTATACCTTTCCTAGCTATCTCTGCAGAGATATAGACTGTCGTAAAACATTAACATCTGAGATAAAATAAAAGATAAGCGTAAGCAGCTAAAGTCTCCTCCCCTTCATGTGTTTACTCTCCTGGTTTGTCGTTTTTGAACTACAATTCAAGGAAATCAGAGCCCATCAGTTCAGGCAGACTGTTGCTGGTTTTAAAAAACGCTGATAGATTGTACTAATCTTATTCATTTTTTTTATATATTTACATGAAAGAAACAATATACTAACCAATACACTTCCAATGTGTCATGAGCTTCAATGTTTCCTGTCGGGTCATTGTTCTTAAATCTAGTTTTGAAGGAGACGGGGAAACAGAATGAAATTGGCCCATTTTATTTTGAAATCTATGAAATGATCTACATTTATAGCTCCAAGGATCTCCGTGTCATTTGTTACTCTATTACAGCAGCTGTAGTGTGCAAACCTAGCCTGTGTTAGCTTAAAATCAATGTTTATCTTCATGTGAATTTAAAATATATTCATCTTCACTTCTTCCAATCACAGTCTAATCCTCCCATTCCCAGCCAATCACTGTCTTGCTGGCAACCTCTAAAAGAAGCCATTAAAACACTATGGCCTTTTAAAGTTTATAAGTCTATCAAATAACACTTTAATGACTTCCTACTGTGGTCTGTGCCAGTTTCATCTTTGTAAACAATATATCTGATTTGCTGTTTATATGAAATTGAGAAAGAGCTGGCACAAAACACAATAAGTATTTCTCTTGTACTAAACAGAGTAAAATGAATTGAATGGCTCAAAAAGATAAACACAAATTATCTGAATAATAACAGTGCTTGTCTATTATTAAAGTCCCCCACAATCTCAAGGGAAATGGATATATTCCAGCTCGTTGCCGCAGTTCTGTTTTGGTTGTCTTTGCTTGTTCAGCACATGAGTTAATGACAGCTTTAGAATATATATTACTGTATGGTCCTCTCCACAGACTCCATCTCATTTTGACAGGACTCGGTCGCAGTGAGTGGCAGAGCGGGGTGAGCGAGTTCACACTGGATACTATATATGTGAGAGTGTGTGTGAGACAGAGGAAAGAGAGGGAGACGGGACAAACTGGGGTCGGCTGACCACAGAGGAATTCTCCCAGCAGGCCTCAGGGCCCACAGCTGATCACAGCACATGGCAATTAGTTTACCTCAGTTACACACAGAGTTACACACTGGATCTGAGCAGGACGGGCCTCTTACGCAGCACAAACATGTCTTTTACACAGATTTACAATGAAGCTGTGAACATTAGGCCTCTGGCTCTGATGCTCATGTTTGTCATGCTGTGTTTGCATGTTTACAGGAAAAAAAGGAAAACGCAAAACGGCTTCCTTTTTTAATGTGATTTATAGTGTTTTTTACGTCTAAAAGTCCAGGGCCTAAATCAGATCTTAGGATTTTATTTTGATTTTGTCCACATTTGGTCAAGTTAATTTGAGACACGGTTTTTCAACCTCCAAAAATGGTCTTTTCCTGATGTTTTTTTGTCCTGTTAGACGTCTTAATGTGAACCTTGGTTTGTGACAGTCTTCTTGCATCACACTCAGCATTTTACATTTTAAACAAACAAAATGACAAGGCTGAAAACTGTTTTTGATGTGACATTATTATTACCACTCACAACCAGTATCAGTACTTAAAAATGCAAAATTCAATTTCAATTCAAACTACAGTATTGTTCAATTTAGTCTTGACAGTGAACATCTGTCACCTCAGGTTTCAGGTTAGGCTGAACCAGGATTTGCTATAGATCAAGGTCCCCACTCTTTTTTAGGAACAAACAAAAAAAAAAAGCAGGTTTCTCCGTGAACTACAGTTACCTCAGAAGGTCAAAACTCAGACTTCACAGTGGGTTTACAGAAGGGCATATAGATAAAGTTGCATTGTTTAACTAAAGCATAAAGTTTAAGACCAGACATGCACAAAAGCAATCTTGGAAAATGCCAGGGGCTGAAATAGGACATGTAGGAATCTGTGTAGATGTTAAAAACCTCAGGAAACAGGAAATCAGATGAAAGAACAGATAAGGGTAAATCTGTAGTTTTCTTGAGAGTGTTGAACATATGAGGTGAAAAATCCCCCTGCCCCAAGCTCATTTTGTTGCAGTCTGAAGTGCAATTGGGGCTGAACTCTTTTAAACCCATTCAGACAGAGTTATGTTTGTGTGTCCTTTAACACGCAGCACAGTCCAGTGACACAGTCCGTTGTCACACACATGATAGTACAGTGTAAAAGTGGGTCATGCAAGATTTTGAAGCGTGCAGTTTTTGCTTGAATGTTTAGAAAGCTCATGGGCGGAGGCAGCCAAACCAGGACAGTCCGGGGCAGCTGGTGTCAAACTGTTTGATTTAGAAAAGTACACAAAGTCAAGTTCCTGTAACAAGGACACGCAGAGGTTTTTATTCAGAGAAAGCCTCAGTCGTGCCAAGGTGAAAATACAGTAAGAGCATTTGGACTAAAAAAGGAGCCATGACAATTCCCAGCGAACCTCAAGCTGTAATCTTACATCGCACGACTGCACTGACCATGTTTTCGTCTATGACTAAAATACCCGAGTTCATTTCACTTTATGTGCCGTAATGATGTGTTTACGAACAAGTGGCAAGACTCTGCTGACCCTATCTCTGAAAAATGAGGAAAAATCTATTTATCTGATCTACATTTTATTGTCCACAACAATGTTTATGGCCTAAAGTTCTTAAATAGATTTAGTTTCCTTCTACTTTTCACTATTTAATACACTGATAAACCTATTTTGGTGTCTATGTCTTTAAGCACCTCCCTCTAAAAACAACTTCTCTGATTGGTCAGATGTGATTGTTAAAAAACAACAACACACAGCCTAAGTCCAACTTTAGGTTTACCTTGTAAGACCTTTTAGTGGGCCTTACTGTTTCATCAGAGGCCCAATCTGTTACTTATCTACCTCACTATGTAACAGGAAGCCAGAATAAACATTTAGCAGGAACGGAGCTTTAGATAAAAATAATCTGACTGCTTTTTGACTTTGCAGATGTTGATATAAACAAAATCACATGACAGCTTCTGAAACATTATGTTATTCTCAATTTTCATCCTAATTAGATAGAAAGATATTGACATCATTTTTGAGAACACCAGTCAGGGTTAAATCATTTTAAGCTTCATTATTGACAGTCTTCTATATCTGTCTTAGCATTTTGCAAACATTTATTAAATATACTGTGGAAAAGTGCAGTAATTTCTTTGGAGCTTTGTGTAAAAAGAGTTATTCGAGAGGCTGTACATTCAGACAGACTCATAATGCATGTCTTTGTGAAACCAGGTAATAATACGAGCTGCTGAGGTGTTGACCATCATATGACCAGGTCTGTGCTTGATAAAAACCCAGCCACATGACCTGTGCACTGGGTCAATATGAAACATCACACTAACCCTCCCTCGAGTCTCAGGCCTCTCCCACTGTTGCCACGGCGACCGCTGACTGGTCTGACGTCTCAGCGCTGTTACAGATCATGAGACCAGGGAAACACACGAGAGCCAGGGTTAGAGTCGAGGGAAAGTCCACCGTTCGGCCTCTGAGTCAATTTTACATTTATTGAATAAGTCTCAACGTCAGTTTCTCAATTAGTGTAAGAACTCCAGGAAACGAGCGAGTGAAACCTTTGTCTTAATTGCGTCTTTGACGAAAGGAAACGTTATGAATGAAATCAGATTTTTAAAAATAAATTCAATAACAATAATTTAATACCTGTGGCATATTTACACAAACAAGAAGTGTTCTACATTCTGTACAAATACCCTCTGAAGTTCTGAATCTTTCAGCTAACTGTGGATATATATAATTTAATATCACTTAAATGCAATTGAAAAGGTCCAATAATAACTCAATTTTACATAAAGGGAGTGAATATGGAGCTACATAATTAACTTTAGATATGATTAGGACTGTGGTTTATCTGTTGCCAAATACAATGTAAGTGGATGAATTAATTTAAAGGCATTATATGCAGAATTTCCTTTCCTTCCTAACTTCTGTGTATTAATAATCAAATGTGGCCCATCTCACATAATTACTATTAGTGCTCGTCTGTGATTAAGAGTAAAATCCTGTGAAATCCAGAGTAAAATTTTGATGGTATTTTTGTTGCTGCTGAAATGACTTCAATGATGGAAATCGTTCATAGTCTCTTTAATTTTGAAATTACTCAGCAACAAAAAGAAAAAAATACATAAAAACATCTGAAATGAAATACTTACTAAATGCACTCTTTGAGACAGACCTTAGGGCGTAGTCTATTTTGTGGGACCAGGGCAATGATGCAGACTTCCTGTTTGTCTTCTCTGATTTGTTGTGCCGTGTATCACTTAACCGTTTCCATTGGAAACCGTTATGGTCTCCATGTCGACCAGTAAATTCCAAATCATGTGACATTTAGTTCAGCCTCAGCTTTAAAAGTGTGAACCAAAACAGTTTTCACTCAACAATGTTGTTTCAAAAACCCTTCAGTGATAGTGCTTTAAGGTAAAGGTCTTGAGTTGGGTTTGGATTCATCCTTAAATCCACAGATTCACAATCCATTCTTAGCTGCCATTGACTTTTATATTAAACCAATGCCTTACACTTTTTACTGTGTCTTGACGTAAATACAGTAACATACACCCACTTGTTTGTGTCTTATCCATCATGTGATTCTTTAAAAGCAACCAGCACGTCACTTATGGACAAGAAAATGAATCAATCCTACAGTTTACCTGCTGCTTTCAAACATTCATCACTCTATGCTTTTGTTTTCTAAAATCAAAACAAAGGGAAGACATGTATTTGCTCTCTACACAATCTGCAGTAAGGACATTCACGTTGCACTAATTACTGGTCACCCTTCAGGGCAGCGTGTTGACCTCTGACCTTTTCACCTTTAAACTGATCTAACCCGACCCGTCTGATAAGATACAAAGGTTACGTGTGATGTTTGCGTTGGGACTGTGACAGTGACTCGCCGTGACCCTTGGAAACCATAGCATCATGTCTGTAATGTAAGGCGGATTATTGGATCTGTGCTGTAGTAGAGTCATCTGACTGCATTAGTCTCAAGTGCATTTGACTCAGAGGCTGTTGGCAGTCTGCCTACTAATGTTTACAAAAACACTGATAGATGCAGTGTGTTACAGTAAGGCATTTTATCTCCAAGTGAGATGGGACTACACTATTAACTGTGAGTTACATAATGACCTGTTGCTATTATTTGAGCAGAAGGTTATTGTTTGTGCTTGGTTATCTCTATTGTGACTGCTATTTTAAGATTGTTTCATATTGCTTTGATTTTATGGCACTATCTCATTGACAGCCACCATTTGATTGAGTATCATCAACAGATCTAACATTTTATTTTATTTTATTTCATTTTTAGTAGTAGTGATTATCTATCTGTTATAAAGCAGACCACTCTGATGAAACCACTTACAATACTTTTATGAGAAGAACAAATGAGTAACTGGGATTAAATATCCTTACTTTTTACTTTTACTACTTTTAAGAAGGGAGTACTTTTAAGAAGGGAAAGGGAAATTGTTGTGATAAAAACTTTACTTTTAGATATACTTTTCACTAGCCATATAAAAAACAACAAATAAACCTATTCAAGATAAAATGAATGAATGGACATTAGTATGGAGAATCGACTAAAACTTAAAGCAAAGTAAAAAAATCGATGTATTTTTGGACACATTTTGATCATCATGTGCAGCATATAGACGTCATCATTAAAAGGTTTTATACAACAGCAAAGTAATATAATTTTTGAGTTAAATAAAATGAATGAAAATAGACTGTAATCACTTGGAGGAGGATCTGAAGTAAATTGCTAATAGACTAATCTTTAAATATAATTTCAGCTCTTAATTGTGTTTCCTCTGACGTCAGACTTGAAGCTTTTGTCCATTTAAAACTAACCTATTTCTACACTGACCCATCACTGTGTATTTTCATACTTGTGGTCCTAATGCAGCCATGTGATGTTTGTGTGCCTCTCATTTGCATGTGAAACCCTGTAGGGACTGACAGTGCTTTTTAACCCTCACACTGCTGACTCATATGAACCCACCGGGAAACTGGCTTTGTCATGCTTTTACTGCGCTGCTGAGAAACTCTTTTATCCGTTCTCAGAAGATAAGGCTTCAATTTATGTGAGGGTACAGTCAGATTAACGTGAAACTGAAAATATTAGCTGTTCCTGTATTATCGGTCCCAAAGCTGCAGTCTGATTCATTCATAGCCACACGCCGTGATGCATAGTGATGATGGGCGCCGGGGCAGATGGCTCCTCAGTGTGTTTTAGGTAATTAAAAGCATCCTTGACGGAAGAGGAGAAAAGAAACACCAGGGATTTGTGGCTTTTTTTTGCTTGAGGAGGATGTAGGATTAAACAATGCTTATTAATAACACAGGATATTACAAGACATATTTTGACAGTTGTGTTATAAAAATACGTATATCACATTTACCCAAACTGAGCACCAGTACTGATAAACAGATCTAATACGTCCATGAAGCCAAAAAGACTTTCATGGATATTTTGGGCCTCATAGTGAATGGCTGTGGGCGAAATGACTAAGGTGTTTTAAAAGTTGCTGTCTAGAAATCAGAAAGAAAACAGACAGATCCACTATCTACATAGGATTTGATTACACTTCAGTGAATAACAGTGTTGTACAAAGGAAAACATATCACATTAGCAGCAGAGATTAAGATAAAGGGAATAAGAGACTTCTAAACATTAAGCTTATGCAACACGGCCCAGAGACACATTGACGGAGTGCGTGCAGGACGTGTCATCGGCTCGGCTCATAATCCTGTCTTATTCTTCATAAAAAATGCTCTGTGACAAACTGGAGCAGAGAAGAATGTGCAGATGTTGCTGGCTCTCACCTCGTGTCCCAGGGATGAGGAGCTGTTTGTGTATTTCCTTATTGTTACACTTATTGTGACTGTAACTATAGCGACCGAGGCCCACTGGGACAAAAAGCCCCGAGGGTGGTATAAAAGTTGGATAAGTGAATCTGGCTGTGGTCAGAGCAGTCATATCCCATCATGCACCGTGAGGAACATCTCTGGCCTGGAGCTAGAAGGTTATGAGGCTGTGGGTTTGATATTTAATATGTCAGCCAGCTGTCTATCTGGACGGCTACCTGCCTCTGTCTGTCTGCAGATAATATGACATCTTTTTCAAATCTGCTGCTGAATACCTGGTGCGCAGCTTGTTTATGGAAACTCTATCCTCCCCGATGTGATTGCTTCCTCATCTCAGGACTCCCAGTCATGCCTGACTCACTTTATGAGCCGTCCCCACGGACAAACAGCCTTTCATGCTTCACCTAAAGCTTTGTGTGTGTTGGGAAACTTTTACTCACGCTTAATTGTTTGAGGATGTGTAGCAGAACAAATCTTGGACTTAGAAAGGGGTTATTTGAGGACAATGGCCACTTAAAAGTAAATCAAGTCAACATTTGTAAATTAATCAGCAATATACTCATTAGTAAATCTGCAACAGGTCCACAGGGTCCAATGTCATTATTCCACTATCAGTCTTGTACATTGGACAGATACAAACAGATACTACATTAGTCTGATAATGATGTGCTCACGATGAATTTGCACTGATCACAAATGACGCATTTTATTCACATGTAATGTACACTTGAATGATCTGTGTTTACTCTCTTTATTTGCACATGAAATTCAATTTATTCACACATCATAATCAGGTCCAGTAAACCAGAGGGAGCTTTCTGCCATCTGCCAGTTCAGCTTGTTGTAGGACGCTGCTAGAACGATAAAGGTACAAGTCTGCAGTTGCCTATTATTTGAGTACACCTCACACGGCGTTGCTCTGATTGGATAAAACTGTGGTTACTGAGATGTGGTTCATCCAATCAGCTCCATGCCCAGATATTTATCTAAATGATCTGCACAAACACTTTCTGTCCATTAGTCCAGTCTGTATGACCTGGATTTTTTTCCTAATAACTCTGTCTAACTCTCCAAATCTGTACATTTCATCTAAAGATCTACATTGTAATTAGCCAGTACAGTGCAAATGTCAGCTGAAGTTTATTTATTTTAACTCATCACTGGGTAGATTTGCCCATAGACTACAAACTTTACTCAATTTATTTTCATTTCATTTTCATTTTATTGTTTATTTCATTCATTAAAAACAATTATAACAGTTTAACATTCGAATTAAATATAATGAATGAAAAGGAGCAGAAAGAAGTATAAACTTATAGTGTCTGCCCCCTTTTTATCAAAAGCATTCTTGTTTATTCCAAGATTTGCTCAATAGAGAGAAGATAACAACGAGCCATAACATTATGACCACCTTATTCTAATTATAGTATATAGTAAAAATAATATTTTGCCCCAAACAGCCAAGTTTAGTCGAGGAAGTACTCCACAAGACTGAGGTTAGTAGCAGAAAGAGTAAAGATGACATCATTAAAGCAAATAGAGTGACCTTTGTTAACTGTAAAATTTATAAAGTTCAAAGACTCACCTACTGCTCATTTGAGTCACTGAGGACCTCTTTGACCTCAGTATGTTGGAGTCAATAATCAACAATTGATAACTTTGCTAGTTTGGACTTGGACTAACATGTTAAATCATGACAAACTAATCAATAAGGTCAATGGTAGACCCAGTGCTTATTGTTGTTGTTTATGTAAATTAAGTCTGGCTGCTTTAAAGAGAACTTCAGAGGCAAATGTTAAAGCATGTAGCATTTCTAGGGCACGTCATTGGACACAAGCAGAAAAAAACTGTTGAAACTATAAAAATGATTATGTAGTAACAATGAGAGAGCTCTATGTGGGTCAGTTTTGTGCCCAGACACTCACACCTTGAACCAGTCACATGACGCACTATGTAGGCCGACTGATAAGAGCAGAGCATGTTGATAAGAAGCATTCAGCAAATATATGACAGGTGTTGAACAAACATGAATAAATCAACTATCAAACAACTAAAGCAGTTCTAATAACGAGACACAGAGAGTTATATAAGATCTGTTCAGACTCTAGAGACTTTCTACATCCATAACAGCTCCGTCCATAAAGTAGAGCCTTGTTGTAGATGTTGAAAAGGAGGGAAACATTACAGTCTAAAGTCCAAGGCTCATATCTGACCCAGCCCTGGTCTTATTGAGGCCTGGGTTAGCTTTTAAACCCAGACAAGAAAAGTCCTGGCTCAGCTCATTTAAACAGTCATTCGAGTTTGTTTAAGGTTAAAATAAAACCGTGAGCTTTTGCAACATCAGCTTCTACTGTACCTGCCTTTGTACTGTACTACATGTCCACACCTCAATAGTTCCTTAAATAATACATCAACTTTAGCATATGTTAGACTCATGCCACCATGTTTTCAGTTTTAAACACAAATTAATTGTAGTAAATACATGTACAGAATGACAAGATGACAACATTATTCCACTGTCAAATGCAATGTGTGATTTTTGACGCATGTAAAGTTCCTACTGCTGTTGTTTGATCCTTGCTGCTAGATTAAAAAGCAGAGGTCTGGATGACATTAAAAAAAGATAAAACACAAGCCACATGAATGAGTCAATCATTTTGTCATCAATTTGCTGATCATAGCAAACCTCTATAAAGCTATATTCTTTTCTTTAGGCTTCTCCAAACCTATTGTCCCGAATTGAGCACAAATTTATTTCCAAATATGTTATTATGGCTTATAAACTGTTCATGTTTGCTAATTAATCACTCCTTTCATGGTTAAATACAAGACAACTCTAAAAAATCAAGTTAAATTTGACTGCCTCAACCTCAGTCTATTTTTTAAATCCACACCAGTAGCACAGACAATGGAGACACGGTGCTTGAAGTATAACAATAGCTTTAAGTGTGTATAAAAATGAGAAATAACGGGGTCACTGGGAATAAAACTGTCCTGACGTAACCCTGTGCACTCCATGACGCAGCTCCAGCAGCTCTTCCAGTATTCAACGCCACCTGTAGTCTGCTGCATAGAGTTAATATTAAATAGAGTCCGACATGAACAGATGATGTGATAGTGAGTGAGGTCAGGGAGCTGCTGATGGAACAAAGTGGGTCGGAAAATCAGTCTTATTCATGTTAACACATTAGAGAGATGCGACTTTTGGCCAGCATTAGTGCAACGAACTATTCATGATGCATTTCACTTTTAAACAGACTCTGGGCTCTACACAGATGACACAATTAAAATTTGGAACATCTTTATTCCAAATCCAATCCAAAATTGTCTGCATCTGTAAGCCCCGCCCACTAACACAGGTCTGCTCTGATTGGCCAAATGCAGCAAAACTTATGGGAGACCTTGGCTTTTCCTGATGGGGCTCTATGCCTTCTTTAGAGCCCCACTTTGTTACCTATCTACCTCACTTTGTCACATCAATCATCCTGAACAATTAGAGAGCCATTTTGAGACTTTTGTTACCATGGCAACAGTCACATAAAGTATGACTGTGAACCATCACCATAATATTCTCAGTTTTTTCACTCCACTTTTATGACTTGTATTTCCATAGCAAGAAAAAGTGTAAGTACACAGTTATTTTATTTATTTATTTTTTAATTTAATTTTTTTATATTTTTATTTATTTATTATTTAACCAGGAAGAAAACACATTGCAATCAAGAATTTTTTTTCAAGGGCGACCTGGCCAAGAGCAATGTAAAAAATATTAATTACAACAATTAATTACAAAGATAAAAATAGTACAACAAGTTAAAAGTGCAATAATATAAAATAGAGAGCAATTCAAAAACACAAGCACAATCACATGTTTTTCAAGATTGAACAAAAGTTTCCAAATGAGATGAGGTCTGACAGTTTCAGTTCAGACTGTAACATGTTCCAAAGCAGAAGGGGCGGCAAACTGAATGCTTTTTTTTTTCTTTCTTCAATTTCAGTTCTTACTCGAGGCACAGTTAGGTGAAAAACATCACAGGAACGCAAGACGTAATGGTTTTTTGCTCTCTGAAGGAACATGCTCAAGTATAAAAGGAGCTAAGCCAAGTAGAGTTTTATAAAGCACAGTCAGCCAGAGTGTGCACCTGGGAAGACAATTGAAGACAATCCTTAAATAACCCTGAATCAGTTGAATCGGTTACTCTTTATTTACAGAACTTAAAGTGTGAATTTCTGAGAAAAGTTGAGTAATTTTAATTGAAGGTAAAGATTGGTTTTATTTTGTACAATGGTATCACTGTGAGTGTATTTTCTGACTCCTGATCCGGTGACTGACAGGCACCAACAGGCCTGCAGCCCCTGATCTGTCCTGTGTGTGTCTCTGGTATGTGGTTGAGAGTGTATGGGGTAGTGCACGGCCTCCTGCTGACAGCACAGCCCCGGCGCTGACAGGCTCGTGTTGTTTCATGGTCCTTTAGGGCAGTCAGTTCAGGACAGTGCACGACCACGACCTGCTACGTCCCCCTGCTTCGACCCACTCTGAGGCAGCTACTCCTGGTTAAATACACAGCTCCAACCCTTCACCTCTTCAGCACTTAACCTTTAAAGCTATTCCATGAATGCAGGTTATTCTTACAAATGTGTTTAAAAGACAGTGATGCTTTTACAGTGACGCTCTGTAGAATTGAACAAACTGGAACGTCTAGATTCATTTCTCAAAGGAAAAAGCAAATTGTTAACTTGCATAACTAGAGAAGGTGCAATGTGAAAAGCATTTTTGTGAGTGAGTTTTACAAATACATTCACCACATCTCTCATAAATTCATGTCATAACTCAGGTTACATACAAACTACATTCATGGAGTCCTTGAAAGATGGAAAATCATCTTTCCCTTCAGTTTTATCAGGATTGGACCAGTTAGAAAAGCTATTGACACAGAATGTCACCATATTATTTAATTCAACTTCAACAAAACTTATTGGCAAGATTTTTGTCATAATTGAGTATTTTGGGTTTAACAAAAACATCTTTTGTGATCATGACCTTTGTGCACAAAGTAATATCAAAATCCACTCTGGTGTCTGTACCAGTCTTTGTCTCATCTTTAAGGCCACGTTTATTTCTGTTTCTGTCTTTTTAGCTGTAAGCAGTCATTGCTAATGTGGTAACAGACACTTTCCCAGCCGTATAGACCAGCAGCCAATGGGGACGTCCCTTTATTTGAATCTGAACAGTCTTTGTGAATACGAGACGTGATTGGCCAAAGTTAATGCAATATCAGCACTTTTAAGAGGCCAGTGAAAGACATCTTGGCACTTTTGCCGAGACTATCACAGCCCAGTGTGATTTATAATATTGGCAATGAACAGTATCAATTTCAACACAGGTGCTGCTTTGGACTGGCACACTGTTCGCTAA
The DNA here is from genome assembly GCA_036850595.1 of Rhyacichthys aspro. Taxonomy (NCBI): domain Eukaryota; kingdom Metazoa; phylum Chordata; class Actinopteri; order Gobiiformes; family Rhyacichthyidae; genus Rhyacichthys; species Rhyacichthys aspro. The sequence goes on along the minus strand of CM072162.1, from coordinate 19,247,836 downwards.
AATAGCTCACTGTAATTAATTGAAGTAAGTTTAAGAGTAAGAGTGGTGACTTCCTGGAAGGAATTTTCTTGTGGTGGGACAGGACGGAGGTATGGAAATAGGTGGCTGCCAGCTCCATGTGGATCATGTCCAACGGCACGACTGCAGCATCCCAAATCCTCTTAGACAGTTAGCACATGGAAAAAGGTGCTTGGCTGTATAATACATTTGTAATTTAAAAAATAGCCTCATGCCACTGGATTTCAGTGGAAAAGCCAACACGACTCAGGTGTATTATAACACTTGGTGACATTGTGTTGTTTCCATTAGACTGGATTATAGTGTTTATTCGTTCATTTATTCTTCTACTACCACTTATCCTTTATGGGTCACAGGGGCTGGACCCAGCTGCTTTGTGCTTGTAGTACATCCTGGTCGCAGGGCTAACACTTAGAGACAGACTCTGACAACCACTCACACTAATATCTATTCTCTATGGGCATTTTACTAATTCCCTGTACGTGCCTGTCTGAAGATGACCCAAAATTACCCAAAGGGACACCACACAGAACAGCTTTTGCCAGTCAGTGTAAAATCTAATTATTCAACAACCACTTAAACCATGATCCACCTGTATTTCACATAAAAAGTCCTTAATGTGTATATTTTTTGTATCTGCCAGTACAGCATGTCACAGTCTTGTTGGTTCTATTGTTATCTGAGGCTTGTGCCCTTAAACTGGAGCTGTCAGGTTATTAGTCACAGAGGTTGTAAACTCCAAAGTCATGTCTGAACTCTGTCACTGTGTGGTATTAACAAGCAAACCCATGTATTTTCCATTGGCTTCTGCACTGTTGTCCTGGCTGTATTTTAGGGCACAATATATTAAACCTGAATGTGGAGATATTACTGTCAACGTGGGACTGTAGCTGACATAGCAGGTTAAGTACAGATGCTATGTATAGCCTGGTGTTAGCTGGGACGTACCATTAAACCAACAAGGAAATATGCATACTGTTGAATCAGACACATTTTCACTCTGCCACACTTTACAAGTTATGGTCTAAGGTTTAATAAAAGAATAAAGTGGGATCTATTGTACGATTTGTTCACTTCTGACTGTGGAGACATACTAAGCAAAAGGCTAAGCTCGACCTCTATACAGTCTCTCAATAAGCACCGCAATGGCCCCAACAAAGTGGCACTGTGTTGAGTTGGGTTTATTATGGCTGATGTCCTTGGCTCCAATGGCCTACATTGCTATATTTAGCATATTTCTTATCGTACAGTGAGGGTTACCATTCACATTCACAAGGAAAGGAAAGAGGGAAGAAAGGGAGTAATGACAGAAAGACCTTTGGCAAAGCAATAATTACACCGTAAAGTCATCCATGTACACGCAAAGTGATCATGACAGTAGGGTCTGGCTTGGAAAAGACCCTAACCAAAGTCCTGGAAGAGTGGTCCATGCTGTTTTTTGTTTAAGAGGAAGCTTTGACAGTTTGTATTTGAAGCTTTCCGTGGACTTTCATGGATTTATAAGTCTGATGAAAAAGTAAATGTGTGATTTTGATCCGAGAGCACAATAGCAATAGTGTTTAGGAAGATTAAAACAGTTTATCAAGTGGTAATATATTAGCCTGCAGTGTAAGTGAGACCAAAAGGCCATTATTGTCCATAGATGCACAGTTCTGGAGCGATAGATGGGTTTATTTGGTGTCTTTCCTGCAAAGCCTTGGTTTAGGTAATAGTCTCAATGAGCACTCAGTATTAAACACAGTAAAAATAAACAGATAATCTGCATATTATACAGCGCAGTAATATTTTGCGCTTCAAAATAAAAAACAAAATAGAAAAAAGTAAAACAAAAACCAAACCAGGCACATTTAGCTGCCAGTAATGACTGTGATTTAACTGTAATATTTTGTACAGCCTCTCTTACTTTTCGCCAGGAGACAGCTCTAAAGTATGATAAATGAACATGAATGGTTGGAAACCTGGACGTATGGTGAAGAGTGCTGAGTGCTGAGAAGTAAATCAGAGGCGAGTGTCAGTTTGGGACGGTTCAGACCTTCATGAGTCAGGACTGATGTTCCCAGCATCTGTCAGTGTCTTAGTCCCTGATGCTCTTTCCACTTTCCTTTTCCATTGCTCTGCTCCAGCTCTGACGACGGGACACTTGCGGAGGACAGCGTGTGATGACAGCTCGCTTGGAGGAATATATTAACAGATGACAGCGAGCACATCTACCTGAGTCTGTGCACCAACAGTGGGTTTATCATAGAAATGAGCCATAAAGAAGACATAAAAAAGAAAATAGATAACACAGCAGCCAAAAGTAGAATAATAAACGACACAGACAAGAGCTATTTGGAGCAGGTTACAATAAAATACATCAATATGTCCAAGCTACTACTTATTTTTGTTTTTGTTTTTACCTTGAAAGCTGGATTGGTTCAGCTTCTTAAAGGTCTCAAAGGTTTGTTTTTGAGCTTCAGTTTCAGTCTTGTTTGTCACACAGGCCTGCAGTCTCCCAAATCAGAGTCATATAAAGTAGTTTTCAAAATATTGTGTTTCTTTATCAATCTTCAGACTCTTGTTACATATTGATGTCGATAAGTTACACTCTAGGTGCATTGATTATGTGGCCAAATAAAAGAAGCAAGCCAAAACCTTTCCTTCAGTTGATCAATGAAAGTGAGCCATTGGAAAAATCAAATAAATCAAATGTCTGAAAATTTAAATGACATTAACGCAGCCCTACTGGCAGGTATGTTGTTGTTGATGTGCTGGGTTTATCTGTAGCAGCGGTGTGTTTGTGAGAGGAATGCAGCCACGAGTCTAGGAGGCCATCTGGATTGAAGATTGACCTGAGAAACCAGGGAATGATCCACAGCCTGCAGGAATCTAGTGCAGAGACACTCAAAAAGATACACAAATTCATGTCGCATACGTCCACAAGCAATAAATTATCAAAAGAATAGCACCCAGATCAGATTTTTTTTGTTGGTGTCATGACAGTGTGTTCAGTACTATCTCTCAAAATTTGAATATGTACCACATAAAAACGAGACACACAGCTAACACAACTCTGGTATCTAATATGCAAATAGATGTACTCTACGTGAAGTTTCACACAGACAGAAAACAGAAAGAGTCAAATGAAAATACTGAGTTCACGTGTGTAACTGACTATAGACTAAAAAAACTAAAAGAAGACTCTCTGTGGACTCAGTGGTATCAGTCTCTATATGTGCTACATTTGGTTTTAAAATGGTTTCAAATGTTTTTAAATACAGTGATATTATTTGCTCAGGAACGTTTTGAGTAAGTTTTGTCACAATTTTAGAAAGTGTACATACTGGCTCTGACCAAAGGGGGTTTTGTTGCACCCCATTCTTTTGCCTTATGCTCATCATTTTTTTCTAATATAAGTAAATCATGAGCATTTACCAAAGTATCCAAAGCCACAAGGGAAACTATTTCATGTAAAAGTACAATAAAAAGTAAAGCCCTGGAGGGTCAGAGCAGCACTTTATCTCAGTTTATGAATGTTTTTAAGTAAAGTTGGATAAAGCGTATTCACTGTATGTTCAGCTGAGCACATACAACAACAGAACAAACAACAACAAAAGGAGAAAGCGGAGTAAAAGTGCAGTGTTGAAAAAGCTAATGGCCTGACAGTGGAGACGGCAGATGGACACACGCTCACAGCATGGCGGCGGCTGGCCTGAATTAGCTCGCTCTCTGCAGTTTGGGGTTTGATGGATGGACTGTCGAAGGCCATTTGAAGAGGATCCGCTCTGAACCAGACACCAGACACATCCAGTTTCTGTTCGTCATGTCTTGAAGAGCAACAGACCCGCTTCATATACATGCTTCAGTGAGTGCTTTTACATCTGTACCTCTACAGTGTTATGTACGTGAGATGAGCTATAACAAGAATAATATGTGTATCATTAAGTATTCTGTATTCAATTTACATTAAACATTGTAAGTAATACCTTCCAGTTCAAGGACCACAGGTTGGACATAAGCTAAATCCAGGGACAATTCTGGAAGCTGTGTTATTGATTGTTATTTCGTCGTCACATTCATATTTCCTGATCCATTAATCATTCAGTTCAGTTGATCATTAACATATAGGAGCATATAGGAACTTGAATTATTAACTCCAACTTAAACTGGACTATTACAACACATGTAAGGGACTTGGTCTGACTCAAATGGGAGTAATTCTTAGAGTAATATCCACAGATTATCGGCTGGAAAAGAGAGTAGGTAGAGTAGTTTATGCTAGTATACCCGTGTAACTGGATGACTGTTTGTTGGTTGTTTGGATAGGTTTTTGTTAGTGTTTGACTCTGCAAAAAAGTTAGGTTTAATATTAGTTTTCTTTTAATCTAAGGCTACGAGCTTGTACAAAGAACACAGGTGTATAGCATTGAGTGGAGTTGACTCAGTAACTTCATTTGCTTACTATTATACTATATAAACTACTGTATATAAAGTCGTGTGTATATCAGTCACCTGAAGTTATTATATTTCACACATTGATATTCCAGTGTAACGGGTCAAAAACCACCAAACACCTCTCTCAATTTCCAGTTGTTATTGATACTTTTATGGCAGTCTCTTTTGCCATCGGGTATATACATATTAATACATACATAAAACATATTTATGCCAGATTAAGAGAGTTTACAACTGGGATTAAAACTAGACACTGACAATTCAACGTCTCAGGGCTCATTTAATGCCTGGTTTGAAGAGAGCAAAAGCGGTCTTTAAGTGCTTTGCTCCACATATAGAAGAGGACTTGAACACGTGTTACAGTAGCGTTGGCTGGTAGGGCTAAAAGCTCCAAATGCAACATGGGAATTACCCGTTTTTGTGAGCCTGGTTAACGGCTGGGTGCTCATTTCTGTGGACACGCTGCATTTGTCCACACCACTCTCATATAGGGCACGGCAGCCAGACTGAGTCGTCATTTCTAAACATAAACTGTGCAGCGTGTAATATAAACTCTGTGGAAGTTGGACTGTGTGTCTTTGGCCGTCTGCTCAGTTTCAAGGACGGGTTAAACACTGCTGTCTTTTTATAGCACCGCCAATTCAGTCCGTGCTGTTTGTGTGTGTTTTCTAAATGTGACAGAGAGGAACCTGCTGAATGAGAGAGAAGCCGTGTGTTCACGTCTGAAACTGTGGTGATGTTTGTGATACTCTGAGCACACTCAAGGTGGAAGCTGATCATTGCTGTATTTCTGGTGATAGAAAAAGATCTTGTGAGTTATAATATGGATTTAGTTAATAAGTTATTTCAGATCATACTCAGAAACTCACACAACAACATCATTACATGAGTTAAAGATCTAATGTATCCAGATGTCTAAACTTGATTTTGAACCAGTTTAATCATGTGGAAAATGTGGAAAGTTGGGCATTATTTTGTGTATTGTGGGAGGAGCTAAAGTTTCATTTGGGAAACTGGACATTATATTGAAGTTTAAGACAAACAAAACAAAAACATTGTATTGATATTTGACCAAAACTAAGATGCATATCTAGCCTTCTTGACGGCTACATAGATACAGATAAACAGAACAAATACAACGTTTACTTTTTTGTACCTTTGGGTTGGACCATACAACACTTTCTTTGTTTCTTTGTTTCTCATGTAATTTCTTCACCACTCCTTATTCTTTTTCTTTATTAAGAAACTACCTGCTGTACCTATTTTCCTGGTAGGTATTGTCCTCCCTCCCCTCCTTAACTTACTTTGTGTTAGTCCATTCATTCATAATAGTTAGAATTACAGTCCGCAGGGTGCATTATGTCTTTGTCCTCACTTCTTGTATAAGCCAGGCGGTTGTTATGTGCGCCTTAGCATGTAGTCTCCTGCATGTCCTTGGGCCTTTCTTTCAGCACAGCTTTGCGGCCCGCTGTCAGGGCAGGTCATAAAACGCTATGAATCAGCCTGTGTGTGTGTGTGTGTGTGTTTTTCCATTTGAGTGTGAAAAAACAGGCAGCGCCGTCAGAGCACAGAAGATGACTCACCTGACCTGCATTTCACACACTCATTGCACTTGCCTGGGAAACAAACACACCGCTGTTATTTTCAACACATCCATACGTCTGCTCCAGAGGATGTACTGTACCGCACACACCGGGCCTCGCAGGTGGTCAGGTGTAAGACGGGACTGTGGTGCTTAATCACTGCAGACTGAGGATAATGGAAAGAGACGGAAAAGAAAGCCTTGGTAAAGAGCAGGTACTTTGAGTTGAAAACCTGGTGATTGGGGAATCCTGTCATTAACCGCCTTTCAGCAGATCATTTTATCCAATTAGAGCCTCGCATTGTTATTTACAAACTAATGACCCAACAGTTTCTTCATCAATAGTTCAAGTTGAAAATAATCAAATAAAATTCTCCAGGATTTGAATCTTGTGAAACCCAAATTTCTTCATTTAATCATTTTCTTAAGTCAAGTTTAAGTAAAGAGATGTTCTGCTGAAACCTGTTTTTTCAGATCTGTATTCAGCATCACAAACCTTTCGACTGAATTATGCCATAATGAATTACGGCTTCAGGGTGTAGTCTGTGTTTTGACAAAGCTGTAATTATTAGGGTGATTCCCATAAACTTTGCCAGCCACTTATTATTAAGAAGCATGCTTGTGTTGATACAGGTGAAATGTATCTTACAACAGGCACCAGTCCAAAGTCAGAAACAAGGTCTAAGTTTGGTCTAGTTGTCTAGGTCATTTGACAAACTACATACAAATTTAACAAGCCTTTTGGACATCTTATTTTCTAGTGAAGATGTTTGGATTAGACAACATGAGAAGTTTAAATTGGGTGTAAATCCATTTCTCACAATGGGACACTTCAGATGTTAAATAAAATGAGATACAACTTTTAATTTGACTTGTCCCTCACAGAGCTGAGCTGTTGCCTGATCAGACGCCTATAACCTGCAAATGCTTCAGATATTATTGAAATAATGAAAAAAATACTATGTAAGTTTATGAGAGATTTGTTTTTGTGTGTTGAAATGCCTTGTCATGGGCTGTTGTTAAAATATGAACATATTTGCATTTGTGTATACCTAATACAAAACAACAAATGCTAATCCTAAACTTCTATTCTCCAGTTTTAAGGTTTAACTCTTGTTTCTAATGTTTCCTGCAAAACAAATGTCTTCATATTTTTCTCATTTTAAGATTCAATGTGCATTGTTTATCAGAAGTATATATGTAAATATTGTGTGTGCATATTCAATTGATTCACTTGCTGTTGCCTCCCACATTAGGGGTAATTTTACTGCCGTAAACTAATGTGACCACATAGACTGCTCCCTGTCATTAATGAACAAACACAGGCCACAGAAACTTGAACTCCTGTTTAATGAGAGCAACAATATAATTGCACCGGTACTATTTGAAGACCTGTAATTATATGACAAGAGAGCTCTTCCCCCACCTTTACCTCTTCTCTCCATCGCAGGCTTTGTTGCTTCAGATTGGAAAAACACCACAGGCCCCGAGCCCTCTCTCTCTGCTCTCTGTGCTATGCCTGGAATGACACATTTGGCCGAGTGTCAGTCAGCGAAGTCATTGCACCAGTTTCCTGGAGCATGAAACGAGTCGAGAGTCCGCCTTTTCAATTAACCCTCCAGTGTTCAGAAGATTTAAGACTCCACTTGTGTGTCCATACTTTGAAGGGAACTTTTGAAATGTAGTAAAGAAGAAAATGCAAGTTACTTAGAAGTGAACTTTCCTGTACGGAGAAGTCAGACGCTGCAGGAACAGACAAAGAAAAATGTTTGTAGTTTCTTTGAACTGTGAATTTTGGGAAAGTCTTTTATGTCGGTGGCTTTGTTTACTGCACAGTGCCATCTGCAAAACAAGGGTCATAAGGCAGCAATTAAAAAGAAAAGAAAAAAACATGCAAACCCTCTTATTATTAGCAATGTGGGTAAATGGCAATACTAAAATATAAATGAAATTGAGCATCTTATTTTCTCCACAACCACATCACTGGAAATGCTACTCATAACCCACCATCACCACAGCTCTTTTTTTTTGTTGCTTTCTGTTTTGAAATAACATAAAATTGGTGCTTGCTCTGTCCTGTTCCCAAATGAATAAAAGTAGGGCATGGGCCCCTCATCAAAATCCCACCACAATAGAACCTAAGCCATTGAAAGGTTAGAAGTTGTGTGTGTCCTTACATGTAAGTGCCGAATGTTGAACAAATATTTTTTCAATTTGAGTTAAAACTGTATTTCTAAACGCCAGGGTGCCTTGTAAAAACAAACATGTTCTCTCTGTGACACTGGCCTCATGACAGATGCTCTTTGTATGTCATTAAACTGAAAACACAAATCAAACACGTCTGGAGCAAGTCGACACATGCTCCTTTTTGATTCACACCGGGCCGTATAATTCAATAGTGCCTCTGAAAACACTGCTGTCTGCTCCGTGTCGTATCTTGTAGATTCTGGACTAAGTAGAGGCCTGGGATATTGTCACAAGGATGAAATATGAGCGGCCTCAGGTATGTTCCTATTTAACAGTGTGATGGAGCCCTGTGGTTGTTAGTGTGGCCTGATAACAGGAATGAGGCACAAATACCCTATTATCTTAATGCTGTCAGCCCTCTTTTACCGCACTGGGCTTTAAAGTGGTGTTTTGGGCTTCTGTTGTCTGTCTGTGGAGGACTGTGGCTCATACATCAGCTGAGTGCAGTAACAAATGGCACCTTTAATGCCTTCCTTCAATGGCCTTTTAGCCCCAGTCTCTGCAGGTTTAAGACCGGCTTTCGTCATTATAGTTTTTCTGAAATGAAATTAAAGCACGTTTCAAGGTTCGTTGGCCTTTGGTTTTCCAGCACTTAACAGCTGTGATACATACAGATTTCTATTAAAGGTGGGGTGTGTAGTTTGTGAACTTTCTGGAGGCATCTGGTGGTGAAACTGCAGGTTGTAATTCTACATCTTAAACAGACTTGTCACAACATTTGGAACAATTTACCTTGAATTATTAAATATGTCATACTTTTGAGGGGGCTTTTTGACTTATTTCTCCACTTATATAAGAGGGGGCTCGTCTGGGACATCTTACAGATGAATACAACCAACAATTATCCAAGAATGTGCCAGTTGTGTTTGTAGAAATACTAAATGCTATTCAGATAGCTGTATTTACATTATATATGTAATTGGCCACTAGATTATCTCTCCTCATGATCAGTATGTAATGTCAAAATAAGGAGGAATCAAAAAAGTCAGTGACTGCACAGAATTCACCAGGACCCACTGCTCTTTGGGACGTTTCTGTGTGATGCTCCGACCCACAGCTCATATCTAGTGGCATCTGAACTGTGCACATAATCACGAAGTCTCAAAGTCCATGAACATACCTCTGCATTACAAACAGGGGCTTTGTTTGTGGCCAGTGTTGCGAGCGACTGAAAACAAAGCTGGTTTGTGAGAATGAGGAGGGCCTATCCTTGATATGACAGGTGAACCAGGGCCTATCACATTACTAACGTAATCATTAACTACTTCTATCCCACTTTTGACTTCAGTCACTCAGTCTCTTTACACTCGTTATGCAACAGCTCAGAGCCTCGTTGACAAATGACCTTATCAGGCCTCAGCACACACTGATGTCACTTCAGAGTGTGGTCTTCATTTGTGCTTTACTTCTCTTTTAGTTTAGACTGTCCTTTTACTGAGAATTCAGGGTTACTTAAGCTTTCACAAAGCATCTAGGTCTGGCTTGTCAGAGATAAAAGATGGAAAATGAATGAATGAGCTTCTTGATTTATGGTACAAAAAACTGAAGCCATGTAACCTGTGTTGCAAGACACTGTACCTGTACTAGGCTTTAGTTTGCAGCTTATTTGTTTTCATTCAACCAAATCAGCATAAGACCGTAACAGAAGGATAAGTCTTGCTTTTAGACACACACAGCTCACCATTGTTGAGGCTGAGTATGTTGCATCACCTCGTGCATTTTCTAGAGATCTTTGTGTTGTAATGGAGTTAATTTAATTGGTGACAAAGTCAACCGTTGAACCAAAAATATTTAGTTTTTTGAAATGTGACCATGAAAAAAGGTGAAAAGGAATTAACAAGGAAACAGTAACTATGTAGATATTCAATTACATAAACTTCAATTATAACCTTAATGAAATCACAAGAAATACTGTCTGCATGACTCCTGAGTCAGTAGATAATGTATGGCCTGGGTTTTGACAGCTGTGAGTACTTCTATGAATGAAGTCAAATCACAGAAAATGAGAAATATAATTCACTTTTGACGGGAGCATGACTGAACACGTCCACTTCATCAGCACCAGTCAGTCAACCAAAAATGTGAAACATGGGAATGTTCAAGAGCTGTACAGACACTGCTGTTTTTATTGAACCTGACATAAGATCAACTCACAGACAAGAAGATTAACATTTAACTCATTTTACAATCAGTAATAAGTTAATGAACTGCATGTATCATCTGATGCAGACTAATGAGGTCATTGTATCCTGACACTAACCGTTTTGTATCAAGACATATTTGCACTTTAGGAAATGCTATGGTCATATTATTATTTTTAGCTGCTGGAAAACATTGTTTAGACCTCTTTGGTAATGTTTATGAACACAGAGCTAATGATGAAGTATTGCTCCCTGTGGCCTTTATGGTGCTTGTTTTCATCACTTTGCTGGTAATATGCAAAATGTTATTATAGACGATAACACGAGTCAGTCTTATTTCTAAAACACTGATCATTACGTACCATTATACTTCAGTACAGCAACAGAAAAGCAATGAGTTTATTGAATAAAGATGATAAAACTTTACATACAACATGTCATTACTCGATATTTTTACACGATTGCATTAAACTCATTCAATAAGCAACTGTAGGATGGACTGGTGAATCTTTGTTTCAGTCGAACCTTATTAAAGTTTGGAATGCTGTATTGTCGTCCTGATGGCAGAAGTGTCACTGTATAAAGTCAAAAATGATTGATGTTTTTAGTCAGCCACAGCATGAATGACTACACTGGATGTGGATGTAATTTTGTCTTGGGCCAAATAAGGCCACAGCTTAACCCTTGGTCCTGACACAGTATTTGGAAACACTGGTTTAGACAAATAAAGATCTCGGTCACCACCATAATGCATTTTATCATCAGTGTCAGTCAGTAGCTTAAGACACAAAAAGAGTTAATCCTCTGAGTCAGTGCTGAACCTGTGCTACGTGCCTCGTGTTAGTCCTGGAGCAGCATGGGGGAATCTCCAGCTGCTTCACTTTGTTTAGTCAAAGTTTTCAGTCAAACACCTGCTCATTACTCCACTCAGATACTCTGTCTTTCGTTGACACACTCTCACAATGAAAATTCACGGTGCCAAGACATTCCTACCTAACTGAGGAGCTTGAGTAAATGGAGTATGACAAGTGCAAACCAATCTGTGAGCTGCGAGCGCCTCACTGCCTCCTGTCTGTCTCCTGGAGTGTTTGTCTTGACTTGGCCTCCGTTCAAATCTTACGTAACTGTGTTGGTGAGAAGCTGCTGGCTGTTCAAACAGGTCTGCATCATGCCGGATTAGGGCCTGACGGACACGACCCACATACTGGGACACTTCCCCGCAGGTGTCTGTCAGTCTACCCACGCCCCTGACATGCCCTAACAGAGGAGTGGGCCGCTGTCAGGTGTGAGGGGCGGGGTGTGGGACAGGTGACCGGAGCGTAAATGTGAAACCTGTCCCAGAGACTTTCCATTGTTCTGCCTCGCCTTTTGTTTGAGCCATGAGTCACTGCAGATAAATGAACTCTGTCACCTGCCAAAAGCCTTCATCTCTCTGTTTATGATGAGCTGTAATTTTAATCTGTAAAGTGCTCCTCATAAAACAAGCTAAGGTTGGTTACTTGTTGAACAAAAGTGCAGACATTAGGTAATCACTTTATTCCTCATTATTCCAAAACAAAATGACTGAATATGTTTGCTCAAGTATTTTCTTATGTAACTTTTGTGCAGGAAATGCACTTTATGTGTACAGTATATTTTCCAAATTAAGTAAAGTAAGAAACTAACTTTTAGACAAGTAAATTTTTAGTCTTTGCATAAAATTTCTTCCAATACTTATGATGATTATGATTATTTTATGTGTTTTAAGTGCTTTTACTTTTATTTGAATAACAATATTTCAAAGTTCAGCACAGATTTTGACTATATTTCCGACCTCTGTTAGTAACAGTGACATACTTTCCTCTAAATGATACTCTACACAAAATAATGCAAACATATAGGCTATTGGTAATTTCAATGGTTATCTTTAGTTGCATTCAGAGTCCTTTATTTGGAGCAAAACTGTAAAAAGTATAGTACAGCTAATGTAGTTTACTGCATCAGAAGCGATATTCCTGCTTTTGTGACACGAAACTATATTTATTATTTAGGCCTAATCTTGTTGCTTATAATTTGTGTCTTAAAATCATATTGTTCTGGTTCAACAAAAAAATATCATGCTACAATTTTGGACATCCTTTGTAGATGCCAAGGCTGTATATGAATAACTGTTTCATGCACAAATTCAGCTTAAAAAAATAAAAAGGATTATTAAACGATGCCTTAAGTTTTACTGCAGTCTTCAAATCCGATCACATATCCAAACACAACAACAAAGCAACTATTAACACGAGAGGCTTTATAACGAGAATAAAAACAGGTCCAATGAAAAACCACTAATTTTGCCAAACCCAATTATAATGTCTAAAACCACACTCTATCTATACCTTTGTAAAGTTTGTTGAAGCTCACATGCTTAATGATGGGCCATTAGAAGTTAAATAAGCACCGTAGAAATAATAACATACCTGCTGATCGTAAAGAAGGATTAATTTTAATAACACAACCCTAACAACGCAACAAAACAAACACAAACACACAAACACTGGCTGAGTCACAGAGTGCAGTTTATCTTTCATTGACATTGAAAATCGTTTGATCACGTGACGAGGATCCACCCAGAGACTGCTTTTGGACGACATGTAAACTCCACCTGTGACGCATCCAATCCCACTTCATCCCCTTAAACCGTCGCCTTGGCGATGGGTGCCTGGTCGCTGCGTAACCACGGTGACAGGCCAGCGCATCAGAGGCCAGTGTGACACAGATCACGTCTACATGAGCTGCTCAACAGATGGACGGGACTGAGGTTCACTGGATGTGCTGCTGATGACCTTAAAGTGAGCTGATTGTGCTCTTCTCTGTTCTATTCAAGTATTTTAGAGAAATCTTTTACTTTTGTTTTGTTTTTCTTTTTTTTTTTGCTTGTAGTTTTGAAGTTTGAAGTTATCGTACACTTCCTGTCACATAGTTCCTTCAAGAATATTCATTTTTAAGGCCGACATATCAGCAGCAGTGGGCAGTACATTGTTAATGAGCAAATAGATTAAGATTATTACATTATATTCAAATTAACACAGTGGGAAAAGGCATTCTGAAAAGCTTTGTTCCATCAGCGGATTGAACCGAGGTGTTGTATGCACTGGGTGATCATTACAATAGGTTGTTACAGCATGTTTGTAGTGGAGCAGCAGGGTTGGTGTCACCTTATCGTACCACACTGGTCACTCCTCAGCTGTGGATTCAACAATACAACAAGGAGGAGCTAAAATGCTGCAGCCTGTTGATTTGACGATAAAAAATCTCACTTAATTCTCACTTCACCTGCAGACATACTGCAGACCCCCATCTACATTTCAAAAGTTTGAAGACACACACTACTGCTGATGTTGTTACACACCGCAGTGAAGCCCATAAACCATGCTCTGATCGATTGAATGACTCTGTTGTATTTGGTTTCAAGCATGTCCCTATGTTTAGTGAGATATTACCTTTTATCAGACCTCATGTCCTACTTAAATGTCCATTGTGTATCTACTTGACTATGTAACATCGTTAGTCTAAATAAATATAATCTCATTGGATTTGTGGCTTTACAGATCTTTCACATAAAGTACATGACTCACAGAAGCACTCAGACACTTTGTGAACCCTTAAGGAATATTTTAATAAAGTCTGAGAGCAGTGTGACTGGTTGTTCTAGTTTTCTGTATTGTGTATTGCCTAGTGGGACAATTAAAAAGTTTTAATCATTACATTGTGATGTAACAATTCAGTGGAACAACAGTTATCTGCCTTATCTCTTTTTAATTAGACAGTATTGTTATTTTCACAAAGTCTCACTGTGAAAATGTTCAAATAAATACTGCAGTGGAAATTCCATTGTATTCCACTTCTAAAGGAAAGTGTATGCAAATTACTAACACTTACTGGCAAAAGGCTGTACTTGTGGCTGTGTGAATGCTACAGATGAGCTGCTGTGCGTCACTGTGGGGTCTCTTACCTCAGCGTTCCCACCGAGTCCCAGCTGAGTGCCTAAACCACAGGCCTGACTCATTGTACTGTTATTATTTTGGTTGTTGCTCTGTCTTTGTTGTTCACCTTTGCACTACTTTCTCCCCGGGGCGACCCAGCACCTCAGCGCTCTCCTGTGTTTTCTCTCTCTTCTTCTTTTATCTGTTGTTGGAGCGGGGCTTCCTGCAGAACAATTGGAGGAACCTGATGGTCAGAGGTGTCATGCTCGCTCATCTCCCGGTGTCTCCCGTGCACAGATAGAGCACGCATGTGAAGGACAGCTGTGAAAGAGGGAATCCTGCAGGAAGAACCGCTTCCTGTTGAAAAGATTCATGGATAATGGCCACGCTGAACAGGGATTTTCAGCATTAGAATAGCTGTCTGATTTACAATGACTTTAAGGTACAGAGACAGAGTGGGATTATCCTGCATTTTATGTGCTTTACACTTAATGCGAATCACTCATAAGAAAAAAATAATTTGATCACAAAAAAGATGTGTATGAACCATGACACTGAAATAAAATGGCTGCATAATTTTGACAACAGGATCATCTGTGACACATGTTAACGCCAGCTGTGAACAGGGCCTCTTTCTTATCCATTTAGCCCAATAAACCCATAAATGCAGAAGGGGCATGATCTTTTATTCTATCCCGTTCTCATGGACCAGGTGCTTAACTCTCTCTGCTCTGAGCCCAATAAAACGCTCAAGTGCAGCAAACATCTGGGTCAATTTTATGGCCCAGAGCCAGGAGTCTGACAGTCCTTTTAGCATCATGCTCCAGTGAACAACTTTAATAGGAGTGCATGGGCGCCATGTTTGAGCCAGGTTTCCAAAATACACCCATCATCACAACAGCAGATGTGGATTTACTAGTTTCACAGTTTCAGAGCAAGTTCTATTGATGTAATACAGAGGAGCTGCCATGCCAGACTGTACCATTATATTTTTCTGCTGGCTTGATTTGCGTTGCCTGCCACATTATACTAATTCCTGCATCTTCCTGGCCTTACTTGACTTCTCCTTTTCCTTTTGTGACCCATGTAGTGCAGTAATAGTAATATATATAGAAAGGCCCAGTCCCCAGAGTGTGTTCAAACTCTGGTTGAGGTTAGGGGAAGTCCTAAGGCGGCCCCATTGGACTCCACTTTGTTTATCGAGCTTTTCTACTGGATTCTGCAGTGGTCACGCTGACTGTGTAAAGTTTGTCTTTTCTAAGCAGCGGCTAACCGAATGAGAAACATGCCAACCTTCTGTATTAGAGCTTGTCATTATAATTCTACTTTTATGGGTGGAATAATTATGATTAGATGGGAAATAGAAGAATAACAACTCATGACCAGCCTTACCTAACACAGTCACACAAAACAGTGAGTGCACCGTGGACACACACTGGAAAACAGTCGGGGCTTGACCCACGTCTGGAGGTCTGCTGTGTTGACTGACGGCTGCTTTAACCGGCCGTGATTGGCTCTAATCTCACCTGAGATGGACTGTCTGTGGTAACAACTCTTGTGAATGTTTTGTCGTCTTGAGAGCAGTCAGACTGAAAAGTGTGCCTCAAATTTTAGTTTTTCTACGATTCAAAGCAAATTGTTCAAAAAAGTCCTAGACCCTGTTCAGTTCTTTTTATCAAAATGTGTCCAAACGGTAATAGCCAAGGTAAACATGCTTATCTGCAGGTCTGACTGCCCTCATGATTGTGTCTTATACAATATCTATAATTTAAACAAACTGGGGGCATAGAAAACATTTGGAATGAATTGTTGCAGTAGGATGAAGGTAAATGTGTGCAATAAAAGGTCGTCTACAGAGCGTAGTGCGTGTCTTATGAGATGAATTAATAGACACATTGTTTGCATTTTTTTTTTTTACATATTTAAGGCTAAATGGTGGAGTTTACATGACAACCAACACTCCACCTTTGAAGGTCCAGTGTCAGAGAGAAGTCATCTTCAAGAATACTGTGAATTATTGAGACTATTATACTTCTTTATTTATATGTAAAGGGTGATATTAAAGATGTGTAAACCAGGCCTTGCTCTCCACTATAACAGCTATTAAAAAGATAAATAATATTCAAAACTTGCAACTTAGCTTATTATGAAATCACTGAATATCTTTGTCATATAATCCATAGGGTTAGATTATCTCATCTGTGCCGTGTAGCAATAATAGTGTCTTAAAAATGTCCTCCTAATGAAATGAAACATTGGCCGTGTGCTTGTCATTTAACTGACTGATAACTAACTGAGGTAAAACACCTGTAATGGACTGGTTTCCTGATCATTTCTGGTAACAACACACGCTCTAATACTCACCCCTCTCCAAACGCCCCTCTACTCCACTCCAACAATACCCCCTCCTTGTCTCAAACTGTGCCCTTCCAAATTTCATCCATCCCACGTACATTTGCAGATGAAGACATTTTGTTTGATCTGCACAGGAATTTCCCTCTCTCCCATCTCCAGGCCTGAGAGGGAGAGAGTCGCACAATGTACCAGTTAAAAGGACTTGGTCTCCATTGAAACTGGGTCCTCTAAAGTCCCTGTAGAGCCCCCGGGCCCCCTATTACGGGCCTGGCCTCTATAGAAGGAGCTGCAGAGCGAACACTGAGCCTCCTTGTGTTCGCCGGTGCCCCAGCCGAGCGCCATTGACAAGCCCCACAATGTCCCGAGCGCTCCTTTACAGTAGAGAAGGGCTCTTTTCTCTGAAGGGGTGGCTCGGGACTTGGAGTGAGGGGGACTAGTTTTTCACAAGGAGCTCTCTCCAATAGAGGCATCTGCAATCTGTTGCTTGCCCCCAGCCTGGTCCAGCCCCTTCTACCCTTCAGCTTCTTTTTATTGCAAACTGGCCGCAAACAAGGACAAATCGACCATGAATTCCTCAGCGCCTGGCAGCCGCTCTTGCCCCGGCTCGGTACACCCTCTCTGGGCCTTTCTCCTGTACTCCACCTCCCTCTCGGTGAGCTTTCAATCTCCCTCCCTCACCCACTAACTTTGTCTTTTGTACAAAACCCTCTGAAGGCCTGTTTTTTCCCTCCTCATGTCCATCTTTCAACTGCTTCCCACTCTCTCTCCGGTCGTGAAGTGGCAAATGCAGGAGGTGAGCGGGCTAACGAACAGTTCCCAATAAAAGGCCTTTATACGGAGCTGCTGAATGGGGATCTGTGTTATAAAAGCTAAAACACATTTGCTGGCGCCCCTGTCCCATGTCCCCTGTCCCGAGAAGATCAATCAGAGCTTAGTACAGTGGCTCTTGTAGATGGATGACGACACTTACTGACACAGCACTGGAAATATCAGCGCTGAATATCAATGTTTCAGTGAGAGAGTGAGTCATATATCTTATCACAGTGTCAAGGAATATATTAAATAATCTAGAAAGATCTGCTTGTGGTTAGACGGTAGACAAACATTGAAATGAGGGTTGTCCCAATACCAATATCTGTACTGTATCAGAGCCTCTTGTTTGACCTCAGTAACTCCTTTTCTTCATATATAACATTGTTTTGAATAAAATCCAAAATCACTACATAGTGCAGATAATTAGTGACTGGTTTTAGAGACTACACAACATGTTTTTCAGTTGCCATTTCTCATGTAACTCTGATTTTCCACATCAATTTAGAAAAACGACTACTAATCATGATAGGATTATTCTTCATTTTTATTGTTGTAAAATCTCTAAAGTAAAGTCCATGTAGCACAACCAGACGACTCAGACGAAGTTTCTATAAATATACTCAATATTGGTCGTAGTTACTATTAATAGTTACTAATTAAAATGGGTGTAAATATATTACTTAAGTTACTTTTTATTAGCCCTGTGGGAAAAACTCAGGTACCTTCTACAGATCTCAGGTCAGTAATTGGTCATGTTACTACTCTTTGGTTTTTATGATAGTTATTCCAAGTATTCTCAGTCTTTCTTGTCTATTTCTTGCTTGAAATTACATCCAATAGATTGTTTTGGAGCTTCTCAGGGATTTAAATGTTCTATTTGAGGGTTACCTGACCTAAACATCAACCCTGTCTTATATTTTGTAAAGTCATCTAAAGCTTTTATAAATAAATGCAACTATATTTTTGCCATGTTGAATGTCTGAAGTAGTATTGTTTAAATGTAAACGTTGCTCATGAAAGGCAAAGTGAGTTTAGGTTACGTCATGATGTCCTGTGACTATTTAGAGAAACCTCATAAAGCACCGTCATATAAACCAAGACAAATTGTTGTATTTGGATAGACTTTAAATAGCTTATACCCAATATCCTTCCACCAAAATCCTTTAAGAATTCGTCTGGGAAATCAAACATTCCTGTGAAGTTCTCTGCCGTCTTCCTGTCTGTCTATAGGAACTTCCATTTCGTGGCATGGCTTCTGGGGGGCACATAATAGCTGTTGTATAATGAAACAGCAGGCTCAGGGGAGGCTTATTCAGACCAGAGAACCATTTAAACCCACCTGTTTTCCTCCTCCTCTCCATCCTCACAGCCTGCCTTTAGAGAGAACAGGCCGCACTTCAAGGCCCTTATAGCTGCCTTTATGGCCCCTGATCACACACACAGACCCAGGAACTACTTCAAAGCTCGCACACAGGCCTCGTATAGCGGCTAGAAGACGTCCTGCCGGGCAAACTGTCCAGAGCAGCAAATGGAAAGTTAACGGTTAAATCTTACAGGTCCGTGGTTAACACTGAGTAAACCGTGAGGGTTGCATTTGATATTCACATTCATTTAAAGTAACTCAGTAGGATATTGTTTTATAGTATTTAGTAATTCTTTAAAGGATAAGCCATGAATTTAATCTTTGGACAATATTACATGCATATTTATTGGAGGCCATATTCAACTGTCAAGACTTTGTCAGCCATCTGCAGTAGTAGTGGTATTGTTATTATTTGTCCAATAAATCAAAAATGAACTCTTATCTCTTAACTTATCTTCATCAGTCTACTTTTACATCTCCTTTTATAAACAACAGTACTTCTTCTTGAGCACAGGGTTTGACTATTGTACCCTTCATCCAAGTACTTGCAAAACACTTGCCTTCAAACACCAATAAAATGAGCACAATCTCACAAACATCAGTCACACTAGCCTCTGTCAAGGCCACTCTCATCATGTGTCCCCCCGGCCCCCCCGGCCCTCTGTAAAGCCCTGGGGATCTGGTCGCCCAAGGCCAGTCCTCTGTGCACATCTGCTGTACTGGACAGCCAGGCTGGCAGGCGAGGGGCCGATTTGGGGCCCGTCGGTCAGGGTACTTGGCTTTGGAAAGGCTTGGGGGGTGAGATGCCTCAGAGCAGTGCGCAGGCTTCCATGGAGATACTGTCTTACAGTGTTTACAACCTCCCAATTCAGTGTCCGACCTCTCCTCCCCGTCCCGCTATCCCTCCGCAGGCCCTCTGTGTCCGTCCTCTTCTAATGTAAATGTCGGGGGCTGGCAGCTTGGCCGTGTGTGTGCTTGTTTTGGTGCCTTCACTGTGTTCCTGCTTTATGGTCTCAGCCTCTCATTTTGGACCTCTCTGTCCATCTTTTCTCCACTTTTATAAGAGTTGTGTTGGTCCAGGCCTGCTGCGAACCAAAGGCTGCCATGGTACCACAGTGATTCAAACCAACACCTTTTAAAGTGAGTGAAAGGTGGCACGGCTTAAGAGGCTGGTCTGGCCTTAGCAGTGGGCACCTGGCAGTTTGTATGTGCCAACCTCAAACACCAGGCCAAAATACCATCTGACAAAGTCATTTAGTTCAAACAAGGAGCCAGCCTTCACACTTTTAGGATCTACTTCACGCTGCCCAGTGCATTGTGAAAAGTGTGAAAAAAGTCAACAGTAAAACTTCTCTAAATGTCACAGACACACAGAGCGATTACTGCCCAGTGTCGGCCCTCACATCTGTCCTTCTGTGTTCTTCAAAAACAAACCAAGTCTCCTTCAGCTTTTTGCTCATGATTTTAGGAGACGTTTTGAACTCGATTAAGTCATTTCCTCGAGCGAAGTAGATAGACTGATAGATGAGCCACATGGTCCGGCTGCTGCTGTCATCTGACGAACAGCACACTCAGCGCGTTAAACTGTGAGAAACACAATTAGTCTGTGACAGAAGGATTTACATTATTATTAGTGATATTACTCTAAAATTACCTCCAATCAACCTTTGGTGAGTGGCCATCAGCCCAATGACATGTCACTCACACTGTTACTGGTTACACTCTGGCCATCAACACATTACTGTTCTATTTAAATCCAAGTATAATGTTTCGTAGCCAACATTACAATTAACCCTCTGTTTCTGACAGAGAAAGGGACTCAGAAAGTAGCAGAAGAGATCACTGATTCTGACTGACAGAGAATAGTCCTCTTCACACACGACTGGTTCACTGTCTGAATCATCGCATAAACTAACATTAAATTAACATTTCAATCCAGACTAAGTCTTTTACATGGGAGAGAAAACATTATAAAAATGTGCTTTTGTAATTTAAAAGTTGATTAATGGTCACACAACAGGAGGAGGGCACTTTCTGTTTCTCTTAAATGTACCCGTGGCTTATACATATTTTAACTTTTCCTCTTAGTAAGATAAAGGAAGTAGAAGTGATAAGTCAGAGCAGTGATGTTTAAACCAGTCTAAAGTGTGTATAATTTTGTACATGAAGTAGGAAAAATGAGAATGCATGTAAAAGGTTTAAGACACTAATCTGAGCTTGAACTAGAGGTTGAAATCAAGAGTCTAAAGAGACCTAATAGAGATAGACAGCAAAAGGCTACAGGTTTTGACTCTACTGTCTGCTGTAGGTGAAGCTTTCACTTTCCTTAAATGTTGTGGTCTCTGTTTTTTTTTTATCAGTGACCTCATTCTGACAAGAAATTATCATAAAATTCAAGAACTGCCTAAAAGCAGATGTCTGTGTGGGCTGAAGGTTATGACTCATATCTGCTTAATGTAATAAATCTATTAGATGCTGTGTGGAGGAACAATGTGGCGAGTGAGCGACTGTTTAAACTACAGTGAGTCATTTCTAAACACTGCCTCAGACAGACAGCACTTTCTTTTCTAAGACTTATCGGCTTCACAATAACTCAGCTCCAGTTGGTCAAAGGCAGAATGAGAGGGACACACACGCAGCATTGAGGCAGTGAGACAACTAGCAGACTGCTGATTGATTTCTGTGGTTAAGAACAGAAGCACCTGACCATTAGCAGAGAATGAGGGGCGGCACCACAACAGAGGGGCTTTTTACAAGCCCTATGTGAGTGACAACAACACCAGGGAGCCGGCTGATGGAGAACCAGACAAGAGAACGGTCTGTCTGTGAGACGAGGTTATTACAGTTTATAACCAAATTCAACTAATAGTCATCTAAAGTCTAATAAACAACCCAACAAATTCATCAGACAAGACGAGCTGTAGAGAATGGCTTCTAGAGTCAAAAGAAGCTTGAATAGTTTGAGGTTTTTGACTTTTAATCCCATCCTGTTTCAGACTTACACAGCACATAGAGCCACATTGTTTTCTGTCCCTGCTCACCTTGATTTGAGCACCACAGTGATCTGCAGAAAGAAAAACGGGGTATAGCAATATTTGGATGTTTACTGAAAAAATTAAATGATTTCAGTCTCAATATTTAGAGGTAAAAACTTACAGTGATTGCTACAAACTTTTTCCATGAACTTTTATAATGAACACTGGCATTGACAACAGACATTTGAAAGTAATTGTGCTCTAAATAACTATACCTCATATAACTCTTTCCTGTTAATCAGTTTTACTTAATAAACTATTGAAATACATAATACTTGCTTTATTGCCTATAGACAACTGAAATAAGAATGTATTTTACCCAAACAACAATACTTTAACTTTTATACTAAATGTCCTGAAATAACAGCAGCTTATATTGTGTGCTCTATTGAACTGTAGCTGTGCACCTGTGTCTGGTGTTTATGGAGAGGGGCTCTCGTCGTTCCCATCAGTCCAGCTGTGCCTCTTTTTATCCTCACTTCCGAAGCCCATCAAGTTTGCTTTTTCACGCTCCTCCACCTCTACCCCTCGGCCCTGCTGCCCCCTCTCTCTGCTCTCACCGTCCCATCACACTCGGGGTTTTGGCGCGCCACATCAAAGGCAGCTGGAGGAGAAACAGCCCTGTTGAAGGAGGAACAGGACAGAAGCCCCTCCGTCCCGGGACCCCCCGCTCACATCTTTTGTCATGTCACTTTTTCTTTTCTTCCCCCTCCCTCCTCGCTCATTTCTTCTGTCAACCTATCCCATTCACTCAGCTCACTGTAAAAAAAACACAAGACTGCCAAGTTCAAGAAGGCCCCACTCTCTCTTATACCCCTCTCTGTCTCTGTCCCAGGACTCTGTGTGGTTCTGGGGGGTGTAAAGATCAATGCACACTGGTCTCTATGCAGGGGCAACAGGAGGGACTACTGGGAATAGGACTGAGGAGGGTGAGGGAATGATGAAGCTCAATGGAGGAATGAGGAGGTGAAAGGAGGCTAGAGGTCATGAAGGATTTTCAAACTTTCTTCAGCATAAACTTTGTATTGTTTTAGCCAGAATGGCACCTGATAAGTCCATCAGATCTGAGCCGATCCGCAAGTAAAAGTGTAACAAAATTGTGCGTATCTTTAGAATGATAATAGATAGAGACATCCAATTTTTTTTTTAAAAAACAACACATTTGAAACTTTCAAACGAGCCTATCGACATGCATTAATTGCCAGGATCCTTCCTTGGGAGGAGTGAAGGTGTGTTCCATTTGGTTCCAAAAACCACCTTCTCCAAAGGACTGAGTCCTCCATTTGACCAAAATTCCCAGGATGCTTCTGTGTATCCTTCGTGGCCACAATGCACGGCAAGTGAAAAAAGGCGATAGAAAAGGAAGTGAGATTTTCAGTTTAAATACAAGTGTCCATTTGCTGTGTTCATACAAAATGTTTTATTTAAAAAAAATATTTGCCCAATAAACCGTGCAGTTCAATTTCTCCTTAGTGAGATTTTATCACCGTTGTCATGTCAGCTGATTGAGTCACTCATGTAGAACATATCACATTCAGCTGCTCTTTTTTTTACGAAAAATACATATGACATAAAGAAATAAAGTAAAATATCAACTAACTATTCAGCTCCTCAAATGTTTCTGTTCTTTTTTCAAGAGCCATGGATCAGTTTCAGACTCTCACTAACATCAGGCTGTCATTTAAAAAAATTCTTGGGTTTGTTTTTTCATTTTATTAATTTTTGTCATGGTTTTGTTTGTTTATTTGTTTGCTTAACATTGCATTTTTTTTTATTGTAGCAGTCAAATATCTAACTCCTAAAACAGGACTTAAAAAATCAAGCATTTAAAGCAATTAGGAAACGCCCATAAACGCTGTGTTATGGAGGTCTGAATGTCAGTGTCCAATGGAAAAATCGTGTGCCGTCACATGATGTGCCAATATCCAATTGTAGAGCCGTGTGCGCTCACGTGGTGCGCCAAAGACGCTCAGTAGTAGAGATAGTTCTGTTCTGACTGTTTTTGTTGGCCACGATTGAAAACGCGGCTCTGAACGGAGTAATTGTTGCGTAAATGACCATTTACGCCATCTGGATGGAGCGTAATTGTGCATAACACTCTTATATATTGATAATTTTATTGAAAACGTTTTTTTTGACTTCGTAAACGATACAACGCTGAACCGGAAATTACGTCTGTTGCCTCTCGGCGATCACACGTGGAGCTAACAGGGAACAGAGGACAGCGTCCGTGGATTCATTGTTAAAAAACACTGGTGCTACAATGGCCACAAACAAGTCATCAGTGCTGAAAACTCCAGATAAGACTCTTCACAGTGAAAGTGATTCGGATTCTGGGGCAGAAAGTTTTTTTACGGATGAAGAGTTGGATTACCTGCAAGGTCTGGACCCAGCTGAAGAGTAAGAGGCTAATATTTATATTGAGAATTAATGAAGCAAGAGTAATTTGGTTTTTGTTTGGCGCGTGTTTTACTTTGTAATTGGGGGGAGGGTAATTTGCCTCGCACTTTTAGGCTGAGGGGTTGTACGTTATTACCAAGCCAGTTTTGCCTCTCGTATTATACTCATATTGTGTGATGTACATATTATATGTGAAACACTCGTTTGATAATGTAATGTATTTATTATTTATTTTACAGCGGTGATATAGATGATTATGCTCCCTTATCTTCAGAGCCCGACTCTCCTTCACCCTCCCCCACCCCCCAAGCTCCAGAACGGCCTTCACGCCCCAGCCCATCAGCAAAAGATCCACCTTTCCGGTTGAACCCCACTACCTCTACACCTACTACCTCTACAGCCAGGGGCCGGACCCCAAGAGGGAAAAAAAGAAGGCTCAGTTTCAGGGACTGCAGCAGATCCCCTATATCCCCCAGACCTAAAACTGATCAAACCAGATGGAAGAGTGCACAAGACCCTGACACTGTCAATCAGCCCAAAAAATTTACCCCAAAAAGAAAACCAGGACACCAGCTCAACACAAGTGGAACATACACCCCATTGGATCTTTTCTCCCTTTTTTTGGACATAAATGCAATAACCAATCTTTGCAGTAACATAAATAAACAGGCTGCAAAAAATATTGCAAGGGGGAAGAAATACACATGGACCAAACTGGAGGAAAAAGACTTCTACAAATTTCTTGGACTCACATTTTACTTTGCTTTGGTAAAGCTCAGTTCAATACAGGACTACTGGAGAAAAAACTCAATATTCAGCGTACATTTCCCCGCCAAAGTGATGTCTCGGCAGCGGTACCAGACCATATCCTGGAACATTCACATGAGTGACCCGGAGAAAGACATTGAAAATGACAAAAAGAAAGGAACACCAGAATATGATAAACTGCACAGACTAAGGCCCCTACTTGACACTATCACCACGGCATGTAAATCACACTATCACCCCAGACAAAACATCGCCATTGACGAGAGGATGGTTGCAACAAAGGCCCATACTGGAATGACTCAATACATGAAGGCAAAACCAACGAAGTGGGGGTTCAAACTCTTTGTGTTGGCAGACAGTGGCAATGGTTATACAGTGGACTTTGCCATTTACACAGGGAAGTCACAGTTTTCCTCTGGCATGGGACTTGCATATGACTCAGTTATGTCTCTTATAAAGCCTTCATTCCTGGGCGGTGGTTACCATCTATATGTAGACAACTTCTACACCAGCCCAAAACTTTTCAGGGACCTGTATGGAATGAACGTCGGCGCATGTGGCACATACCGTGAAAATAGAGCAGACTGCCCCCGCACACAGAACAATGCTCTGACAAAAACGGATCGGAGAGGAGCAATCCGGTGGCTCAGGGAAGGGCCGCTGGTATTTGTGAAGTGGATGGACTCACGCGAGGTCGCTGTCTGCTCCACCATTCATCCAGCGTTCACCGGAGAAACAGTGAAGCGGCGCTTCAAAGGAGCCGATGATGCATGGATGACGCAGGCGATTCCCTGCCCAAACCCAGTCATTGAATACAACAAACACATGGGAGGCGTGGATCTTTCTGATCAGTTGATACAGTACTACTCAACACGCCATACCACTATGCGCTGGTGCCGGACCATTTTTTATCATTTTTTGGACATTGCAGCCACCAATGCATACATCCTGCACAAGGAGTTGTGCCAAGAAAGAGACCAGACTCCACTATCACACAGGGGATTCCTGGAGGAGCTGACAGCACAGCTGATTGGAGTGACTGTCACAGTCCCTCCTGCCAAGGCCCCTGAGAAACACCTAGCAGTGCGAATAAGTGAGCAGCCAGATCAGAGCAAGAGGGCCACGTATGGAAGGAGAGGCTGTGTTCACTGCAGGTGCACAGTCCAAAAGAAACAAGCTACTCCTTGGAAATGTCAAGTCTGTGATGTAGCTCTTTGCCTCATTGCAGATAGAAACTGTTTTTTAAAGTGGCATCAACAACAATAAAATGACTGGACATTTTGTACCAATTGTAAATAATATTCATATGTATTACAAACAAACAGCAGTTCTGTAATATCTGTTTATTTCAGTTTGCTGTGTTTTTCAATAAATGTTTGTGAACTTTATTTTCCGTTTGTTTTTCTTTCTATTTCTAATCATGTAGCTTGCATTACATTAATATGACACTATTACAGCTTAAATATTCTGAAATCCTGAAAAAAAGATGTATATTGATTGTACATTACAAGATGATGTTTTATAAGCAATAATACACAAAACAAAAACAGGTGAGAGAAATGCAGACTTATAGACTATATACAGACTATATATGTAGCCTGACCAGCCATTCTACATTTTTTTCTATTCCATACAAAGAATTACTCTGGTCCCTCTACGTCTGAGTTTGATTTTCAGGAGGCGGAACAAATGGATGCAAATGAAACGAAGAAATGACCTGACATCAGCAGTGAATCCTACAATGGAGACTAATAACATTTATTTATAAAAACTAAAACGATTAAACTGAGGCTGATACCTCATTTAAAGTTGACAGTAACTGTACTGAATATTCATTATGATTAGTGCCAATTGAAAAGGCACATTTTTAGATTAAACTATTACATGACATTAACAGATGATGCTCTGATATTCACTGAATTTTCAAAGATAGAAAGTAGCACAGGAAGACCTTGTGTCAAAAAGTCTAAATGTCTTCAGTGTGTGTTGTTAGCTTCAAAATGAGGGTAATCCCCATCAACTGCTTCTTTGTTATTGATTTATAACATACAGAAATGTTAGATTATTTCATTTTGTCTTTTGGAAAAAGACACCACTGGAAATGATTAGTGAATGTTGAATAAATATGTCCTAGGTTATAATTTTAGAGAAACAAAGGTGTGTTTACAGTAAAGGGTTAAGCTTCTGGAAACAATAATGAACTCATCAAACGTGATTCGAGACAGTGCTCAGTTTTGATGTTTGAAATGAGAACTAATCATTTCCAGTGAATGTATGATTAACTGTTTTGTTTAATGAATTACAGTAAGTGGAGGGTGTTTGTGTAGGAGACATTTACCTGATGGTTTCTGTCACATGCACAGCACGCTGTACATTGCTGGGCGTTTATGTGAAACATCAACTGTGAGTCTTACAGAAAACACCAGTTGCAGTCTGTAAATCATGTGTTCTCCAGTCACAATTAGCCACAGCTCATGCAAATCAGCATCAGTGAAGGAAACCTTTTCAAAGATGTCCTGGGTTGGCCTCTCTGCAGAGTCGTGCAACTCGCTCTGTTTTGTTGTGCTCAAAAAGAGAAGTGTGACGGAAAAAGAAACTGAGACAGAAAAGGAAACAGAGGTGGAGAAAGACAAAGTACAAGCCTCCACTCATCAGCCATAAAATCAGGCAGGTGAAGGTGAGATGTGGTTAGCACCTCGTTGTGGGCGTGATGTATTTGAAGTAAGTGAACACTGTGTACCTGAAACAATACTGGAAACAACAGTGCATATCAAAGTGGGGCAAAGAAAATAAAAGCAGTAAACCAGTGACTCTCCATCAATTAGTCTGATCCATGGGGCACTCACCTCAACACTTACAGGACTTAGACAGTTCCCACTGCACAGCTTCAGAGGTTTCATAATCCCTGAGCTAAAGACAGAGCCAATGCTATCATGACCTTTATTTAGACACAATTTCAAAGTTATCTGTGGAAATAAACTCAAAGGTAAATGATAAAAAATATACTGTATAATAAAAATGGGAGGCAGCAATGGGTGGTTCACAGCAAAAAACGTTGAGATCATCCTCGTGCTTCGGGCATGTACAGGTGGACTGGTGACTGAATGAGAGTGTGAGTGGTTGTCCATCAGTGTGTGTCTCTTTGTGTTAGCCCTGCGATTTTCTATCATTTGTTCACAGTGTATAAGCATCAAGCCCAAAGCAGGTGGAATAAGCTCCAGCCTTCATGACCCATTAATGTTAGGCTGTAGAAGATGAATGAAGAAATAGAATACAATAAAAATGACAATAAATGTGTGAAATGGAGCAAGATTTTGGCCACTTTTTAATTGTTTGTAGTAAAATTGAATTTGCGTGGCTTCTGTGAGTGTCATTATCAATGCACTAAGCCTCGAGTCAGTTTGTAAACAGATATATTTGACAGGTTTAATATCAGGGCTTGACCACCAGTAAAGCACTACCAAAACCACTGAGTACCACTCCAACAATCATAAAAAGTTTATATTTCACACAAGGTATTTTGTTTATTCAAGTAAAAGCACTAAAACTAGCTAAGTCTCATGACTAATGCATGGTCTGACATAAGATATTATGTCATATCTTATTGTTTCTAGATAAAAGTGCTGAAAGAAGGGCCAGAGATGTCTTATGTGTTAATGCTTGTACAATGATTGTTATCCATTGAACCAGAGTGTAATGACATGGGGCCGTCACCAATAGATGTTTGCTCATTGGTCTTTCAAAAAGCATCAGCGCTACATTTTGATTTTTGCATGATTGAATTTATTTGTATCATTGAATACCTTTAAAAAGTCTTATACCACGAAATTTTCCTTTTCGTCTGTGTTCCTATATCCCTCAGTAGGTCTATACCCACATAGGAACAACAGTGTTTTCACAACACATCACAAAAACGCTTGCTCTAAATGGAAACGTAATGTTTTGATTTCATTCATACCGGATCAAGAAAAGAGAAAGAGGAACTGTAGAGCGGTGCAAAGTTACGATAACATCAGGACGAGGTGTTCTTCTCTCGGTTTTTGAGTCTGGTGGCTGAGTGACTGGAAACCTCACCGGAGCTGCACACTCTCAGGGCACAGCTGTCTGAGTGATGTGGTCGCTGAACGAGGCACAACGAACACGTTTATGACGACATGTACAAACGCTGCTGCTGCTCCGTGCACACTTGGGTTTGCTTCACCAGAGTTACAGAAATAAAATGCACTTACAAACTATTTTTTGTTTTTTTTTACTTTTGAGAGCATATCCATTAACACAAGGCAACTTCTGAGCCACTACAGATAATCTTAAATATGCACTCAACCAATTAAAAAAAAAAAAAGTAAAACAGTTCTAATCACACATTAAATAAAAAATCTTGATATAATGCCACTTCCTGTTGAAATATACTCACATAGCAACAAAATCACTTTAATGCTGTATTTTGGAGCCACAGAGGGGAATTTCTAGATCTTTGATCCTGATACTATTTTTATATATCTTATCATTGTGTTGACATAATTGCATAATATTTGATGCTGCTGTTTGTAACATGTTTAATAGCCGTCCTTGTTGTGTTAACTTGGTAATATTTGTCATGCAAGATGTATACATATTGCATGATCAGAGATATGGTAATGTACACTCACACTTATGTTATTCATTTATTTATTTTTACCTTTTGCTTTGATAAAATACATTTCCTATCTTATAACCCTCATTACTTTTTTTTTTTTTTTTACATTTTGCTTTAGAGATATTTTCTTAAACCAAACTAACAACCCCAACCTTATGATAAAACTTATTTTTAAGATGTTTTGACCATTATATACATCTCAGCAATGTTTTTGAGGAACTGTTACTTTTACCTGTTTAGTCTTTGTGTTTTGAACAGTAATTCGACTATTAAGGGCTTTAGGAGCAACCTCAATGCTGCAAAGTTGAGGCATATAGCTTTTGACTGTAGCTACATTTAGAAAAACCATGCATTTAGAAACACTTAAATCGACTAGAGGCATGCATATTCTTTTTGCTAACATTCAGACACATGTAGCACCCACACAACAGACAGAAATGACTAACTAAAACAAAATTAGATTAACTAATTATAAGTCACCTTCCTAAAATGACACTAATCTGTGAAACAAGTACAAGACCTAATCCACTGACAGATGCACCCCTGTGTTGACTGTGTTGATATCACACCACATAAAGAAGCCACAATGTTAGCACTAAACACTCCTCATACAGGCTCACTTCCTGTTACCTGCGCCGCAAATGTGGGGCGAGAGTAATCACGTACAACAAGTGTCTGTTTGTGCTCTCATGCAAAACCCAGGCGTGTTCCTAAGCCCGTCTGTGCATTTTCTGCGTCACAGTGTTTGGTTTGGTGTGTGTGAGGTGTTTGTGGTTGTGAACGGCCGCTGCACGCTTGGATGCACCGCTGCACAGGCAGATGGATACAGAAAGACGGATGAGGGGCATTTAAGAGCTTTCCAACCTTCTTCAAGTTCCCTTTTTTTTTTTTTTTTTTTACCTGGATGGGTTTAGTCTCTTTGATGCAGCTGTGTTTGTGATAGGCTGCAAATAAATGGATAGAGTTGAGGGAATCAAGAACACAATAATTTGGCTGCCAGGCAAACATCTTTAAATACAGCCAAGAAAAAAAAACTGGAGCATTGTTGTTACTATTTACAGAGTGACTCAGGGCTGCAATATGTTTGTTATGTGTTTGTATGAAGCTACAAGCAAGTCAGATTTAAGTTCTCCTTTTAACCAAGACGAATGAATACCGGTAAATGCAGCATAAGCAGGGGACTCAGTAATTTGTTTCCCTTTTGTGCACTTTCAGATAAATGGCCAAAGCAAGCTACTTTCAAGTTTGGAGCGTATCTATGTTCCCACAGCCTAACCTAACCCAGCTCTATGTTTCCTAACCCTAACCCACAAATCGGAGCAGTCGCTTTTGCAAATAATAATAGACATGCACACAGACAAAATAAAGTAACAAGACCTTCTTTTACAAAAGCCTAGCGAGAGTTTGCCATTGATGTGAGATTGTTCGAACTGGTTTTGGTCGTGACACAGCCTCAGTCGAGTCCGGATCTAGTCTCGGTCTTCTTATTGCCTTCTGACTCGCTCTCCGTTAGTCTCCGTTTGATGAACCGATAACAGGGCACAGAGATGAACCTATAGGCTCATAAGCTCAGTGCTGATTGTGAAGTGTGAATTTTCGAAAGAGGACAGTGTGTACTCTCTCTGAACTGAATGAGTCATTTGTGGAGAACACAGATGAGATATGAGACACTCTGAACCACAGCAGTGTGACGTTGGTGGGATTCACACACTGCTGCTCTGAGGCACTCAATTAATACACCCTTTGATAAAAATATAACAACATTTAATGCAGAAATGTCAACATAAAGATCATGCAATACAAGAAAAAGACATATCAAGAGGCTCGTAGATACACACAGATAATTGTCAGCCATCTTGGAGTTAGGTATTCAGTTTATTCTGTCCCTGAAACTCTACTGAGACTATAGACAGTTAAATCAGAAAGAGTTTGGATCCTAACCATCACTACTTGCAACAAACAATATGGGAAATACTCTCAAAGAATTGAAACTACTTAAAAAAAAACAAAAAACAAGCCCCTTGGAAACTTGAGTAGTGAGTGTGAGATGTGACAGTCACACTTAGGCTGCAGCGTAAAAAAACAAAGTATGACTGACACCTGAGAATAACAACGAGTCCAACGTCAGTGACTCATGAAAACGATATATCTTTTTAGAATAACAATAGACAATGAGATACAGAAGTAAAGTCACGCCACAAAGCACATTCAGAGCCACGGTAAAACAATAAAACAGTGAATGGCACGCACTGTAGAATATCTTCTCTCATTTCAATGCATAGTTTTCATGTGACATTTGTGTAAGTTGCAATGTCAGCTTGTAAAATTCATTTTTAAATAACACCTGACAGAGGATATACACTGCAGCTGGTGCTAATTGTGCTCTCATCAGCTCAGGCCCGTGTACCTGCCTTTTTTACGTACACTGCGGTTTGTAGCAGCTCTGCAGCACGCTCACTCAGAGATAGGAGCTGTTTATCTCACTGCCGTGGCTTCCTCTCTGCAGTACGCTGTGTTTCTCTTTCACCTTATTTACTGTCTTGACACAGCTTAAACTTTTGCTAATGCTGTGCAAAAAGCTGACCCTCTCACATCAAACTCTCCGAATAAAACTGTGATTACTGGAATGTACTTGATAGATTTGTTTTTGGTTTGGATGGTGTAAGCTCACTTGTACATCTTATCTTTAGCTTTTACATAAGACAGATTATAAGTCACAGTTGAAGTACTCTCTGAATGCATTGTGAGTGTTGTAGTGTAGCTGTTCCCATGGCTGACTGGATCATATCTAAAATATGCTTTGAATGTGTGCTTCAGAGAGTTTCAGAGAAAAACTACATGAACTTCCAGTCGTCTATTATACATATGACCTGCGGCCCAAGTGTCACAAACGGTCCATCTGCAGACACCCTACACCAAACCTAAAGCTGCATGCACCGACAAGCTCTCCAACAACTCCAGGAAACACAGGTCTGCACTCACAAAAAGAGAAATGCATGACAGGAATCTGGACTTACACAATCAGCCCACATCACTCTGAGTCTGGGAAACTCAAGAAGCACACTTAACTCCATTTAGTGAGTGAACTGATGATTGACAACCTTCTTGGTCTTTGTTCTCTTCCTCATTCTCACAAACAGCATTGAACTGTCACTCAGTGTTGATGCCACGACTGTGAGCTGCTCTGTTTCAGGAACAAGGTGAATTTGTTGCTTTAAGATCACACCGTTCTGCCATAACACTGTGACTGCTGAAAGGTGTAGTGAATAACATAAACTATCTGGTTTCCATTGTGGGTGTTTAACAGAAAAGGGGAACAGTATCTCCTGTGTGTTGGAAAAGTGATTAAGAAACTTTCACAGGGGCAAAATAGTGATTCCATTGAGTTGTATTGGGTCAGTTTTGTGCAAAAACTATAGAGAGTTGCATGAATCTCCACTGTGCTGTGTGCAAATGTCTGCTACAGAAACAGGGATGTCACACATATGCAACAAAAGTGGTTTCTATATGAGGTAAACATCATAGTTGAGGCCATTTTTGAAAACATTGAATCTTGTAGAACTAAATTTAAAAAGCAGCACTCATTTCCTATATTTTATATATATATTTGTTCCTTTCATGTTTAATGCAGTGACAGAAGCTCATGTAATGTTTTCAATTCATGAAACAAGAAACAGCTGTTGCTAATAAACACATTTTCTTTTTGCAATATGACTGTTTAACACAAAAACAAGACAAGCTTTATTTTGAGGAAACGTTATTTTGTCTTTTTCCTTTTGCTTTTCTCTCCCTTATCAATGGAAACTTACCTGTACTCACCTAACCAGTACTGTCCTGCTGCAGTGGAAGTGAAGAGACTGAAATGAAGACAACTGGGTGTCTCCATAACTCAATTGTTCTCGGTCTCCACAATCCTGGTGTTTATTGCCCATAAATAAGATGCAAAACTTTAGCTAAATCTTTTTAATTTCAAGTTGGAAATGTTAAAAAGCTAAGCAGACCTTCTGAGCTCTTTGAATATGTTGACCACATATACGTTCACTTTCTCTTCATAAACTGGGCCCACGTGTCACAAACAGTCCATGTGCTGGCATTAATGCTGAACCTGAAATATTTAGATTCAACAGAGTTTGTGGAAATGCTGGATGACCACAAGGCAATAAAATGAGAGTAAAAGGAGCTGCTGATGGAGGGGGCGTGTGGGGAGTGAAAGTAGGCTAACGGGAGAGTGGGAGCGATGGCGTGAGAGAGCACCTGTCCCACTGGAGCCGCAGCGCTCACGTTTAACCAGAGTTGGCAGCACCTCAGCTTGACCTTCTCCCCCAAACGCTGCCGGTCTCCTCTGATCCCATTAGGGGCCAGGCACCATGGCAGGACCCCTTCACACACACACACATAGAGACAGGACCCCTCCCATGCCCTAACCCCCAACCCTCTCTGGGCTTGTCCTGTGCAGGGGCCCAGGACAAACATCAGGCCAGTGGAACAAACAGGCCCTTAATGTGGACAGACAGCGAGGACAATTAGAGCCACGCACACAGAGAGAAGCAGATGAGATTCTGAGAGGCATAAATGATCAAATCTGAGTAAAGCTGCCAGAAAAAAGTGTGACAAATTTAGGTCAAATCTGAATAAAATGTACAGTAGCTGCTTCCAAGATGGCACCTCCTTCCACAACAAAAGAAAAGAACTTCAAATTTCAACCCAACTGAACATACTGTACATAAACACTATATTGTGCAACAATTTGGGAAATCTAAGCAATGACATTTGTTCAGATGCTGTAAAGGTCTATGCTAATATTGCCTAATGTTGCTAGTAATGCTAACAACTTCAATGTAGTCCAGGTACTGTACATATTTCATCATCACATTGTTGAGGATCAGTCTCAGGAACCATTAAAAAAAAGCCTGTCTCCAACATTTTTGTGCTCATAAAAGACGTTCTGATGCTAACAGGAGCAAAAAAGTTTATCACAAACTATTCACTTCAAGATCACATTCATACATTTTCTACGAAATAAGGTTTAGCTACTTTTTGATTGTGAAGACGTCTGGAGACCCTTGCCCTACTCCTGTTCTGCTCAAGCTCTTGTGGGTGCCAGGAAATATGACACTTCTCACACATGTGCACATGCTGACACACTTGTGAATATGCAAGCAGACACTTTATAAAGGTTAGTAAACCAAGTAAGTGCTGGCTACAAGATGTGGTCTGAATGTGGTCTGGGTATTGGGTCAAGTGTTCGAATAAAGAAATTGCCAACTTCGAAGTCATAAGGTTTTTTTTCTGCAAGATTTAGTTGTCTAAGTGCTTTTAATGCATCAATGGATGTGTAGTCTGGGTTTCTGTTACATAGTGAGGTAGATAGGTAACACAATGGGACTCTATGAGCTCATATAGCCCAATAAAAGATGCCCAAAGTAGTGCAATTATTTGGTAACTCACTCCTGAATGGTCCATGAATCTGATCAAAGAAAAAGACTGGGCAGAGTGGGAGGGGCTTAAAGAAACAGATGCAAAAATAAAAGGTTTGAGACATAATAAGTTGATGAACAGATTTAGGAAGCCTTATGGGACACCAAAATTTGATGCCATTTATTAACAATCAAATAAACCTTTCTATTATTCAGTTTTTCATTGAAATGACCTTTTGAGTTGCTGTAATGGTCTATTGTGCCTTTGAACTCTGACCTAGTTGGCTGATTATGTAAGAGTGTAGAGAGGGAAGTGAAGGCTGCACAAAAAGTACCTATACAAACAAAAATATGACCTAGTTAAACAAGAGAGACAGCCACAGCACAATTTAAACACCCCTTTCATGAACACACACAGTCAAAGTATGCACATACATTTCATTTGCAAATCTTCCCCTCGGCTTCGCTCAGCTTTAGATAGAACAAAAGAGTGTCCAGCCCGTGCATTTGTGGTCGAAAATACGAGCAGCGTATGTGCACATTACTCTCAAGTTAGCCTCTTCCTAAGTGTATGAAAAAGACTGAGATGTAACCAGAGACTGACGGAAGGCTCAAAAACGTGAAACCACATACACACAGTAAAAGAGACTGTGGGTGTAACATATAGAAGACTTCATTCT
Source organism: Rhyacichthys aspro (assembly GCA_036850595.1). Taxonomy (NCBI): domain Eukaryota; kingdom Metazoa; phylum Chordata; class Actinopteri; order Gobiiformes; family Rhyacichthyidae; genus Rhyacichthys; species Rhyacichthys aspro. Next base: position 19,211,994 of record CM072162.1, on the reverse strand, counting down.
AAAACAAAACAAGCCAATGGGACTGTGACTTTCATCCTTTTCACTGTGATAGTAAAAGACATATTATTTATTGTTTCATCAAGATATTTAAGACAGACAGATATTTTATATTTATTTATTCTATTGCATCAGTGGTTTCTTTCCGTTGTGTGTTTCATGTTGTTTGCCTATTTGTTGATTTTTGTCATGTCTGTTTTGTCTTATCTGCAGCTCAATTAATTGTCCCTGATGATAATAATAAAGTTGTCTGAATCTGAATCTGATGACCAATAAGCCAAATGAGGCTCTGAACCCTGTATTGTTGTCCAAAAAATTAAAATGCAATGCAAATTGAATATGAATTTTATCCACAAGCTTTTAAATGTGAGCAAAACAAAGTAGAATATGTTGCCTTTGGTCGTTTCCTTGTCGCATGAAGAACTGAACTGAAACAAAAATGTTTTTAATTAATCTAAACTAACAAGACGCAAATAAACTTTCGTGTGTAGTGAGGTCAGGGGCCGGAGATATCAAATACACAGTCTGTCCCACTGGAATAAACAGCCCAGCATTCAAGATTAGTTTATTCAAAGCTAATCTATAGTATATGTCTTGCACTGACCACTGGGATTCTTTTTGACTCCAGAAGGTCATATATGCTGGCACTGAAAAGGATGTACTGACGTGAATGTGTACTCAAGCACTAATGCAAAGGTCGATAATCTAAACTCCATCTGTTGCTCCCACTCCTCAACACCCCACAGGCCGATACCTGCTTCCCACAGATACATACAGTACATGCATGTTGAGACCTGCCACGTATCACACTCGTAGCCTCCCTCTTTTGGTGGATCAGCCAACACATCCTCACGTAAACAGGTTTGGACGTGGGCACATGCAAAGAAGTATAAGACTTCAGGCATGCAGCCACACATACTGTACACACACGCATGTACAAACACACACGCCTCCCAGGGCAAACATACGGACACACCCTCTGCTGTGGGAGCTATGGGGGATTTTATAGTGATATATAGCACATTCAGAGGATTTTTTTCATAACTTCTGCTAATACTGGCATGACTTTTCTTAAGAAATATGTGTAATTCGTTTGGAGACTGGTCATAAGCCCATTTTATATTCACACTATGTTTCAGAGTGTATACTGACTTCATCTTGAGAGGCTTCATCTTGAGCATGTGCTGAGTATGTGTTTTTTTCCACTGAAGGGGGATGGGGACTTAGAACAACCTGCAGGTGAGCATCATGTACGAACAGCATCTGCAGATACATGGATGCTGTGGTAACATTTATATTGTGTGAATGGAGATGGAAGTGGTGCATGCACATTTTCCTAACGTGCTACTTACAGTTCCAGTTCTAAGAAAAAAAGACGGTTGGTGCATCAGACAGTAAAGGGTGCAATGCCAGTGTTGAATCTCTGCAGTTGTAACAAAATATGTGTCTGCAGGTGAGAAAGTGTAGTGGGTGTTAGATTTTTGCAGCTGCTTTGACAATTTACAGGAAATCCATCCTTTATTTTGTACTCTAACAATTTAACGGATTAAAAAAAAACAAACTAAACTCTCATTACATTTTTTTAATGAAGCACACTTTGTACTGTTCATTCACAATGCCACATTTGTCACTCAGGTTAGATCAATGAGGTCTCTTGTTGAGGAGCTACTGTCCTATTTCTGAGGATATGAGTGCAGGCCCAGGTTCCTTTAGGTCAGCTCTCACTTCAAAGGCCTGGAGAGCTTTGTCGCTAGGCTGTGGGCAGTGAGCTAGGGCGTCCCAGGGCTCCTGCTCCTGTGCATGCTAATGGGATTAGAGCTTCCACGGGGCAGATTAAGGGGCTCCAGGTCCCACCCTGTTCCTCTTGTCAAGCGAGGTAATTCCCATCCGCTGCATCAGAATTTATCATCTGTGGCAGAGTGGGAATATTTCATTTCTGCGAAAGTAGTCGAGCCCAATGCAAGTGGAAACAATGTTCTCAGCGACACAGTTATACAGATGTTTTAACTTAATCATAAAGTTGTCATTTTTAAATCAGGTTTGAGTAGTTATAAATAAGAAGTACAGATATATAACCTACCATAGATTTCACTGCCATGGTTTTTTTTTTACCAGGTTTATCAATAAGTTTCGAAGCAGCCAGTTTTTGTGCCTTTGGTCACTTAAGCTGTAGCATAATGTGGTTTGTTTTCCTATTAACGTCTTATTTTAGGTTTATTTCAAATGGTGCTATATCGAGAAAAAAGTCAAATAAAAATCGACACTGAAGTGAAAAAGGCTTTCATATCAGAGGAGGTCAAAAAACTATGCGCTAACTATTGCTTTATATAAGGTCTATAAGAATAAGGAGGCTATAAGTTTCTGATCAAGCCATTATTCACTTACCATGTACCTATAATCCAATTAAAGGATAAGACGGCATCTACATTTCTACCTTAAATCCCATGCCAGCTTCTTCATAACTTTTTATTGCGAGCTGTTTCTTTAAAAGCATAAGCAAATGTTTCCAAGATTTGTAGCTCATTGCATCTCTATGGTCTGTCAGCTAGTCTAATAATAATTCATTTTACATGACACCAAGGTTATATCACGCCTAAACAGCTTGGATGTCATGTTAACAATGCATTTCTTGGCTAGCACTGTGGTCCAAACGTATTAGCTCATTGACTTTCCCCCAATGCCCATTTCAGGCCTCTCGACCACTCCACCTCTGGTTGCTGCCTCCATCATGGGATACCTAAATGAAAGTCCACTTCCAGTTGTCTCACAGTCCATTTACTGGCAACCATTTTTAGTCTTTGGCCAAACTGTGGAGGAAAATCGATGGAGTTGCTTTGGAATGTAACGGATCATGGCTAGCTCCCAGTGTATTGAAGGAAAATGTCAGCTAGAGTCGTAGATATTGACACATTCTTCAAAGATTTATGGTGCGGTCCATTCATATTTGAGGTTATAGGCAACAATAGTTCCTTGCGTCACTGGTGCACTTTGTATCTGAATGGCATGCAAAGCTTTTATATGAGTAAAATGTTGTATTAAAATAGTGCAATGTTGAATAAATGCAGGTACACGTGGTGTTACATAATATAAGACCGAAACAACAAAGTCATCCTTACAACTGTATAATTTGAGGAACTTAAGTGCTCTTAAATCTGTCTCTGGTTCAACGTCAGAGGAATGTGACGGGCTGGGGTGGATTAGGATGGCATAGATGTCATAATTTGGCCTTCCTAAATATAGGCTATAATGGATGGGGCTATTATTACACACACAAGGCACGCATCAACATTCAAGCTCGGATTCAAGGACCGCCACACAGTCCCTTGAACAATTTAGAGTATGCAACGGCTGTGATATTAGACGCACAGAATAGTTCAAGCATAATAAAATCACTTTAGCTTCGCTGTGTTTTGCTGAGGCTCACCGCAGAGGCATTATTAAAACCTAAAAACAACAAAGACACAGGGGTTATATAACAGAACATCATTAGACAGGCTAGGGCACACACAAAGGGGCTCAATGCCTTTCTGCCGGGCCGTGGTGATTGGGTTGGCCTGCAGTAAAAGGGCACACAGCCGGACTCAGGCTGCTCAGTCTGTACTCGCAGGAACACTGACCCCTAGTGTCGGCCCCAGTGTGTGTTTTAAAAGAAACAGAAAGAGAACTGATCTAATACAGTATTTTTGGCAGCTTAGACTTAGAAAGACAACAATGAAATGTTTGTAACTCAAATGTAGTGTGTTTCTTTAGAAATCTGTACATCGGTTCATAAAATTGTTACATACATTTGGGAAGTAGGATCAAGCTATTATGGATTTGTTTTAGGAAGCTTTTTTTGTCTGCTTGATTTCATTTCCATATTTTACATACGATCATCAAAATAAACTTTACATTGATTGTTGTTTTAAAGCTGTGCCAGATGGATTGAAAAGGCATGTGTAAGAATTTCCAAAAATAAACTAAGGAGGAGGGTCAAGATACTCAAAGATATCGTGTCCAATCTCAAAGATCTGTGTCTTTATAACTCTACAGTAATATTCTGTTGTTAGTAAATGGGACCGAAGCAGACAGACAGGTTATACTGATGAACCAAAATACAACAAACATGCTAAAATCTCTGTGTAGAAATGTCCACAGCTACTTAAACTGTCTTTGGATGTCTCAGTACCTAGTTATATCAATCCTCTTTGCAGGGCTGTAGTATCTCAACCCTATTTGCGCTCCACTGACAGTTGCCCCTCTGGTATGTCTCCACTCCTCATGTGTTTTTTGCTCTAATCCCATTTGGTGAGAAGCATCAGCTCACTCACTGTGCTCACAGTGGTCCTGGGCTGTAGTGTCTCTGGCCCCTGCTATGCTAGAGTTCCCCTCTCGGCCCAGCTGGCATAAGTTACAGCGGGGCACAATGAGCCTGAAGGACGGGCCAGGACGGGTCCAGGCTGGGGGCCCCCGGTCCTTGTTGAAAGGCTCCTATTGTCCAGCCCCACCTCCATCAGAGACCATTAATTATGCACTATGGAGCACAGCTCTAAGTCAGTGCATACCCCTCCCTCTGTGACAGCATAAACACACTGATGGGGCTTAAGAGGACCCAGCCCCCCTCCCGCCGGCTCCAAAGCCCTTCTCTCACCTCTGCTCGCTCTTTTAATGAATCCAGGCTGAACCGAGGGCCACTACAGAACTCGGCTTCTTTGTAATAACAACTGGACTCGAACACCGCAGGGGAGCAAGAGAACAGCAGAGCAGAGGACTGTCTTCTGTGGCTCTAACTCCCCATTATCCTCTACTTTTACTTCCAACAGGAGATTAGGGGTCTCAGGCCTTTGAGGGGATCTCCACTGTCCTCTCCAACACCTACACCTACAGTAGTGCATGTGGTTTCAGTTTGGTCTGAGGGCAAATGCTCATTTGTCTGAAGATAAACATGAGTTAAACCACTTAGTTCTTGATCTGGTTGTTTTTTCAAGTTAGCCTCCAATAGTTTCATTACATTACATTAAATACATCCACACTGACTCTGTACACATGCTTTTAAGCTGCTAATGGTCAAGGTTTAACAATAGACTAAATATATAAATAGATAAACATCTATGAGCATTGAAATATACACTTCACTTTATTTATTCATCATCTTAAATGTTGATTGGTCAAGATCTGCTGCAATTCTGACCTTGCAATATTGTCCAAACATTTCAACATTTCTGCAAATCTGAGCAATCATAGTCACATGACAAACAAAAATATCACAGGAGTCAAAAGTCACAAGGACAGTGTGTACTTCTCTGGGGTCAAACTTTAATATTAAATGGAGAAACATATTGTAAACACATGGTGAGAGGTGGGAGTAGTTGTGAGGTCATTTAAGTAGCATTGAGTCATGTGTTTGCATGCAATAACGCTTAATAAATGCCAGAAAATTATAAAAGAAGTTAAATAAGAGTTAAACAGAGTAACCTTATGTAATCAAACCACAGTGACATCATCTGGTTTTATTATTATTAGACACTTTTGGATCAATTTTGGGGGATGATACATAACTTGACACATCTTTCAGCAACGTGCCACCACCCAGAAACAGTTACTCAACACCAAACTAAAACTTGATTTGAACAATACTCTGTGGTTTAACTGTAGCCAACCCATCCACCCACTTACCTCCCCCTGGTACCCCGCCCCACAGCCCTCCGGACTCTCAAGTTTGATGCATTTATTCATAGGAACCTTTAAAACACTGACATCTTAAAATTGTTGCATAATGGCGCACACATGAGGCCTAGATCAGAGCGGCGAGGGATCTGAATGAATTGTTTTGGGCAGGATGTGCAAAGCTGAAGGCCAAATCTGTATCACATATGGGCTTTAGAGAAAACTCTTAATAGATGCTGACAATATGAGGCCTGGCTTGAGCCTGTGTTTGTTGATGTAATGCCGCCATATTGTTTTCATGAGGTCGATTGGAGTTTTGATGAAATGCGTTTAGGGAGAGCGAGCTGCGTGGAGTGGACAGTAAGTGAAAGAGATGGATTTATACACAAGAGCAGTGTGTGAGGCTGTTTATAGGAAGCAGAGAGAAACCAGAAATGGTAACGTAAACACGGTGGGCACTCGGACAGAAGTAGGTCGCTCCGAGTCGGACATGCCGCAGATGGGAGCCAAATCAAAGGGGAACTCAGTGGGAGGAGTCAGTGACAGAAGAACAATGCCCCACAGAAGAAAGTATATACTGTATGGAAGTAGCAATTAACAGACCAATCTGGTGCTATGTATGCAAGTTTTTTTTTAAAACACTGCTTTTTCTTGGCATTTCTGTCCTATGCAAACAAAAGCCCATAGTTTTTAGATAGTATAGTTTTAAAAAGAGTATGAAAACCCTTTCCAGTTACTTTTAGGAACACATATAAAAACCCAACAAGCAAATGGAGCATGAAAGCTCCCTAGACTCAAAGAGAGTGGCTGAAAACATAAAGCAGCCAAAACGTTGTTATTGGTCCAGAAAGGTTTTGTGTAGAATAAGGAACCCATATTTTGTGAAGCCAGCAGGTATTGGGCATTAAGAATGTGGGAGCTACCCTTCGAGACACTTCGATGCTGTAACCTCTCAGACACGATGCACACATGTTAACATTAGATTACTGTCCTAAATGCTAATTATGTTATGATCATTGTAATACATTTTCTTGGGTAATAACATAAAACCCTTGAGGAGCCTTCGTGGAGCCAGGAGCCAGTGGATATTGTCCATGACACAACGTGATAATGAAGGACATGTTAGTGCTTACCATGAGCTCTTTCATTAGATCACTGACCAAATAAATGTCAGTAAGCACTAAAGCTGTTGTTTTAACTAGACTCCATTGTACTGTATTTTGCTTTAATCTGTCACATATTTTTAAAAGAAACAGCCCGATAAAGTTTCCCGCCTGACATTCTTCTTCTCTTCTCTCTGGACTCTCCTCCTCGCTCTGACCCTCGCCTCTTGTTCCCCTGAGAGGACGTTACATAACATATTTCCAGGCCCCCAACACACTCCAGCTACACTTCATCAGTTCCTGCCCCCACCTCCTCCCCCCTTCGTCCACACACATACACACACTTGTCAGCTGTGAAATATTTCTCTCCCAGATCTCTTAGGCTGGACATTGAACAGACTCTCGAACGCGTCGAGAACCTTCTCATACCCCCCTCGCTCCCAGTTTCAACCAACCCTAGTTTCTCTGGCCTTTCATCTCTCAAACAAACACCCAGTTGCATTAATCAGGGTTTTCCCCCCTGCCACCCTGACAATGGCTCTGTTTTACATCACTGATTGGGGATGTGACCCCCCTTCTTTTCTCACCCCACCTCTTTCTGTGTTCACTGCGTTTCCCATAATGCACTGGCCCTGGTGATTGGGGAAGGGGTCGCGGGGCGGGGTGAAGGGGGTTGACACCAAGGTCAGCCATGTCAGGTTTGGGCAGGGAGGGCGGATGGGTTTCGGGGAAGAATGGGCTGGACAATAGCGACGCAAACAGAACAGGTCAGTGAACAGTTTGACCCACTGTTTTCAATGGAGCAATATTCAGTGTCTACAGTAACACTTTCAGTCATTAGCATGAAGTGGTTTTTGAGGATTAGACGTCAGCAAACCTTGTACAGTGATGCTAAGGCAACTCATTATTCATGCAAGAGTCCTATTGTGACCACATAGTGTAGGTGTGATTAGCAAATGTGTAAATGAGGAGCAAACAAAATGCAAATTCACCCCTGACACAGCTCACACCAAAAATAACTTCATGCTAGAGTCAGAGTAAAAACTTGTTTATTTCACTGGCACTTGTTAGAGTTATGCAGGAAATGAATGAAAGTTAAAACAAATAATACATTGTGCAACAAATATGCATTCTATAATTACTATTCTACGATACTGATTAACTGTAGCTGAGGTGGCTTCAATGTGGCTTCAAAAGGTGTTTCATTAGAAAATACAGTCACTTGATCCCAGCAGAACAGATAAAAGCCAATAATAAAAACATTCCATTCATTATATTGTTTTATTCATACATGGAAACTGTTTTGTCATAAAGATTGTACTCACAGAGCTAAATACATTCTGAGACAGTGCTTGGTGTGAAACGTTAGGAAACCTCTCATCTATTGGATCCAGTTAAGGATCTCTTTACTCGACTTCTTGCATCAAGGAAAGAGTCAGGACTTACTTGTTCTGGGCCTGACGTGAACCATGTGACTGTAAATCTTCAGAATTGAGCCTTTTATAGTTTTATAGACAAATAATTATACTTCATAGTTTTACAACAAAACACAATCATTAAAAAACACCTCTTTGTCTTCATCTGAACTAATTGATTAGATGACCACAGTAAAATGACTTTGACAAATATGTTAGATCTCTTGTTAGACGTTTTATACTTCTTCTACAAAATGTAAATTAATAGAAAAATGAACATTAAGTTTACAGAACCATTAAAGCTGTGAGCCTTAATGTTTTATCAGAGCAGTGCAAAGAGTGATGGTTTAGCTGCAGTTCACGTGTGGCCTCTGGTGTCATTAATAACCAGCTTTACTCCACACAGACCTTTCTCTAAAGCCACTCAATCAGAACCAAGACCAGCAGCCAGTACATTAAAATACTGCAGCGAATGCCTGTAAAATCACTGCTGTTGTAAACCTGCCATCCGCTCAAACATCCTCGTAACAAAATCAAGTAATTGATTACAGTTGGAGCCGTAATGTAGGCAGCATTACGTCAAAGCCTAATTGAATTTGCAATTAGGTTATCTACTGTATAGAGCTGTCTGTGCACTCTGACTGAGGTTACATCACTTACAAGAAGTTATACAAGACACACAAGCAGTCACATGACCAGGACCTGGAGAGAGACAACAGTTCAACCAGGTTCTCATTTCTCTTTTCCAGTGATTTCAAGAAACTGCAAATCAAGATAAAGACAAAAAAAGGAACAGCTAACTTAGACAAGACACAGACTGAGACAGAGGCATGATCAGAGCACAACAGAAAAGCAGAGAGACTTGGAAACAAATGGTTAAAGTCCAGCCTCATTTAGAACACACTCCTGAGCTGGTTTGAATGTTCCAGTTTGCATTCTAAAGGATCTATACCACAAGTATGAAAATTATGAGTATGTAATATTTACGAACCATAAACAGATTTCAGAGTATTGCATTTCAAATGTGCATGCCCTTTTTTGTAGAGTCATACCAAGTCTTTAAACGTTGGACGCTTATTTGTTGAGGCATGCTGCAAATTTTCACATAACCAAATAGCCTCATGTGAACTGATAGGATCTGATAAAACTTTGGCATTCAACACAGGCCTCTTTGTTATTTTTGTTAGAAGATAAAAGTTTGTTTTCATCCATCTTTTTGATGCGTACGTGTCTCTTATTGTGTGACAGAATAAAATACTGTGAAGTCGACTGCAATTTACAGGCTTGAACTTTCACACTGCACTTTCCGTATTATTCCAGAGGATTTACAGCTGCAGTCAGGGTGTCACTGGCAGGTTATTGAGCATAATTGTGAAATAATATTTGGGAATCGTCATATTTTATTATCATTGACTGTGACTGGATTGGAGGAATAGTTTTAGTGCATGTGTATCGTATGTCTGTGACTAAGTTTTTCCCATGCCTCATCCTCTGCTGATCCTCATGAGTTGAGCTAAACCTTTGAAAACCACATTGAAACAAAGCTGTGCTGGCTTTGGTAGGTGTTAGTCTGAGTCCACCACGGTCTGGGTGGTAGACTGAGGCACGGCCTGACTCAGCTGAGAGCCTTGTGACTTGTATGTTGTGCCCGGACTTGGTCTGCTGCAGGGCTCATCAACGTGTCTGATTGAGAGGCCGACTGGCACAGCACTCGCTCAGACTTGGCTCGACTCGCTGGATTTGAGGGGACTTCCTTTAAGCCCGGGAACAATAAGACACTTCTTAAGAATGGGCCAATATTAAAGTGTAGTACCACAAACAGACACTAGTTGCATGCTCTAACTTCTCTAAAGACTATACTATATTCTTCCTTGAACAAAGTGTAATTGTTAGCTTGAGGCCTGCAGTCAACATCATAGTCTTAACAGAGCTACTTTATATTTAACTAAGATCATCATTAAAAAGTTAGACCTGAATCAGACGAGCTTGTAAAAGCTGCCTAATGTTTTCCCCAAAGCAAAGGACCCCCATAAATAAGTCAACATAAAAGTTTGAGTTTGGAAGTTGGTTGCTGCAATTTTCCAATTAGGGGATAGACTAGCACCTAAACCAGAAACAGATCTAGTTAGTGATGAAGAAGAGATGAGCTGCAGCTCTTCATCAGTGGGGGGTATACATTGACTGAACTGGTAGTGATGATAGGTGAATGGCCATCATATTTAGCATCTCTAAAAGGCAGCTTGGACAAAAAGAGAGGCGTCCTTTCTCCTGCCCGACCCAATAAAGCACTGCAGGACCCAAATGGGGGCGCCATGCTAATGAGCGCATGCGATTAGTGCAACACTGTGGGCTAGCCCAGAGAGGGAGGGGGGGGTAAATGCTGGTTTGGGGCTGTGGGCTGCTGGGGGCGGCTCCTATTGGTTCTTAATGAGAAGTGAAGGGACCCCCTTTCCCAGCAGAGGCCCCCGCGGGCTGGTCTTTTGGGGGGTCATTTCGGGCTGCACTGCAGATTAATGACGGGCCGCATACCAGTGGATGGAGATGGGTGTGGGGGGCGGCCGAGGGGGGCAGTGGGGAGGGTTAACTAAGACAAAAGTAAATCTGTGGAAAAATGCTAATTCACCAATGGCCAGAGCTATGAAGGGGGTGACGACAAAGAAGCAGGAGTGAGGCGGAACGAAAGAGTGCAGTGTGTGAGATATTTTGGGACGGGGGCTTAGGTTGTGTGCGTTTATGTGCATGTGTGTAAGCTGGAAACAAAAGCCTTGCAGCGATGGACTGAGTGAGTGAGTGGGCCAGCAGCGAGGCCTCGGACTCAGGGGGCCTACAGAAACCCAAGCCCCTGTTGCATGCTGCTCTGATTTAAAGTCTGAGAGCTCATGATGGATTTAACCCAGAGACTGTTGGACACTGACATAAACACAAGGGAAGCCCCGAGTCGCCCCTAAAAGGTCCAATATGTTGGGCCCCAGACTCTGCCTCTCCACCAAGGACTGTGCTTTCACTATGATTTACTCTGAGGGAAGAATTAGCAACATGCTCTTATACTTCAGTGTACTTATATTCAACGTGTTTTAAAAGTACACAATGTGATGCTCAAAAGGATAAAAACTGAGATAAAGAGAGTGAAAGTCTCTGAGTGATGGCTCTGTTAACTTAAACATAAGTTCTTTTTGGTATGTTCAGCCACTGACAGTGTAGCCCTGGTAAATAAATAAAAAAAGCTAAAAGAAAAACAAAAAAAAAGACATGGCGGGGGGCGCGGGGAAAAATTTTATTTTTTTTTTTGTGTGTGTCTGTATATTGGGGGGGGGAGAAAAAAAAAAAAAAAAAAAAAAAAAAAAAAAAAAGGGGGCGGCCAAAAAAAAAAAAAAAAATTTTTTTTGGGGGAAAAAATTTTTTAAAAACACTGGCCATTTTTGTCTTTTTCATCTTTTACTATTTATCTCATTCACGCTGATGGCTCTGTGCAGTGAAGTGTAAAGCAAACTTTTAGTCTGACTCTAGTCTGACAAAGATATGCACAAACCAAAAGTTGTTGCTTGACTAAGAACAACAATACGTGGGTTAAAAAGCTGCAGGAGAAATTACAGAGAAAACAAATAATCTGTGCTCAAAAATCCCAGAACATTTTGGTGAATATTACCTGTAATAATAATAATACATACAACAAACCTCCTCTATTCTCCATTCAAATGATGAAAACTCTTTTTATTCTCTCTCTTAGCTCTGAGCTGAGGCCTAACAGACATCCCGAGTTTTAAAAGGTGGTCTCACATTCCCGCTGCTTTCAGGTGGTTCCAGTGTGGTTTGTGTTGACCCACTTTCCCTGCTGTCTGTTGGCTGGATAACACAGTGGTTTTAGCTGCCCCGGCGAGGGTTCACACCCTGGGAATAGCTGGCAGCAGCGGAGGGGGGCACGCCGGAGGAGCCGACTACTGTAAGAGTGTGATTAATGAGCGAGTGTTATGGCAGCACTGCAGAGAACAAAGACACTAATCTACAGCACATGGAGAGTGGAAAACAGTGTACATACCAGAGGGTGGATCTAAAACTCACCCACTGCTGCTGGTTAGTAACAGCAGTGAGCAGAAAGGCAGGAATAAGGGGAGATTTTGGTTCGTTGCCAACTCAGTCTCCCACATCAGTTTCTGTATATGTCTGTATTTCACTGATACATGAGATATTAGGAGGTAAATATTTATGGACTGTGAATGTGAAAGTCTGTGCTATCCTTTAAACAAACCAAAACCAGAGATGGGTAGTCAAAATCTGTACTCAAGTAAAAATATGATGTACTTACGACAAGAAATTCAGTAATAGTAACAAAGCAATCAGTAAAAAACAGTTCTTTTAGATGTGAGAAGTCAAGCAAAATTCTGCTACCAAACTGGTTTATTACTAGTGCAACTCTTGAGAAGTTAGAGACCTTCTTGATGTGAGGCACCCATTTCTCTTACTCATTCATATTTTAAACACATACCTTTAAAAACACTTAAAAGCAAAAAGTATGTTTTTATTTATTAAGCACATTATTTTCCAAAAAGTTAAGAAAAGGTTACTTGCTAAATGTCTGTGTGTGATCTGGTGCCAAGAAGCCATTTTGAATCAACATTCAAATTGTCTAAAACATAATTTTATTGCTGTTGGGCATGGATTTAAGCTGTTAGCCTTTTTTTTTATCCTGTTTGTGCTGTTAATCAAACATTTTTAAACTTCACTGATGTCTGTCTGGACCAAGACTGCAGTGCAAGGGAGATGTGTCATTTAAATGAACTACTTCTGGTTAAACAGGAGAGAAACAAATGAAAAAAGAGACAAAGTTATTATATACCAATGACATCCCATCCATCACCTCAAACTGCCCTGTGATAATAAAAATAATGTGTCCATGTATCCAATAAAATGTTTGTTTGGATTTGGGGTTGTTTAGCTAGATTTCTATCAACTTCTTTGACACATTCATGTAAAGTGTTAGTGAAGCCATGTAATCCTATATTAAAACATGAACTGTGGTCTTCAAAGGTTTTATGCCCTCACCTCAATTTGGCTCTTGTTGTAAAAAAAAAACCCCTCATGAATGACTGCAGTGCACAAAACAAGACCAAACTTGGCACCAGGACATATATTCCAGTGTCACTATCGAGTGTATAATTTGGCTCAGTAAATGGGATCTGCAGAAACATATAGCACTGTCTCTGAGGTTGGGTTCTCCATTACATAATATCCACAGCACAAAATGTTCCCTGGAAATGTAGGATATAGCGTAAGTGTGTTTTGATTCGTTAAGCTTCACTGATCTCACACAGCGTTCGTGTACATTCTTGTGTGTGTGCAGGTGTGTGTCAGCCACTGATTAATGTCTCTGCGATGACATGGTTTATCTTTGGCGCTCAGGCTTCGGGCTCCTCTCTCGTCCCGTCCCGTCCCGAGGAGGCAGGCTAAGTCACTCACCTCAGCCATAAATCACACACTGGGCCTAACTGATTCAGCTTCGGTTCTTACGCAGCTTCCCCAACAAATCCTTAAAGAAGCTGCCTTTAACAAAGTGCGGGTCTGTTATGCAAGCCTCCAGAAACTGTTTGGTGTTCTCTTCAAACGGCTCTAATTCATGACCCATGGCCACAAGGTCAAAAAACCAGCCTGGGACCACTGATCAGATTATTAACAATGGGTTATAACTGGATGTTGAAGGATTAACATGCACATGAGAATTATGCACAGTCCGACCTGGTTGCTTGCTTTAGCCCAACATCACTATTACAGACCATCATTGGTTTCAGATATTTTAGGAATGGGCATTAGGTTGAGTATAATTTGTGATTTCTCAGCAAAAAATAATGGGACTGATAATAATTGGTTGTATTATTACTGGAAAATTGTGGTCCCATAATGTAAGGTTTGCAAAGGTCTCATTTTGATGTAGAAAATGCCATCTGTAAATATAATAACACGCTTGTAAAATGTCCGGATGCTCTGCTGACTTCTCGTCTGACCGTCTCTGTCTTATTTGGAGATGTATTTTGTCTGTGGGTCCAGTTGGAAGTAATCTGTCTGGCAGAGAATGAAAGCTCTGTCTGGTTCTTCCCTGATGCTCTTCAGCCGCTGTCGGGCCAACTCTCAGCGGGCCTCTGTCTCAGTTCTTCCCAGTGGGCTGAGACCTGCTCAAGGTCCCTCTGTGATGTGCCCAATAAATGCCAGCTCTCACTGGATTCCCAAGCCCTGTTTCCCCCTGTGTCTTTATCTTTCACAGTGTTGGATGAAGGAGAGTGCTGCCAGGGAGTTAAGTATCACTAACTCTGTGTTTGTCTGAGGCAAAGACAGTGTATACAGTAAGAGCCAGTTTCCATCTCAACAGTTTCCTTTCAAACTTTGTATATAAACCAAAACATTAGTCTTCTGTAATGCATTACATATATTTGTGCTCCTTAGTGTGTGAGAAACTGTGGCAAAATGGTCGCCTCACAGCTAGAAAGTCCTCTGTCCGATCCTGCTCTGGAAGACGCCCTTTTGTCTGGAGTTTGCATGTTCTCCTGGTGCTCAGGTGGGTTTTCTGGGTGTTATCCTCCTGTTTACCCCACAAACCTTTGAAAACATGCACACGAACCATGACCAAGATACTGCTCCTGACAGTTTGCAGCAGTGACACTAGAATGCACACGGAAAAGTAAAGTGTAAGTGAACTCAACAGTGTCATATGAAGGACTTGGAAAGCACAGAGAGCTCAGGGGATAGTGTATGTATGAAGGTGGTTTTACAGTGTTTCTGCTCAGGCATGATGAACACGCAGAAATAAAATAAACTGGACTTAATTTACACCAGACCTTGGTGTCTGATCCTACAGAGGCATGGATTTGATGCGGACTGCCATGATGCAACCAAGAGAAGAAAGTGAGTTTTTAATGCATGTCCAAACAGAAATGGCCTTATGTAACATATTACACGCTGTAAAAAAAAAAGTTAACATGCAGTCACAGCCAAAACACAGACTGAGACAGGTGTGCACACAAACGTGAACACAAATCATGAGTGAGCGAAGCGCTGCTGGCTGAAACACACAAGCATCATATGAAATGTGTGTAAGAGCACGTTCATAAAACAGCAGGTGAATATATGAACACATACATTTAAGAACAACACAATCTTAAACTTCACTGTAAAAAAGTCTTATTAAAAACACAAGTTGTACTACTCATAGGTTGTTTCCCTTGAATTTACAGTATTTACCGTAAAGATGACCCATTTCTGCAGTTATTATCCCCTCATCAAGTGGGGTCAATGGCCTGTAATATGACCTCTCCAAATGTAAATTATTGCTGTTATTGAACCCTCTGAAGTATAAATAATAAGTTTGGGGTAATACTCTCTAGTTTCAACCACAGTCAGAATCACTGTAAGTATTACTGATAAAAAGTTATACACTTTGGAACACACAGTTGTTGTTGTATGCTCCTCTGTCTCTTCTCTATGGGCAGTGTGCATGGTGCAGCACATGAAGACATCGCGAGTGTGTCTCCACTGGACGAAGAGCAGGGGGTCCTCCTGATACTCCCATGGAGGGCTCTGGAGTCCAGGGCATTATTTGTTCTGGGGTATCCTTGTCTGTTTGTCCTGATGGTCCCACAAGTTCCTTCATTTTTAGCATCATCTTCTGGGTGGTTAGATGAAGAGCACAAAAGATGGGAAGGAATTTCTGACCTAAGAGAACAGACTGAGGGAATTAAAACTTGTATAACCTCCCTTCGGTGAGTGCAGGTACTTTCAAGAGGCCCATGTAAATAACCATTGCCAGAAAAGAGAAGATGTCCTCATGTGTAATGTCGCCCATGTGCTTTATGTGGATCTGTCGTGCACATTTGTATTTCTGATTAGAGTCAGTAACACAGTGCATGTAAAAAACTCCTGAAATAGTTCAGTGTAGTCTGCGGTGCTAATCAGTTGGGGTCCAGGAGTCCGAGCAGGACAAAAGGGGGGCGGGGTAGGTGTGATATCTGGCTCCTCAACATTAAACCACATCCCCTCTGACGGCTGTCTGGCACCTCGTCCCCCGACCCCTGCCTCTTCTTTTTCTTGTCTCCAACCGAGGAGTCTTGGAGGAAGGACCTGGTTCTGGTTCAAGCACAGGCTCTGAAGATGGTCGAACAACACAAAGACAACTCCACAGGTTTGGAAGATTCACACCGTGGAACGACCTTTTCTTTTCTTTTTTCTTTTCTAACTTTTTCAAGATTATACAAACCTGAAACAGCCTGATACAGTTACCAAAAGACCTACAATAGATTACATTTAAACAATATATTTACATTATATAGTCACTTACTCATCCAAATCAACATGGACCTCAGCCAACACAGTGTCTGGCTCCTAGTCAGTAAAAGAGAGAAAACGTTTTCATGCTGTATTTTTCACTATACATGTTACAGTCTTATTTTTATCTCAAATATAGTCAAAAGCACAATAAAAACACACTTACCTGTCGAGTGTGGCATCCAGCCCATCCAAAAATGTAGAAATATCACTCTCTGCCTCCGACTGCTCCTGGTCTGAGATGTTATTATCACCAGTACATGCCTCCACTACGTTGAACATGTATTTTCTTTTTTCTGTAAGTTTTTCCATATTTTTCACTCATAAAAGGCTGTGAAAGCACAAGACACACGCAATTTATGCAAGTTTAAGTCTCTAGAGCAACTGCCGGTTACGCTCGGCCTCCATCGTTTCTGACGGAGGTTCATGCACACATGTTGTTGAAAAGTACTGGGACCGGCTCGTTGCACCTTAACAGGTTATGCTATCCTTGAGGAGAAACAGTTGAATTTACAGTGCACCACTATGTGTCATACAAAAACATGAATATGTCCCACACATATTTATGGACAGAGTTTCCCAGTCATTTCATCCTCGCGGCGCTGAGACTGTTTTTCCACCGCTGAGCCCGTAGCGTGACATAACGACCCAAACAGCGGTGAAATATTACATGGGCCTGGGTTATTAAAACTGTTATTAGCTCGGCCAAGTGGGGCTAAACAGGACTTGAGTGTCACTCTAATGACAGGGTGGCTGAGGGTGGCAGAAAGGCGGGGGGCTGCTCAAACCTCTAACCATTATGGACCAAACAGTTCCTACCACTAGCATCCATCCGACCGCGCTCTCATAACCCTGTGGATACACTGCTCCATACAAGAAATAAAACTGTGGTACTGGCAGATGAATGCACAATCACACAGGACATGGAGATACATAGGAAAACACAGCAAAAGACAGTGAGCATTATTTCACATTATATATTTATTTATCGAATAATGAGATAATAAGAATTGCTTTTTAATCCAGCACCTAAGACAAAAGTGTCCATGTGTCATCAAGTAATAATTATACCTTGAAATCTGACTTTTTTTTCATTTTGATTCCCATCCTGTATTTACCAATATGACAGTTTCCTGGTAATATAATAAACAGGACTCTGCCATGAACCCAGTGTGGCACAGATAAGAACAGATGACCAAAACGCAAAAATATACATATTACACATATTATATTATACACTGCTTTGAGGTCATTGTCAGTCACAACACTCAGATGCACAACAAAGTTCAGCTTCAATCACAGCTCCATAAACCCACTGTCTCGGCCTGAGTTTACATGCACAACAGGTAACTGAAGTATGGAGTCCACAACAGACTAATTCTGTATTTATGATTATCATGACTTGGACAAAATGATAATGATAAAACTATTTCCTCATCTTGAAAGTGTACAATCCAAGAAAGCTTTTAATACCATTAGAGTGGCTAAAACAATGAGTAAAATGCTATACTATATGAGTTTTTTAGGAGCACCACAACAAAAAAAAACAACAACACATATTTGAAAGAGACCCTTGTTTGTCCTTTTAAGAAAACCCTTTAAATTGAATTTGTTAACACATATTTGGAGAGCGTCAGACCCCTGTTCTTTCCACATAATTACTGTTTTGCCCAACTCAGAGCTGAAGGCCTACAATCATAAACATCCTCCGCCTTTCTTTCCGCCATTATCTACTTTATCATAATAATACCAAAGCCTTCCAAACGGACAACATATATTTATAGAAATCATACCGTGGCCAATAAGCACATATCAAATGTCTCGTTCCTGCTACACTCAGCTCGATCCTGCCCCTCGATGTTTTCCCTCCTCCTTCCTGGTTTCTTACAAGATTATACCCCAAAACAAACTGATGATATCTCCACAGAAGCCACACAGAGCAGCCCCGCAGTGGCCGAGCCGGACCAGCATCAGGGGGCTTCAGCTGGAGCCGGAGAGACCACTGTGGTTATCGTCGTGTCTGTATCCAAAACAAGCCCCAGACCCGTCGTCCCAGCCCCTCATTCTTTACCACTGAGGCAAATCCATTCATGTATCCAAACATACAGAGGATATCAGGAGTTTGTACATCCCAGTGACTTTTACTGGCTTGAAACCTCAAATTAAAACCCCCTAAATCATAGTTCTGCTTTCATTCAGACACAGGAAGCTGTAGGCCTTAAGTGGGTACAACTGTTATAAACATGAGGGCTTTAAGTCAGTACAAAACTACATGAATTATTACATCTGGGATCCAAATCCAATTAAGTTGAGGAGAGTTTTGAAGTGGACTCAGTAAGCTGCAAAATAAACTGAAGTTGTGATGTAAATGAATATATACAACTACAAACTCATTATTTAGTTTTATTTAGAAGAATTGTAATGATTTCAATTCAGTTTAACTCAAAATACTTTAATGATGCCTGCCACTGTCAAGGTAGAACCACACAAGCTAAAATAATGGCCTTGATGCTTAGTAAGATATTAATATAAATGAAAACCTGATTGGACTGGCCAGTACAAGCCACATATGTCAAATTATTAAACCAATATCAGTCCAAAGCAGTAATAGAGGCGTGGGATTATTTGGTCGTATTCATACAGTAATATAAATGAAAAGCTGCCATGGCTTGCAAAACTGGCAAAAGTATATATTTTCAGTATTTATATAATGTGCCAAAGGCTTAACTCTAGTCTATGGCATCACAATATCTGATTGGATTTATTAGAAAGTTACTCAATAAAAGGGGAAAATGTGACGTTTAACATGTGCTGTAGCCTACAGTGTTCGTTTATGTGCATGTACGTGACTAAAGTCTTTCCCTCAAACGTGCTAAATTCAGTTCAGAGGATTGGCTTTGCCCACTTTCAATAAATCAGAAGTATATGTGTTTCAGACTTGAGAAATAAGATCACTGCGCACAGAGGAGACAAGTTAATACCAGGTTTGAACAGAATGACCTGGACATTTATTATTAGATTTGACAAAAAATGCCTCTTGGTGCAAGATCTGAAGAGGACCTGTTGAATCCTTTCTATGAGGGATTTCTTTTACTTTTCCACACAGTCAGAGCAACGTCTTGAATGACTTCCGTCTGTTTCCTCTGCACTGCACAGAGTGGTCCTATTCTCTTAATATTGTGCATAATATATAGCATTTTTTTCTACTTAATCTACTTTCTACTTAATGTAATTCCTGCAGCGTGAGTGTGACTGTGCAGAGCTTGTGTGTCTGTGGTTTTAAACAGGAGAACATACTGTCTATTGTTAAAGATGTGGTACAATGTACTAACAAGTTGGTTCTGACTTGGACTATTTATTGGAAATTGGAAACTTTAGCTGCTCTAACTGGATGTGACAGTGAGGTTTAGAGTCATAAAATAAGAAAAGCAGCACACACTGGATTTGTCCTCATTCATTCATCCGTCCTTTGGTCTAAACAAGCAACGAGAAGAACAGATAGACTATTTCCACTGGCCCCTCTCTCTCACGTCAACACATGGAGCGGGTTTGAACCAACAAACAAGAAGTCTGGCCTGTGAAATACGAGCCCAAAAACAAAGCTCTCTCTTTAGTAAAATGGCACACACACTGCTTCTCTATGGGCCCTTCAGCTCCCCACTTCCACAGTTAATCGCACACTTGGGGCTGGGGGTGACACCAGGGCAGCGGTGAGTTGTGGCCAGTCAGACGGTCAGCTCGGGCGGATGTGTGCGTGTACCCGTGTGCGTGGATCTCCTCAAGATTCTACCCACAATCCTTTGCGGGCCTGTGTTTATTTGGTCTCGGTAATGGAGGCTGTCACGGCTAATCGCCCGAGTCGGCCGCTGATTTACTCCAGGTGGCGCTTTGGCTATTGTCCGGTCCGAGGAGCTCACCCTGACCCCTGACCTCTGACCCTTGAGGTGCGCCCTGTGTAGAGGACGGGCCGGGGCGACATGGGGATTAAGGCAGACTGAGTGGGCTGTGTGTGGAAACAGATACTTCACTGTGCGACCTCACAACTCACAGGCGTCCTAATCGTGTTGGAGGCATTACACGCAACTGCTTTACACTATGGCCTCGGTCCGTTTTATTATCTGTGTTTGTTCACTGTGGAAATGTTTAATGAAGTCCCTCAGTGAACAAAATGTATTCAGATTTTAAAAAATTAAGTAGTTTAAAGACTGGATGTGTTGTAATTTCATATAAAACAGACGTCTTGTTTGTTGGTTCAACCATTTAAGTCTAGACTTTTCTAGGTTAAAAAAGGTAAAACGTTTTTTTTTTTTTTTTTTCTTCGTTGCCCGTCTATTGCTCACTTTTTGTTGTGTTATTCCTGTCTTTCATATTTCTCACCTCATTTTACACAAAGGTGCCACTGACGTAAGTGCAACAGTGGAAACAAATGACATACAGAGTACAAGTATATGCACAAAAACAAGTGTAGATTATTTTTTTTTATAAGCTATTTGTGTTGATTTATGAAAATTAGTCATGCACTTTTTGGTTTCAATTTCCCCTCGTGCTTTTTCCACACATTTATCACTTTTGCCCCAATGTGTAAAGAGCTTGTGTGACATGTGCATAATACATCAAACAAGAAGCTGGTCGACTTTTTACAAACCTCTAGGATGACGCTTAAACTTGCTGAAAACCTTAAAACATATGAAAGAAAAGCTCACAAACATGAAAATAATCATATAAAGGGCTGCTGTGTTATCAAACCACCCTCTGTCTATGATTATTTTTTGGTATTTCACTCTCAGATTAACATTTTTTCAACTTAAAGCGATTGTTCCTATTTTTAACATTCAAAAGTGCAAATAAATTGTATTGAGACATTAAGATACATCAAGTTTTTTAGTTTTTTTTTTGTAATTTTATTGCTGATGGTTTTAAATAAGGCTTCCCAGGTTTAAAAATCATTGGCTAAACCGGTCAGTGACCCCTAAGTGCCCTTCTGATTGGCCTCTGAACATAGATGAAGTGCTCCCTGTTTTCAGCTTGATCTCTTTCACATGCCTCTACAAACCCCTGGTAGCTCCCCTCCCACTGTCTTTGTCCTTCAATTGGGACAGATTTTAGTTCTGCGGGTCACTCTTTCGCTCCAATTTTGGTTGTTTTTTCGCTCGCCGTCTCTGTCGGGGCACGGTGGGAAAGAAAGCTGCAATGACAACCCAAAGACATGACACCTATAACTTTGTCCTAGGGCTGTGAGAGGAACATAAAGCCATAGGAGCAGATGTACACAGCATGTATCGACTCACATTTACACCGGCCGTAAGACACTTGGCATGCTCAAATATAGACGGGCGCGTGACTGATGATTGGTGATTAGAGCCATGCTAATACCAGTATACGACCTCGTGAAGGCCGGTCTATCCAACAAACCCATGCTGCGTGTAGACGGGATCAGTTCAAATACAGTGGGGCTTATGTGAGACTGTATAAAGGAAGCTTGATATATAAGCACTAATGTCTTACTAAAACTGAAATGCTCTTGGTCTATCCCAGTCTGTAGAGTGAGGAAATGTCAGTCATGTTGCAGTGATTTTGACATCTGTGTGCTTCTAATCCTTGTCTCTCAGTGTATTTCTGAGTTTGTCTCTTCAGTCTGATCTAAGGATTTGTCTGCTTTGCTTCAATTAAATGTTCCTTTGTGCAGCATCTTTCATTTTAAGCAGCAAAAACCAAGCTGCTATGTGTATTTCTACCAGCATAACTTTCTACTGTACAGCTATTAATAAGTGTGTGACAAGAGGAAAATCCCATCAGACGAGACATGAGATAGGGTTCATGAGAATGAGACAAGATGAGATTTTGACACTATTTCCAGGCGTGGCTGGTTAAAGCTGTGGTTGATCTGTGTTTTTGCCTCGAGCTGGTGTTAGCCTCAGTGTACAGCATTGTTTTCTTACAGTGTTTTGTGTCTTGTCTTTTGTCTTTCTTATTTCCACCTCATAATGTTGCCAAACGGATGATTTAAAAGTCTGGGAGCATATTAAATCCATCAGCTGATATCACAAGACAGCTTTGCACATTTGTGAGAAATCTGAGATCTATTAGCTATTTACCCAGCCTCCTAAAATATATTTATACCTGAGCTTACCACTCCATAATTATAATTCAAATGAAAGATGTCAACTCTTTTATGCCTCAGTTTGTCTTAAATCTATCAGAAAAATACTGCTACTTGTACAAACTACAACGTCAATCAAAAGTGGACCATTATTTCCTTGGACAACATGTCATGTGAAGGAAGAAATATATATTCTTTGTATCTTGGATTTGGTTTTCAGTCAAAAAGCTCCAAAAGCTCTTGCAATATGGGTTGAAATAGCGTATAACATTTGTCAAAGTTATGTTTACTTGTCAAAACAGTGAATAAAGGAGAAGTCTGCTAACTACTGTGCACTCCTATCCTCTAACTATGTTTTATTACAGATTGCCCTTAATACCTTATATCTAATTAATGTGTCATGTTGCAAAAAGCATAGGTCATGATTAAATTGCCAACCTCATGACTCAGCTTTTTATATCTAAACTGGTGCTTCATCTTGGTCTTGAAACATGAGCTCTGTCCAGAGGGAGTCTGGCCGGTAGATAAATCAGGCTCATTAACATAATATTTTCATATTTAACAAAATAATGTGACAGTTTTGCCAATATATATATATATATTTGCATTGCTGGCACTGCATGTAGCAAAAAGCTGATTTTTCTTTTAATTTAAACACAGAAAACGAACACTAAAACAATTACAAGTGGCTAAATAAATAAACTAAATAAATGATCCAAACTATTCAATCCATCTAACATCAGCTGTTTTTACAAAGTGACTGTCCCCAGTACTTACATAATATTCTAGTAGCATTTAAACAATTTCTCTTTGAGTGGGGTATTTTTGTCCTCTTTCCACACACACTCTTGCACATGCTGCAACTTGCTGTGATCCGGGCTAAATATAAACATATCTGCTCCGCATTGGGCCAGGTGCCGGGCGTCTGTAGGTGCACGGTGCTGGGACATGATCGGACCGATGACAGAGAGCGCAGACAGACGGCAGCTGTCCGACACTGATATACGTCCCGTACGCCAGGTCCACGTCTGGGTCACGTCGAGATGGAGTTCACGCTGACCTGTAACTCCAGTCTGCCCTTCACACTCCGAGGGCTATTTCTGTTTGGAGGGATTGGGTTTACACACAGATACAGCGTGGGCGGCACATGGCACTTTGATTTGATGCATTGGGTGATGAAATGATGAGAGGCTTCCATAGCTGCACAGTTGCTCTTTTCTGGAGAAGCTAGTCTATGCAATGACGATGTGAATAAATATTTTCATGATCTAAATCGTGGCATTTTATCTGGGCCCTCTCAGTTTGGTGGATATATATAAATACAAGGGAGCAAGTGAAATGTTTGACCTTGATGTTGATGTTTTAATGCCTTCAAAACATCATGGTTTACGTACAAAAACTGTAACTGAACTGTTGATACTCATTGTTTTTCTGTTCTGGATGAGCAATTACCCTGGATTCTGTGAAGCTGAGTTTGATTTCCATGGGGTTGTACCAACAGATGAAGAATAAATTGCCTTTGGACACAAATGGATAGACACACGACAAATGAGAGAAACAATCCATAACGCAAATCCAGATCCACCACGATTGCTTCCAAGTGAAAATGGTTGTGAAAGGAAGGGACTTCAGACCCATTTCACTTCACTAAGTTTAGGATCTGACTGTCCAAGCTAAGGCTGCAGTAGTTGGTACTTAAAATAGTGCAAGAAAAGCAACTATCTGATCAATAGAGCCCCACCTCACAATTTACAATACTTCAAAGATGTGCTGCTGGGAAAAAGAGTACTCATGTTAGCCTTTCGTAATCAAAACCATACAGTATTGATCATAAAATGTGATTGAATGGAACTGAAACACTTTAATTCAATTCAAATAGACTTTGGATGTGCCTTTGAGTAGACTTCCCAAATCCTAAATCCTTCCAGTAAAGTCTGGGTAATGTGAAATGGAAAGATAACTGTGCAATACATCAGATATTTTATACTATTCCTGACATTCACATGCTACAATTCTTTCTTCTGAGTGCTGTAAAAATACCTTCACAGATCACTGTTTTCCTCAGAGATTATTAAAACTCAGATCTCATTCATGTCAGATCGAAAAAAGGGAATTTAGGACCTTCCAGTTGCTCTCCTCACCGTTTACGATCCTTCTCTGACCAGACTGCAAACCGGCACTTAACCCAACACAGACCTTCGCCAAACACCAAGGCTGTAATTCAGAAGGCCTCCTGTGTGTTACGTCTGTAGTTTATCCCCACAGCGCGGACTCTCCCCGTGGCCCCAGTGCTTCCAGTTTACCTCCCTGTTCCGCCTGACTGGCAGCATGTAGACATGGGCCTTCAGACTGGAGGCCCTTGTTGCAATAGAAACCTGCTGGAGCTGCTGAGATGGACCACTCGCACGCAAGTATACTTAGTCTGGTTAACTTTGCTGTTAAGTTCCTTGTTCGGTTATCTTCTGGATATATTTAATGTGTTTTGTGTTCAAATTGCTTTGTAACTTGACTGACTGGACAAGAAAGGACAACCTGAAATGTTAACTTACAAAGGCAAATTAAATTAAATTAAAAAAGAGTGTGAAGCTGAACTATCCAGACGTGACTTTTAACACTTCAGATATCAACACAACAAGATGCCCATATAAAATTGACTCAGAATGAACCGTAGCAGCTCTTTGTTATGCACTAAAGTATAATTTTAAATGCCAATGAACCATAGTGGTGTCAGTAAAGTGTGGCCTGCCAATAATGCTCTGTATAAAACATATGAGACATTTCCTTATGCCAGAACCTATGTTTAGATGAGTGCAAAGATCTTTTAAAGATGAACAATTTATCCATATTTTTTCTGGAAAATTCTTTAAGCTATTGTCTCCCTGGTACGTTTTTTCCATTTGTTTCATTCAGTGTTAATGTGAAATGATTAATATAAATGTAGATAACTATTTGAACACAAGTCAGGTTGATTCAACAGCAGTACTTGTCTAAAATGCTGGTAAATGTACATGTAGTGTTGCTGTTCTGGGATGGAGCAGTAATACAGACACAGAGCTGTACAGAAGGAAACTGAGAAACAGAGGGAATGCTGAGGCTTATGAAAGAGGACGTCTACAGCAATAAAACCCTGCGACCAGCGTTTAAAGGCCAACAGGGCTTCGGATATGAATCTCTCCCAAGCATGGTGACCTGTGACCCTATCCCAGAAGCCCCTTGGGGGTGCAGTGGAGTTATTGTCTTCATGTTTCTGTCCAACTCTGGATGACCTTCTCTGTCTTCCATCTGCACAAGTCCATTACATCCATTTATTTCATGGCTACAACACTCTCCTCTCTGGTTCTCTATTGAGTCTCTGTCGCTGGCCGTCCATTCATGACCCGAACACAGCCATCGATTCATGGGCCGGACGTGACCGTATTGTGTCAGAATGCGAGGATGGGAAGGGTGCATTTGGGCATTACAGCGACTTTAATAAGAACAGGCCTGGGGTCAGTACAGAGGACAGAGAACAGGCCAAGTGGGATCAGCTTCACCGTGTTTCAGATGGTTTTGTACATTGCGAGACATTCAGACCTTTAGGCAACTGATATCACGGTTCAAGAGGACTTCACACTGATTCAACAGCCATCAGTCACACACTGTAAGGCAACTCACATTTGACACTTTGTGCCATGGGAAAAAGCTCTGGGGGACTGCTCTCGAACATTAGCCTGACATACAGTGACATATTTCTGATGTACTGCTTTAGTGAAAGTCACCGACAGCAACTGAAAAAGTTGATTGATTGAAGGTATGGATTGGAAGGACTTCTTGGGAATCAGATTTTAGAAAAGAATGTTTTTGTTGCAAGAAAATAAAGGCCACACACACCACCACATGTAGACATTTCTTCAAATTTCTTTCACAAACATTCAAACATTTGGTTAGGATGAATTAAATCAATTGTCTTTGAGCTATTCCTTTTCCATAGTAGATTAATTATGAGCTACACATTGAGTCTCTAAACTAAACTTGGCTTGAAAATGCATTTCAAATGTTTTTATTGACTGATTTATTCTTTTATTTACTTTCTGACACAGCAATGAGCTACCCTGAGGCTCCACGAGGATTGTTCTTGCACATTTCCTGGTTACAGTTTAAACGTGTTGTTTATTGTATAGCTATTTCAACATACACTAATTGTTCAGAATTGTTATTTACAGTCGGGCTTCAAATTCAAAGTAATTTTCATACGTCAGCTGTTTTGCAACCTTTAAAAATGATGCAAATAGTGTTAAAGTCTGCTGATGTCATGTTGAGTCTGTGCAGCAGAGCTTGCACTAATTACATTACATAGTTTGTTCATGTCATTAAAATCTTTACATGATGCAGACTCAGAGGGTTTTGTTCCACGGCAGGTCGTCACAGTGAGGCCTCAGACCTGCTCTTTATATAAGAGCTGAACACTGAAATGCCTTTTTTAATCTGAAATCTTAAACCCAGGAGGAAAGTGTGAAGCTGTGGGCCAGTCACTTCAACAGCTCGACCCTTTTAATCATGACATCACCTCGCTACATAACAACAAACAGAGCGAGATGTAAGCCATGACGTGTTCACTCTGGGACCATCAGATCAGCTCCTGGACTGATCCTACTCTGCTCTCCTCTCACGTCTCATGGGACATTACAGAGGAGCAGGGCTAAGACAGAACTTAGCTCAGCGTAAAGCCCTGGGACATAAAGAAGTCTGAGATTCTGCCTGGGAAAGCATAGCCTATACAGAAAGGAAATAAGCCTCTTATAAAGTCCAGAAGTGCAGCTTGACTAAGATGGTGGGTTGAAAAGTTCAGGGATGTATATGAAGGCCAAATGCATTTAATTCAACTGAGCGAATAATGGATTAAACATTACTTATCTTTTAACTTGAATGGATAGTTTGACAGGAAACATGAGGACTATTTAGGTTTCATCTAGACATGAGTTTTGAGACTCAAACACTAGTGCCTCCGACTATCTGGTTTTATCTGGTTTTATCTGGGTCTAGACACATGATCTAAAACTGTAATAGAAACATACATTGAACAGTGGATGAGTTGATCTTTTAATATTAAATGTAGAAGAAACATTCAGATATTTAGGCCCTGTTGTCATATGAAGCAGCACTAAAGACAGGCTTTACATAACATAAGAGGATCATAATTGTCCTATGATTTATTTTTTCATGAGCCCTAAAAAAGTCTTTATAACATTTTAAGCTGTTCCTGGTTCTGCAGCGTCACCACTTCAGCCCTATTATTCTCAGCAAGAATGTGTTTTTGGTGAACCTGCCCCCTTGAATCAGGATTGAGGACTTCCATCTCTCCTCGGCCCCGTTCAACCAGAGCAGCACACATTCCAGTGCATCATGGGCCACCCGTCCCACAGCCTAATGAAGATGAGGTGAGGTGTGATGGGAGATGAAGTCATCAGGCGATGGGAGGCGATGGGAAAGTAACGCTGGGACTCATAAATCTAAAGTCATTGTCTGTGTCGAAGAGTGTGTGTGAAGACTTGTGACTGTGTGGACCGAGAGGAGGACCAGGGGGAGGCTCGGGGTGGGGGTCAATGGTTGGGGATAGGGGGGTGTAGGAGAGATCAGGGTGCGGTCAGTGTGATGTAATCCGCTGGACATCTGTGCTGCGATGACAGACAAGACACACCGTGTTCTCAGCCCCGTCCGGATACAGCTACACACTCCTCCCACAGGACCTCAGCACTGTCCCGGTCTCAGAGCCACAGACTTGGTACTAATGAGACTAAATGAGCCTGGAGCCTCTCAGTGGAGAGGTCACAGCCTGTCAAACTCTTAGTTAGGCAGCTGGTTACAATATTGGTCCAAGTAAATGCACACCAGCTCTGGTAGCTATTCAGTTTAACTAACACAGAATAGAGTGAGACCTGTTCTGGGAAAAGGCCAGCTGGAATCGAGCTAACACGTTAAAGGGAAACTGAAACTGATATCTTATGTGACTCAGATTATTGACCAGTGCATTATCACTGTGCTCCAGTTGACTTACTATTTTAAAATCAGGCACATTATTATAATTTTCCAAAAGATAATTAGATTTAGGTTATGTTTATTGATGAGACTTTTTTGCTGACTTTAATTGAATTTCAATATGCATCTTAGGGTAAGCTTCAGTTGCCAGTTTTGCTAATTAGATTGTGCTGAATGGAAATAAAAAACTTTATAGTCTGAAAGGGATATTTTCATTTCAGTTCAATGAGGGACCACATAGCCAGAAAGTGAGATGTTGCTATTGCATCCATGGTCTACATATGTAAGAAGTTAGCTTGGAGCTAAAATGTGTATAATCATTATTTCTTCCACTATTCACTCTTACTATTTTGCTCTTGAGTGAACAGTAGTCGAGTGCAGTGGGTGGCTAAGGGGACTGTTATCATTAGCTGAATCAGACAGGAGCCTCTGCAGCTCTAGGCAAATGAACTAGTCAAACATTTGTCAAACTTTTTTTTTTTTTTTTACCAAACCTCCTGTCAACCATCGTGCCTGTCAATCACACGGAGCGCAGTTTAGTCATGCATTTGCTGATTAAAGCCATTGGGGGAACGGGTCAGTGGTGGGGGGTCCCTGGGCTTATGTAAGGTAAGAGCTAGTCCAAGCAGATCTGACACAGGCCAGGCCTTAGACTGCCTCAGCATGGGGCAGAAATGTGCTGACCAAGGCTGTGGGTTGATTGAGAGTCCGAGGGGGTCGAGGGGATTGAATGAAGTTTATTTGACTGTGGGTAATATAGGCTTCCTTCAAAAACAAACAGCACTAATTTTGTTTGCTATGTGTTTTAGCAGCTGTGACCTCGTATAAGATGAAGCGTGACCCCGTCCCTTCAACCTATGGGGGATTCCAGCTTCTCAGATGTCTGACATTGAGTACACCCCGAGGTATTCAGACCGTTTGAAATAATGCGATGCAGAGTAGAGTTATTGTCCGTGGAGTTATTTGTCGTCTTTGTTGATTGTGTGGACGGTCCAAGGTTGGGTAAAGTCCTTGCTACAGGTGCAGGATGGAAAGATATATAGGACAATAGTCACAGTGAAATCTGCAGCGGCTCACATAACAGAGACTACACAGTCACTCTGGCCTTTGCCGAAGCCAAACCAAGACTTGGACCAGACTATTCCCATGACTTAAGGCCTGGGATGATGATTACACTGTTGCTATGGAGACCCTTCAGATGACAAAATATTGTCAGTGAAATATTCCTGACAAAGTGTTGCAGCAGATGTTTCATGACCAAAGAAATGTCGTAGTAAAACTTCTGATGGAGTTTTTGAAATTCGTCCGAGAACATTTGAATTCAGACATAAACAACACGCAAGAAAGAAGGGGATTTCTAATCTGGTAGCGTAATCTTTTACCAAATCGACTTGTTAGTTCGTGTAGTACTACAGGCACCATCTAAAAGGCTCTTGAACTCATACAATTCTCATACAAGAACCTAAATAAACAATAGATTGCACAAAGAAAATGATGCATGTAAATCAGTTGAGTTTAATCCAGATTGGCACGGCTAACTTCTGAAGAGTGTGTGCAGAAGAGTTTATATAAACAATGTTACTCAAGTGTCATACAGGCTGTGTTTCTTTATGGACAGTATTAGGCGCTTTCTTTTAAACTGTATGTCCGTTGCCATTATCTCGACTAAAAAAGCAGTTCCACATTTTTATTAACTAAGCTTTTTTGTAACTAAGAAGCTGCAGCCGTTTTCTACATTTTGGGGTCTCACTATTTCTTGACACGAGGTCTGCTAGTGTTTAATACAATGTGGACAGCAACTGTAATGTTTAATTAATGATTGTTTAAGTTTATTCACAAGTACAACATTAACCATTCTTTCTTCTTGGAATGTTTTTCACAAGAACAAGACGAGCTACATTTGTCATTGCCGTTTTGTGTTTTTCCTTTTGCCTCTTATTTTCATCTGAATGAGGATTGTCAGATACAGTTTTTAGCTGTAGTTCTAGTTGGAAAGAAAGCGTTGGGACACTTACATTGGATGCTTTGTACGCTTTTTGGTTGTGGAAATGTCTCTAAAAGCATACGACCCTCCTTTAAATGAAACATGGACTATTACGATTGTGTAATAGTCTTTCCATGAGTCTTTTCCTTTTTTATATTTTTACACATCATCTTCACTGTGTATAAACTGAAAATGTTGAAAGCTAATTTAACATTTCATTCTTACTTTGAATCTCCATCAACTTGACACTCATTTACTTGTGTGGCACCTTTATATGTTCTGTCAAGGACTTATTCATATGAATCAAATGTCCTCCTCTTGAACTTTTTAAGAACGAGATTATAAATCATTTCTGAACTTTATAAACAATGGTCTTACTATAAATCTGTCCTGTTATTTCAGCTTTTCTTGTGTTTAATGCTGTTAACATTTCCAACGATCCATTCGAAGAGTCTCACGTCTTTCATCCTTTAATGAAAGAAGCCATTTAGGATCACTTTTGCTTCTTCAAGAATATTCAAATGGACCAACTTGACTAATATTTAACAAATGTATAATGTAACTGAGGCACTATTTACCCATCGCTCGGTGTGTATATGTTATCTTTGTTACAGTAGAGTGTGTGTGGCTGTGAGAGCTGGAGACACGGTGGGATTCAGAGATAGCTTTGGAGGCGTATTGGGTGTCGAGAGGCGAGGAGCTGCGCTGAAGAGCTTCTTTCACAGAGCGGACGGGATACTGATAAGAAGCAGAGCCGAGCCTCCATGAATCCCCCCTCTGTTCGGTCCCTCTTATGCTCCCTGTGAGAAAGCCGCTCCGAGGGGCGAGGAAGAGGAGGGGGAGCGAGGGAGGAAGGAGCGCTGCGGGCTCTCAAAGTTTAATTAGCAGGATTAGACTCAAGAAGTAGAGAGGAGGAAAAAAAAAAGGGAGACAGGATGAATTAAAAAGTGTCCCTGCGCAGCTGTCGTGTGAGTTCAAACACAGGAAACTTTGCGAGTGTTGAATGGAGTCTGATAGTCAGCAATGATTTCATGAAAATTCAGTTTATGTACAGCATCAAAACACAAGCAGTTATAACTATCAGGAAAAAACACACCAAGTTCATTTATTAGAAGACGAAAGTGACCATTCTGCTTCTATCACAGTGGATTCCCTCAATTTCCGGAGCAGTCAACTTTAAACACTAGCTCTACTCTTGGATTGTCTGTGGTGGTTCTCATTCATCCAGGTCATAATATACCACAGCTGTTTAAAAGTATAGATATCTGTACTTGCTTTAAAACTACTGCTTGTTGAGAATCCAACCAGCTCATCAAAGTAGAAATACAAAAGTCCTGTCCTCACTTCTGCCTGGTTTGGTATTTTTAAATATTACCTGCACAATACTCTTCTTTTCTTCATAATTAAATGTCATCATCTGTAAATGTGTATGTTTTGCTCGTAAACTGTTCGAACTATTTGCAAAAGTCTGTTTTTTGTTTCACATGAACCTGATGGATTTGTGGGGACCCTGCAGTGACAGTGGGAACCCCGCTCCTCTCCATTGTGCAGTGGTCATTTGTTCGGCAAAGCGAGGGTCAGTCCGTGTGACGGCTCTACGGCTGACCTGTCCCAGAGAGGGGTCCCGAAGATTAAGACTACGGAGGACTCCTGATGGGTCCACTTCTACAAATCAACCATGACCCCTGACCTGTGGCTGGACACAACACACATAAATGTCACTTTGTGTTGTTTTTGTCCTCATTGTAAAGCAAATGTACAAACTGCGACGTAGAAAAACACAGTGTAAGCTGCTAAGAAGGGAATGTTTCTCCAATCATGGTAATATTTCCCTTTAAAAGTAGTAACCCTTCATCATCAATATAAGGGACCCATCTTTCAGACACAAATTATCAAAAAACTGCACATTTGCAAAGGACAACATGAAATCACTTCATGTTAAACTACACAGACAACTTCTTATAGACTTGGGAAAGGTCAAAAAATGTTAAATATCAACAGGTATTGTTTCTGCTGCTGATATATTCTATCTAGCACTCGCATTAACAGAGAAAATCCAATGGGAGAAAAATTACAAAATGAACCTATTGTATTTAGCTTTCATAACAATAGAACTCATGCCATTGGTAAAGGATGAAGCAATGACAAATGTTCAAGCATCTTTAACATAAAAACACACGGTAATAGTTTGCTTTCTACTTCAGCCCTTTGACCTTTAGGTTGATATAATAACTACAGTTCTTTTACCTAAACTTC
This sequence comes from Rhyacichthys aspro, assembly GCA_036850595.1. Taxonomy (NCBI): domain Eukaryota; kingdom Metazoa; phylum Chordata; class Actinopteri; order Gobiiformes; family Rhyacichthyidae; genus Rhyacichthys; species Rhyacichthys aspro. The sequence goes on along the minus strand of CM072162.1, from coordinate 19,179,171 downwards.
TTCAGCTCTAAAATCAAATTCAAACTTCTGACCAATCAAAGCTGGTTTGATAAATTTATTGCTGAATGGTAAATAGTTTGAATTAGCCAATCAGAAAAGAGCCCTGAGCCAGAGAATAGTGTAAGACTAATGGAAAACAACAAGCGTGCCACAGACCTCAGTGTCAAAATGTTGATCCAGTCATATTAATCAACACAAACTCTTTTTCCGTCATAGACGACTGGTGTGTAAGTGTCCACGCTCTTACCCAGCGTGCTTTGCTGTTTGTTGATGCAGTTCGCAGTAGCCCCTACTTTGTGGCCTGCCTGTAATGACTGGGAGCTGCTTACATGCAAATAAAAGTGGGGGATATTGGGTATCCTGGCGTGTTTGTGGTGTGGATGGCTCCCCTCCCCCTCTCCGTTTCTTGCTGGTGGAGGCTGTTTTGGAGATGAGTGGGGGGTTATATTATAGGATATTAAATGGTAATGATGGGCTGGAAGCGCTGGGTCCATGGGAAAGTGGTCTGGTCCCGAGACTTTGGGAGCCAGAACCGGGTCACGCTGCCGCAGAGGATCATTATGGGCTGGTGGGGGGACAGTGAGGGAGGAGTGGGATGCCATACCATCGACCACTACTCCCAACCTCACTCTGTTCCCCGAGCCACAGGGCCATTGACCGCTCAGGCCTGCCCTCTGGAAAAAGCCTGTAGCTGCCGTCGCCAGTCTTCCATCCTTCTTTCTCCTGCATCTTTCCTTCCTTCATTTCTTCCCGTCTTCTTTCAAACCAAAATATGGAGACAGGAAACCACCGTCTCCATGACAACGACCAAGCAGAGGAGACACATCCAGGAAACATCCAGCACAGTTGCAGCATGAATGATAACCCTGAAGCCGCCAGCTGTCAGCGTATTTGTTGTTCCTGTAATTCCCAGACACATGGAATATAATGGTGTTTCCATCTTCAAATTATATCGGACCCACATTTGAAACTGTGTCCAAATGTCATGCTTTGCCTTGTTTTGTTTCATGCAGTGATTTATGAGGTCTTTATCCGTCTGAAAGTGGGGTTGAGGTGGTGGATGGGCCACAAAACCAAGGCCATAACAACAAAGGCTTTGAGTTTGCATTGAAACACCCGAGTTATGTTAAACGTATGAAGTATTTGGCCATTAACAACGATTTGGGTTATGTTTACAGAAAGAAAGGGACTACATTTGGAAAACTGGACTTACTTTTGGGCAAAGTCAAGGTCTGTCATCTTTTCCTAACCTTAAACGTGGTGTTGTTCTGCCTCAACATAATCCAGTGTTGTTATATTCCCATTTGTTACGTTTAAACAATGGTTAAAAAGATAAATAAAAATGCATGTGACCATAAAGTTGATTCCACATATCAACTGTTTGTGTAAATGTAGATAGATTTGGTTTGGGAGGCTGTGTTGGAGTCGAGGAGGAGTAGGTGCCTGAGTGGGAGACAGGAAGAGACCCACAGGAGACGAGGAGGAGGACAGGCTCTTATTTCACTGCATTCCTTTAATTCAGCCAAGCAGCAGTATATTACTGACAAAGCTCCACTGACAGCTCCCCACAGTGTAAGAGGCTACATACATGTGAGGCCTTACATGTATGAACATCTCAGGCCGATGCACAGGCTGCAGCTTGGGTCTTATCCACACGCTATACCCTCATCATTAGATACTTTGGCTTCCTGTGCATTAACATCTGCACAAGTCAGAAACTTGGTGCCCAACGTTCATACTTGACTAAATACAATGGCAGGAGAGGAAAAGTCAAAATAGATAGATTTTATATTGAGGTACCATTAGTTATGACAGGGACTTATGAGAAATAACTTCATAACAAAAGGGAACGTCTGGGAAGCACATGAACACAGCAGTAGTTAAAACAAAAAAAGTAATGTAATTTAACTAAATGTAATGTGCTGTTGCTGTGGAACAATTTAGCCTTAAACCAGCACCAGCTTCCCCCACTGCAGCCAACCCAATCACAAAGGATTATGTAAGCAACTGTGAGGTCATTTATGTGAAACTATCCAGCAGTCTGCATTGCATGACTGTGCGTGAAGCGTGTTGCCAGTGAGCTTGTACTGTAAACAAGACAAACACAAATCACAGCATCTTGTTCAAATGTATACGCCCGGGGAAACTGTCACTGACACAACAATACATCATGATGGATCACTGAATGGTGTGTGAGGCCTGTCTGCACGCAATGGCTTGCTCAATCGGGAGTTAAATGGGGATGATGTGCTATGAGTTTCTATGAAAAAGACTGTTAAAATGCTAAAATGACTGCCATAGCAGAACAAGTTAGGAAAAGATCAAGTGTTAAGCAATGTTAAAGCCTAGATTTGACCACTTTACTAACTCCAGTATCAGGAGGCCAACGTAACTGTCCGACATACCAAATAGGAATCAATAAATCAGGATTAGATCACTTGTACAACTGGACAGATGTCTCTTAGCTTCAATCATTATGTTTACACAGAGTAATTCCTGGTAACAATATTGAAATGCAAACTTCACATTCCTTGAATCCCATCCAATCCAAGCTGCCTGCTATGAATTTCAGAATGATTAATTGTACATTCGACAGTAGCAGTGTCTATAAAGGTAACAGAAACAACTAATGCAAGAATTTCACCATTAGCCACATGTATCTATTCTATCAACTACTGAACATTAAACCCTGATAAAACGTGTGTATATGACCTTTTCTCTTTCTCCTTTTCTCTCTCTGATGATATCGCTGCACCTTGGGGGCAGTATATTTCGTGCTGGATCCAAGTATCCAACATGATCCCATATAATTAAGCAGGGTTAAGGCCAACTGATCCCCTCGGAGAGCCATGTCTTCCATACATTCCAATTAAAAGCGATTACACACAGTGGTCTTTTGCTGCTAAGAGGACTCTTTCAACTCCTCATCTCCTCCCTTCAGCGACCGCTAACCTTCCCGCCAGCTCGGACCATTCCCAGGGTTTCAGCTGTCGCCACAACGCATCAATCTCTGTGCACCGCTTTTTTCCTGCAGCTTTTGTTTTCCCCCACTCATTGCAAATAATTTTATAGTGTGTGCTTGGAGGAATCAAGAATGTAACGCCAGATATTTTCCCCCCACTCTGAGCACTCTCACCTCATCTATTTCCCATTTGCGACGTCTGCATTTGCAATCACTGCGTTCACACTGTGGAGAAAGTGACCCAGATATGATGTATTATAGATACTTTTTTCATTTTTTGTTTACATCTGAGAACATTACTCAGAACTAAGAATATGCTGTACAAAAAATACAAATACATGTAAAGTGAAAGCGAAGTACTTGCTATTTCTTTTGATTTTTGTTTGAGTTGATGTACTGCTGTGTAACCCACTGATGGACAAGTTTTAACCTGCTCACTCTGTGCATGTACCACTCTTTCCAGGCAGCAAAGTCTTCTTTAAGGAGGATCCACCATTTTTTTTCCACCAATAAAGCCCTAAACCACGCCAAGCCATGAAGCCGTAAACATTACCATTGGTTGCTCGCTAATTTTCAAGTTTGAGACAAAACTTTAAGCAGAGCCTCTAAGCAAAGTTAAGTCAAAAACATCAGTCGCTCTTGTGCATGTTATTAGTAAGAAACCGTAGCTGTAAAGTAAATGTATTGCGTGACATGAACCATTCAAATCTGCCCAACACAGTTCTGACCCGGGCCACTTTGGAGGCCAGTGTGAACGTACCCTAATTCACGTGAATGGGAGATGTGGAGTCATGCATATTCACTCTCAAATGCGAGCCAAGACAAAAGCATGAGCCAGGCAAATCCTTAAATCTTGTCAACTTTCACTCAAGGCACATACCCCCCACCCACACAGCCCCCTTGCCTCTTATTCCTTTTGGAAATGCCTGCAGGGACTTGAATAGAAGGCCCACATTTCCACATGAAGTGAGCAGCCAGCAGCGATCTTCTCTCCCCTCTGGCAAAGTTTACTTTTCTTCTAGCTGTGAGAATGCTTGGTGGGACTGTGGTTATGAATATTCATGCCCGAGAGTTGCCTGTCAATCAGTCGGAGAGCGTTCAGGGGGGAATTCGTGTCTCCAGTGGTCGCTTTGGCCGAGAGAGGAATGTGTGTTAAATCTACTTTTGACCATTTCCACTTCTGCTTTCCTTCACTTTCTGTTTCAGCTATATTTATCTTTTCAACTCATGTGTTTTGAAGACTTTTTGACCAGACTATGTACATTTAAATCTGTGGATACCCTATCCTACCCCACTATTTATGCACCCTAACCCATTCATCTCTATAAAGGAGAAGCCAGTGTATTGTTCAAACATATCAACATGTCCGCTATGATGTGTGATTGACGTGGGCGTATTCAGAGCTCTTACAAAGAGATTTTTATATCGACCCCATTATGACTTAATGGCCATATCCACAATGCAGCCATAATGAATTACAATGGAGCCATGCTAATAACTGTGTCTTATACCGAGTCAAACGGCCTTTTATGAACACTTTAAGATGATGACAGTCTCTAAATATGAATTCACCATATGCAAATGGTTTGAAGCAACAACATGTCAGTATTGTTGGCTAAATGTAAGCTAAGTCTTTCAAATAAAATGTTTCTGCAAAGTTGTGAAATACTGGTGCTTCAAACTTGTATTTTTAACAGACTCATGGCAAAATAACAACAAAAATAACAGTTTGAAATATATAAAACTGTTAAATTATCCTAAACCATAACTCAAGAAAAGATACAAAACTTGACCAACCACTGTTCACTAAACCTAATGAATCCACTTCCTCGTAAATAACTAGATCACACAAAACAAGACGAAAAACAAAAGTTTTTTACAAAGTCAATACATGTGTTTTTGAGCCTGTTTCAGGACAACACATTTAGATGAAATCCTACATGTTTCTTGAGCATAAGAAAGACTAACATTACTATGTACACTATGTCTGATCGTATTTATTTTAGGTAGAAAAAATATCACATTCTTAGAACTTGCTGCCTTTTGGCCCAAATGAGGTGTTTACACAAATATTAAGTGAAATTAAACATAAATTATATAAAGAAAAATGGAAATTATGTATGTGTTTGAGTTTTTTTTTATGTGTTGGCAACTCTTCCTCATTCTTTCTTGTCAGCTTGTGTCATTTTTTCATCCAGCAACATGTACAAAATGCACTGGTTCTAGTTCCTTGCCTTGTGCTGGGTTCTCGTGAGACTCACAAACTCACATCCAGGTCCGACCGGCTGGTGGTTTTGACCAATCATGTGGCAGTACTGACAGGTATGGACGTGTTTTGAGTAGCCCTGTCATATATACCTGTGGAACAGATCTGGCTCATCAGGGTATCTAGTTCTGGCATCAAGCGCGATACTACAGTGATCCTTGGAGCGAGAACTGTCTAGATCTGCATCTGAACACCTGTGTGGCAGAACCAAGATGTATCCTCAGTATCCTTATAATGTTTCACTCCTTTGCAGCAAATTAAGTTCAAGAATGTTCACAATTTCTTAAGCTTTTAAATGTCCTAAAAGGTGCAGGAAAAAAAGGTGTGAGTGCATTATCTTCTCATTGTTCAAAGTTTACAATTAATATACCAGAGGCTGAATGTATTATCAGAATAATGAGCGAGGACGTTTGTGGGAAGCATGAAATCCATATGAAATGAGGGTCCTGCCCTGGCAAACAAGAGCTGAGGGGAAGCGTGTGATGGGTGAGAGCCAGCAGAAAGGAGAGGGAGGGGGCAATAAGGACCAGCACAGTTTGGGATGAACAGACACAGAAAGAGAAGAGAGAGAAAGTCAGTAAAAAAAAGCACTGCTGGGCATCGGCATAAATCTGGACACTCACAATTGGATTCGAATGCAAATGGAAGACAGAGCACCCAGTAGAGGCCGGCCCTAATTTAACTGGGCCCCAGTGTGAGTATGGTCCCCCCCGCTGACAGGAACACCCCAGTCTCCACACGGTCCGGACCTCATGTGGTTGTGATTACAGGAAAGCATACATATGGATACATCGCTCTTTGGCAAAAAGACAACATTACTTTGTTTACACTGAGGCTAATGTTTCACTGTAATCACAACATTTGACCATGTCTTTAATGTGATCTACTGACTTAGATCGACATTTTTGCAGTACCTCTCACTTTAATGGTGTTGGAAGGAAACATAAATTGCAGTGTGAAGTATAAGATGTTTACTGTTTATGAATATTCCAGTCTTTAAAAGTCATTTGCATAATATTATACAGTACTATAATTTAGTAAAACTTCACATTTTAGTCAAAAGCTTTAATACATTTAAATTCCATGCTGCCTCAGGGAAACTTAACTTATTGCTGTTGCTTTTGGCCATAATTCATAGTATCCAGAATTCATTAAATCCAGCAGTGCATAAAAGTATTCAGTGAAAAGACTACTCAAGCATGGGGCACTTGATTTATTGGACAAAACATATTAGTACCTCTCCAATGACATTTAAAAAGTTACTCAGTGTACTTGAGTAAGTGTAACCAGTTAGGATCCACCGCTTTTACACAAGTACAAAGCTGGTAGATATGATGACCACATTTTTTTTATCTAAATAAGCACGAAAACGTTATGAAATCAGCAGTTTTTAGAGCTCTTCCAAGAAGGTTAAGTTAAGTTTGGAACCAGCTTTCTTCCAGAGTTTAAGATTTGAGGTCCGGTTTAAGCCTTTTATTCAAAAACAGAAACATACATGTCAAATCTGTCTTTGTCTAGTTAAAAAAAATGTATTTGCGTAACACAAGGAGAAAGCCCTGTTCCAAGAAACTAACCCAGGTCATACCCAGGCCCCTAGCCCAGGTCATACCCAGGCCCCTAGCCCAGGTCATAACTAGTGACAGTTTTGTGTTGTGATGTATACCACACTGAGCTTGTAAATGGGTTGATTCCAACATTTGCGTTTTACTGTTTGGTTGTATTTTTGTGAATAGGGGGTAGTGAGTGGTGGGAGCTGTACCCACAAGCCCCTGCGTGGACATCCCGGCCCATCTCTATTCTCCGGTCTGTTCCCACCTCCCTCATCTTTAAAGCCCCCTACTCAGAAATGAACCTGAACTGATTGGGAGTCAAAAGCAGTTGCCGGGGCAGGTTCAGTGGGGCAGAAGCGGTTGCCGGGGCAGCGATGGTAGTCGGGGGGTGGGCAGCGGTTACCAGGGGGCAGCCTGTTGGTTGCTCGGGAGTGTCCCGGTGATGGAGCGAGTGTTAAAGCCATTAGGAGGGGTTAGCATATGAAAGGCTGGAGGGTGTGTCCCACTGAAGATGAGTCCTGGGAGGATAGTCCCACTGTCAAACAGCAGGGTCTCACAAAAGAGCCTTTCACTGCCCGATTACTGCCCTCCCACCCACCAAAACTCAAGACACAAACACACAAGCTCCTGTCCCAACCGGACCCATTCGGAGCCAATGGGAATTCCCCCTCGACTGGAGGAATGACTGGGCCAAGTGTCCAAAAACTGAAATGCAGTGTTTAATGGATGTTTGATGATGTTGCACTGATCTTTAAAGTTGTATATCTACAGTATATTATGTAGTTTTGAGTTGTAAAGGCCTGTTCATTTAGTGTTTCTATCAGAGCAGCATCATACAGGTCCGGGTGGTGTTTATTATAGAGAGTCGCTCTCGGTTTTAAATCAGCAGCTTCTTACTTTGAGACTTAAAAACTTGCATCAACATTAGCGTGTCCCTGTTGAAAATGTTTAAAGTCACTGCTTGGTTATTTACTTTCTAATTAAGGACCCTGCTGCATCACATCAGAACATTATGTACTGGTTTGAAATGAGAGTCGACTGTGACATCAGAAATTATAACATAAAATGCTACTTTTAATTAAATTCGCCACCTTCGACTGTGTTTTACTCTGAGCTACGTTCAGGCTCCATCCACAGAGGCCCCTAGAGAGCCCAGTCCACCCCCCGGGGACAGAGTCATTACACTGGGCAACAGCTCTCTGGTGCTCCAAGCCCGTCCAGCACAGATCTCCATCAGACTGTTTACTACTTTGCTGCACTAATGAAAAAGGCACACAGGAAGCTAAAAATAGCCCGAGCTAATGCAGTCCAAACACTGAGCAGAGGAAATCTGGCTGTATGTAATGTATGTTGGAGAGTGTCTGTGTGCAGGTGAGGGGGGTGGGGGGGCGAGGGGAGGGCCAGCCTTAAAAGCCTGCCTCTGTTTCCTGTCCTTAACGGGCTAATGGTGGGGATTTACTGACCTTTTATTATGATTTCTCCAATTAGCTGTAAAGCAGCGCAGGCCCAGTGCTCTAACCCTAACGGCCTGTTTGTCTGAGGCTGCAGTCTCAGTCTCTGAGACCAATAGTTAAAGGGTCACTTCACCAAAATAACAATGAAGGCGAGTGCTGTTCAATCCACAGCTTTTGATTCAGAGCTTTTGAACACAACCGCTTCAATAAAACTATAGAGAAAGGGTCCCTATTAGTGACACAGATGTTGAATGTGCTGCTGCTGTAATCTCAGAGACATATAGGGAACCTTTGTCAGGCTTCTTCAGGCTGAGAAAAGACACATGCCCAAAACAAAGACATTAAAGCTTTGATAGGAATCAGGTTATATCAATGGAAAACTTATGCTGGGAATTAATCTGCAGTATTTTCACCATAGACCCCAAAAATACTGGAAAAATGGAAATCCATCATAGGCCTCGTGCAGAAACTGCTTGGTAAAAATAAAAAGTGTATTTTAGAAAATGTACCCAGTACTTTTTTGAAGTAACTAATGTAACTAGTTACTGCCAATGTTAAAATGTTATTGGTTTACTCAGAATATAAGTTATACATTCACTGAACGTGTGCCATTTTTACTGCAACAGTTTTACTGTTTTTATGTATTCTCAATAGAACGTTAGTAAAGCAAATGAGGCATAAAACATAGGATTTGTCAGGATTTTCCAGAAGGACTGCTCTTCGTATTCCAATGAGCAAAGCAGATTTCATAGTCCTATAATGTCATTTGTTACAGGCTTTTTACAGCCTTAAACAACATAGATCTGCATTGATCAAAATAATCAACAGCATGAAAGCACTAACAGTGCTTACATTATTGTTGTGAGACATGGTACTTTTGTATGTTCTTGCATGTCTCCACTGTGTGTTTGATTCAGTTTCATTTTGACTTTCAATCCAAACATCTGTGCCAAACAGATTTTAATGGGCCGTTGTTTTTTTTAAGTTGTTCTTGTTATGCAACAACTCATGACAGAATTGAGTGTTACTGAGGCTTTGTTTTGTCAGGAAATGACAAAGAGGCAAGAAAACAACTGGTTTACTCAGACTTTAATGTGAAACTGTAAACCGTGGCATGAACCGTGACACGTCTTGATCTGACATGACGCTAATTTCCTGAATCTGAGTCAGGGGTGAGTCAGAGCGGTGACGAGGCGGGAGCTCTGTGGCCAGCGCTATGACTAAGGGGCAACTTATGAGCGCCGAAAAGAGAGGGTTGAGGGGTGTTTTTGGGGCTGCACTCTGATTGGCTCGTTGGGATGACAGAGTGACCTCAGCGGGATAATGTTATTGCTTTAGGCCAGTGATATTATCGTAACTGGATAGCCATCTTTAATCATGAGCGTGTGGGCATGAGGCTTTGGAAACATGTTCGTTTTGCAGTATTTCAAAAGTTAGTTATAAAACATTTACAGCAACAACATTAAAACCACAGCTTTTAAAAGACATAATGACATTCAATTGTGTTTTCTCTATCCATTTCATTGTGTAAGTCATTCATGCTCATGACTGTCTGTGGTTTTATTTTAATTTCCCATCTTAAAAACAATGCCAGAACAATGCTTACATACAGTGACTAGTTTTATGTTGTGTTTTCCAGCATATCCTTTCACCAGTTTTAACGTGCCCCAGGGATGTATGACTGTCTTTATGACCTGAACTTTTTTACTGCAGCAGCAGGTTAGGAAAATCTATCTCATGCATCCAGTGTGTTGCGTTCAGTGGCTTTCTGCACAATCCATTTGTTCTGGAATATTTTGTTTCTATTGGCGTTTTTATTTGTTTTTTATTAGCATGATTTAAAATGTATTATAAAACTTGTATTTATTTTGGAGGATTTCATTTCGTAAGCTTTTCCGTATGCTTCATTGACTGACCTGATCCTGATACATCAACTTCAGGGACCAAATGTTCAATTGCTTTTATCATATCCCACTTTTTCATGGCAGCGTTTTAAGACAATGGTAGATTTGTCAATTTCTTACAGAGCCAGGGGCCGAGGGCCTGCATCACCAGTAACACACACCCACGCACGGCCTGCAGCCCACAGCAGCCAGGACGATTAGTCACGGGGTCCCGTTCCCTCCCAGTGTTTATCAATTAACACTGAGAACGTGGGAAAGGGAGCCTGAAAAAATCCAAAGGGATTAAAAGGCAGATTGACAGCAGCACATGGTTCCTGCTTCGTCCACTCTTCTTCTCAAGTTTTTTTTTCTTCACTCTTTTACTGTCTTCTGTTCATGCGAGCGTCAACACAAGTGCCTCTGTGGTGCTTCTCTTTGTTTGACGCTCTGTTGTTTTTGGCAGTCATTTCAGATTCAGATCTTTTTTGTTGTGAAGCTAGAAGATAAGTCGATCAGCCGTGTTTGTACTGACACATGTGGCCACTTATTGTTTACTGTATCATTAACTGAGTACGCAGTTAATGTTTTGTCAGGTTTTTAATGGATTTAACAACTTCAATGGACATCGTTATCACTATCTTTTCAGATACTGTAGAAAACTTTGGCTTCTGATTATAACAGTGAAAATCACCAGGGATTTACAAAAGAGAGAGATATTTGACACGAAGGACTCTGAACTAACTAAAGTTGTTGTTTTGTTTTAGGGATATTCATTTAACCACATCAAGCCATTTAAGAGAAAGGGAGACTTCATACAAACAGTCCAGCAGCACTTATTACTTTTGTTTGAATAATACAATCAAATCCTCTCCCAAACCTCCTCAAAAGTTACATCTGCCTTGTAATGATTCAAGACTGTAATTGGGCAAATGGTTGAATTAGTGCTTTCTGGTCTAGTCCTGGTTGACATTAGAAGGATGGTCACTGTATTCGTACCTTAACATGTTAAAACCTCAATATCATGAAACTGGCGCCATTCCTAATATGGACACAACCCAAATGTAAGATTTATAGTTAGTATTTCAGCATATGCTGCATTGAAAACAACAAAATACACAGAAATGTTTGACTGAAACCCCATTATTTAAGGAATTATTGGTGAGACATAAATCTTGTTGCTACAGCAGTCTGGCCTGGACAGGAATATCCATCTTAGCTTCTTGAGAGTAAAAACTGAAGCCAGACGGCCCAAGCCTGGGAAACACGTTCCCACCTATTTAGGAACAGAATAACATGTCGGTGTTTTTGTTTCAAATATCCCACTTTGGGCCGGGACTGGTCGGGCCCAGTCTGTGGGAGAGGAATGTGAGCTTTACTGCTGTTTCTGGGCGGCCATTTTGGATCCTTCGGGCCCCACACGGAGCCAGCTGTTTCTTCAAGCTCAACTAAGCTCTTGGTATTGGAGCTAATTTGAGCCATGGAGGGCCGATTGGGACCACGCTGGGAGTCGGGCTTAGATCAGTGGAGCGCACTGTGGACCAATGGTGAGGCCGCTACAGGAACTCACTAGTTTTAAATCCTGAAGCTTCCTCTTCACTATGAGCCTGCATCAGTTTGTCATTTAGGGTTTAATGATACCATTCACTGTCATTACTGTCATTACATTTCTCACTCTCTACTTACTTTTTTTCTGACTTTGCTGTAAAAACCTGTATGTGGTACCTCCACCTTCCCATATCAACCATTTCATCAATGCCCACTTTCCATGCAATAAAATCCCAAGCTGCACAAAGCACTTTTAGGCTTTAAATTATTAAACCGTTGACCTACAATTTAAAAATACTTTTTACGTATTGTTAATTTCAGGGTTTTTTTTATAACACAGACTAGAAAAGTTACTAAATATCCCTACAAATAATGATAAATATGTGAAGAAATGACACATAACTATTGAGAACAGAATGGACAAATGAATGAATAACTAGATCGATGAATGATTGAGTGCATAAATGCCTTTTAATGTGCATTATTTTCAGACAAAGACCTGTAGCCGTCCTTTCTTCACTTTCCTCAGTTCAACCTGTTGATTGATGGCAGAAAAATGATTTGGTTAAAATTTAAACTGAAGCTGTTGTTAGCGCTGCTGACACACACTAAACTCCTCATGCACACAATCACACTGCACTAATCTCCTCACATCGCCATGGAGATGTGTGGTTGGGTCTCCGAGGCCGGGACGACGGGGCGAAGCGGGCACTGGGCCATGAAGGCACCACTCTGTGCGTCATTGTGTGTGTGTGGACGTGCATTTGTGCGTGGCCTCCTGCATTTTCATGGAGTTAATCCGGGCTTGGCCAGGCGAGTCCGGCTGTGCATAAATAATCACTTTAGGAAGAGTTCAAACAGCATCAGTATGCATGAGGCTCCATCTCCCTGACACCAGCACCGGGACAACAGGGACAACAGCCCCAGAGCCCCACACTCCTCCGAAAAACACATGTTTACTGCCTGCTGCACCACTGTCTGACGGCTCATGGAGCGGCACCAAAGAAAGAAACATAAAGAAGAAGAAGGAGGTGACGCTGAGCTGTTTAAACACCAGAACCAGTTCCAAGTCTGGTTTGCATAAACGTATTGCATTGGAATTTCAATAAAAAAACATAGTTTTTGTAAGTTTTTCCCTGTTTGATATTTTGGAAAATGAAGTAATGCATAAGAAAAGTGACTTTTGTCAGATATAAATATTTCTGTTGACATTTAACTTCTAAAGTCAGCTGTTTCCACCATTAGACTAGTCATGTCTTAAGGCCCTGCATTAACACAACATCAATTTCACTGATTTCACTATTTCACATTTGCTGACTGTTGAATTTAAACAATAAATTAGGTGGTTTTGATCTACAGAGAAAAACTTATAAGGTGTTAACTGTTAAGAAAAGAGATAGAGAGAAAAAAAAATCAGGTGTTTATTAAAGTGAGGGATCTCCATTCATTTGTAACATAATGTGGCTTTGAATGATGTTGTTTCTGCAAAGACTTTTGTTTTAAAAACTTGGTCCACATCTAAATAGAGATAGTCCTGTAAATACAGAAATACTGTTGATACATATGATGTCCATCGCTTATAAGTTACTGGTTAAATAATGTATTCATAAAAACTGTGTGTTAAACAGAACAGTCTTCTATGTAAGTCTGTGATATGATCCTGCAGCAGATACCTCCTGTTCTCTACAAAAGACAACATCCTGAACAGCTCCTTATTTAGGTTTCAGCCCAGTCTCATCCTCTGGAGAAGAGCAAGGACAACAGCCCCATCTGCTTTGAAGTCCTCTCTGTGAGCTGTAATGTAGCCTGAATGACACACAGCTGTGTCTTAACCTCTCTGTGAAGAGTCTCACTGAAATATTACAGTCTGGAATCAAAAAGTGACTCTAAAATAATGAAAAAAGATGGGAGGATCAGTTGGAAGGAAGAAACACTAGAGACATGACAAACAGAGAGATGAATAAGTTAACCTATTGTCCCATCTGAAATGTCCTTGTTAGAGTTTGCTGCAAACTGTTCAACCTTGTGCAGTGACTAAGTCAAGCAGCAGGGCTGCATGCATTAGATAGAGGTTATTATGGTAACCCCAGCCGGGCCCTTCCCCAGCCACCTCAGGGTGCTTTGAAATGAGAGAGAGGGCTGGGGGGTGTACATAAACAAGGGATAAAGAGGAAGAGCCTGAAGAGAGGCAAACAACATGGAGCGTCCCATATTGAAGAGGTCTCCCACTTCCCTCTGAGAATGAAAACACAGCGATAAGGCAAAGACGCAGAGCACAACAGCGTCTGCTTCCTGTGGGCCGTTCATGGAAATACAAGGAACAATATACAGCAGACAAGTCATTAAAAAGTAAAGCTAGATCTCCCACAGGACACATGGTAAACTATGTATAATGCAGATGCTAAAGGGTTTCTCATTCTAAAAGACTTTATTATTAAATTAAAGCATTTTCCTGTATATTAATACAGTCATTTTTTACTCTTTTCCCCAAAGTGATGTGGAGGCTGAAAAAAAATAGCATTTTTAATACCAATGTACCAATGTTTTTGATTTTTTTTTTTTTTTAAATCTTCATTGTGTCAAAGATTCTACAAAAACAAAGACAAGAACAAGCTCTCAATATTAATTAGTCAACACCTGTCACTGTTGGCCATTGTAGTAAGGCAGCACCCATTAGGGATATAAGTACACCTTTAAACCTGTAGTGTAATTACAGATAAACAAATAAAAGATCTCTGTATCCATTGATGAGAGAAAGGAGGTCGTTGAGGAAGAGGAGGCAGAAGGAGGTGGAGTGTTGTTTTCTTTCCTGTGTGTTGATAAAACAGAGCAGGAAGGAAGCCCCCCACTGAGGACCTGTAAACTCCACACACACCGCTCCAGACCCATTACCGCTGCATTGTTCTTCAGCAGCCTCTGTTACCACTGCTGTCTTCATTATCTCCCCGCTATTGTCCCGGGACGTTTAGGTGATGAGTCCAACGACATGATGACACTGGGGGGAGACACATACTGATGGACAAAGGACACAGACAGAACAGTAATGACCGTGAGACATGGGTTACTGCCCTGGACGGGCTTCAGTAAAAAGGCCCAAACTGGACAGATGGCCACTGTCAACTCATTCTTCTGCCCAAATGTATCATTCCTCTCTTTAACTCTTCCTTTTGCTGCTCACCATGTGACCAACCCCTGCACCAGCTTCAAAATGTGACAGATCTTATCTTTGAACTTGTACTGGTCACAAAGTCTCAGACAGTGTGAACATTTGTACCATGTGGTCTTTGTCAACCCATTTTCCAGTTTATAATCAGCTGGTATTTGTTCCATCTTGAAAGCTAAAATGATTTTTGTTCTGTTCTGTTTAGGCCTGTTACCCACAAATTGAGAAAGTATGGCATAGCGTCACAATGGTGTCAAAATAGAACTGCACCAATGTTCTTTTGATAAACAAGTACAGTGCAATCAGAAAATAAACCTAGTGTTTATTATCAACAGCTTAGACTGAAATTGCTTTGTGCACAATCTTAGTCTGTGACATTGGGTTTAGATTTATACATTTAAGGGAAAAAATTGAATTATAAAAATTAAGGAAATGAGGAAGCTTACTAAATGAAAAGTTCAGAAAACTAGCAACAAAATGAAAATGTGGGAAGAAAATCCAGTCATTTTGCTGCACAATAACTCCAGCCTTTTGCAAATCTCTTCCAGATAATGGCAACAAAACCACATTCTCAAGGTTTACTTCAGCCTTTAGTACTTATACCAAACCTTTCAGTACTAACTTTACCTGAACTTATTGGTGATGTGACTAATATTTGATTCCAAAACATGACACACCAGAAGATAAAATAGATACTAATCATGGAAGTAATTCATGCATAAAATTGACTTAAAACTATCAGGTTGAGTAGAACTATGTCCAGATATTTTAGCCAATTTATCATCACCATTACCCTGCTGTGTGTGTGTGAAATAGACCCATCAACAACCAGTAATAACCATACATACACTTACTCACAAATGACTAAAGTGAAGCTAATCATCATTCATCATCAAGACACAAAAGCTTTATTAAAATACAAACTGTTCAGTAAACTTTCTTTATAATAACTTAATAAGATGATGGGTAGGAAAATTTTGTTTTTACAGCTTGTTCAGTTTGTTGTAAGGGGACACAAAATTGTGGCTAATTCGCTTTTAAGCTCTCAAATTAATGTAATGACTCTAAATTTGTTTCCATCCAGTGTTACGTAAGACACACTGGCAACTTAATTGAACACATTTGCGCATAATTCAAGCTGCATAAGGATCACCAGCATTTATTTTGCAACACTGTATGAGATATAGACTTATAGAACATATGTTAAATCATCAGAAAAGGAGAATTCACCAGCACCGAGCACCAAGTGTCCACACCATGTGTCATTAGCACGCAACAACACGCTATTCATCTCTTCGGACCAAATCAATACCGCCGCTCGTCACAATATCCTGCTGTTTTAGTGCACTCTCACGTGGCTTTTCTTTAGTCGCTCAGTTCACCGCTGACAGTGCTTTACTGTCTAAAATTTCCACTTTTTATTTTAGAGGGGAAGTTAAAGACCCTTTATTGAGTGCCTTTAAAATGAAGCAGTAAAGAAGACCAACGAGAGAGAAGTAATCAAAGCTCTCAGATGAAGGAGCCAGTGTGTTGTTGATTCAAAATAGGAATGAAAAAAGTCAGGCGTCAATGTATTGCATGCATTTGGATCTCTGTGGTGAAAATATGGTGATTATTAATTTAAGTTTTTAGTAAGAGTCAGAGACAATGCACTTTAAGTTTAACAGATTTATAGAACAAATGGTTTATACACAACAAAATAACCCACTTTAATATAACAAAGATACAAATAGTCACTGTTTGAACCAACTGGATGCTTGGGTAGTGTCATAATGCCTATGAGGTGGGAAAATTAGACTGAGAATGACATATCTGAGCACTAGGGGTGAATTCAACAAGTTAATCTGGCCACAAGGATCTACATATCTAGAGGACAGACTAAAAAACAAGGACTGAAGGCGACGTTTGTTTAAATACCTTCATCAAACCAGAAGGTTACTATCTATAGCAATGGAGTCAGACTCAAAGTGGTGACAGGCCACAATAGTAAATAAGAATCATTCCAGGGGCCGAAGACTATGACAAATCCAACTAAAACCTGTTAAAATCCAACTGAAACCTGTTCAAATCCAACTAAAACCAGTTTAAATCCAACTAAAAACCTGTTAAAATCCAACTAAAAGCTGTTCAAATCCAACTACAACCAGTTTAAATGTGTTTGAATCCAACTAAAACCTGTTCCATATTACATATCTGAAGAATAGTCCTGCCTTTTGTAAAGTCCCAAAAATATTACCTACCAAATGTATTGAAGGACCATATAAAACATTACAAAGGGCCGCATTTGCCCCCGGGGCCTTGAGTTTGACATGTGTGATCTATAGCGTATCTTAATGTCTGTGTGCTCAGAGATATGAACAGAATTATACTTTGCATTACAATATAAAACAGGCTTGTCTGGAAGTAAAACAATCAAAATCAGAAAACACTTAAGGTATCTTTTGAAGCTGGCTTTTCTTTCTGGCGTAACTTGCCCTACCTCCTCTGACCCCTGTGCCCCACCTCATCTCCTGCCCTGATCCCTCTCTCCTCCGCAGTGGGACAGGACTGGAGCTGGGTTGTGATGTTTTCTGTGCTGCCATAAATAAGTCGGTCCCGGCTCATGCTTTATGGAATCCAGAGCCTCTTTATCCCTTCCATGTGTTCCCTATGAGCCCAGGCCCTGACCCTCACCCCCGGGCCCTGGGCTCAGTTATCTCAGGAGAGACACCGTTGGGCCGTCCTGTGAGGGGCAGCCGGGTGGAGTGGATCAGGGGTTGATTATCTCATGACCCCACCCCTCCCCTCAGCTTCACCTTACCCCCTTCTTCATTTCACAGGCTGTAAAACACTCACACCAGGTGGAGTTTGACCTCAGCACTTCATACAAATCTTCTCAAATTGAATTATAGCAGAAAGATATTTGGTATTTATGGAGTATCTCTGGTCTATTTGTTAAAATGATCTGTTTAATGTCGCTGAGTGTATCAGTGCATCATCTTTGGCTTATCTTATTTAGTTCTTTAATAAAATGGCTTGAAGCACACAATATATTACAGAGAGAACCAAACTGACTTGATGATAAACTACTTTGGATCAGATGGAAAGACCTAAATGTAATATTCTATCCTATAATCTATCCTATCTGTAGCATTAATAAAACTAATACAATAATGAGAATTACTACTAACAAATGCAACATAGGTCACGTTTCAGGTTCAGTTTGGATCATCTTCTCCAACATACTTAGACTTAAAGCTTTAACACTTGTGAATGAATCAAAACGGATGTATACAGTTCCAAATATTTGTTAAGTTACTGTCTAAATATGACATTTATCAGTATCCCAGTTACCACATGGAAGCTGTTTCACACATTATGCTCTTAACCACTTTCATTTGAGACAGAGTGACCAATAGGAGCGGGTCAGAACCAAGGACACATAAGTGAACATCATGTGCTGTGTCTAAGTGGTAAAACAACACTGGGGCTGCTCTGTTTCCACATACCTACTCACTAACGTCTGGCTCTTTTAGTGCCTCTTCCCAGGTCGCTCTGATCTCGAGTGAAAGGCCAAAGCTCAGAGGTCAAAGGTCACTTTACAGGGACAGCGCTCCCTTCAGCCCCAGCTCCTAATTAGGCTTTAATCAAGCTAATTAAGCGTTATTAACCGGCTGGGGGGCCAGGGGCCGGACCTGTTAACCAAGGACAGACCTGAGCCCTTTACGATCCGTGGGTGACAGCGGCTGGGGGTGGATGGATCGGGGGGAGGAGAACAGAGGGCTGTTTCTCTGCAAAAATGTGGTGGGTTACATAACATCACTGTGAGAGCACTATGTCACACACAGATTCATATAAAGGCAAATAGACCTACATGATGTCACTGTAATACCCCTCATGGGCGCAGGAAGTCATAAACTCATGTGATTGCTCCCTTATGGCTTCATAATAACAGTTCACTTTGGCCTTGTTCAGACTCTGCATTAAGATAATTCTCAAAAATGACTAGTTCTGTTTAATCTATTATTTCCTAATGAGCATCTGCCTCTTTGTCTGCATGAGTCTGGTCATCATTGATAAGCTCAATACACTTTTAAACACTTCCAGACGACCAAAATTACTTTCTTTTCATTTTCTGTCGTTTAGGTAGAAAGTCTGGACTTCTGGGTGTTCCTCAATGTACTCCACAGATGAAAATATGCTTTTTATTTTAAGGACAACTCTTGTTTTTTTCCATTCTCCTGATGTTGCTCTCCACTGTTTCATACCTTTACATCTTGTGACATTAATGAATTATCAGCTATTTCTTATTTCATCAGCAGTGGACAGTTCTTACTCCATTATTCTTCAGATTATAACTAAGTCCTGACACACGGCTTTAGTGGTTTGTTGTCACTATTCACAGCTGACATTACTTCTTCAGATACTACACTGCAGTCTTACACGTTTACTTGTTTAAATTTGTTGTCAGTTGCACTATTCACAGGGGCAAGAATTTATGTTTCTAAAAGCTTTGCCAAATCTGACACAGTGTCCAACGAAACAGACAGAACATTATTTGGTCCAATTAAAAGAATATTTAGAAGGTCCTAGAGCAAAATGTTCCAGTGCATTCTTGTCTTTCTGGGTTTGAGTGTGTCCCCTGTGTCCCTGTGAACCTCTCTTTTGTCGCGCACTGTCCCCGCTTTAGGTCCCGGGCCACTGCAGACCTGTGGTGCGCAGAAAGGCCTCTTTGTGTCAGCATGGGACTGATCGGCCACTTCTGCACTATTGGCTCCCCCTCAAGCCCTGGCCCACCTCCAGAGCCCAGATCCAGGCCAGGCCTCACATCTCGGCGGTCCATCCCAAACAAAGAGCCTCCACACTGGGCCGACTCTTCTCTCAACTCCCCCCTGTGCCCTCAACCCCTCTGTCCCAAACTGGGTTACGACAGTCCACCAGCCATGAAAGTGCACATCAATACCTTCTATTGATCCTAATGAAATTATTGTGCTAATCCATGATTTCCTATTCAATTATGTCATTTGCTTTAAGCTCATGAGGAGAATAAGCCCGCGCTGATTTATTTGAGACGTGCCTGTGGGGTCGGTCACCTTGGTCCTTAATGGAAACTGGAACTTCTTGAGTTTTCACTCCTTATCTCCAATCACAAAGTGTTGAGTCAGAAAGTGTGCAGCCTTCTATGAAAATTACAAACAATGCAGCTGTATTTTAGATGAAAAATGATGGACTTATTTACAATTTGAGAGCTGCTTGTGGCACGTATTTCAAAATGCCAAAATACAGTGTTTTTGAAACTACTAAATGATTAGTGTTTACAGGCCCCACACTGACCTGGTGGACACAACTATGCACACAGATTCTTTTAAACCTGTAATATGAATAGAATAGAATAGAATAGAATAGAATAGAATAGAATAGAATAGAATAGAATAGAATAGAAGCAGATAGGAGTACATACAACATGGCTAAAAAGTTGTACGGTAAAATATTAAAAATTGAAAATGGAGAATAAATAGGTAAAATAGTTCCTAATGTAGAAATAAATGAAAACATTATGACATAAGTTATGACATGACATCGGACATTTTTTGCTCATGAATGCTTTCTGACACCTTTCCCGGTCACTTATTACACTGCCAATGCACAAGAACACATCTAATTTGGCTTTCCTAGACGTTTCTGTCATATTCTAGCATGTTGCACATAATGCCTTGAACTGTATGTGACCGTATGTCTAATGTCACGGTCATAAATAAATAAATAATAATAATAATCTGTGGGTTAAGTTCACTTGAGGCCTCTTTAACTCTGAGGTATTTACAGCTCCTTCTCAAAGCGGAGGTAAACATTCAGTTCTTAACCATTTTCCCCATGGGTCCAATAACCACATTTTAAAACAGAGCAAACATTTTAAATTAAATGTAAACCTTTTATAAATCTTCAATTTCCCTGAACTTGTCTCTAATGCAGCTTTAAAACGCACATAAACCTGGTTGATACTGGTGTGGTTTGAGTTAAATAGGCCTATTGTGCAGTGTTTAATGTCCCAGGTGGATGGGATTAGATTTTCAAAACAGTAAAGACACACAGGCGAACCCTTGGAGATGACCCCAGCTGAACCAAAGGGCCAAAGGTGAAAGGTCGGAGGTCATGTGCCTCTCCTTCGAGTGGAGTGAGATGTTCCAGTGACGCTCTAGGGTTGACTAATGGAGTTGTTTTAAGGAAGCTCTGTCCTGATGGTCAGCTGAATGCTGTTGGCAAATGAAGTGCCCTCGTTTCACTGATGCAGATTATTTTACGGCATTCATGTGGTTTTCATGCACAGAGAGAATTACATTATCTATCAGAGAAACATCCAAAACTGATTGTTTGGTTCCAAAAACTTGAAAAACAACTTTTTTTAAATTTTCATTAAAACTGAGCAAACTTTACCAAAGGTAACCAAAAATTAAACCAATCTCTTGCAAAATAGTGAGCCACACATAAATTTACTTGTTCAGCCTCATGTTGTATCTTAAATGCCTTTTTAGTGTGCTAATGACTGTATTAAATATCATCACATACAAATCGTTTTTGTTACTCTGTGAGCTTTGAAGAAAATCCTCTCAGAGTCACACTGATGTTTTCTTTTAGAACTGCGAGTGGTCACTGGTTGAATTTGTGAGACGTCAAGGCATTCTCTTGTTATAATACATTCATGGTTCCACACTGAGACATGCACTTATCACACAAACAGAGGACATTAATTGTAGAGTAAAGTCAGTGCGCAGAGGAACATGCCTCAGAGCACTAACCTCATGAAACCTAATGATTCATTGCACCAGTATTTTTATTTAATGCTACCTGAATCCAAACTACTACCTTTGTTTATATGTCTTTTGGGTTTTATGATGCTCTCACATCTGTATTGTGCTGCTCGGTGCTGCGGTGCTGGCAGTGACACGCAGGTACTTTATAGGCTGGAGTTCCCCTTGTGCCGTGAACACTGAAGCCCTCTGCTCCAGAGGAAACCAGCCGCTGGTGAAGGTTTTACCGCCTTAAATGTGGCCACAAATTGCCGAGGTTCAATTATCCGAATCCCAACCGATAATTAAAGCGCAAAGAGGAGGAGATAGACACCCGAGGTGAGTTCTGTGGTGCGATGCTCCTCTTTCTTCTTGACATCACCGTATGTTTCTTTGTGCTCGTATTCTCCCCTGCGGTTTGTTGGCTTCAGTTTTCTGCTTAAATTGCACGTGGCCACACACATAGAGCTGGATAACAGCCTTAAATCAAGTCGTCATCTGAGTGACCTGTTCCAGTGCCGCTGCAGGACATTTAAACTTTATATGTCAGGGATATATTCACAAATGGAATATAAAACCTGTGGAAGGTTTCAGTTATCGTCCATTCACTGCTTTTCTATTGTTTCTCTGTGAGACATGTGCATCTACCGACCGAGAGGGTCCTGTTTGTGGAGTCATTGGAGGTGAAGGATGCTCAGATGAAAGCAATTTCTAAATCGACAATGAACTAGGTCATACAATGAGTCGTTATTGTTTCTGGAGAACATCACGGAGTAAACAACAGCTGCTAGCAACATGCAGCACGGCAGTCACGAAGTCAAAAGGTAAATTAAGTCCTCTTCATGGATCGGTTTACCTTAATTCTGATTTTATATCTCAGATGTTAACTAGAGACACATAAGAGCTTAGTACTAGAACTTTTTATTGATGAAAAGCTTTCTGTGGAATGGATCGACAAATTTACCAAAAATACTTCTCATGATTTTATGTTTGTCTTTTTTCACTGCTACAAATGCATTTATCTGAAAAGTGAATTCAAACTTGTTTTACACCACAGATCTATTTGTGCTTGCTTTACCTATTACAAATGAGATGGTTTTAATCCCACTTATCATTGACTTTCTGTGTGAAGTTTAAATAATCCCTTAATGCTTCTAAAAGTCCTGGGATGTAAGTCTAGATGAAGCAAGAAAATTATGACAGAAAGTCTCAAAGAAAGCGTCAAAATTCTACCAACCCTCGTTTACATTTTGATATTGCTATTCAGTTGTGTTGTGATTGTCCAAGTACTCCAACAACCGTAGATAGATTTACTGTTCAGTGAGACATGGGCATGAAAACACAGGAAGAGCTCATGATATTGCAAAAGACGCTGAGTGGCAGACGTTTTAAATCAGGCCACAGCTGGCAGGACACAGCGCTTCCTAACTGTGATCCTCAGGAATGTGGAGGAATGTACGAAGGACAACTCACCCACACAGACACACACTGAGCAGGTCACAGAGAGACACAGACTCCCAGGGAACTCTCTGTTTATTCACCCACCTCTGGCTCTAATAGCAAACCATTATCCCCCGTTAACCCCTTAGCGTGACATGTCAGCTTTCTTCTCTGCATACGCCACACTACATCCTGTGTGTGGAGGAGCACCGGGGGGTTTCCCATAACTGTATGGCACTCTGCCAACAGGCCTGGACATCTGCTTTGATTGTGTGTTGTATGGAACTCAATAACATGGTCCCTCATCAAGATAACATTAAATCATGTTTGTGCACTCAGATTGTTCACAGTTTCTTATCCTGAGACATTAAAGGGTGTGTGGTCAAAAGTCCCTTAATCCTCTAAACATGCTCAGGGGTCCTTTGGGGTTGGTCTCCTATGCAGTACAAATACTGCACTGGTACTGGAAACTGTAGGTGCTTTATCTTAATCTATACATATGCATGTTTAGGCAGTGGATTGGACATAAAACCCTTGTCACATTAGAACCTGTGACATTTCTCACAAATAGACCTCAATTGAGAGAAAGGCCAGATAAAACTGTGGTCTATAACCAGCCTCCTGCTTTGGTTTAGACATAAATCAATGGGCTGCTAAAGGGTGCCATCAGCATCAGTATAAATGTGTAGATGGACAATTGTATATTGCTGTATTGCGTGTGGAGTGGGATTGTGGACCACAGATCCCTCACAGAGATTGCATTAAATCCTGTCTATATGGACTCATGAGCTTTCTCACAAACTGAGCAGCCCTCGTCTAAAGCGTGAAGCCACAGAAAATCCCCCGCACAAATGCAATTCCACACCTTTAGTGTTGTTGTCAGGCCTCAGACACGGCTGTCTGTGGATGTGGGCTGGTTACGCTGCATTGTGTGGAAGGATAGGGGCTACACCCGCACAGCCATTCTTCGCTTCCAAACAGCTCCTCTCATCCGTCACGTCTCCCCTTCTCAACATGGAGGCCTGGGCCCGGGCTGACCCTTCACATGGTGCTTGGCGTGGAGAAAACAGCCTTTCAGCTCCAGAAGAGGAGGGGGAACAGTGGAGGAAGAGGCCAAAGCAGAAAGAAGGATTTAAGTTACAAACAAACCATAGAACCCACTAGCAGCGTGGCCCGGTTTCCGCTCTGGGACAAACAGAAAGGGTGCCTTCACAGAGGAATGAAGAGGCGGAAACATGAAGAGGACATCTGGATGGCATTTATTACTTAATAACCACAGTTGTATATGGACTCACGCACATGCAAGAACACAGAACTACATCCAGGTCAGCGTCTCATAAAATCATCTAAAACGCATTAAAGGATTCGGATGTTCCCGGCAGAAATCCCTGATTCCTCTTTGGGTATATACAACCATATGTGCACACACGACCCATGATTTAACACTATTTTCTAACTGTAAGGACTACATACGAGCTACCACCCACCCACACTAACTCACACAGTGAAAAACAGACAGAACGCAGTTGGTTTCACTTATTAACTCAAATGAAATGAGATTATATTACCAGAAATGGTAGGAACATCAGGCTTTGCTTAGCGCTTGGCACATACAGCAAGGACGCCGGGGAAAAGGCTTCAAAACAGACCTTGAGTCAGTCAATGAGCTAACCAGAGAGCAGTGTCACTACTCATACACCCCATTTCATCAAACTCAACCAAATCCACAGGAACGCACATGAAGCTGAAAGAGAAACGAGAAGATGAGTGACATGTGTTTTAAGCCTCATTTGATGGGAACAGAGAGAGTTGTCATGTTGAACTCTGGAGTGTGTTTGGGCCCAAAGCTAAAAATGTGTTGGAGCCTGCAGTATGGTTGTCCTCTTGGTTTTACATCTAAATTTCCTAACACTCAGAGCTGGACAGTTAGCTGGTCAGACATAGTTTTGCATCTGAAGCGGCTGTATTCTTCCACCTGTCTATTATTTCACAGCAGGATCACTGGAGAAATATATTCATGAATGGACATGTGAGTATGTGCAGACATTTTAACACGTTATATAACCCAAATGATTTTCAAGTAGGAAAAATGACGGAAGAAAAAAGACTGTTTTGTGTTTTAAATGAGTCCTTTGGCTTGTTTTACGCTTGTTTTTGCCGCTCTGAATATGGCCGTCTCTCCAAACTGGGTCTGCACTGAGAGTTGTCGACTAAACTGGAACTTTTTGCAACGACAATCTACAAAAACCTGGCAATCAAACATTTATATAACCAATCTTCACATAACTACTATGTATGAAGTCCTGTGAGAGATGTATAGGGTGCTTTTCAAGTCCATTATTTCAATGTAAACATTGTCATCACCATCATAAATATTCTGCAGATGATGTCAGGAGAATCATGAGGTGTGTGTTCACGTATGCAGCACATGTCAGGAGACTGTACACAGATAGAGCAGGCTTGGGAGAGCATCTGGGAGAGGGTTCAACTACAGTGGCTCAAATCTCTGTGGTAGAAACACAAAGAGACGTCAAGAAAGTATAGACTCTGTTTCCTGGGCTATATATCTATACTACATATTACATAAAGTGTGAACTAAAGCACAAACAAGTATCGTAGACTCCTGTCACACAATGTAATGAACAGCACACCCACTCTCAGCGGTCCCTTGTGGTTCATACATAACCTACCTGGAAATACCTGGAAGTACCTGCAAGTACCACCCAGTTTTCCATGTAAAAAAAATAAAAAATGATGGATGGTGTTCATACAAGCACAATCCACAGTTTCTAGGAAAATGTTCATCCAGAAAAGCTGCTTTAATGTCTAAAAGCTGGGTAAGGTTTCATCAGCCCTGAGGATTATATACCATCTATCTTAGTACAAAAATAAAAACCTTTCTAGCTCCTAAAATAACATCTGCTGTAGGAAACTATCACGTTAAGAATTGTGAAACTCAAACAAACAAACCTGAAATCTCTGGAGCAAATCAGTTCAACCAGGTGTTTCCAACACTTTACTGTAATTCCCACAAAAGTCAGAAAGTTCATTATAGTAACTCGAGTTTGAACAGCTCCAAATGGTTTTCAAATGAGGGACCTGATTTGGTGGGGGTTGTTGCCTGGAAATGACGCAGCATGTTTTCGTCCTCCATGAATGATTGTGTTCTGGAGGACCTTTGTGTTTCATAATTCGTGTTTATAGATTCCCTTGGGTCCCCTCTCTGTGAGCCGTGCATGTGTAATTATCCCGATGCATGAGCGTCCATTCGTTTCTTTAATGTCTTGTGTGCAGATGTGTGTGTTTCCAAAAGGTGGCTGCTCCCTACCCCTCCATTTCCCGGGTCACCTGTTTTACGGGGCCACATTCCCTCATATTCCCTCGTTTGGAGGCCATTAGAGAGGAAATGGGGCCGCCAGCTATCTGCCCTCCTGCCCCTCTCTTCTGTCCCAGCTCCCAGTGTCCCGTCATCACCCCCGGGCCCCCCTCCCTCTGTATTTTCACAGTGTTAACAATCAAGCCGTGGCCCTGAGTGTTCCGGGGCCTAATTGGGCGACTGCTGGCGTTGATTGTGATGGATGGAGGGGGCTCACTGTGGAGCAGGCTTTCATCTAAAACTGACGCCTGGTCACCAGAGAGGGGCAAGATGGACAATATGTCACTACTGAGCATCTGATTTCACTAAATAACATTCACTTTACAGACATACTTTCTGATATCTGCACTTAATAAGGTTCATCCGGTATCTGCCATAAAACATTCACTATACTGTCTCTTTCAAATATGACTGTAACATGGCAGATCTGATTATGAAAGTTAGTTAAAGTAGTGTTGTGAAGCAAAAAATGGACTCCTGGTTTGTCCAAACTTTATGTAATTTTTTGGTTTAGAAAAAGTCCCAAAGAAGGGAGGTAGAAAGTGACCTTTGTGAATTGGACTTGTTTGAAACATGAGTCAATATCTTCATAAACCTCTTAGCTTAGGACATAAACTACACTTTTAATTGAATATTACAGGTTTGTTATCTCATTTGTATGAAAGAAAAGTGTGTTGGAAATGAAATAGCTGTTGACCATTGCAAACATGAAAACAGGAAAACTTGACCATTGTGCTTTTTGAAAGGATGTAGCATCTGTATTGAATTCTGTCATTTATCCTCCACTTTCCTGAATTTGACGTTTTTGTACCGGTTATGCTTTTATATATATATGGATTTTGTACAACATTATGTAAGTCAGAACATGTGTTGTGTCTGAGTGAATCTTCTTAGTGGAGTATCTGGGCATTTTCCAGCTTCATAAATGCAGTAAAAAACCTCTCTCTTGAATGCTGCTAAATCCCGAGGGAACATATTTACTGAACACACATTTTGTTTTTGAATAATATCAGGAAGTTTGCATCTTTCTGTTTATAAACTCTGTGAACTCGCCTCGAGTCCCATTCACTGTTGTTTTGGTGCCACAGACAGACGCTGCTTTGGTTTTATTGGACACATGTGGAAAATGTAGCCAGCGTGTCTAAAGAGCATCAGATCAAGGTGTACACAGCCTGTTCAGTCTTTCTGTTGGGACCAGTTACATGATGCAAACCGATTTAATCACAGAGCGGAGGGTTCAGCCACAGCTTTGACTAAACAAATGAGGGTGACAGTGTCTATACACAGGGTTTATATGAAGTCCTGTCTATCAGTCCCAATGACGCACACTGCTCTGTCTATATCCACCAATGCTAATCCAGAGACCCTGGTCGTTTATGGGCCGCTCAGGCGAACAGCTCCGGGGCTTTAAGTGATTGATGACTTGAGCCAGGCCGAGGCTGCGACCACAGACACACACAAACACACATTACTCAGCCCAAAGATAAGCAAATGGTCCACAAGCCGCTGATGGCCTTAAGTGCTCCGCAAACACAGGTAACTCTGGCCTGGTTTCAGATGGATTCATTACCTAACTGCTGCCGGCTACCGCAACCAAACAAAAAGAGAGAAAAAAGCAGAGAGGATAAAATGCTGGGTGGCTTTCATCTCTTGATCTGGCAGCACGAGGTTTGATCAAATCATCGGTTCATTTTCAGCACTGGGACGCTCAGGGCCATGGCTCGACCTCAGCTTCATGTGATAACTCAAAGGGACACTGCCAAAAACCTTATTTAACATGTTTTGCAGTAGACCATTTGACCTGAATCCCTACAAATACATGCAATAAAGCTGAGTGTATAAGAAAAGAAAATGAATCCTTTATTACCACCAAGTTCTGCTGGTGACAATGTGTTAAAATGATAACCATATGTTGGACTAAATTCTGTGTTTAAAGCGTTTGTATGTAATATGTCAACGTGGAGCATGTTGCAGAAGATAGATGGGTAATCATTTAATTACCTTGAATGAATGTTTCAAGTCTGTGTGCAGTGTGCCATTGAGATGCTAATATCTGTGTGTAGTTTATGTACACCATGCAGACCTTCATGGATCAGTCACAACTATCTGACAGACAGAGGAGAAGTAAATGACAGTGTTTCCTGTGCTGGAAGAAGTGATGAGTAAAAATTTTAAAGCCGTTGTTTGACTTGAACACTATTTCCAGGTTGTCAGCAATGGCCTCGTTTTTAATGTCTTTTCCGATCCATTTACAAACAGCCCATAAAAATCAATGATCTGTATATCTCTGTCATCTGTTTTATTAAAACCTCTGCCACATCCTCTTCCTATTTCTTGTTGCAGCAATGACCCCGTTTACCCACAAGGACCTCTGAGGTGCACTATCATAAATCAGTGGCTAGTCCCAGTCAAGGTCTGGCCCGTGTTCGCTGCTGACAGCTGATGCCCATGCACCACTGTCCTTCCTGTTCCTACTGACTGAGAGGTGTGTGTTTGTGGATGGTTTTACTGCTGGGACTGTGCTGGAGTCAAGGCCTGGAGCAGACAGGTAAGTGTTGCCAAGGCTGGGAGATAGGCTCAATATGAAGACACATTCACTGGGACACTGTGGTCAACACGAGGACAGTGGCCTTAAATCACAGCCATGGCTCCAGCTGTTGGACAGAAATAACAGTGTAAATGCTGCGAGGATCTGTCTGTGTGAATGTTAGAGATGAGCAACATCCTGGCTTACTCTAGTAGATCTGTCTAAGGTCCATCTAATCCTGCATATTCATCTTCTGTGTTCTTGATTAAATGTTTAAACAATAGATACAGACAGTCTAAAAGTACACTTCTAAAGGTTTTATGTTGCTACTGCATTTGATGAACAGCATCATGTTAAAATGGAAAATTAACATAATGCCTGAAATAAAAAACTGGAAATCTAGCATCCGATTCACAAGAACTTATCCATGAAAAGTTGTTGAGATAAAAAGTCATGTCTACAAAAGGAGGAGCAAATGGCAAGACTTTTTGCTACACTTATTTAGATCAGAAGTAATCGTTTTTACAAAGTATAGCAGAACTGAATCTAAGTCTATAGTCTTCAGTGTTAATAGTCTTCTGTTCTCCTCACAGGCCGGTTGCACAAAACAATCACAGAGCTTTTACAAAAAGCCTTTGCAAAGGGCAGATTCTTTCAGATATAAACCTGGAGGAGATTAGATGAAGTAGCCACCAGTAACAACCTATCATCTGGTATTTCTATCCAATCAGAGCAATGGCATGTTTACATTACAAAGGGTAAAAATGCTGCGTTGCCATCATACATAAAACATGCCCATGACTCCTGGTGCTGCTACACCGAAGGTTCAAACCAAAGAAACTGCTTTGCCCTGAGCAGTTCAAGGTGGACTCAGGAGAGTTTGTGAACTTACACATCCTTCGAGAATCTGACTGCGGAGAATTTCATTTTAGGAAAAACATTTAAGCCTAAATATCAAACATAAAAAACAATATTGTAAAGCATCTATACAGTTCAGTTTGTCTGAGTAAAACATCTGTTCCAACATTTATTAACAGTTGGACTAAATGCAAATATAAGTTGCTGTTACCCCCCAAAAATCAACAATTTTCATGAGGCATGCTGCTTCATCAGATGGATATACAGTAATCTTCATTGACGTCAGAGCGTGCCATGCAGAAACACATAGTAGACACATGACGACAGCATGATCTAAAAATATACAATGGTCTGCATTTAATTGGATAATTTGATCAGGAAGCAAGAAAGTACAGATCAGATAAGAAGATGCTGCTGTTTTATGAGCTTATTGGTTACACAGCTGCAGTTCGAGTGCAAACTGTTCTCGGAGAAAGTATTCAGCTGAAACTCATGCCTGCGTCTGGAGCAGCTGAGCGTGAAGGCATTTCGCAGCAGGTATCTGGAAGCCTCTCAAACTGCACTTCCTTCCTCGTGGCCGTGGAGCTCCTCATTTGTTCCATATCACTGTCACATAAACTGTCATCACAACGGGATCAGTATGAAAATAAACATGCAGCAGGGAAGCAGCCGCGCTGACGTCAAGGAAGAACACACCATCTGATCGAAAACACGGCGAGCGGAGGGCGTCTGTGGCCTGATAGGACACTCGGGATAGAGAAGTCCACAGTGGAAACCCTCAGATAAAGATCAGAAATGGACCAAATCAGATCGATGACTTGGTACTTAGCGAGGCTATAACTACATCAGAGGCCAGCAGTCAGTGCACGTTGGTTTTATATCTCACCCAGTGTTTCAATCTGCTCGCCTATGCCTGTCTATACAATATCACCACATCAGTTATCATATTTTATAAAAGAAAAAATGGATTCTCATAAACAGTGACTAGCAACAAAAATTGTGTTGATTGGGTCTGGCCTTTAAAAGTGGATCAAATTAGCTCAGAGTAAACTAGAGCACGAGTCTGCATGTCCACAAACATGAAATAAACTCATAAAACAGTGACAGGGAACATTTTATTGCCCAACATGGATATTTATGTTTCTTCGCTCTGTGCACGGCTGCCAGTGGATATTGTGTGTGCAACAGGAGGGGAGCTGCTCTGCTGACGTCAAGGGAGACCAGAGGATCTAATCAGAAACACACGACAGCTGAGGCGGATAAAGAGCTGGAGCTGATACGTGAAGACAGATGCGTAGGAACATCCACAAATGATCTATGTTAATGTTTCAGACCAGAGGAATTCAGCGAGGCTCAGGCTTTTCTACCAGATCAGTCTAGTTAGTCTGTAGTCTGCTGTTTATACACTTTTGAGAAGCTATTTCCAGAATCTCTCCTATTCATTTTCCCACTTTTTTTTGCATTATTTGATTTGAGGGATGTTTCATGTTGTTTAGAAGGAGCAGCAGTACTGAGAAATATTAAAGGGTATTCACCATTACTCAATGAATGTAGTGTCTGATATTTTTTATGTTTTATCTGTGACTTGTTTTGAAGAAGACAGTTTTGAGCATTGACACTTCAACAGAGCAGTTTTTTGCAGTTTGCAGATTTCATTTGCAGAAAAAAAAACCAGACAGTGCTATGTAGAGGAAAAAAGTGGGGAAAACTTACTAATGCCATGATTAGTTTTTGATTAACAATATCTAAATAACATTATCATTGTATTATTGTCACCGTGCCCAGTGCATCATAAACTGAATAGAGCTAGTTTGTGATTCTCTGAGTCTAAGTGCGGTCTGAGACACCTTTGTGCAGTCTCTGGTGCTGCGTGCGTGATATTGTCCAGACGCCTGACGCCTCAACACTCAGCCTGTGTGGTGTTGATGGGAGTGGGCGTGTCCCTCGTGTCGGAGTGGTCCGGGGTTATCATGCTGCCCCGCTGACAGCTCCACTGCCCCTCGGTTGTACCTGGATCTGTGTTATACAACTCACATCTGGTCGAAGGGAGATTCATTGACCGGCGTCCAGTCCCCAACACCTCCTCATGGGTCAGGCCTTAAACTCACACATCCTCTCACATCAAACGTCCCATTCGGCCTGAACCCACTCCCTTTGAGCATGGGTCTACACTATGACCCCGTCCAGACCCTCCCTAAACACAAACACTCTCAATGCCTCACCCTCGACCTCACTGCAGCCAGCAACAAGCGTCCGAAATCACAGACGATGTACAACAGAAAGAAGTCTTCATGTTTCTCTGTGGTTTAAAAGTACAGTAGGCCCATAACGTTTGGTGAAAATTTACTTAAAGCTCATTTTAAAGCAACTCTAACCTTAAAACACACATGAAACCATCCATGGATCCTTGACATGAAACAGAGCCAGTGTCCACCCCTTCAAATAAACTACATTATGTAAAGAAGCAACCCAGAAACAAAATGTCTTACTGTGACAAATACTTTCTTCTCTTTGTGTTAACATTATACAGTTTTTTTCCTCACAAACTCTAAACAACCTTGGCGTGTAATAATTCCCATCTCCAATGTAAAGTACTGTTTGGATACAACACTGGTTTGTCATGATTAACCTTCAGATCATGTGACACATTCTGCGATCACAGGCTAAAAGAGACATGTAAAAGTGTTATTAGTAAACCCTGTCGGTCCGAAAGCTCAAGGGACATCGCTTTTTGCTGGTGTTGTAAACAAAAGCCCACTGCTGGGAAATTCTGTTGTTTTAACACTGAAACACGTAATGCATTAAGTGTCATTACATCTCATTAAAAGCAATCCTTTTTATAGGGTTCTTTGAAAATCTTAACTTTTTTGTTATGAGTGAACTGAGAAGAACATTAATAAAACATCAGTGTTGTCACCTTGATTCTACACTGCTGTTCCTTTACAATGTACTTTTTAATAGAAACATATTTACACTGATGAAGCCATACATGAATATCAATTTCTTTCTAATATCACAAATTACAGCTCAATCCGCAAGACCTGTTGACCCTTTTTTGGGATATTTGAGTAAACAACCATATTGCTATGTTATAAATTCATTTTAATTGAGCTACTGGCTATTTAATTATTCAGAAATAATGTTGTTATGGAGGAATAAGGCTTTAAGTCACTACTCAAATGTTTCAAGTTGGTTGTGTCTGTGGTGTTAAAGGAGAATTAAAGCAAGAATATTCTACCTAATCAATGCAAAAGTATGTCAACATCATTACATTCATTTTTAGGTATCAAATTATTTATTATCCATAATAATAATAATAATAATAATAATCTTTATTTATATTGCACTTTTAAAGACAAGGTTTACAAAGTGCTTAACAATAAACGATGAGGTACAATAAAACAACAAAACAATAAAACAGCAGCAGCAAAATTATTAAATAATCAGACAGGGGCAGAGTTTGTGCAAAATCAGTGCAATAAGGAAGAGGAGGCAGGAGGCAAGTGACTTAGAAGATGGGGATATGTTTTAAAAGACAAAATCACTATAATAAATAATAGATATGATGGCTAAAAATAAATAAATAAATACAAAATAATTACAGTGATAGATATCATCAAAAGCCAGTCTGTAAAATGGGTTTTAAGAAGTGATTTCAAAGATAATATCACTCAGGGACATAGCCATCCTAGAAATCACCATTTAATTGCAGTGTTAGTCCCTAGAGTTAACAGACAGTCCTCTCCTGGATTCACCTGGTACAGCATGTGTTTACACCGACCTGAACTCCACTGACCCTGAGCCATGACTCACCTGGACAGGAATGAATGAGCTGGCATCAAGCCTGTTGCATAACCCTGAGCGTTCATGATGAGCCACTGTTCATCTGGACTTACCTCCCAATCTCACAGCTCACTCTCAGGAAATTAGAGAGCGTCCAGAGCCTTGTGTCACTTCGAGGGAGTCCGAGTGTGACGCTGTGTTTGTGGATAAAGCTTCTGGAGAGCGGACCAACTCGTGTGTGTTCCTGCCGCTCGGGATCCCATGTCCACAGTTGTACTAATGACAGTCTTTAAGAACGAGTGATCACAGGCCTTTACTCAGCAAACCCGGCTAAACGACTGAGTCACCAACACATGGCTGACACATAAACAACATCAGCTGCAAAGGAAATTTAAAAAGAACTTTAAAAACATTGTAAAAAAAAAAAAAAAAGTTAGATGTGGATTAGTTACCTTCCTATAAACCCCCTTCTGAGTAATAATGTCACATTCAGGCATTGCTCTGTGGAAAATAAACAGTAGAACAAGCCAGCTTTATTTTTTGTCAAGTAGAAGCCATAGGAAGACCATTATTTTGATTGTAATAACCACAGTGTTGTAACCATTCACCAACAAACCCTCTATATAATCTGTATTTAGATGATTTCAAACACAGATATTAAATGCAGTGGTTTATTCTTTATTAAATTCAACTTTCAAAGAGGTTTGATTCATATAAACCAAACAGTTACCTCAGCGGGCTTTACAGACTGAACAAGGCAATTTTTAAAATGTCCAACGCTTGCTGTAAAGAGTTAAACACTTATAATTTCTTCATAAATTTTCTACCTCTAACCCTATTTGGGTCTGGAGTCTATCCCACACCATTCGTAATTACTTCATTTAGCTTTGGATACTTCATTTCACTTATGTGTTTGGATGGTGTTGCAAATGAAGACTTTTACCTAAAATTATGGCAAAAATAAACATGTCACACTGACAACTGAAAAAAACAATAAGCAGATAAGAACACTGTGCACACTGCAATTACTTCAAGAAAATGTGGCTCATTTTTCATTGTCTTCTTCGTACACACAGGCTCAAACACTTAAATTATGCAGTCATCCTTCAAGGTCACTGTCATAACACTTAAGACGTCCCACGCAAACAGGAGCACTGTTCGGTGACCCACCACAGTCAGTAACCGTGGGATGCTTCCAGTTGGACCTGGGGCTGGGGTTTGGGCGCTATTGTAGCCTCACGGAGAGTTATCTTTACTGAGATTACTAACCTTTAAGGCTAATTAGAGAGGTGTTTGACTTTGTGTGTCAGCGTTGTTGAAAAAGTGGTTGGCCCGAGAGCCAATGACAGAGCGGGACGGTCCGGTGTGTCCCGAGGAGGGTCCCGTTATGACAGGGATGCGGTGCGCTGTTTGCATGCTCATATCTCTCATGTGGGTCGTCCCAGGGAAACACTCTGTGGAGATGAGTGGGTGGATACAGCTGTGTGTGGCACAGTGTACACAGCTCTCAGTTTGTTTGTTGCCTCTTCATCTTTCCAAAGTATATTTAAGCCCATTATGGTCCATTACTCTTTCTAAATTTAGAATAAAATGGAACAGAGTGAGACACGTGTTGCTTCAGAGGGATCCCCAGCTGAAAACTATAATAGTCAGGTTAACCATCCCAACAACAACTCATTACATAACAGAAGTGCAGAGATAAGAGACATTTTTATTATTACTGAAATAGAGACCTGTCCACGGTGCACAGCTAACAGCTAAATTAACAGCAGAGAAGAACCTGCAGGTCAAGGACATTAGCTGCAATAAAAAGTAGATTGTTTTCTAATGGAGAGTCTGCAGCATAAAAGTATCCCTAGCTTTTTTGAAGAAGTGAAGTGAGAGTGTTTTCATTTACAGAGTAGACAGTCTTCATGGAGAAATCACAAGGCTTTGTTTGTTTGTTTGTTTGTTTGTTTATTTGCACAATAAAAACAACTGACAATTATTAAAAAAGTTCATACATAGATATGCGGGAGAATGCCGAAAAACCCTCAAGGGGGCTTAAAAAGTGGCAATCTCCAAAGGATAACATTTTATCTAAAAAAAGAAAACAAAATTACAGATCTAATAAAACAAAAGGCTTCAAATTTATAGACTCAAGTGACTGAAAAAGAGGATGCTAGCTCCAGGAAGCAACATGTGGAGGCTTTCTTATGTAGACTTAAATGGATTACAACAAACAACCCTTTATCAAAAAGAAACACCAAAAACAAACTAACCATAATTATAACAATTGTTGCACGGTACTTTTACTCTAACCTGCAAAACATTAAAAACACAATAATGTAGAAGTTTCATCAGAGATATTAAGCAAAATGATCATGTTTAGAAAGTGTGCATTCTCAAACAGTTTATATTGAACAGAATATTATTGTATTTAATAAATCTATCATGTAAAATATTGTCACTGTCACCTCAAAAAACCTTAACACGTTTCACAAACAGCAGCTGAGAACTTATTTTCAGAGACCCCATGTTGAACCTGCCGCTCTCACACTGCGCCACATTCAGCTTTAAAGCCACAGCCGGGACAAACGTCTCGAGTGCTTTCAGGAAAAACAATCCCTTACAACAGAATTAGACGTTGAATTGCAGAGTACTTTTATGACACAGACTGGATTCGGTATTTACATTTTAAAAACCTACAGTCCCCCGCTGCTTTTGTAAGGGTCTGCAGGGCGCCAACATGGACGGGCCCCTGTTCCCATGGACTTTAACTACAGGTTTGAGCAGAAAATGACCACCTTAACCCTGCCTCAACCGCCTTGCACGGTGTCAAGCACTCAGGAGGTCCTTGATTGGCCGAATGGTGACAGATGT
Source organism: Rhyacichthys aspro (assembly GCA_036850595.1). Lineage (NCBI taxonomy): Eukaryota > Metazoa > Chordata > Actinopteri > Gobiiformes > Rhyacichthyidae > Rhyacichthys > Rhyacichthys aspro. The sequence continues at coordinate 19,142,735 of CM072162.1, read as the reverse complement.
GTGCTGTGATTGGTGGGGGCTGTAATTCAGGCTGTAATTTGTAAAGTGGAAATGTAGGTGACTGAAGTTTGTGTTTTAGCGAGGGAGGAATATAGAAAGCTGCCATGTAAGCACAGGGCACAGATCATTTGCTGGAAGATCTCACTTTTGATACCATTCTCCGTCTTCCCTCAGAAACCCTCCACATGACTCGTGGCCTTTTCCAAAAGCTCTGAGCACGACAGTACGGCGTGATGCCATTTCCTCCTGAGTGCCCTCTCACTTCCTTCGGTCACTGGGATCAAAGCGTCTTCTCTAATGAGCACATGATGGTGACAGTGTGTTTGGAAGTTGATACAAAGTTCAATTCACGCTGTTGTTATGAAAATAAGGTCAAGGGTCAAAGCTGTTGTGGAGGAAGTCGGACGTAAACGTTGGCTTTGTTTCCGTGTGCTAATATTTAAAATTATTCTATGTTCTGCTTTTAATATGGTCCAAGAAATGTTGCAATATATCTGCTCTGAGACATGGCTTATACCAAAACAGCTTATGATGTTTTTACAGTTAGTTGTGCATTATTTCAATCCATTAACAGCAATTACAAAGTTAATGGTTCAACTATTGGTCTTGTAACTCAGACAGAAAGGCGACATCGAAATCCTGGACGTGATTAAGTGCGTGTTCACTCTGGTTAACTCAGGTTCAGTTGCTCTGTTTGTGTGATTCACAAGGATAAGTCTGAATACTGTCGTATGAATGTCAGTGGACACCAAACCTGTGCCAAGAAACCCTCTGAACCTTCAGTGTTCAAATGAAATGTGATCCCATCATGGACCCGAGACATCCAACTGGACGAGGGTAACAAGATGAACCTCTAAATCAGGTGAGTTTTGTCTGTTCCTGGAAAACAAAACAAATAGAGGCAAACTTGGAGAATGAGGAGGCAAAACGTTCCATCAAAAAGTCTCTGTAGAAACCGGTGTTTGTTTTGCTGTTTGGTCCAACTTCTACATTTTTCAGTCAACGCTAAGCTAACCAGGACTTTGGACTAACTAAGTGAACCTGATGGCTCCTATTTATTTTGCTCCAAACCTCTTCTTTGATAGACAGTTTAACTTTATCCTGGGCTGATTTATAACGTATCGTTTGCCCAGTTATGTGCATGTGTTAGTGTTTTTTAAGAATGTAGCCACACGTGAATCTGTGTGTGATGGACAGGGGTCAAACAGTGAAGATGAGGGGGGTTTCTCCGAGCGGAAACAGTGGTTAGAAAAGAGGAAGTATCGCCTGGTTTTTATTGTAGTAGCGGCCTGAAGATAGCCGACCAGCTGCAGCGCTGAAAGATATGCTGCTCAAAACACACTCACAAGTCACTCACAAAACTCCCACCTGTTTCTGCGTCGCGATCGATAGCTGCTTTGATGCCTGGGAGTGTGGGGGCGGCGTGAGGGAGGGGGCCGTGCGGGTACAGGGGCTACACGACCCATGGGACCCACGGGTGTCAAGGGCACTTTGATCCCGGTCCCGCCCCTACATGTCGAGTAGCCGCCTCAGGAGGGGCACCGTGTCCCCCTCCCATTCGCAGAGACTTACCCCCGGACCCCTGCTCCCTCCTCGGCCCCTTCCTCGCTGATCCTCAGGGACAGGTGAACCAGACACCAGCGCTCTCACACGTCCACTGTACCATATGCTGACAGCAGTTACCCGCCAAAATACACAGGAAGCAAATGCAAAGTCCAGACACATTGATATTCATGTGCACGGGAAAGGAAATAACAGATTACAGTGATCGTCCAAGAAACAGCTTTCAGTGACTAACGCTAATCTAGCCCAGGCTCCTAAATCTTATGCACATATGTGACATGAGTCCTGACCAGTTTGAGGTTTGTGACAAGCTTGAAAAAATATAAAAACTTAAAATGACATGTATGGATACACAAAAGCAAGCTATTGTTAGAGAAAGACACCTACACTGTGAAAAGCAGAAAATACACTGTATATTTTACATTAAAACCACGCAATATGATACTTCCTACCAGAAAAACATTAAAATATGTCTCCTCAACACTTTAATGTTTCTCTGACTTGAAAATAAAAGAAAAAACTCTCTCATAGATATAATACAGACAGCACTTTACCGAAACATAAGAACACACATTTCTTGCTAAACCATCACAATTTTTACACTTCTTACAGATAAGAAATATAAATGTAAGCCCCATGTGACTTAAACACTCAAACACTGTCATCTCCAGGGCGAGGATCCCTGATCCAGTTGCGTAATGTTGTGATAAATAGCTGCAAAACGATTGTTATCAAAATACAACTAAGATTTTTGTTGCAAACATTCCTCCAAAGCTTACCTAAAATTTTACAAGGGCCCGCTCTGCTGCACTGAGGAAAAATATATAAATGTCTTCTTGGAATCTGGGCTGTGACTCCAGTCTCCATATCAGTGAGTAATTGGATGAATACTCACTCGTGGTTCATTTCTCAGTGAACTTCCGATGCACCAGTAACACAAGGCCAGTTTAACACATAATATCGTGGTATTTATCAGATCTTTTTATTCAATGAATGTGTCACAGTATGTTTTATTGATACATTTGCCACTCTGCTGTAATTGCTTTATTTCTGTGAAGTAATCGTTGATCTGTTGACGTTGTGTGGCCACAGTAAATGTCATGTTTATCCAATACGTGCTCACAGACTCTTCACGCCAGCGATTTATTTGATTTTAAAGTCATATGCTCGGCTCTTCTCTGCGTGGCAACAAGAATTGCGTAAGTGTGTAAAACTTTGAATACGTAAGACTTCACTTTACCTATGATCAGAAAAATAAAAAGGAGATTGTTAAAGCGAAATGAAAAGCATATCATGAGTACATTTCGGTAACTCTACAGAGGAAATAGCTTATAGTGCACGCACATTTATGTAAAGGTAATTCAGTAACATTAGCGTGCCTGAGCATAATCAGATTTATGACTGCTCAGTTCACACAGAGTTGAAATGTGTTCAGGTTGAAACTAAAGAGGCCTGACAAAGTAACCGCAGCCGGGTAAAAGAGCAACTGACACAAAAGAGACTGACAGCTAAAGCCAGGGAAGGAAGGTATAACAAAATAACGGCTGTGAGTTTGCGGCCGTGCGGTTTGACGACGGTCAGAGCCAGAGGAGGTTTGAGCAGATGAAGAGGAAGACGAGGAGGGTACGCGGCGAAAGACCGAGAAACAGCCAAACGTGGAGGACAGCAGGACGAACAGAGCGGCCATTGTCCAAGTGGCCTGGTTAACATTTTAATGAAGGAGCCACTTCCAGAGTCCGGCCACAAACTACACACTGACTCACACAATGATTAACGCTCGGCAAATACAAGCGGACAATACTGCGGCCAACTGCAAACTCATTGACATGACAAACACACACAGGACCAAGTGTGGACTCACGCCAGCCTCGCACACGGCACACACATACCTACAGCACACGGCCGCTGTATGTTCCTCCACAGGCAACAGATGGAGAGCTGAAATCTGCAAAAGTCTAACTGAAGTAAACAAGCGCTAGGGGTGGGTGGTGCTGGCTGTAAACACGCCGGCTGTTGGTCAGTTAGATAGATATCTCACTGTCACTGAGTACTGCTAATTTAATACAAGTACTGACATAAGAAAATAACTCAACTGACAATGGGATCTTGAGCAGCTTTCCTAGTCATACTGGTTTGTTAGTTTTTCATTTTGTGTGAACTATACACTCATTAGTCTAACAAGGGCCTGGACTTCAGTTTAATCATGCTTGTGTTGGTTTAGGGTGATTATATTTCCAAACTTTTAGTGGGACGAGATTTGCATTACATTATTTTTGAGGTGTAATGTAAAAGAAAAGCCTTGCTATGATTGTAAAGGCCATGTATTGGTTAAAATTGCAGCCTGACAGGTGTTTGAGAGGCAAAAGTCTCTATAGACAAATGGAATAGGTTAAAATGGAGGCACTGAGAAACTGTTTAAAGTATTAGACATTCAATCAGAATATATGATGTGCTGTTTGGGTAATGGATGTAGAGGTAAGAGTTTCAATGACAATAGTAATAAAAGAAATGAAACAAAAGGAGGAGCTTGGGTGGAGGAGGGCTGTGAATGCTTAACTTTTTTGTCAAATTAAGACTTTCGTAGCTGGACATATGAAGAGAGTAAACAACATCTTGTGGAAGTTTGCAGAATGCTTTCTTCTTTGCAAAAAGTCTTTTAAATGGATGTTGCTTGACATGTTGGACAGCTGAATTATTGATTTCTTTTATTAGACCACATTCCACATGTTTAGATTGTAGCCATGCACATTCTCAAAAACAGCTCAGTTGGACGTGGACTGATAAAGTATAAGTATGTATCTAAACTCAAACATGCTCCATTCCCACAATAATACGCATGATTGCTGTGATTCTGGCAGCCAACAGGGCAAAGTTCACGACAGCCAATGTGAATATAAATGTCTTTTCATCCATTCTTTTCCAAGAAATGCAATTTTCCATGATGAATAGGCAATTTTGAAATTGTGGGTGAAATGACCCCTCATATTGTGGTGGAACGACCATAAAGACTAACATCAGAACTGAACCAAAGCCATCAAACCCGCGCTACTCGATGCACAGGAAGTAAATGTTTCTTAACCGTGGTCAAATGTTCAAATGCATAACAATGACAATCCTTTTGCAAAGCAGTACAAAAGAAGACCCCCCTCCTTCCATTTTCTTTCCCTTCCACTCACATATTATCCATCTGATGTAAATGTGCAAGGCATATGTCGAAGGGGCTACATAAGGGCCGTTTTTAAACCAAATGTTTTTCATACGTCGAATATGTCGGTAAGAGTTCAGCCTCTGTGGCGAATGCGTTCTCTCCTCATTCCTCACTCCTAGTCCTCTCTTCTCTGTTATATTTCTTGCTTTTCATCTTCTTCTTTCTCACAGTGAAACATAATGTCTTCAGCAGCTGTCTCCGTGAAGGCGATACAATGGAGAGGACAGAGGGGAAGAAACGGACGGAGAAGGAGGAGGAACAGGGGGTAAGTCTTGGGGGTCACTGCCACTGGAGTTGGATTCCTTCACACCAGTCGCTGAAAGCCTCGCCTGGAAATATGTGTGTCCAAATGGCTCTCACAAAAACAGCAGTTCCACCAGGTGTGTTTGATCAAACCTCGGACCCCTCCTCGGTAGCCAAACACTCAGCGGAAGACACTCACAAAGAACCACAGGGGATATCTTTACATACGTTTTTTTTTCCAGGAAGTAATACAGCGGCAGCAGGTGAATGCAGGGACTTTCCAAGCAAAGTATCCCACCACAAAAGAGTTAAATGATTTTGAAAAAAACATCCCCCAGTTAGCTACCTCCCTGAAACCTTTATTGAAGGGTTGGGTCCACGATTGTTCCTCCTTGTCTCTATTCAGGCCTGTTGAGCATGGACGGCTGAATACTCAGAACTCTTTAAAAGCTCAGTTTACAGCTGGACAACAGCAGCTATGGTTTCACAACAACACACCGAGGTGGGTTCAGTGATGAAAAGATCAGCACCATCACTCACCACAGTCAGCCTCCCGATTCGCTGTGTTGTTACATGAAATTCCCCAAAATGACACAAACTGATGTAGCATTTATCGACCAGTTGAATTGTAGCTTATACCATCCGCTGCTACAAACAGAACATGCTGGTCAAATCTAAACAATGGTGCACACATATTGTACAGGAATCTTAAAATATTGCAAAAAACAAAACAAAAACAAAACAAAAAAGTAAAAAAAACAACAAAAAACTAAAACGCATGGTATGTGGGGGTTAAGATGTATCTTCAGCAGGAATTTTAGAGACTTGATTCAGAGCGTTCTTGTTGGCCATGTGAGAAACCTTATATTGAAATCAGGAGTTGTTTTCATCCAAAAAATGTACACAATAATAAACCATATTAAACACCACAGGACCACACTGTAGTCGACAGAAATATATGTGATGTGGACTTTCCACAGTGCAGACCAGTAAAAGGTTGAAAAGTTGAATATTTGCTTCTGTTACTATTATTATTCCACATGTATCAGTGGAATCAGAAAGGCCCCAAGCGATGAGGAAGTAAAGCCAATGTCAACACAACACACGAGTGGAGTTATAAAGGCCATCCCTTTAATCAGCCTTTAAAATCAGCCCATGGAAATGATGCTTTCCCCCAAAAGATTAAGGCTATGAAGTCCAAACATGACCCTAAAACAAAGTAATAATATTAATCAGACTTCCTGTGTTTCAGACATTTGTTCATGCCAGATGCATACATCAAATTATAATTGTCAGTCAAAAACATAAAGTAAGCAGTCAAAGCCACCCATTCTTCATTTTTAATACATGATGTGATTGAAGATAACTGAATGTTTATTTTGGACAGGGGCCCCTCCTGTTTCAGCTAACATTAGCATGTACCTCACACTGCCAAACTATGATAGCTGCCTTCTCTGCTGCGCTGCCGTAAAGACACAAGAGGCTCATGGCAGCATCCCAAGGAGCACGAAGGGCAAATATATATATATATATATATATATATATATATATATATATATATATATATATATATATATATATATATATATATATATATATATATATATATAAATATATATATATATAAAACAAATGTAAACCACCAGTTTACAGAAGATCCATAAGATTGGTTTTCTTATATGACGTATTTTCTTTCATTAACACTGGCCTAGTTATCATGTCATGATATGAACACTCCACCAGCTTCTTCATCTTTAACAACACAAACAAAAATTCCAGTGATGCAACTGATTTTTGCAACACCTTCAAAGTACTACACAAAACACACATAGAAAAATATGCAAATAATAAGAAACTGCCTTCTAATAATGCATTAGTTTTACACAGTTTTTGTTCATGTGGGTCGTCTGGAGAGCACAAATCACTCAGGTATGTTGGTGTCCTGTTGGTGTCCACTGGACCATTTGTGGGTGCTGAAGAAAACTCTAGGCTAATATATAGTGCTTTTTATACTTTGTATGAAGAATATATGCATGGCATTTGACCAGGACAAAAACCATGTATTTATGTCTTCATCCACAAGCCACTTGTTGGAGCAGCAGCTTCGGAGGTAGAGAGCGTTGTTGGCAGTTTCATGTGCTCCTTGTGTTCATGCTCTCACAGCGACCAAGAACAAGACACTGGACCGTCACTCGGCCCAAGGCTTGTCCCAAGACCAGAGACTATGAGTGATTGTGTTAATGGGACACTTTGGGCACCAATGTTGATAGAAAAGTCCATTTACCACAGGTCAGTCAGAAGGTGAGTGGGTTTGGCTTGAGTATATTGGCTGGTCATAGGACCATTCATTCATTTATTCATTTTCTACTGCTTTGTCCTATTAGGGGTCGTGGGTGGCTGGAGTCTATCCCAGCAGCTTTGGGCCTTAGGCGGGGTACACCCTGGACAATGGCCAGTTCGTGGCAGGACCATATTTAACATAATATCTCATCATACAAGAATTTGAAATTGGATTGTGGTTTTCTGTCCAAAATGACTCCAAGAAATCCCCAACATGGCTGTGTTTCAAACATTACAAGTATGTCTCGAAGTAGACTCAACTGTGCTTGGACACAGGGCAGCTGTGCTGTAGGAGTCTGCATTTAGTCTTGGTATCATCACAATGTTACCGAATATTTGCAGATGGTCGTTGTTGAACCAAGTAGACACAATGTCCCATGACAACTGTGGATGTAACTGTAGTCTGCTGCATGCAACAGTACGTAATGTGATCATTGACTTTAGTGCCACAGTACAGATTGTACGGAATGACAACAATGTTTCTTTTAATCACTGCTGACTTGATCCAAAAGCACACACCTTCAGTCGACAGCTCCTGACCACACTGACTACAGTCAGTCTCAAACACAGACACCTGCTGCTCATGGCCGCCTCAGACGGGATCATGTTGAAGAGACATGACATTCATCTTCCCCTGATTCTAAAACACATGTGTGTCCTGGGACAGGTAAATGTGTGTGTGTATACAAACCTTATTCATGAATATTACACTCAAGGTCCAAAAGGCAAAGATGTTAATTGACTTATTTTTAGCAAGAACTATACAAATAGTGAAACAATCTATTTTTAAATCAGAAATACTTGAGAGAGGTTTGATGTATTGTAAGACTCAAAGTTGATTAATCCCAAAAAGGTGGATTAATTTTAAGCTACCCAATAAACTGGGAAGTATTACACCAGCTACTGCTGGCTTATAAAGAGAGTCCCATTGGAAACAACTGTATCAGCTGCCAGTACAGATTCCTAAAGCAGTTCACTTAGGGACCACCACTGAAAGAACTTACCTTGTGAATTTCACCAGCTGACACAGATACACAGCCATACGCCTTGAGTCAAATGAGGAATGCAAAATCCTTCCTTCAAAGCAATGTGCTCTAGTGAATGCAGTGTGTAGCAATGACTGGCAACACACAGCAACACAGACTGCAAACAGAAGAGAGGAGCTACACTTCACTGACCAGCTAGTGTTAGGAGGATGGACGTTTTGAATGGTTTCATTTCATTCAGCAATGTTGTCTGAAGAAAAAAGTACCTAAACTTCCAGTAGTGTCAGTACATCTGTAGTTCACTTAGAGCCAACTAACTCCAGCTTGTATGTTTACATTATGTGTACAACCAATGACAAAATACAGTCACTAATTCACCAACACAATAAAAGCAAAAGTGACTGTATTTTTCACCTAAAATGTAATCAACCAATGGCAAAAGCAAATGCCGACTCCATATCTTCACTGCATCATTCATGAGTTCAAGAACTTTCATTTATAAAACTAACCTTGCATAAATAAATCACACATAAAAACTTTTAAACCTACATGGTGAGTTGTAACTTGCTGACCATGGCAAGTTCACACATAGGTCTTCATGTGCACTCCATTCAGAGCCCTGTCCTTATTCAGAGCAAACACTCAGTGTGATATGGCTGGAGGTGCCTGCTGGTGTTGTCTGACTCAGATTACAACCCAGTGGAGCAGCTCCGTGCAGCTCTTTCTGTGGCCGAGCCTCTCATTCCTCTGAAGCCACATCAAGGAGCGCTGGCTTCCCTGCTAAACAGACGCTTTAGCAGCACCACCGCTGCCTCCCACCAACCTCGAGAGAAACACAGACCACCACAGCCATTATGTGCACATTCAATGGAATCTAACTCTGAGGATGTGGCCTGCTGTATCACAGTATTTATGTAAGCATGCAGAGAACAGTGTCTATGAGACTATGAACAGAATAAAGCTGTCTGTTCCCTTGTCTTTTGTCAAAATGGGTGAGGGGCCTATACTTCCTGTGCAGTTTTTAGCTGCCCTGCACTTTCTAATGGCTTAATGAGCGCTAAACTCTGCCATTACAGTCTGAATGACCATGTGTTTAAATGTAATGGAGAAAATTCAAGATTGTGTGTATAAACAACCAGAGGAAGAGAGCGACAAGAGGCCCGTCTGAGCTCGATTTGGCTTGTGGTTTTGTTTTCTAGGAGGATTTAAAAAGTTATGAGCTTCATGCGAGCTAAATCTGGTGTTTGTGTGTTTGCTTTCATGCCTGTGTGTGATCGCTTCCCCTTCACCCACTCCACAGCTCATCCGGCCTATGCTTTGTGTTAGACTGCCCCCTAGTGTTAGTACACCTCCAGCCTCTCCTGCCCCACTCTGGTGCAGCTCCTTCCCTCTTTCTGCATGTCTGGAGTTATCTAACAGGTTTTAGAGGCGAAAGGATCTCGACTTGAGTGAAACCAGCAGATGTGGAGGTGATAATGACACTTTAAGTCCTCTTGTCCTTGGCTCGAGGAGTTTTCCCAGACTTTTTGTGCTCAGTCAGCAAAATTAAGAGAACAACAAGAGCTTAGGGAGCAGCAGTGTACTGTAAGGATGTGTGCGGATGGTGAAAGATGGAAAGATCGTGTTGGCCTCTTTTGATCAGTCCCATGTGGGAGTTTTAAGTGATGCTCCCAAGTCTTTGCATTGTAAAAACCACAGACTCTATTGTCATTCTGCCCAGTGTCCTTATTTCAACCAAATAAAACGTTAAAATTTGCTGATTTGAGTGGAGTTTCTCCCATTCAGTAAAACACTGCGTTCCAGATATGTGCAAAATGTTTGTGAAAAACAACTCCCGATAAAGTTTAGGGAAAGTTGTTGAAAAGCCATTGTATAATAGGAGACCTTGAGGTTTCTTACACCAAACCAAACCCTTCTAATTTTTTAAACTTAACCAAAGACACTTCAGCTCTCCAGAAGTATAAGCTTTCTTTTATGATTGCTTTTTGTTGCAGGACCTTACTGTTTCTCTTATGTCTCACCTCATCCTAAAAGGTGCAGTAAGAAGTGATCCTGTTTTTATTGTGGAATCTGAGGTGGTGACAGAGGCATAATTGGAACAGCTCAGAGTTATGGGAAACCAATGACATATTAGGAGTGAGTAACATTACATGCACAAAAACAGGAAGCATGAATAATAGCCACATTTGTGTTTACTTATGCAAATTAGCCATGTGTGTTTTTGGTTTCAGTTTCTTCCAATCTCCTTTATGTTTGGATAGACTAAGGTCTTAACTTTTATCTCTCTTTTTCTCAATCCAACCTCCCTGTTACTGCTCTTTCATCAACAGATACGATAAAATGATGCAAAACAAAGTATTTAAATATAATTATCTGACATAATCCTATAAAAAACATCTGGATTCTTACTTCTTGACTGCATACTGTAAACATTTTGGGATTGACAGCCTTTGTATGACTATGTAGACATATAATATATTTTTCTAACAGAAGCTTTATTAGTCCATGCTGCTGAGCTTCACAGATGTCTTCAAACACACGGCTATAAAATTTATCTGTGACCGTTGCTTACATTTTCCCTTTATCAACTTCATTGTCTTTGGTGTTTTCGCTCTCTGAACAGTTATAACTTTGTTATGCCTCAAGTTAAAAAGAGACACCAGAGCCTGTTCAGTTTCTGTTTGACAACGCCACTGTAATGTTTATCCGAGCTCTAGCCGAGGTTTGATTTGACTTTACCGTTTCAAGATGTTAACGCTTACGACTCTGAGCAAAAATGGGGGCATTGGAAACAGGTGGACTCATCTAACCACATTATTGTGAGTAATTCCATTCCTGGGAGTCTTGATATGTTTATCACTGTAGGTTTAACTGGATCTTCTCCAACGGTGGTTTGGCTTTTGAGGTGTGAAAATGCACAGAAGGTGACACAGGAACAGGCAGAAATGCACATGACACAAGACACGTTAATCCTCAAAGCAACTTAGAAACTAAACGCCTGCTATGTTCAAGGTTAAAATGTTGTGTGTTCAATATTACATCTTGGAATCAAACTACTTTTTCTGAGTTTTTCTGGGATGCAGGATGGACTCTGTCTAGTTTCATTATGCAGTAGTGTTAACACGTAGAATAATCAGTGCATTTCTCTTTGAGTTGGCGAGATGTTCATGTGATGGGTTCTCACACAGAAAAACCTGCCTACCTTTTAAAACTGAGAAACATAGTGCTGCATCTGGGTTCATTTTGTACATCTTATATTGTCTTCCCTGTTTGAAGTCAAGGAACCATCCAAATCATTTGAAGCCTGTTAATCTCAGGTACAAAGTTTCACCGTGTTGCTTTGATAATTCAGACGTTTTGCTCCGTGAACTATTATTAACACATGCAGATGTTCCTTCAGCCTTCAGAGTCTTCTGGTATGTCTGAACTTATTCCACATTGTCTCGGTATGGCATGTAAGTTTCCCCTTGGAGGTCAAAGTTCTCACACTGCTTTCCACTGAGAAAAGATGATGTGACAGTTTCCCTAAAACACGGTCCAGCACTGACAATACGGTGATGATTATAAAGCTGTTGGCAGGTTAGAGTGATGGGATGTCCCTCTGTTGGAGCATGTTTGTTTGGGGAAAGTAGGTCTTTGGTTCATATCTTCTGACCTGGAACATATCCTCCGGAGTCAGACGCGGCTATGTGGCACTTTCCAGAACTCATTCATCTCAGCGAGCATTAACAGTACAGTGTATGTTTAACTTAGCAGCTCCAATAGTCCCCCAGTGAGAGACGCTGATGGATGGACGTCAGAAGGCGCTGACCTGCCGTGGTCTCCTCCATTTCACACACCCACATTAACTGGGTCATCAATCAGTGTGTGTGTGTGTGCTTTTGAAGAGGCACAAGAACTATGCGTTTAAGTTCTATGTAAAATGTGACCTTGAACGCACAGTGAGAAAGAAAAAAAAAGCTTTCGTGAGTAATTTGCAGAAGAAGTGAATAAAATGGAAGAATAAGGACAGAGTTTGGAAGTTAGAAGACGCTGCATACCTCATTGAAGACTTTTGTAATAGGGCTGCCAGAATCAGTACTACACTTTCCTTTCCACACACCTTATTGTACATTCATTTTGATATTGAAGTTAGCTTTTATATTTTATTAAAACAAGGGATTTATGTTTTACCTATTTTAATGAATACACTCTGATAAACTGAAATTGTTTGCATTCTGAATCAAACAAGTCTTCCATTTATTTGAAAATGACTTCCCAAATCACGATAATGTCCTGTATGGACCTATGCTCACTTTCACCTTTGTTTCCCCATGCCATATTTAAATGTGACTTGACTAGTGGATTCAAAGAAATTATTTCTACATGACAATTTTCCAAAGAAAATCTGTACACAATGTCCAAGTTATACATTTTAGACAGTTAGACAGTATCCATGCATGGTTCTTTTTAACTTTAAGAAGAGAAAACTATCTGAGAAATGCAGTGATTGTTATTGTAGTACCATGAGTGGCCTCTGGTGGAGTTAGTCACACTGTAAAGGCCAGGTACTTTGTCTAGTTAAATCCACAAGCTTTTTCTTTTCATTTAAAATCGTTTGATAATTTAAAGTCTATCAATAGGTCAATAGAATTATGATGGAAGTGAGTTTTGCAAAGTTTAGAGTCACAACTTTGTTTTGAAGGTTCTTAGACTAAGATTCAAATTAGGTTCATACATGTATTGTTAATGACTGATCATAAATAAATAATATTAATTGGATCAATAAAGAACATGAATGTGCACATTTTTACCTCAAAAAATGTTACTCTTGAACACTTTCTCTTTCATTTTCATATTTCTCATGTCCTCAAACTATTTTTCATACTAGTCCTACCCTCATTAAGAACACTCACACACAGAGGGGTCCACACAGGGATAAAGATCTGCCCCGCTGACCTCCTGGACCTCATTACTGCAGCCAATCAGAGACAAAACATTAGGCTGATTAGTGAAAGACCTGCACAAATAAACAGCAGTAGATTGAGCCGTGAGTGAAAAAAAGAAAACCGGGGGAAGTGGGTGAAAAACACGTAAGAGCAGAGAGAGGGGGGACAGTGTGTCCTGAGGTGAGAGCGGTTTCTCTCTCGTACAACTTAACCTCACGCTGCCCTCGTGTCAGAGGCCCCTCCATACATTTCTGAGCGCAAAAAGGGAAGAACACACACAGTGACAAACACAGCCGTCACTTCACACACGTGTTTTTCTTTCCTTATGTTCCTGTGTTGGATTCATTCATGCATATCCCTCAGTAGAATACACGAGGAGGGGATATTTTTGTTGTCCTAGAGGGAAGTGAGCATTGTCCAACTTCCTTCACAGAAATTCACACTGATAAAGAGAAAATGTATTAAAAAAGCACTTTATTCTTAGACTGCCAGTGGAAAATGTCATAGTTTTTTTTTATAAATAGGCAAACTGAGTATTTAAAATATGACTGCACTACTGCTACTTATCACATTCCTCTTATTTACAACTTCCAAGTTCAAAGTAGCTCAATAAAACTGAAACATTTAAGATTATGAATTACAATATTATGCCTATAAACACAGCCCTGTTCCCCCTTTCTTCCCCAAAGACAGACCCATCATGTGCTGCACAGAAGACCCAAACAGAAGAGGGGCCAGTCACAGCTCAGTGGCTCTGATGAATGAGAAAATCACTGCTACAAATCTTATCTGCTGGCTCAGGGCTGTGTGTGTGTGTGCTCTGGGCTTGTATCCTGGTGGGGACCCTGACCTGAATGCACACTGACCCATGGGGACACATATTAAGGTCTCTGCGGGTAACTTTTGATGACTTTGTTTTAGGTTTAGACGGTTAGTTGTGATGATTAATGAGGCAGTGTGCTAGTATGACAATAAGAACTGAGTAATGGCTTAAAATTGACGAACTTCAGAAGAGACACTGGCAGCTTTAGTGCGAAATATTCAATGTTATTGTATGTATAATAAAGAGGAGCTTGAGTTATGGCTCAATTATTGTTTGTCCAATGACTCTTTAAAGAACCATTGCTTCAATAAGTGGCCTATTTCTAGTTCATATTATGCCTGCATTTGCAAAAAAAAAAAAAAAAATAGTGTTGATTTCACTCTTGGAACCATATATTTGTCTTTTTGTATTGCTATTCAGTGTAACTTTATGCTGTTTGAGTCAAAGGGATATTCGGGATCAGTTGTGCAAAACTATCTAAAACATATATTTTAAACAAAAATACAGATGTAGACCAGTTGTGTCAAACTCAAAGTGGTGAGGGGGTAGTAAGAATCCTTTCAGGGGCTGAAGATTGTGGCATTTGGAAGCTTTTATTAAATTTTGAATGTGAGATTTCATCTTCATTTGAGTTTTACAAAAGTTTTCATTAACATAATTTTTCTTCTAGTTGGATTTGAACAGGTTTGGTGGATTTTAACTGGTTTTAGATTGATCTGAATTGGTTTTAGATTAATTTAAACAGATTTCAGTTGTATTTGAGCAGGTTTCAGTTGTATTTGAGCAGGTTTTAGATGGATTTGAACAGGTTTTAGATGGATTTGTGCAGATTATATATATCTTTGTAGCAAAAATTGGTTTCATTTCATAAACAAATCGAATGAATCTGAGTCAAATCCAACCTAAACATGTTCAGATCCATCTAAAACTTGTTCAAATCCAATTAAAAACTAGTGCAAAAAATATCACCAACTAAATGCATTGGAGGACCAAATAAAACATTGCAAAGGGCCGCATTTGGCTCCTGGGCCTTGAGTTTAACACTAGACTGTGATCTAGACAAATGCTTGAATGCTCCAGTGAGCAATTTTACACACTATTACTTATGTGCAGCCTGATGCTAAAGTCATGCTTCCTTCCTGATCTCCAAACTATGATCACTCTGACCATGATCTAACTCGGGTAATAGTCTATCCATCCACAAGTACATACGCATAACTCATAAAATACTGCTAAAAATATGGAATTAAGGATCAAAGCCAGCTATGAGGAACAGTAGACCATGGAAGAGGATTTACTGTCAGCATTAGGTCAACTTCTAAATATTATTCTTGTCCTCAAGTCTGTATAAAGACTACACAGATGACAATATAGAAAGTTATTATTGATTTTTACAATATCTAACACAATGACACCATAAATGCCCATCAGCTTTAAGGGTCAGAGAGGGAACACTATGCCAACATGTCCTGATATGTTTGTCTTTATCCCCTGATGCTGCATGGCCCAGTCCCCTCTAAAGTGGGTTTATCTGGAGCTGGCAGACTCAACCTCAGAGCCAGCATGTCCCCTGACTACAGCGAGACACACAGCTGTAAAACAAAGGTTATCTGAAGGATGTTTTTAATAATAATGGTGAAAGAACGTTCACATCTGAGTCTCACGCCGACACAAATGAAGTCACACACTGTAAAACGCACACGGCGACACACTCCCACCGGTGTGAATGGTATTACAAGAGCTGAGGAATCTGGCTCCTGGATGTTTCCTCCATTCCTCTGTCAACCATTCATCTCTGGCCCCGGAGAGAGGAGGGGCCCGGGGCCGAGAGACATACGCTCGGAGTAGACTCTTCATTCAGTGGCTGGCAGTCGGCCAAGAACATTCTGTACTAGTTTGTTTGTAGGGAAAAATCGAGAATATGTTTCAATCCCTCACGGCTCTGACCTTCCCCGTCGGCTTTGCTGTCCACTTACCGTCTGTCTGCCTGCCGCTGCCTTGCCCCGCGACTGTGGAGTTAATTAATCTACTTATGAGTATTTATACAGCGTTAAAAGGTCATGACATATTACGCTATATGAGAAAGAAGCCAAAGATGACCTCAGAAATGAAATGTGGTTTTGTAGCTACATATTAAGGGAATATAATCCACTTTAAATTCTTCTCTCAACAGATTGTCCATAAAAAACTGCGTATGGTGCACCTGGTAGACAACGGGAAAAACAAGCAGTAACACAGGAGGAAGGCGGTCAGCTGCCTCAACTCACAGCAAGAAGGTCCTTAGTTTACTTTTCTCAGTTTCTCATGAACAGAGCCGTGTTTTTCTGTATCAAACCATTCATTCATGTTACGACTGCTAACTTCCTGCAGTTGTCCTCAGAAGAGTCACGTGATGTTACTGTAATGTGTCTTGTCAGCTGGTTTTGTCGTCCTGCCTGTGGTCTGACTTCTTTAGAACAGCAGACCAGGTGTGAGACAGAATATGGGACGCCCTCATTCTGGTTTACTGTCCTCTGAGCTCGTTTATGAATCGCGATTCTCTCTTTAATCCAACACCGGTGTTTGTTGTGCTCTGTTCCAATGATCCTGGCTTTGTCCCCGTGCATTATATGGTTTTGCAGTGGTCTAAGAGAAAATCATATAGTGGACTTGGATAAAGCCTAACATGGATTAACAACTTTCTTTTTGCTTTGTAGTAATATGGAAGAAGAAGAAAAAAACATACTTCACATACTGAATGTCACCAGGAGCTCAGGGACTAATCAGTTATTTGATTTGACTTAAAGACAGGCTTGGATCTGGACGCTTTGGACATTTTGTTTTTTATGTGCACATTACCATTCCACACCTCACACTAGAGCATGTGAACAGCTATGGCAACCTGCAGGGACATACTGTTGTCTATGAGCAACGTTGCTGCATCAGGCTGAGGAGGTGTTTCTGGTTCTTTGAGGTGGTCGCTCCGTTTTTATAAAAACTGTGAAGCTGGTGAACTCTCTGAAAATAATGACATTACAGATATCGTTTTGGGCGCTTTTGGGTGGCTCTGTGTTAGCTTTGAGACGTTTTAACAGTTTAGCAGCAGCATAAAACATTGATATTATGTAGAAGAGTACATTGAGTCATGAATATAGTCTCACAACCATTTAACTCAATTTAAATCAATTTAAAACATGTAATCAAAAGTATATATCATACACAGACACACTAAACAAGAGAAACATTCATCTAATGGGGAACATTTTCTGCTTTTCGATTTGCGTGTCCAGTTTTCTGGCATGTTTCTTGCATGTCTATTTATGCGAGTACATGGTCTGCAGATGTCCATTTGGTCCAACAATCAATAAAAGGCTCTTTGTTAGAAATATATGAGTTTCAGTAGACCTCTCTTTACTCTCTGCCGTGCCATAAACACCACTTATTAAACTGTATGAATTGGCATGTTACAGCACACATCTGAAGGTAAAAGTGCATTTGAGTGGGGCCTTGGCTGGCGTCTATCAGTAACAGCCTCTATGAGTTATTAGAGAGAGTGTGGGGGAAGGATATGATGACAGAGGAATATGAGGTGTACAGCACAGAGCTATAAACAAGGCATGAGCTCAGTGGATGTAGAGGAGATTTAGGCCACATTTCAGCACCGTGACCCATTAGCTATAGTTAGATTTTATTTGTTTGCTGCGCAGAGAGAAAATCCAGCCTGTGTTGACAATCAGAAAGTAGTAAATCTGACTGTGGTCATAATGATTGTGTAGGTCCCTCATTTGCTGGGAAATAACACTAAACTGAGGCCTGAACTCTAGACTTCTCTGGATGTGCTCTAGCGCCTAGTGTAATCATTTCCTGGGAACCAAGTCCAGACATCACCACGTTAGTCTTGTCAGTGTCACTCATTACTCACTCTTTTTCTGTTCCTGTTTTCCGTCAGCTTTTCTTGCTGAATGAACAATCTGACAGACGTTCATTCAATAATTTTATCCATGTCACTGAGGGCTGCCTTGAGCATGAGACAGTGTACACTCCAGGCCAGCATTTAGAGACTATACACACTCATATTGATTTGGTAAATTTAGACAGTGGGATGAAGACGGACCCAGAAAGAACATTTAGAGAAATTTTGCACAGAGAAGCCATGTTTGTCTAGCCTGGGAAGCATTCAACACTATTTTTGCTTTAGGGGAAGAGTGCTTTACTGGCATGATTACATCAAACCAATCAGTTCCTGAGAATATTGGGTTAAACATTTTACAATTGTAACCGTAATTTATTTTTCTTTTCCCTTTCATTTTCCAAAACTTATCACATGACACCATTCACCCTTAAGAAATACATGACAAGGCTCACTTATATAAAAGTGACTCATGTGGTTTCCATGAGTCACTTTTACATTGATGATTACTGGAAAATCAGGATCCAGGTAAAAGCACCCACTCACGGGCGCCATGGTAACGAGACAATCAGGGGAATAATGCAATCTGTAATAATCATGTTCCCAGTGTTCCCACCAAAACAACATATCAACAAATCAAGAGCAGTGCTTAGACAGACTTCAGCAAGACCAAACCAGAACCAATCCAGGTCCAACTCAAACCTGTTCTCATGTCTTTGCACTGGCTTTTATCACAAATTGACAGTTTGGCTTTATTTTGTCAATTTCAGGCTGTTTGAGTTGTTTTATAGCTCTGTGTGCTCTTTCTTCTATTTACTAGACAGAACTCAAGGCCTGTACAGCACTTTTGGCAGCGCTGACTGTTTTAAATGGCAAAATAAACCTCAACCTTTGACAATGAATCAACAGTCAACACTTATTTCTCTGGATGGTTCTTTCTATAGAGCTTAAACCTCCCGCCATCTTCTAGCAATTTTAAATGGAGCTTACAGCAGAAAGTGAATGATCTTGGCTGATGCAAGGGATTGGGCTGCTTCTAGTTTGATTTCAGTCTTAAGGTCTGCAAAAATGAACAATGGTATGGCTCAATATTTTATTTATCACTCCTATAGTGCTCATCATCCATAACTGTCTTCCTGTAGATTTAATGTACACAAAATAATGTCAAATGATCCTTTTGTTTGGTGCCAGGGCTTTATTCATTGAAGAAACTCCGATGTACAAACTCCAATCACAGCTCGGTGTTTCTGAAAGAGCAAACAGAAACACCGGCTCAGTAATCATGAATCAGACCGCTGATATGTGCAACTTTTACAAACCCCTCGGGCTGTATTTGTTCAAAAGTTGGCTCTGGAGCTCGGGGCGTTGAGCTGCTCCACAGGTAGACAGCTCCTCGAGATGACTGACGGCTTGTGGGTGGAAACCGGAGCAGCTGGGGGGGAGGAGAGCGCCGCGAGGCCGAAACGGTGCGTATCAAGTTGTGTCTTGCACCATTAGTGTTAAGTTTGAGCAATATAGTAAACTTCCAACACTGTGTTTTTCACTATGAGATTTCACCAAACAGCTCATGAATATCCACGCTCTTATCTTTCAGACAAACTAAATAAAACTTCAAAAACGCGTCTGAGACAAACCGAGTTAAAGTTGTAATCAGTCTTGCTCTTATCTCGTGTGCGCTAAGGCATGTTTTACTAACCTTTGATTTAACATAGCAGAAATATTTAAAACTGACTTCAAATCCAAGCCAAACAATGCTTTATCAATGTGCTTTGAGTGCTCCACATCCTTCAGCACACACTCTCACACAAGAGCTTTAGTGTGAAGGGCCCGTCCCGTAGTGTTTGCAGCCCGCGCTCAGCAGCTGTAATACGGTGCTGTTGACTTTTTGTTGACTTAGCCATTAAAGGCTGTAGCAGGTCTGAAATCAAAACCTGCCCCAGTGTTTGGCTTGGATCGCGCTGGCATTATAAGTGAACACTTGAGCTGGGTTAAACACTTGTACTCTGGCTCTGACGCACAGGTCGCCAGTGCATCTCCCAAAGAGTGAAGTCATGCAGGTTGCAGCACGGCTCTCACTATATTCTTCAGATAAAAGTAAGTAATAGTGGCTAAGATAAAAATTATTTCTGTCATGAATCACCTCTTTTAAACTAAAAGCATTATGAAGATACTGTTACATCTAGCTCTTACAATGTGGCTATGGTCAAAATTGCTATTTTTCCAAATTCTAACACATGAATGATGAGGAGATTATGCAGCTCAGGGTTTTGTTTCTAACTCAAAAACAAATTAGCATCTAACATTATGACTGATTGACTCAAATATGTTTTTATCAAGAAGCATCAAATGTGAAATGAGAAATTCCCCCTGAACAGGAACCAACTTTGTTCAATCAAGTCAAGAATTTCAGAGCCGTTAATAAACATTTCTGACTGACAACTTTGTCTGACGATAGCTTCAGAGCTGGGTTTCAAAATAGTAGCTTGAGAGTAGATGCTCAAAATATACCACATTTCCCTCCAACTATATTAAAGAAAACTTTATGTAAACCCAGCCCTGTTTAGACATAGTCTCACCGTTTTGTTTCCAGGGGCCATGTGTCTACTAAATATGAACACAGGGATTATTTTCTGTTTCTGACTTCCTTCAGTCTTATCCAGAATGTGTATTGACTTGTGGATAAAAGCTGCCTGTGTTTGCGTGTAGACAGACAGCTTGTTTTCAATGTTCTAACCTCACGAATGCTTTCTAAACTCCACCCTTGTGTCCGCTTTAGTTTCCAAAAAGACACAGCCAAATTTTAAACTAAATCCTTCAATAAAATGGGTTACATCAGAGTTGGACAGTTTTTATGTCCACTTCTATTCAAATGCTCAGCCCCAGACCACTTGTGGACACACGTGTGCGTTCAAGTGGGCTTAGGACTGATTAATAGCCTTGGCTTGCATAAAACAATAAACAGAGAGAGGGAAGAGCGGGATTTTTCCCATCAACCCGACTGTCATGTCAAACATCTTGATTTCAACATTCCTGCTGTCTCCTCATTTCACTGACTCATATGTTTGTACTTCACCAGTGCTCTCTTGTTTTAAACATACAAAGAATCTACATGCAACGCCTAAAACATATGACTTTTCCATTCTTTAAGGCCATCTGGTAAGTCTACAGATATTTCCAAAGAACTATCACTTTTGTATTAAGTATGTGATTGGATTTTGCAGCCGATCTAAATGAGAACATGTCTCAATCAGCGCAACCCACATTCCCAACTCGGTCTGATTGCTGCACCCATTACATCTTGTACAGGTTTGAGAACGCTCATTTTTCATTCAATGTGTGCTTTTTCTTTTGCTTTCACCTTATAAAGACATTTTTGGCAGATTGTTGGACGTATGGTAAAGTTCTTCCAGATGGACCGTTGAAGAGCCGTTTAAAAAGAAGTCCTTGTTTTAAGGAATCAAAGTGTAGTCAGGCCTAATTTCAGCTGAGAGTGACATTACAGAAGGAGCTGAGTGGAGAAAAGAAACCCAATGAGGTGAAAGGAAGGAGACAAAGGAAAGGAAGCAAGTGTAGAAAATGAAAGGGGAAAACATAAAGGGGAAAGGGGGAAAGTAAACTGAAAGAAATAGTGAAATGGCTCCACAGGTGTCATTGGTAACTGCTGTGTCTGTCTCGACGTGTGGTGAAGTCAGTCTGGTCCTTTATCTTTCAAGTGAGTTGGGTTTGTCTTTATGTATCGGGCCATTAATTTAAGTTATTTAGTTTCCCAATAACTGAAATGAATTTCTCACTCTACTGAATTGCATGCATTGCTCTGTTTGTTGGATTCGGTTTATTGATACTGAGTACAGATATGAGTACCAAATGATTACGAGCCACAGTCAGATTTTAGTGCCAGTTTTTTCAGATGGGTCATGATTAAATATTGGAGAAGTCGATTTCAAGACTTTTATCTGATTAATGGTTGTCTTTGGTCTTCTCCAATAAAAACACATGGACGTGTGATGAATGTTTCATGTTCAGACAGTCATTTGTAAAGATTGGACTAAATGCAACACAAGCACAGCTGTGGCGCTGATCGATCATCTGCACCACAACTCATCTGGTTAACTGTCTGCTCTCAGTCCTGAAAGTGAAAATATTGACATGAGTAATACTCACACAATCATAGACAAAACACTAAAGGAAAATGTGATTTGATTTTAGGAGGATACAACAAATTAAAGCAACTCCCAGAAAATAAATACAATATAATGAAGACAGAAAAATCTGAAGATCGGACAAATGTTCTACATGTGTCATTTCTGTCTCTGTGAGGTTCTTTCTAGTTTTAAATAAAAACACATTTGGTCTGTGTCCTGACGGGACCTCGCTCAGTTTGTGTCGCACCAAAGGCCAGAAAAACAGCTGCAGCTCAGACAGACACTTATTATGCTGCTCCACGGATTTCGAAAAAGCCACAAGTGAAAAATATTCACATTCACCATATTTGTTTTGTTTACTGCAATTGACTGTTTGCACCAGCTTCCTTCTTTGACCATCTTTCTTCCACATCCACAGATAAATAAGTACTACATTTGTGTTTGTATTGTATTTTTATTTTTATTCTGGCAAAGTTGTCTGGTATATTCAGAAATCATAAGCCAAAAGTCAGCAAAAGAACTTTGTTAGTGAATGTAAAGGAAAATGGATGCATTGTAAGGCTGTTTTCAGGAAAGATATAAAAAGAAGAAAAAGTAAATCAGGTGAATGATTTGGTTTTAATAGTTACCTGTGTGTGACCAATCAAGATCCCATCAGACCTAAACAAGTCTTGAACTGGCCTTCTACTTCTGTAATCCAAAGACTAGGCTGAACTTGTCTGTGTAATGAAAACTTATGCAGACAAAAAGGTTTGACAGTTTGTTTGTCATTTTGTTGTTTGGTTCTTGACTGATAACTATAATCAATTGCCTGCATGTTTCCACACACGCTACTGCGCTGTAAATACATATTGCAATTTATAGGGTTCATTCATTGGCCGTTAAAGTTAAACCCTGGGACCTGTTGCTGCTACCTGTTAGTGTCAAGATAATTTGGATAAACATTTTCTAGGTTAAGGTTTGGCTTGGGTTTCCGTGTACAACTCTCTCAACATCACATTTCATTGAACACAAAAGCAAATATTTAGATTTATTTGATTATGTCCTGTTTAAACGATACCAACACATACTTCATTATCATTATCATCAGTGACCCTTTCATCAATCATTTCCTGGTGTCTTATAAATTGTGCAATCGCTCTAAAAAGCACACTCTGTATTCTCACTGCTGTAACTTGCCTTGTTATTTTTAGAGACAACATTCACTAACCTTGAGCCACTGTTCACGCCCAGTCACTATTTATTTCAGCGCATTTTTGTGTTTTCACTGAAAGCTTTTGGCGAACGGAAAACACTGAACTAACCCTAACTAACCCTCACCGTAACACCCTCCGACAGTAACATCACTACAGTTTATTTTTCTGCTGATCCGTGCAATAATACAGGACAGTTTGAGCGGCCTCTATTATCATTCCTCATGCGTCGCAGTCGGCTTCCAGGAGAAACACCGCCGCTCCAAAACTGCTCACAATTGTCCAGTTATCGGAGAAATAATATTTTCCCTGCGAATTAGCATGAAGGAACCGCGGACTGTAACATAACAAGGCGACAAATCACTGGCAGACGCGAACTACAGGCGTGATCGTACAAGCCAAGGCTCACAATACTGTACACACAATGCGTCAGCTGGCTTGTGATTGTGCAGAGCCGTGTAAACAGGAAGCAAGTCGCAGGACGTCGCGCTTCGTCATCAGACCTCCCAACGTTTCAACAGAACAATAAAGTCCAGCCCTAAAAATACACACTCTTGAGAGCATATCGGTGCATAGCGGGCCGTGTGTGAGGGAAGGCATAGGGGCAGTGGAGCAGGTCCGCGCAGGCTTATTTGTGTACGGATTTATCTACTGTACGGGCGTGTGGTTAGCTGTGTCGGTAAGCAAGCAACCATACAAACAAACTTGTGGTCTGCCCTAAAGAATGGGGCAATTTCCTGGTACACACAGTGGGATAAAGCCCCCGACAAGTTGAGACACACATGCCATGGGAGAGTGAAAACCTTAATGTGACAAGAGACAAGGAGGAGAAAAGGCAGAGACGAGCGTTTTCAATGTCCAAGCAATTTATACAAAGTTGGATGAATTTGTTTTTTATACAACGGTTGTATCTTTCATCACCGACCGATGCAAAACATGTCAACAACAAAATAACCCACATGCAGTCAATTTGCACAACCCACATCACTTACAAAAAAACAGCATGTAAACATAAAGAAAAGCCGCATGTAACACTAACCTCAAAAGTTGGCCTTTTTGCGACAATGCAGACTGTCAACAGCTTTGGAGAAAAAACATCCACGGGCAAATATGGAAGAGGAATATAGAGACATTTTGGTATAAATGGGTGGCACAGTGGTTGGAGCTATTGTTTAACAGGAAGATTTGGTATTGAGTTGTCTTTGAGCAGTGCATTTTTCTCCCAATGTTAGAGATGAGCTGATACCACTTTTTCCAAAACAAAAAAAATATCTTTAATTGAGTACTTGCCGAAACCAAACACAGACACAACTATATATTTATAAACCAGATTACAGTGCAACATTGACATTTCATAAAGATAAGTGTCTTCTTTTGAAACAGACTCTGAGCTTCATCTTTTGAGCTTCATGTTAAAAAAGGACTTGGTTGGAGTTTGTTTTTGTATATCATTATATCATCTTCATTTGCTGCAAAATGTTTCCAAAGAGTAATAGATAATAAAGGTAACAGAAAGTCGAACTGCAGTGAGGAAAGTACTCACATGAAGGAATGGAGGAGGTTGAACAAGTATGAATACAAGAGGCTGTGATACTGTCATGTTCCAACACACTTTGGCATTTTATCAAATAGTTTTGTCCCAATTAAGACTATTTAGTTTGCATTTATTTTTTACATTTGGTCTCCATTTAGTTTGGATCATTAAGGAATCTCCCACAGTCCAGTGTGTAGTGAAGACATGTGTTTCCATGTTTATTGGTTATTTCCACACTTATTTTAGCAACTGAGCCCAGCGTGAGCCCAAATAATGGTAAAGGCACAAAGTGAGACAATTATAGCAGCCTATGATTACCAGCAGATTTATAAGAAGTCTATGAAAACTGAAAAGCCTCTACTTTTTCACAAATTCATTTACATGTGGCGTCATACAATCTCTCAATCCACCCTTTTAGCAGCTTTACCAATGACTTTTACAGTAGCCCAGAGTGGACAAACCAATACTGTGTATAAATGTTTAAGTGGGGGTTGAATTTATGTGCACAGCCCAAGCTCACATTAATACTATATGACCGCTGCAGGTGAAATGTAA
Source organism: Rhyacichthys aspro (assembly GCA_036850595.1). Lineage (NCBI taxonomy): Eukaryota > Metazoa > Chordata > Actinopteri > Gobiiformes > Rhyacichthyidae > Rhyacichthys > Rhyacichthys aspro. The sequence continues at coordinate 19,117,331 of CM072162.1, read as the reverse complement.
ATAGTCACACCATAAAACAAGTGAAAAGAGGTGAAAACTCTCCCATGGCTGAAAAAGTCTCCGAGAGTTCAAGTGAAGTGCAGCCTAAATGAAATGTAGGTTTCTTGAATGAATGTGTGAAAGGAGGTGTCCGATAGCAGGTAGTTTGATATATTTCACCGATGACATGTGACACAGTTAAGAACCTGTCGGCACTCGCAGCTCTGACTGATGGAAAGAACAATCTTATCATTCTTCCATCAGAAAGCACTGCGAGTACACTTTGGATGTACTTAACCTGCTGTAAATTAAACCTGCATATGTTATATTTATCTTGGAGTCGGGCCCGTGCTTCTCACAGGCTGCATTTGTGACTTAGAGCAGGACCGGGCAGTTTCACACACACATGCACAAGTCATTAACGTGCGACCCCCGCTAAAACACTTAAAGCCGGGCAGATTACAGCGGGAGTAAGCCCTCTGATGATTTTCATTTGAAGTAGGGAGAACTTGTTTTAGTACAGCTCATTTAAAATATTTTTAAAGCTTAATTGGCCTCGAACGTGACTTAAGATGTTTCTGTTTATCTGCACCAAACCTTTCTGATCTCAAACAAAGACGGCTTGTGTGTCGGTAAAGTCTGGGGATTATGATTAACTCTTTGATAACTGCGGCCGGGTTATGGAGGACTAGGAGAAAACTCAGAGGCTGGTTAAGAAAAGTGTCATGAAGGACGGAGGGGAGGGGTCATTTTGTTGGGTTGAATTGTTTTTGATTCAGAAAACAAGAAAAAAACCTCTCAAAGTGATATTCTGGGATTTTTAAGTAAGGTTGTGTAACCGTGCTCAACTTGGCCGTGCAGTAGTCCAGCTTCAAGTGTAACCCCTTCGTCTTTTGGTCGTTATTCCCGTACGGTGGTCTGTGTTGGAGACGGTGATGACTTTTATCGCAGTTTAATATCTGGTTAGAACAACATCTTTACGGGTGAGACCTGGGATTAGAGCAGGCAGGTTTACAGATCCAGTAACCTCGTGTCCGTCCATGAAATGGCAGCGTAACCACGGCGCCACTTAACACCACCAGCTCCAATGAGAGGGCCTAGAGAGGGTGCCCTTTACCCACAATATATACATCCAAATGAAATTGTAAATGGCTTGCATTTATATATTTTGTACCCTTCTTGGGCGCCAAAAGAACTTTACATCAAGCTTCACTCATTCACAAGGAAACATGGAGGAAAAATAGCCAAACAAATGAATATCTATTTGGAAGTACACAACATTTTTACAGTATATTTGCATACATTTAGATTACATTAATTTGGGTCTATTGCATTTATCAGTATTCTTTACAACTGCATCATGATAAAATAATGAGTATTGTTAAGGCATGTACTCATAAACAGATCAGGAAAGCCATTTTTTCCACTAAATGCGCTTTTTTTCCTGACATTACGCAGCACTTGTATAAAGCTGGTGCATTTCTGAGCCCGGCCTGTTCTCCAGACTCAAACAGAACAGAAATCTACCACAGGTGATATACTAGATTATACACAGCCTGCAACCCTTTGTGAAAAATCCCAAAAGTGGTCTTAAAACTGTTGTAGGAATCATATAAAAGCCTACCTTCAAGACAGAGAGACAGAGATAATGAAATAGTAAGAAGGAAATGAGATGAAAGGTTAGACACGTGTTCTGTAGATGACAAACATCAACACCTGGAAAATGATGTGCGTGTTTGTTTGTGTGTCGCTGTGCCAAGTCCGAAACCTGACTCCAGTGCTGTCCTTATCTGAGTTTTACATCATGAAGCTTCAGAGAGCTTGTGTAAGGTTAGAAACTCCTCAAACGAGTTTCTAACGTTGAAGTCATCAAGCACATGACAGCTGACAGCTCCCATGTTGACTTAATAACTCCACAGAGACACACACAAACATACTTCACTGAGAAAGTCACACGGGTGAGTGAAATACAAGTAACAATGTAAAATGTACAGTAGCGTTGTCCAAATACCATTGTCACCAACACAAATACTTCAGGGTGAAAGTTTGCTGTACATAAAGACAATAAAAGGCTGCAAATAATGTTTTGCAAAACGGTCTTCTTCAAAACAAAGAGCAGCTGAAAACATGACACTGAAAAGTACGGCACTATTAGCACTCTACATTAACAGACTTTATTAGCATTAGCTTTAATAAGAAAGGTCATATTTACTAAATATCTGTATTATGCTATGTTTTGCTTGCATTGACACAATCACACTATTTTTTTATTTTTATTTTTTTTTACACTGGAAGGACATTTGTGTGTGTAGCTCTCAGCCAATCACAGCTCATAGAATTGAAAATGTTTTAAAACTTTTAGACAGAGATCAAGAGACCATTTTAAAACAAGACTAGACCTAGATTTGACTTTTATTTCCATTTATTTTGACATACGTGTTCATAGGTACACCACATATCTGCTGAGTTTCAGAAATGTGCTTAAACCACATAATAATGCATGATATAAATTGGTTTGTGTACTCAGTTTCACTCTTGGCTTTTGCTGTATTATTGCCTCAGGAAAGGTACAGCAATATGTAAATGTTTGTTTTCTAATTCTCACGTCAACTTTATCAGTGTCATGGTTGGTGTAACACATCTATGGCATCGGACCAAGTTAATTATTATGTTATTAAACTACGCCTATAGCTGTAATCAACACAAACAAAATGAGGTATGTTGTGATCGTAAATCGAGTAGCCTGATTTTTGAAGAGGTGTGGTTAGCAGTTAAACAGGTCAGTTCAGGCTCAGATCTTGGCCCGTCCCGAGGCTCACGGCTGATTTATGAGTTCATATTTTCAGAGCTGGAGTGATGTATGCCGCGTGAGGGATTCCACTCTCATAAATGTACAGATTTATCCGAGTCTCTTCTCCGCTTTGAAGTACAGCTCTGGTAATAAACTTCAAATTCTTGCACAATTTCCTGTTCCCGATGGAATAAACGTTATGATTGGAGGATGAGATCAGAGCATATAGACTATCGTACATATGACACACTTGTTATACCGACTGATTACATGCGCTATGAGGTCCAATTGACTGTAGATAAAGTCCAAATCCGAGCAGACTTAACGGACAAAAGGCAGCGTCAAGATGGGATGTAAAACCCAGATGGTGAAGACGTCAGAGAAATGATCTGCAGCTTTTGTGATTTTGTTTCATAACTGACCACAGATCATGAGCTATATGATTACACTTGGGATTTCAGCGCTTTTGGCTTCCATCTTAAAGGATAACTTCACATATTTTGCTTTAATGTTTTCATACTTATATACTTTATCTTGCACCTCTTTAAGCTCTATAACATTTTTAAATACAGCCATGTTTCCATCTTTTCTTACTTTGGCACGATTCTTTCTTTTGGCAGCAATAAATACTTCATGTTGTTTTTACATATATAGCCTATGCTTTGAACTCACAGGAAAGTCGTGCTCTTGTTGTGTGTGAGGGAACTGATATTGAAAGCTTTGTTTGTTTGTTGAGAATGTTTTTGGAACAATTAGGGGGGGAAAAAAACACCTCTTTCAAAAGATTTGTTTTAAAATGTCAAAAGTCACAACAAACACTTTGAGGCACTGATTGACTGGTTTATTTTCAGCAGTTTGTTAATTGTGTCAGAGCTTAATCACTGGTTTCTCTGCCCTGACACTAGAGAAATTAACCTACATTGTAAAAGGTAAAATACAAAGGTTTGATGAACTCTGGTGGCCTTTTAGAACATTTATAGAATCCTTCAAATGTTACTATCACGCTATTACACTACACTGTTATATTTACTCAACATGGATCAAACAAGACAAAACTGAATCCTGATTACTGACTGTGAAGTGAGCTGTGTGTTACAAAAATCTGGGATGGATTTTTTATGGTCTTCATATTTAATTTATTTAATGATTGTATAATTGTTTACAAAAATTATTTAAAAAAAAAGCTCTATTATATATAATGATATGTATCTTGACCATTACCGAAAATTTAAAGTTGAACATACGTACATATATTCTCACTGAATATTTGGACCCAGACCTGCCGTATTTCAATTGTATATGTTTGTTATTAATAGAGCTTTTTTTTTTTTTTTTTTAATTTAACCCGGTAACTTATAAAGAACATGTTCTTTACAATAACGACCTGGAAGGGAAAGAAAACTGCTCTCAGGCCTCTTCACAAACTCAAATACACAAGTACAAAGTCATAGGAAAACTCAAAAGGACACAAAATCTGGTAGGGGTACTTAAAATAGCTCAACATCGACCACCCTTTTAGCCATTTTGTTTTGGAACAAACCCCAGTCTCTAACTAATTGAAGGAAGAAACTGATATCGCCAAAGATAAATGTGCAATGGTTTTAATTTATAGTTAAAGAAAGCAACTTGCAATAAGAGATTACCACTAGCTTGCTGACTCGAGACCAGTACAGAGATCACTTTTTTGTTTAAAACTCTCGGTGTCCTCAGCTTCTTTCTTGTCCTGAACTCTGCCCCCTTCCCTCAGCCTTTGTCTGTCTGTGTGTGTCGCCCCTGGTCTTTGATAAACACAGTTGATCCTGGGCCTAAGCTGTGACTACACTCTGTTTGAAGGGCAGACTTTCTACTCGGGACCTTGTTTATTCTGCCCACTCCATGTCAACCGTGTTTAATGTCACCAAGGCTTTCCTCCGTCCTGAACACACACAAACTCACACAGGGTCTTTTTACGTAAGAAACAAAGAGAAATGGAAGAAGGCGAAGAGGCAGATAGCAGCTATCTCGGTGTGAGTGGCACAATCTTAGAGAAATGTGTCATTTGACGTGAGAAATACAGCTACTTGTGTAAAGCCTTTGTCTCATTGTGTGATAAATAAGTAACATGTTTGCTTTTTTATTGATTGACAGGATAAAGGTAGATGTGGAGGAGGAGACGTCCAAAAAGAGCTGAGGTCTTTCCTAGCTGCTGTACTGAGTTGAACTTTTTGTTAAATTCATCTGGTTCATGGCATGCTTATTTATTGAGTTGTTTTTTCTATAAGACAGTGGCTCTCTGACACTATGTAGAAGTATTATCTTGAGAAACATTAAACAAGTCTGTCAAAATTGTGTTATGCCATGTTTCAATTTCGTTGAACATGTTACAGTGACAATAATGATATTCTTCTTCTTCTTCTGGAGATGCAGAAGGTTGCAATGCCCCCAGTCCAAGTCCAGTCTATTCTCACTGAGGTTTTAATAAAAGAGGCAGAGTTAGAGTGAGATTTTTAATTGAATATGAGGACTACAACACTACTAGAACATAACCACATCATAGCAAATACAAACGGGATATGTATGGGACTACACTTATTTTCTGCTAATTAGGATAATGAGTTGTAAATGGGACATTGTGGATGTTCTGTTTTAATAAACATTCAGAAGACATGGTTTAGGGTTTTTTTTATTGTAACAAACTAGAGATAGGGATAACAACAATTAGGTTTTAGGTTATTTTAGTTTGGGGAATGTTTGCAAAAGATTAGTCTGCCCCTAGAACTCATTCTTTGTAGATATACAGTCCCTTGAATGGCCTCCACAGATAAGATTCTCTTATCTTCACTAAACTTTACACAAATTAGGTCTTCAGTCTCAAATATGTCTGTTGAAAATTGTTAAGAAAATGTCCTTTTGAAGACACATCTCTGATTGTAATGACCTGGATGAATGAGTATTTCCATAAACATGTAGATTGTATATAATTAACACCTTGAATAGGCCCAGAGACAATGGACTAAGTAGAAACCTCACTCTCCACTCTCAGTTAAAACATAAATAAACATGTATCTGAAATGACTTGATGCAAGATATAATTTTTTCTTTGACAAACTGATATTTTACATATCAGTGGTTTGTGGGAATGTTATGTATTACATTTGATTTTAGAGACTGGGTTGTTGTGTGAGAAAGTGAGTGTATTATTGGTGGAGGGGCCCCAGACTGTGATTACACTTCTTTTAAAGACCGGGTTAGTCTGAGAGTAAAACCAGACAGACCAGCGTCTTGGCACATGCACACAATTTGGCATTTTGGTTTTGTTTAGAAAAATAACAGCGTCCCCTCTAAGAGCACTCGGCGTGTTTGTGCGCTCGTACATTAAGCCTGTTTGAATAGCGGACCTGTACCTCTCGGCTTCAGGTGGCTGATTTGTGCGCTGCCCGTGTGTGGTTAATGTAAAAAGTGAACAGCGGTGTAATCTGAGCGCTGACAGTCTAAATCCACGGCGGCTTTGTACAGTAAAATAACACATGAGTCAGATGGCTCGCAGCAGTGCACATATCATTAGATTACACAACATATAATCAAATATCACTCATTAAACTGCGGGATTCCTGATGTGGAAAATAATGTCAAAGTCAAACAGGATAAAAGCTTCTTTGGAAAAACAAACTCTGACATTAAAGTTTTTGTTTTTGTGTTTCTCTTCCACGGGTTTGTGTTGGCGGCGGTTTATTGGATTAAAGGAAGTGAAGCAGTTTGTTGGTTTGAGGATAATTACTTGAAAATACTCAGCAGAACTTCCATTTACCTCCAGATCCATTTGTGTTGGGGTTTATATGTTAGTAAAAAGCCAGAGACTATGTGAATGAGCCAAGACGCACAACAAAACAGACATATACAGTATAAACAAAGACAATGCTATTGGTTTAACTCTTGCCCAAAGACTTTCATTCTATTGGCTTCCTGTTTTATTGGTCAACTACTATCATTTGTGTCTTATTTACACAAATGCTAAGTGCAGGAAACTACTAAAATAACATTAAAAATGCTTCTTAGTTCTTGTATTTTTCAAGAACAAAGTAAAAAAATGGATCTGGATTTGCTTTAGCAGGACTCTTCAGGAGTGTTTTATGTAGGACATTATCTGTCAATCAAGAGAGAAACACTCAAAACTAATAGACTGGGTAAGGATTCATTTAAACGTCTATTTTTGGGACCAAATGCTGAATGAATCACAACCAAATCAGCAAATAGGTACACCTCATTGTTAACTTCACCAGTGCTAGTTCCAATTCATCTTCCAATAACTTAAACTAGTAAACCAGCTGTTTCTCACTGAACAAAAACCCAAAGAAACATATGTAATTTTTTTTTCAGGACAGTCAAAAACATGTTAAGTGTCTGAGTTTTTGGTTTCCACTTAGTCCAGTTTGTTCCTCAAAATGGTGGATACACTTTTACTTCGTAGATGTATCAAATCAATAAAGCAAGATTTTGACAATTCCACAAAGATGGGAGCTAAGAAAAAAAAAGTAGATATTGTTTTTTGGCAGATTTGGTTGAAGGCTACTACAGTCTCTGAAAGGAAACATCCAAGTGAGCACTGCTTTATCTCAAACATCAGCTTTTTTTCAGACTTTTATAAAAGGAACATCTGTAAGATCATCCCATCATCATCTAAACTCCACTCGCTGACAGGTTATTGGAAGCTGCCTCTATCAAAGTCGACCGGCGTAGTCTGTATTTTAATGTATACTCTGTTTTCCTTGATTTAGTGGCAGGCTCTTCTCGTCATGTCTCGACTCAAGAAATTTCAACAAACCAATAAGACCTGCAGACCCAGACTCATTCTGATGTTGTACTGAAACATGGAGTGGACAAAAACACACGTGTACACATCCTCAGTCACACATGCAAACAGCCCCCAAAGGTCCAGCCTGCTCCACGTCCAGACCCCCACCCAAACTCCAAGCCCCCATGTCTGCTGACTTCACCCAGAATTTATTAGCTGCACAGGACCACATCTGCAAACCATTTGAGCTGTTGTTGTTGTTGTGTCGGGCCGGGGTCGAGGAGTGCGACTGGACACTGGACATGTCCAACCCCTCCCCAAACAGCTGTCTGGGTCAGGACGTCCCAGTGAGGTCTGAGGACAGAGGAGGAAAGGCTGAATGTTTGGAGAAGAGGAGTTTGAGTCAGTTTGAGAGGCTTGGAATCACATTATTATTGTTGAGCTAACAGGCCTGACTTGGTGTCTGTTGTGGTTTGAAATATTATTTGTCTTGATAATGCTCACTATAGCCACCGAAAACATGATGTTCACCCTCTGACCCACACGTTTCCTATTTACACAATTGTCCTTTGAAACGCCATCAACCAATCAAATCCTTTGCAGCTACTCAACACAATTGGAGCCTAAAACGTGATAAAAAAAGACAATGTTTTGCAGATTGTGTCTAAGTCTCTAAAGACACGTGGGGAGTGACATAATTCAATGGGAATATGGGAAAGAATCGAACTAAAATAAGTTAAGACTTAATGACAGGTCAATTGCACACAGACTGTATCCACTGACACTGTGTCCAATGGGAAAACCACGCAGCAGATTGCCATTGAAATAAGACTGGTGGAATGGGCAACAGCTGAAGGTGTGTAAATCACTTTCAATAAGCTGTTTCCAAAAGGATAGTTTGTAAAGACTAACTATAACTGTGTTTAACTTTTTTTGTTGTAGGATACAGTCCCATAAACGCAGCTCACGTGACAAAGTTACTGTATGTGATGCAATGGAGCGACGGTTAAAATTAGCATAACAAAATCTGAGCTGTAGAAACTGTAACTATAGAAAGTATAAACGAACATTGACATTTTACAGTTGGCTAAATTATTCTACAAATACAATAATGAAGCCAGATCTGTGAAGGTTGCTATGACCAAACTAATCCTCCTATTCCACACACTGACAGCTTTATTGTCCTGATCCGGAGATAAACCACCACAAGTTCATTAACATGTTCCTTCCTTCTCTCGCTCCCATCTACTGCAGCAGCCAAACAATGGGCTTTTTCTTAAGAATTACCATCCAAATGGAGCGTACAGTCCAGGCCCTTTGCCGTTCATATTGATGGTCCTCATGCATGTGAATGAAGCTCAGCGGGAAACAGACCTGGATGAACATGCTGCATATTTGCATGTTTCATTAAACATTTTTCCTTGGGTGGGCTTCCAATGTGTGTGTGTGTGTAAGCATTTCAATTTCCCACAATTTTCAGTATTCATTCTCAGTTGAAAAGAGATGATCTGTAAAACCACCGGGATTGTGTACAAAAGAAAAAGTGCAGTCAGATGTAAGAGGAGCGTTTGGGTGGCCCTGTGCTTTACAGTTATGTGAGAGCGGTGTGTGTGAGCCGGGGATCCACTGTAAGCCTTCAGCCCACAGCGCGTTGTCAGTGATGAATAGGTAGAACCCGGTGAGGGACTCCAACCTGCTCTCATTCCCAAGAAGCAATATACTGACTTTTACTGGAACATGTTGTACTCTGAGGCCCTTTAGTGTCCAGTGTCTAGTGCCACGTTTACACAGATACCTGCATCACTAATGGTTCCAAATTTTAGCTCAATTCAAACTTGGAGGGTATAATAGTGCATTTCCAACCCATTTAGATTTTGTGTATGCTCAAAATTAGTTTGTGTAATAAGCATGTGAAAATAGTAATGGCATAAGCAGATAATGGTGCCATGTTTAAGGACTAATGACATGTTTGTGAGCTTTGTATCGTAAGGTAATACTAAAAAAACAGATTAATGTCATGTCAACACAAATAAAAAGTCAAAGTGTGTGTTTGATGTACTTGTCCCAATCATGGTGTGGTGTAGAAGATGATTTTGTTACTGTTTCCACTGCATAAACATAATTGGTGAAAAGAGCAGCCTAGGTATGTCCCGTTTCCAGCACAGTTTATCTTTATGCTCTATTATGTATTATATTATTATGCATATTCTATTTAATTTCTTTATTATTGTGTAGTCTGTAGAGATGTTTGTAACTTATGTGTAAGTAGAAGCTGTATGATCAAGTCTTCTTCCTAATTTGCATCTCTATTCATTAAGTAATTCCCTTTATTGTATCCAAATGATTTTACTAGATTTACTCATAAATGCCACAAACAATTACTGCATCTTTAAAGGATAAGATGAACCATGAACCGTCATTATATAATACCTTTAAGGAGAGAATGGGACAGTCGAGTCACACATGGATTACGTTGTGCCGGGAATAGTTCTCCTCTGTTTCATCTCCGTCCCGCCCTCACACACAAACAGTAAGCGTAATCCACTGTGTGTGTGTTTGTATTGTCCGAGGCTCTGGGATTACAGCGGCTAATGTCAGGAACAGCAGGTGAGGTGCCGCAGTGAGGCTTCTTTCCATGACGTGTTACTGTGACTCAGGGGAGCTGAGGTCACATCACCAGCTTCTACAACGGGACACAACAGGAGGAGAGTAAAGGGACAGATACTGCATTCATTAAAAATATTTACACAATCCTAAAAAGTAAAGCACAGTAATAACAAATTTACTTAAAGCTTAAGGAAAGACTGGAATTAGACTCACAATTTCCATAAAAAAGCTGTTTAAATTTGAGGTCTAGGCTCCATGCTCCATTTTGTTTAACATAATGAGCATGTTCATATTTGTGGTAATGGCATACATCCTAAGACAAAGTTTGTGAGCTTTAAAATTTGACCATTTTTATCACTTAAGAAAAAAAACTTCTTGAGATGCTTAACAATAGGTTGGCCTTATAAAAAGTCTGCACAAATGAAAAATCTGCTCAGTCAGTGTGGGCTTGTTAGAATGCTAATGGTGCTATTGGTGTTGTTTGTTAAGATTTCCATTTCTAAAAACATCCGTGTACATGTAGCCTGAGAGCTCTTTCACAGCTGCTCACCTTTGGGCCAGATTTGGGTCATGTTTGAGCCGATCCAGAAAAACCCAGTGTGAAAGGTCCAGCTGACTTTGGCTTGGACCAAACTGACCATATTTCATCCAACATAAAGTCTGTTTTTACACCTGAAAGTTCAGTGTCTGGAGCTATGTTGTTTGGGTCTGAAAAAGAAACAAAAAAACACTTGAGATGAAGTAACTTTGGTTGTGTTTGGGTGGAGCTGAGACCACAGCTTTTGGGCACTTTACCACCAGAAAACTGCAACAGCTGAACTCCACAAAGGTTTGTTTGGATTTAAGGAAATCTTTTGAGGAAATCTTTTGGACTAAAGGAAGTAACTTGACAATGATTTTACATTTTCTGGTGTGGTATAATTTCCAATATGATATACAGGTAAAAATATAGCTCACTTGTTTCATTCATTTTTAAATTCATTCAAGTAAAGGCAGTGAAAGTTAACGTGGCAAACCCTAAGACACTACAGGATCTAAATGGTCCATGCTTTTTGGACTAAATATAACAAATCCCCTGATCTTCCTACTTTGAGGTGACGGCCAAAACGATCCACTTGTCCGAAGCTAAAACAATGGTAGTTAACAGATAAATACTGGAGAAAATGACTAACCCGAAGCTTGAGAAGCCACAGCTTACAGCTCAACACAGGCTTCAAAGTGAGTCATAGAAAGAGACAAACATCCTCCGCCGCTGTCCGAGGGCAGCAGCCGTTAACCCGACCATTAATGTCCTACGGCTGAGGAAACCGCTGTCCAAACAAGATACGCTGCTGCCGCGACTCATCTGACTCATCTTCCTCGTTTTTATCACCGCCACCACTTTCCCACAGCAGCGTCCAGGGCCATTACACAGCAGCCCAGGGTTCAAAGGTCAAATGACAGGCAGCGCTGTAAAGGCTTTTGAGGATACTGTCGATGACTAAAATACTCCAGATACTATACCCACCTGACTGACAGCGCCGGGGTAGTTTTAAACACAAGGTCGACAGCAGAGGTTCGTGGAGTGACTCAGCAGTGTCCTGTTTGTGCTTTAGGTGTTGTATTATCACAGCAGTATTTATAACCTAACCACAGTGGCTTTTTATATTATATTAACACACATAAACCCACTTTATTATTGAAAACATATATTTATAAATTATAACAACAGTTTCCATTGTCGTTATGCAAATAAAACAGACTAGTAAATGATATATTACGTCCAGTTAACAGTGTCTTCCTTCTGACAATTAATTTATTATTGAAACAGGATAGAAAATACAAATCTGATAAAGAAAATAACAGATTTTGAGCTGTAGTCCATGCTCATTTGGTGGAAAAGCTTTTATAAATGTATGTGTATGTCCCCACTCTGACAAAAAGAGACACAATTAGGCACAGTTTTTATTTTTTTATTTTTTTCAACAGGCTGTGAAGGCTGTGTTGTGTCCAGTTGTTAAAATACATCCTTTATACTGGCAACAAACACAGAGACAGCAGCTTATATCTGTACTGTACTAGTCAAGACGCTGGTAGACAAGAAATCTCCCATTCATAGGTCTGTGTTGGTGAACTGCTGCTACATTAATTCGACTGGAGCTTCATTCAAGGCTGCACTGAACTTTTGTATCATAGATGGCCAAGCCGCTGTCATTGAGCGGTGGTTTTGATGAATTTAAGACCTGAAATAGCTTTCAACGCGGCATTTCTGTACAAAATGCCTGTCGGTTCACTGTCAGATTCATGCAATAAGATCCCAGCTATATTTACGGTTGTTCCATTGAAATGACAGCAGCTTGGCCCTTCAAAGACCCTCCGATCCTGTAGGAACATGGGTCAAACGCATCTGGAAAGACTTAGCTCGAAGAAAGGCTTTGTGCAACTGACAAGTTTGTTTAATCTCCCTCCATTGTGTTTTTAGGTCGTGATTTCATCCCACTACCTGGCTTGTGCTTTACCATGTTCATCTTTTGTGCTTTTCCCCATTTAGGACTGGGGCTAATGTTTGTCTGTTAGAGCAATCTGATCACCCTCATAAAATCAAAAGAGGTTGGAGCCAGGGGTGTTGGCCGGACCATTTACCATCAGGCCTCCAGCCACATTCTTCCCAATCAAAGACCTAGTTTTGCATAAAGTGCTCACATGCAATATTTAATATGCGGCTACACATCATATAATCTCCATATGAATATACCATCCTCAATGGCTTCAACTGAGATGACCTCTGTAACTAAATCCCTGAAAAACACAGAATTATAGCAGTTTAGGAGCGGTGTTGAACATTGTTAAATTTTTGCAGTTTACAAAAACACTTAGCTCTAAGCCCTGTTTTTCACATCTTCTGTCCCTAAATGACCCCAAGTAGAAAAGCTACTTCTTGTACTTGTATTTGTACTCCAGTAGGGACACATAAGTACCTTACGCCTTACAGTATGGCCTTTTTGTTCAATTTTTTCTCTATAAAGTAACACGGACTTTCACCACCAACTTACACAAAGAAGAAAAGATTGACTTGAAGCGGACACAAAGAAAAGACGTTCATGTTGTTGTGTTTTCATAGTGATATTTTCAAGTGTCTGTGAGCAAATACAAACTCTATTCCTGTCTTTTTTTAGTTTTAAGCCCCTTCTACTGTATGTTGTTCTTGATCTCTCACCGATATCAAACTTCTTTTACAACAAAGCAGAAAAGGGTTAAAGTAAAATGCACAAGGCCAATATGCATAAACAAAAATGAAGCACATGCTATTGTTGTTTTTGTGCTTGTATTGCTCTGCACACACCTTTAACACTGAGCTCTCCCATTTATATTCAAACTTTCTCTTTCCATCTCACCACTTAACGCCTCTGTTACTACTTCCTGTTGGTGGATATACACAAGACCACTTCATGGAGCTGATGAAAGCACTGAAACTTTTAGGATGAGGTCAGATTTAAGAAAGACAAGAGCATCCTAAAATGAAAAGTGAGAGGCTTTACTCAAGAAGTAACTTGCATTTAACAGAAGTAGGTCAAAAACTGCAAAGTCAAAGCTTGGTAGAAGACATAGCACAGATATCCCGCCACTGAAATGTTCAAATTACCCACTTTAGCTCCAGCATCTTTAGCTCCAGATGTAGAAGCTATTTGGAAACATGGTTATAGAACATCTATGACTCAAGATGTACTCACTTAGATCACAAATATAAATCTAATAGACTCCATTCACTGAAGAGACATGCATTACAAAACTATAACCATGTTGGCTTCTCCTGCAGATGTTCGGTTACATAAAAAGTTTAAACGCACGGCTGTGAATGGCCAGTCCAGGTGACGGCGCTGTGTATTGGAACAGAAAACAGTTGGCTGGCCACATTATTCATTGAGTTATATAAGCAGCCAATGAGTCAGTGCAGAAATCAGAGCAGCCCACTGCCAATGGAAAGTGGAGCACTGTAAGAAATAACAGTCGAATGATAAGACTGCGTTTATAGCCTCTGGGCTGCAGTCACAATGTGTCTGAAAAGTGTTTTAATAAAGACGCTGCTTCCTTGTAACGGCCTAATACATCAGTTATGTCACACACAAGCCCTGGCAGGTCTGTGTAATAAAATAAACACAGTAAAATATGTGTTTGAACAACTCCAGATCGAACGGATAAGACAAGGGTAGGGTTTCAACTTTAAAATAGTCTGTGTGTGTGTTTCAAATGTGAAGTGTGATTGTGTTGATGTGTATGTGACGCCGCAGCGGAGCCGGGCTCGTACGGACCGGCTCAGTTTGAGTGAGCAGCCACCCAGAGACCCCGAAGCCCCACAGATACAATCAGGAGGATGTGGTTTCACAAACACATTTGACCAGAGCGAACGGTCAAATAAGGAGCTAAAGAATGAGGGATGCAGGAAAAGTTATTGATCGACTTTCCTGCTTATGTACAAGTATTTATCCATCTGTATGTACATAAAGCAACGCAGCTTTCTCATTTAAACACATGTGCTGTCTATTGCCCTGAAAATGTTCCCTTTTCTGTGTGTTTTGGCCTTTTGTACAAACCCAAATGGAGGTTTAGGCCACAGAGAACACTTTCAAATGTAAGTTTACTGCATTTACCTGTAGACTGATAAACAGAGCTTTTCCTGAGTGAAGTGTTTTTGTTGTTTTTGTGAAATGATTGACTGTACTTTCTATGGTTGTGGTGTGCAGGCATGGTGCTTAGAGTTGACATCATTTTGAATTGGTTATCGTATAAACAGATTTTTGAGGATGTTTAAAGTCTTGGGAAATATCTGATCAAAAATACCTCTGTACAAGTAAATATTGCATATGGTTTGGCCTTCTGGTTTTGGTTCCTGCATCAGTTTACTCAAGTGCCATATACATTCAACATTTCGTGAAGAAGTGAAGTGTTAAAATGTCTAAGAGCTGCAGTGTGTCACTCTTTGTGTTTGCAGACCTCCTGACCCAGTGCTCTTACAGCGTCCAGTAATGAGCTTATTAGTCTAGGGATCTGTTTAAAGCAGGTCACAGCAGTCTGGATTATTAACTGCGGACTGTAAGCACTCGGACATGTGATATACGCGGCAGTAATTGTAACAGTAATAGTCCTTCTCCATTTTGTGTGGCACAGTTAGAGAGAAAGTTAGAAGAGTGTTTTCTATTATCCAACTGAAGCTGTGGAGTGGAAAGGAAAGATATTAATAGGAAATAGGTTTATCCGCCTCAGTTCTGCGTTATCTCACATCTGTTGTTGCTACACTTTACAATGCTGTACGGACCATTGTGTGTGAAAAAGAATTTTGCAATGTGTTGTTGATGTGAAACTGGCAAAATGCAAGGCCAATAAAGCACGATTATATGGAAAATCCTCCATATGGCTGCCATTGTTGTTTTCAATAATGGGCTCCATTCTGTGTTCAGGGTTGATCTTGTTGTTGTGCAGCATTGTTTCTCATCAGTGATACATTTTACACTATTATTTAGAAACGGTTGTGGTGTCTGATACTGATTGCTTATTATTAGAAAAGATCCAAACCAGGCTTTTTCTTTTATAAACTTTTAGAAATTGTATCAAGTCAAAGTGATAGTGTTTTAACTTTCTGTGTGCCAGCAGTTATTCATCCAGGCAAAACAGATAAAAACCAAAGACTAGTGTTGTTGTGATGTTTAGGAGTCACCATAATCTTCCTCTTCTATTATTTATTGCCAACAAGTATTTTGGTCACATATTCTCCCTGTACAAATGCACTAATCCCCTTCTCAATGGCACTGAAACCTTCAAGATAAACTTTTGACTTAACAGCGACTGTGGCTACAGCTGTAATTGAGTAAAAGGTAGGTAAACACACAGGTCAGGCAAATATTGATCCTGAACACGAGAACAGGCGGCGACAACAACATTAGTGAAGTGAAGAGATGTTACTGAGGGGTAGTTTTTTACGGCTGCTTCACAGGGCAGTTCTTTTTGCGCACGCTGCACACTTTTCCAGCTTTAGGACAAGTTCAAGCCACTTTCACTTCCCGCAGAGTCATTCAACTCACATTAAACTCACTGTGACATTTACAGCAGCGAGCAGCGCCACTCTGAGTATTAAACCGTCACACTAATATTAGACTATCCAGAGCAAAGTGGTGCTTAGAGTGTCGTTACCACAGCTCGGAGCCTAATGCATGTCTTTGAGAAGTGTCAAAAGAGATGGGATGCTATATTTAGACAGTATTCAGAGCACTTTAGCAGAAAGCCCTTTTGGTCTGGAAACTGAACCGTTGGAGCTCTCTTCAAAGCCACCAAAAAGTAATAATAAAGATGAGCTCACATGTTCACAGTTACAATCTTTTGCCGCCTGAAGGTGCTTTTCACATGTGCCACATTCTGAACTTTTGGACTTCAGAATGTGAGTGTGAAATGTCAAGAAGACTGTGACTCGGGCTAATGGCAGTCTTTATCTAGGACAGTAGTCAGCAGTGTTTTTGAGCTCTACACAGACTGGAAAAACCCAGATTATACAGATTCAAGGCCTTTTGTTTGGGTTAACTGTCTTCTATTTTTTAGATGGATGGATCATTTTCCAACAGCGCAGCCATTACATTAAAAGTTAACTAAAATGTGACCGTCTAATGTGAATCCAAAAAAAAAACCATGAAACTAAACGTGTATTTTAGTTTAGTTATATTTTTAACACTGGTACAACCCTCGTCTGACTAAGAGATCTGTTTAACTGAGCCTAAAACTTAGTTGAGTGTGATTTACATTACTTTTAATGGATTTAATAAGCCAAAACACACGAGGCCATTGCTGAACAGATCAAAGGCTTGGCTTTTTTCATTTTATTTTGATGTGGCTTTTTAGTTATCCAACCATGACTTATTTTTCCAAACTCACTAGGGCATTAACTAATGGCCGGCCAAACTCCCCAATCCTCCTAATGTTACAGTCATCTACCTCTGACTTTTGGAAAAATTAGACCTTTGAAAAGATTTCCATCCTCTGATATTGGACAAAGGACCTCATTGGCTTTCACAGTTAATTACCGATATCAGTAAAAGTATATCTGAGCTATATCTTCAACTGCTTTTCCTTCCAGTGGGCAGTCATTATGAAAACTCTTGAGTTTCAGCCAAACAGCGATCACGATAAAGACTGCTGGGTGGAAACCTAGAGCAGGGGCCATTTTGGTTCTTCAGTGACTCGTAATGAAGGCCATTGAGTGGTCCCTGGACAGGAAGCTAGGGGCCGTCGGGGGTCGTTGACAGGCGTCACTGACCCCTTTCTCCACTCATCTGGGGAGAAACCAGAGCCTTCCAGCTGACAACACAACATCTCCTCACGTTGAGGCCGGCCAAAGACTTGGTGCTAATAGCTGAGGAATGATGATTGTCCCAGTGGTCGGGTTACACAGAGGAGACGCTCAGGACAAAGGACAGACCCGCCAGCATCAGCTCAGCTTTAAATACAACATGCTTCAGATCTGCTGCCGTTCCTCTCCAAACACAGCGTAAGACAGAAGCATTAGATTAAGTCTTAAACACTGTTGTCACTGCAGTGTTTCTCAGTAAAATCTGTGTGATGCTGTCACACTTCAGGCCATTCTTTAAGATCTAACTCCTTGAAAATGCAAACTTGTGTATTTTTTCCTAGCATTCCCTGAAAATCACTCATGTGTCAATGTCATGTAAACTGTGAAAACAGAGCTGCTGTTGGCTGACACATTGTGAGTAGAGCAACAATACCAAAATACAGTCTTTAGAAACATGTATTCTGTTTTATTAGAATTAGATGAATAGGTGTTTAAATAACTTATTTTGTGCCATTACTTGTTCTGTTTGTGATATCGTAGTGTTTTATAGATCCAACGAGCAATGTTCGCATTTTTATGTTGCATAACATAAGTGAATTTTGCCATTTCCTAAAGAACTATTTTGGATGTTGTCTCTATTAAGTTAAGCTCTCAGTGGTTAAAATTTAGTTATAAACAATGTTAGCATAAGTGAACAATTCTGAATGTTCTTTTGGAGTATAGTCAGTGGTTTTTTGGCTCTTAATATTTGTCCTTTGATGATGATACCTGTTGCTTGTCCAGACTGCACTCAGAACCTGGCTAGGATAGACTCTAACCCAGAAAAAGTATTGGTAAAAAACTCATAAATAATTATATTGGCTTCAGTATCAGAGAGTCTTTCTTCAACATAAAACATTCACAGACTTCACCGAGAAATCTACCTCTACAAGTTGTTGGCTTTTATAAACCAGTGTAGGATGTCAGGAGTCTCTGGAAGAAGCATCACTCATTTAGACATCTTCATTTATAACAGAGTTGGTAATGGAAAATCATTCAGGAAGCAATTGAAGCCAAGACTAACAAACATTTTCTTTCTGTTATCAAATACATGATGAATTCCAACTCAATTTCAAGATTTAGAGTCATGAAGTGTTGTTTGAACCGACAATATGTAAAAGCCATTTAGCCTCTTACTGTCTGGGTGTGTTTAGTGCTTTAAATGATTTTGAACTCTAAATCATTTCCAGTAAAATTATTACTGATTTACGGCCAATTCAATGAAGGAAGCAATTTCTTGGCAAACATAACACAGTGTTTAGCAGCTAACGGGCATATTTCATTTTTGCTACAAACAAACTCAAGAATACATGTTTATTTGAAGTTATTGGACAAGAAGCAGTAACTTCTGAACCAAAACTCTGAGGGAACATGCAAACATACATTTATGTGTAATTACAGTCATTGATTTATCGTTCAAACAGCGACCAGAGTGGTTTGAACATCTTGGAAAATGTCTCGAACCACAGAGTTTAATGATACTGTTGTAAGTTATGAATTCAGACGACACCACCATCAATCACGAGCAGCCACAAACACAAACGATCCTCTCGGATGATGACAAGCGCAAAATCAAGTGATCACTCGGTCACACACATCCCTCAGTGTAACCCACCACAGAAGAGTCAAACCTCATGTGAGACCCAAACAAACGGAGTTGAGACGAGGGAGACCAAACAGAGTCAAAGAGACACAGTGACTTCTTCTCGTAAATAATGATATTGTTTTAATAAACGAAGAAAATGCCCTGCTAATACTGCATTTACTCGCCCCAGCTCTCACCAAATTGGGCTTGTACACATCTTGCTACTTTATGTACTTTATATTCTCTTGTATGTGTCCTTATTTATCTACTCTAATACCACCATTGGAGTATTTACCCACTGTAGTGCCAGTTTTTGTTCCATGTTTCCTCTAATATTTTGGAAATGTCCCTCAAAACATGGACAAATAGTGATGTATGAGTGATGAGATTATTAGTGCTTTTTCTTGTTTTTTTGGTTTAGTTTATCCTTCATGTCTTTTTTAGAATTGCAAATTGAAGCAACTTCTTAATTTCAGCATTATTTATCAACAAATGCCATGTGTTTTTATCTTAGATCCTGATATGGTCCTTTTTGGGCAATAACTCAAGACTACATCATAACATGTCCTTTTCAACTAATTACTTTTACTTCAGTAACTGTACTTTTACTTGGGCACAGATATTGACCTCTCTGCTCACTTGTGAAGGACACAACCTGGCTGCACGTCTCAGAGCCTGGATATGTGGATGTAGGTCACATCTCTGTCTCTGTTTTAAAACCCTCCAGACCTTTCGTCCTTGCTCCAAACCACAGATATCCGACCGTTTCTGCCAAGTCTTCTTTTGGCCTCCCTCCATCGAGAAGTAAGCTCCCTCCCTGCCTCGTCCCCCGCATCACCAGGCCCACCTCCTCTGCTTTCTTCTTCATGTTTTGTAAACCTTGTAACCAACCACAGGGATTTTCATGTTTTTACAAGAAATCCAGTTTGACATTGCCCTTAAAGGTACCGCGCACTGCGTGACCCCTAAGGTCCCTCGAAACCATTCAAACCCCACAAGAGCAAATTAAAAAAGCATTGTCATTAATCTGACGTGACATCTGTTTTTGACCAGTTCAAGGAGGTTTTTTTTAAGTTATGTCCGCTCCTTTTTCCTCTTCTTCATCTGTTCATGTCCCTGGTGAATATTATTACATCTAATCCCTAAGGGTCCACAACCACACAATGTTACGAAGGACGTGTGAAGCCTGCACATGCCTGGGTTTGGGGCAATAAAAGGGCTCTGATGTATGGAAATATAATCACGTATCTCTGTTGCTGATACATGTGTTGGTGCATGTGTGTTTGTCTTAGCGGTTCATTCAAGACACAGATATCGTATCAAACAGAATTTGTATTGGCACGTCTCAAAAGCAAATACCAGTGTCCCAGCAGTCGGCACACACAGCTTTCTTTGTTTAAAGACACACATGCCTGGAGTAAAGTTAAAAGTTGTTTAATCAACAAAGCTATTTTTTGTCTTGAGATCTAAAATATCCCACAGATAAGCACACAACAGTGAAACCACAAACCAGAGCTGGTGACATTGTATAAGACGCCATATGCTCCAAAGAACAGTCTGTAGCTCAGTCTGTCCATTATATTGTCCATTTACATGTTTCTGTTAAAACCTATGGTAGCCCTGCAGGGACATGCCATAGTCTATAAACAAACCCAATATAAAACAAAATAGAAATGCTAATGCAAGAGTGTTATTTTGAAAAGATGATATAGTTTTGACCAAAATATTCAATTAGTTCAAGTCTATACTACATATATGTACATAAACCCTTTAAAGTCTCAATGTGCTATTTAGTTATGTGATTTATTTAGGCCTAATATTAATAACAAAAGCATTTTAAGGGGTTTATATGAAGTGTAATTTGTTTTAAAGCTTTTGAAACCCTCTTTTCAGTATGTTTTTAAGCCATCCCCAATTGGACCCTGCTAATGTGGCTCTATCACATAATCATTTCACTAGTGCCTCCCTCTTTGGGTTAATATAAAGCAGAAAAGATTGTTTTTCTTCCAGTATAGTCAAAAGCAATGCAAAGAACAATATTTACTGTAGCATTGTGTTGCATTTGTTCAACTCTATACTTGAATGGCTTCTATAATAGAATTGATTACCTAGTTTCGGATCCACTAAAATATATAACGACTGTATTTACAAATCTATTTTAAAGGGTTTATATAAAGAGTATATTTTTGAAATCCTCACTTTATAATGGTATAGTCATAAACCATCCTGGTTACACACTGGTAATGCTTGACCTCTGTTATTGGACTTCCCTCTCTCTTCAGAGGCCCAGTGTGGTATTTGACCAACTCACTGTGAATAACTAAAAGCATGGTTGAACATTTAGGAGGAAGATTCAGGAGAAATACAATCTTTAGGAGGAAACTGAGGAAATAATCTGACTGTGACCCCTTGAATTTGCAAACTTTTTTATCTTGGGGCCACCAATACATGCCACTGTGTTTAGTTTGTACTACAACCATAAATCCAAATTCACTCACATTAAAAGCATATATTGTTAAATGTGCAATGAAAACAGAAGCTTAATGGGACTTTTAAATGTCAAATGATATGTGCCAATTAAATAGTAATTAGGCAGTGCAGTGGTCAAGTTTGGGGTATTTTTAGGAGCCTCATTAAAATGATAAGAATGAAGCATGACTGAGGTTTTGGTGAAGCTCTTTTGCGATTTCAAAAACCTCAAACCACTGGACATTTTTCAGATGACCACAAGTCGATTCTTCATAAGATCCAGTAGAAGCACCGATAAAGGGTCAGAGGTCACTAAACATTTGTCTCCAGATAAATCTGATGATTTAGCAAAGCAAAGACTTCACCTTCTCCAAAGTCAATAACCCACAGGATGAGACCACCCATTGACCACAAGCACGTACAAGTTAAACTGGATTAAAAGCTCAGGAGACAGAGATACTACGTGTGATTCTGAACCAGAGACTCAGTGTGTCGTCGGGCTGTGGAGGGTCGTATGGGACAGGGACGGGCTGGTGTCACTAAAGCAAACAATGACACAGACAATGACCTGAATCTGAAACACAAACGCAGTGGATTTAAGGAACAGCTAAACCATCGGCTAAATCCAAAACACAATAGAGATAAGGCTGTGGAACAAGTTTAGGTGACTTTTAGTAAACTACATACATCTAGATTACAAAACATAAGTCTAAAGAGCAAGAAGAACCAGGCAATGGTAGTGCCAAATTAAAGATTTGATGTCATTATTTGAGGGAAGCCATCTTTGATTCATCTTAGACCATGTAGAACAAACATCACCTTTATCTGAACAAAAAATGAGAAAAAATATTGCTGAAAATGATTTTACTCCATAATAACGTAGTAATGTGGTCTGTTCTTACAAACCTTTTATACCAGTGTCTTTCTCACAGTCTTATTTCAGTTTTAGAGAACGACTTTGCAATTTCTGTTCACATAACTTGTGTTTAAAGTTCTCTTCCTGTAAAATGGGTAGTGCTGCAAACACTGAGAAACTTTTCAGAGAGAAAAATTCTATAGTATTTAATATAATACTTATGTCCCCTATTTACTCTCCATTCACACAGATTAAAGATGTTTTAAAGATTTCAGAGTATGGGAAAGAGTTTACACATTTTAGAGTTAGCGGAAATCTGAATGAGACTGAATCCATGTCTCCGATGTTCATTGGTTTGTGTTAAGAGTACTTTGAGTTAATGCTGAAATGGAGAACAGAGCTCAAGGACTGTGTTTTCCTCCTCACACTTTATCCAGAGCAGTGGCTGTTCTCAAGTGCTATTATTACGTGCTATTATCAAGTGAATTACAGTATATCACCAGCGCACATGCTCGCTTCAATAACACCGTAAACGCCCTGTTGATGCCCAGGCCCCCCATCTGTACATCTCAAACACTGATAGACCCCCATTATTTTAATATGAAAATTACAACCATGTGAAATTTGGAAACACAAAAAGGCTGGCAGCCCCTCTGTACAGCAGCCCATTGATCCAGCTTTGTTTTTTTGTTTCACTCACTTCAAGGCACTTCAAGGTTTGCCAACCAAAACACAGTTGGCGCTGCGTTTTCTCCTCCAGCTCTGCCATGCACGCAAAAGTTGTTTCACTTTTCTTTCCTCATCATTTGTTTATTTGGTTTTCTTTGTTTTTCCGAATGGAAATTTTGAGGTCAATTGATGCCTGCTCTGGGCAAACAGTCTTGAGCTCAAAGGGTCGAATGAGAGAAGGGTGCAGATCTGAACAGAGACAGTCACAAGTTGAGGGGGAAGGTTTGATTCGGGACCAACAATGGGGGAGCTTCAGAAATACTCCCATGTGTTCTTGATTTCAGCTGGGGTTTGGAGCAAATGGAGCGAGGCAAGAACTGGCTCGAGCCTCCAGAAAGAGCACGTAAATACACACACACAGAGAAAGACATCCATATTCTGCCCACTGTTCCCATCCGCCGACCACATCCACCGACTACAAACCGATAGAGAGCAGAGGACCGTACTTTCCCAGGCCCCGCTGCCAGTTTGCACTTATTGCATTACCTTCATTTGCTTTGTGACAATCCAACAAGTCAATGAGGTTTGGAAGAAAGTGAGGACGTCTTTTAAAGCCATGAAAACACACAGATCGTAGCTTAGAGTCACTGAGGGGAGGCAGATCCTCTTTTCCAGGAGAAACAGTTTATTATTCAATCAGGGTCAGACCTGAAAGTCGACTTGATGATGTGTCATGGCTTCATGCCTTGAATAAAAATATCACTGGTGATAGAGACAGATAAAAGCATTACGTATTCGTTCTATCACTTGATAACTTTTGCTACGTAAAAAGATCGATTGGACATCAGTCTGAATCACTAGATGGTCCTTGGCTTGGGTAAGATTTATTCTATTGAATGTCATCTAATAATAATAAGGACACATGGATTTGTAAACACTAACACTGAGACAAGGTGGCATCCACAAGTAGCAGTGTTTTATTTTTCTATAATAAAAGCTGATTATGTGCAGTGTTATTATAAAGTGAATAACAACACTCGCTGAAGGATGCTCAGGCCTTGTTCAAACCTTGCAACAAGATAAGTTTTTAATGATCCTTCTGTGTGCACGAGTTCCCATCACTCATCAACACTAGGCTCTCGTGCTTCTACATGCTTCTGATTGGCTAAAAAGGAGCTTTCACTGAAACATCTGAGGTTAGTGCAGTAGGATATTTTACACTGTTAGCCAAGACTTAAGTCTGTGGACAATACTGTAACGTAAAGTCTCTCAGACCACCACATGTGTCTATTTGAACAGAGGTTCAATTTCCAGCAACAGAGCAGGACTTCCTTGAGTAGAGTTTGTTCTCTAGGCTTTATGTGGTTGTAGGAGCGCTGGACAATTATTTAGTGTGAATTGCTGTGCTCTCAGTGTCATATAGAATAGGCTCGTGCTCACTGTAACTAAGACAGCTCATGATTGAATGAATGTAGAAGTCACTAAACAGGATTGATAACCTCAATTAATTCTAACAAATTCAACAAATGTCTTATTCCCATCCACTGTGTCCATAGTTTGAAATGTTTGACTGCCTCCAGTGCATTAATCTGAGCCTTTAAGCCAAAACATCTGTCTGCTACATCTGGAAACAGTTTGATAAGAGTGGTAAGACTGACAAAAATAGTAACAATAGACTGGGAGACATTTGGCATGAGACATAACTCGCTCTGTTTTCCAGGCCTGTAGTTAATATGTAGCATCAGTTCTTGTGACTTTTGAGACAAATAAGGGTTATCATTGGTCTCCATATTAAAGATAAGAGGTGCCCTCCTGATAAGACTCACATACATCCGCTGGAAGCAAATGCGCCATCATTTTTACTCTCCTTTAACAAACTCTAATCCATCAGAGCAAATGTTTTGTTTGGTCGTATGAGGAGGGAAGGCGGTCATGGAAACAAGCATATTACAGATAAACACAGGAGGTGAAGCCCTCTTCTGTTTGTTCTGCTGTAAACATGAAAGCACTTTCATGCTGCAGGAATGTGCCGCTGTGTGCTTTCTGAGTGTGCACTTTTACGTATGAATATCTGCCTGTTTATTCTCACCCTTGTGTGTGTCAGCTCCATTGCACAATCTCAACACATCGGCCAATCAGTTACGCTTCTGTGAACTAATTGAACTTGCTGGCTGCCATTTGTAGAGAAAATGTTGTTCCTAAAGCATCCAGGACGTAAAGCTATTCTGATGTCGGCTGCTGTTGTGAAAACTCTGCCAAAAATCCCCGAGCGCAAGATGAAGAAACAAGGTGACCGGTAAACATTTGGCTTGTCGCACAAATGGATGGATTTTTGGAGGTTTCTTAGTTTACTGCTGTGGACACATATCTAACATTTAAGACATATGGCTGTAAAGAGAGTATACAGGGAACAACAGTCATAAATCCACGAGTGCCTGAGCCTGAGAAAGTGGTTAAAGGTGCAGTTAGACGTTCATCCATATCAGGCAAAAGTACAGCACATGTTGAATGCACCAATAATGCAAAAGATAAGGTATGTGTTCTTCTGTTTGACAAGAACCCACCTGAATAAACAGCCTAACAGAACACAGATGTAGTCCTGCAGCAATTACAAGACTATACTGTATTAAATTTCAAGACTATACTTTATTAAATTACATATGGGTGACATTGCATGCTTCATTACAACCAATTAAGGAAGCTTTAGAGTTCATTTGTTCATGTTCACTTCCAAAACGCTGAAAGCTATGGTATTTCTCACATTTCTCCACTTTGCTTCTCTTTAAAGCCAAGACTGTTGACTGTTAAGTTGGTCATTGTTACTGTTTGACGTAACACTTAATATCGCAATGTATAATATCATTGCAGTCTCATACAATTATTACATTCGCGTTGCAAAAAAAGGCTAAAAATGTGACCCTTGAAATAGCAGCAGTTTTTGTCCAAAGTTGTTTCCCTGTCAACTTTGCATGAAGTTAATTAAACGTTAAATACAATAACACATTGGTTTATTTTAATGAAGCCATACACACCCCAGTGCTCATTTAGATGTAATAGGAGCAGTTGTGCAGCTCTTAAAAAATAATGAGTTCCCTCAACTATGAAAGTGTGTGTGACAGCAGTAACAAAGAGCAACCTGTGGTCTAGACGCGCTTTACTGTAACAGGTTCCCTCGTGACTGTGATTATGCTCTTAATCTCACAGAAAATGTCAATGATCTGTGCTAAATAGGTTGACCTCTGGCCTTCAAACACAGGCAAAAATACACTGGCACTTTCCCATTTCCCGAAAACAGAGTAACTTACTGGGATTTACATTGATCAGAATTACCCCCCAGGTTCTCACTTATAATTCAAACAATATCCTAAAGGGAGAGCTAACGGCCGACCAGATGTGGCTGTAATATGGATATAATGTGTTACAGAAACCTCTACATCAGTCTCGTCCCAAGTCTGGCCAAGGGCTAATCACACGCCAAGGTCAGTTATTTATGGCCAGCAGCTTGGGTCTGAAAATGACTCAAAATATAAATCAACAGCAAACATCATTTTTTTTGTATCTACAGCAGATATAAGCTTTATTTCTGGTCCTTGTTGAACAATGTTTCAATCATTGCTTTTTAGGGAAAGACCATGGATTGGTTGCTCTTGAAATTAATAGACACTGTATATGAAGCACTTATTGTGATTATATCATTAAAACTACATTTATCCTAAGAGCAAAACTTATAAAAGAACATTTTAAAGGTGCATTGCAAACTTTTGCAACTGAACAAAATGAAAAGGCATTGGTCACACCTGTATTCAACTGTTTGTAAAAGTCTTGAAATGACACATTGTTTGTAAGCAATAAAAATGTTAAGTGAAAGAAGCTTCAGTTTTAGTGCATATTGTTCCTGTTCCTACTCTTCTCAAAGGGAACAAATGGAGCACACAGCAATGTTAGAGGATGTTTTTTGTTTGTTTTTTTTAACACAATCACGCATCCGTCACTACTCACTACAACTACTACAACAGCAGGCTTACTGTAGGTGCTCACAGGCTTCATAAACAGGGGTGTGAGGTTTAGAGATGACACTTTTAAACCAGTCACACTTCACACTTTGTCCGTGACCTGCAGAAACAGAAACAATCAGATCTCCTGTAGTTACACGATATGACTGTGGGTCCACACTTTTTGCCTTTATTTTTCCCTCCAATATTTCATCACATCTGGAAAGTGGTGGTGGGAAACTGTCTCATTTTCATTTCTGAATAGCGGGCAACATTTCTTTGTCTCATAAGCTCTAGAGTTTATGAGTCCAAATGGCAAAGGCCCTTGTCTCAGGCAGTTTCTCTAAAACAAGTGCACATGTTGGAGACCGGAGGTTTTATCTCCTCGGCGGTGTGCAGTCTGGCGAGGCTGTTTGCTCAGATTGCTATGGAAATGTTGGACATAACAATTATTATCATATCAGGAGCCGTGATGAGGGAGTTTCCACTGAGAGCATATGGGGCTGTGCAGAAGAGATGGAGGAGATCTGCGCCGATGATGATTTTGATGGTGGTGGTTTGGACCCAGGCCTCGGGCAGGTAGAGCCAAGTCCACCTCATTCCTACGCTTCATGGAGCCTCCTTGAAGTGATTTTTATTTCCCTTCTGGTATTATCTTATGGGAAATATCTGTTTTACATTTCAGGACCAAATAGTGCTTCAAACTGTAAATGTACTCAAAGATGACTCAGCCACATTTATAATAAAAAAATATATATATGAAAGGAGCAGTTTGCACAAGAGAAAAAAACGTGCCTCATCAGTAAAACAAATCCATCTTGGGGTCAGTTCATGATTTCCCATTGACCCTAACTGTAATATTGTGCTTTATTCACAGAGCTTTTATGATCAATATTGATTAAATACTCACCTCAAAACATTTGCCACCTATGTAAGCTCTCATTTGATTCACTTAGTTTCTAAATAACAATAAACCCTGAGTAACAGTGTAGATTTATACCTACAGGCAGACAAGGAAGTGATCATGTTTTAATGAAAGTAAAGAGAAATGACACATGGATGAAATACAATAGTGACACCAAACTGTAACTGAAAACTTGTGAGTAATCAGCGATACAGTAGAATACACTTATTGTGACTTAACCTTAATTTTTCTTATGGGAAACACTAAATATACTGTATAATAGAAGATTGTACGGTTCAGGTAAATGTTAAGGCTTGTTCCTTTTATTATGAGTGTTTCTTCACAGGTATCGTCCCAATCGGGAACGAAGCCAAAACAAACACACCGCTGATTAACTCGTTGAGCCACAGAGGTATAATTAGGTTTCATAATACCAGATATAAGTCATCGACCTGCGAGATGTCAGGGTTCGATATTAGTAGCAATAATGAGCAAAGCTGCTGTTGGCATGTGGCAGCGCCGTCAGGCTCCGAGGGATCGCTGTTTAATGTGAGAAACATATTTGAGTTCATGTGAGCAGTCCTTTCTCATGAAGCCCGCCAGAACTGCGTATCCTCCCGTGAACGGCTATTGGCCAACATGTCTCCATCGATGTAACAACATGAAACTCCTTAATATTTATTGAACTAGTGACGCCTCTGATTCGCTTCCCGATCTAATGAGTGTGAGCTGCACGAAGCACGGCCAAATGCTTCTCAAAGCCATTTCCAAAACAAACCAGACACCGGGGTGAGTCTTATGAAATCAAACCTATTAACCTCCGTTTGTCCTCCACCTACGCTTTCCCAGTGAACGTCGATAAATGAAAACGCTGCGAGAACAAACATTGGACTCTGCACTGTTTATTTCATCCATTAATCCACCAACTCCCTCGTTTTAAGATATCACTCAGTTTACAGAACAAGTCAATCCACATGTGGTTTATGCAAAAAAAACCCAATAGGAACAGAATGGCTGTGTGTTTGGAGCAGTTGAGGTGAAAAAGCTGTTTTTATCTCACTTATTAAGACTTGCAAGAAAGAGTAGAGCGACGAATACAAGCGCTACACTGTCATACCTCAGTCAGGGCATGTCCAGAACTAGTTTATGGGGCGATCCTTTTTTTGCAGTGATTACAGTAGTGTAGACTGTGACACATGATTACTCTCATAAATCTACAGTGGACAGAAGAAGGTGAGAGTCAACAAATGACAGCAATCTAAGACAAGCTTTTGTGCACCTTAACTTTCCATTTTTATTTGACTGAAGCGACCAACAGCAACATGTCTAATTACTTGACTATTGTGACTGTCTACCAGACTAACAGAACTTGTAATTACTAGTTTAACATCCTCTGATACTTCATTTAAGTCTTAGTTACTAAATTAGTGTGAGTCTCACCCTTTTTATGCCAATGTTACAAGACTTTTGCAAATCCATTTAATGCACTCTGTATATTTAAGTGGAAACACCAGCTATCCATCTCTAAACAGTACACCTCATGACATTTACTGTTATGTAATATTATGTTGTTTCCTATTGCTCTGCTTTGAATGGTTGGATTGTGTGGTTCCTACTCATTGTATCCGTATCCATAGGTAATTCACTGCATTTGCTATGGTGATAGACTATTTTAGCTTTTACGGGTAATTACGTTAGCCTTTTCATATTTCACAGTAAATATAAGAGCGTTTTTAACAGTGTACCCATAAGGAACAGCAGCCAAGCAGGTGCACCCACACACACACCCACACACTGCAGCCTTTCTCCTCTTATTTTTCTACCTGATTAAGCACTAAATTAAAAGGCTTGCGTGTTTGTGCCTGGGGAATCGGGTTTGGCTCACACTGACACACATGGAGCTGGCTCAGGACCTGCCGCACATCCTGGGAAAAATCATCATGTATGGGCCTTACACAATTTCCATGTCGAAATCCAATGGAACAATATTGATGTTTAAAAGTCTGTGTTTCCAACCCCCTTCATGCACTCTCTGGGACAAGGAGTTCATTGAGGGAAGAAAACCTCACTAAGCTCTCTTGATTGCTGGACGTTTTGCTGCGACTTCTCTTTTGGGTCACCTGCAGCTTCACTAACCCACCTCCTCAAGATCCAAACAGCCTTTTTTCCCCTCTTTCTTTATTCACATTGTTTGCAGACATCAAGCCAAGAATGTGTTAATCCGTCAAGCAAAAGTTTAATCAAGAGCATTTGTCTTTGATCGCGGCTGTGGTATCTGAAATTTCAACCCAATCAGCGGTGATCAATTAACAGAACAATAGCTCAAGGGTTGGAGTATGGTGCCACTTTGTCGTGTTATTTTTTCAGTCTGTCGATGATGACCCCCCGGCCAGCAATCAGGCCAGCGCAGGACGGATTAGACAGACATTAACTATGATTAATGGGAAAAATAACAAGGCAGCCAAACAAAGGCTTCCACTTCTATGGCATCTCGCTTTGAAGCCGCTTGCTTCATACACACAGATGTACGCACACAGGCAAACACACTCCCACCGCACTTTTCCATCTGTGGGCCGCCTTTCACTCTGACAGGGCACCTATAAATCACAGCGGCCTGAAAAGAAGGAGCCTTGGCCTTGTGTTGGAGATATAAAGGAGCAGTGTGCATTGGTGTGTGTGTGAGACTAAGAGATTTAAGGGGAAACTGTAGGGCCATAAACCCCCCGGGCCGAAGCAGAACAAAGGCCAGACATTCATTAATCTTGCTGTGTAGCCGTCTATTCTCTCTGTGTTGGAGTACAGTGCCCTAACTCTCAAATGTGACCCACCTGACTCTACACGGATCACTAGCAATGTCTTAGTTCACAAACTCTGTCAAAACGGAAAGCGTTAGTGATATAAACACAACAGCAGGTTCCTTGTTTGCCCTGTTGCACTGAGACATATATATTATAAAGTGCCCTACAGGCGGACATTTGTTCAACAGTGTGAGCAAAGCCTGCCACTTTTCAACTCTGCATTCCTTCAGTGTTTTTACTATGTGATACTACTATACCCACAGTCTGTAACAATGCAGTTGAGCTAATAACATGAGAAAAGCTCAAATGGCATGAATATTGAGAAGGAATGAATGTAATGTTATTTGAGTAGATTGAGTTGAGATGTAAAGATTGGGACAAAACGTATTGACAACCCATTACATTAGCACTTAACAACAAGCTTTTTATTTTAAAAGCGCCATCCAGAAGTGTAACGTGTATGTGCCCTTGAAAGAACATAAGAAAACATAAAGTTGAAAAGGACTGCTTATGAGATACAGTATTGGAAAAATGAAAAGTACATTTTAAAACAAAATAAACTTCTGTTATTATTATAAAGCGTTGCACTTCATGATACTCATATTGGAACCAGATACATCATTTAAAGAGATGTTTGTTGTCTTCTTTGTCCTCAGTCAGTGTTGGATGCTGAGACGTAAATCTAGAAAAAGACTGCTCTAGGTTTTAAGAAAAGATTTTGGTTGTTTTCACTTCTACCTTCTTTATTCAGGACCTCTGCACTTTGCATCAAATCTCAGGTTCAGTTCCTAGTTCTGTGATTCAGTCCAAAAAGACCAAATTAAAAAGATGGTCTGGACCAAAGTGAAGCACAGGATTTGGTTTAAATGTGAAACACACTTGAATATGATCTGACCTACAGGAAGAGATGGATAATAAAACTACACTCCTTTTTTTTTTCTTCCAGTCAAAGCATTCCCACTCTCACAGGTGCAGTGTTGGGGTGACTAACTTTTTGGCCGTTCAGAAGATCTTCAACAGATAAAAGCTCCAATATGTGACCGTTTCAGAAAGTTACTGAGTCCTGTCAGCAGTTTCTGTTTAGTCTAAGCTGAACCGAAAACAGTCTTTGGTCCCACATCTATAGGTGCTCTGGGCCAGACTTAAATAGGCTTTATTATAAAACAACTATGATCCATTGTTTTCACCTTTAGGAACGATTGGTTAGTATATTTCCACTCTCACCATTGGGCTCACAGGTGCAGAGTTGGGGTGACTTACTTTTTTGCCGTCCAGAAAATCTTGAACAGATAAAAGATCCAATATGTGACCATTTTTGGAAAGTTCATGCGTCCTGTCAGCAGTTTCTTTTGAGTCTATGGAGAAAACGTTTTTGAGCCAAAGGGGAATTTCTCCATTGTGAGAGGCCACTGGTTGAATCTGAAACACACAAGGGGGGGTCTCTCATCCAAGTCATCCATCCTTTAGTGGTGTAGATCTTCTGTGTAAACGTCTTGTGTCTGAGATCTAACCTCAAATGGAAACAGTGCCTCTTTAGCATCTCTTCTCATTGATGTGGATCAATAATTTATTGGTGTGTGTCCTGGCTGGTGCATGTGCTCAGTCGGGCCAGAGGCAGGATGTTCCCATGCGATGGAGTGTCAGGCAGCTGTCTGGAGGGAGGCCAAGCCAAACCTGTGGCAGCCCGAAGCAGAGCGACCTAGCAGTGTGATCCAGTTACCGTTTCCTCAATCACAGCTCTGGACAGAAACCCAACTGATCAGCAGCTTTTCCTGTCCACACAAACACACAAATGACTGCAGCAGCTGAAGATGAACGCTTTATTTTGAGCTTCACCAGGAAAGATACACTTGTACACTTCATACATTTATATATAATTGAATAAAATGAAGCCAAGACAAAGGCGTATATATCTTCCTCTGCAGTGACTGATGAGTTATGTTGCCATACACACTCATTCATTTACAACTATGAACTTCATTTCCTTCGTCTTTGTATCTGACTTGCACTTTATGATTGCTGCTATAAAGTAGACGTATGTATGATGTACTTATTAGAAATTAACAGTTATTTTGTATTATACACTTAATTCATAGTTGATGATAGATTAAAATAGATTAAGAGATAGCCAAAAACCTATAAAATGACTATGAGTATTTAAACCTTACAAGGAACAGAGACACATTGGAAGTCATTAATTGAAGCTGCTGAATGGCCTTGGCTCAGACTCTCTTTGGTTTTCAGGCCAAATGTTCTGGACGCAGCTGTTTTCTAGCCTTTTTACCGGTTCTATTGAAGTCGAGTGTAGTTGAAGTTTTTGGAGACACTTTAATCAATTAATACTGAGACTTTTACTATATAAATGTAATTCCTTCCTTACCACTTTGGACTCAGGGGTATGACTCTGCTCCCTAATGCTATCACCAGCTAATTGCAAGGCTGCTGTTAAACCCACAGAAGTCCTTATTTAGTCTAGTAAGAAGTACTTGGACTTCTGCATTGGAAAATCACACACCTGTTGATTCTAGCCGTGCTGAAGCAGTACTGTGAACTGGAAAAAGGATCATCATGTGGTTATGTCAGAGCATGACGAATCATAAAAGATTAAAAAAGCAAATATAAGTATCTCCGTCCAACACAACCCAAATTAAAACGTTTGCTGAATTCTCTGAACACAAAGGACTAGTATGTGGATGCTTTTTTAAACAGATGTGTCCATTCCATCACTTTCTTTCACTGTCCGCCAGTTTTCTTATTGATTTAGGAGTTTTAGCAGGACAATTAAATACACACTATACTTGAGCAGAGTCCTCTATCTCCTTCCTTCGCTGTTATCCATGAAGCCCTTTCCCATCATGCCCATGGTCCTGAAGCCTGTGGAAAAGCAGCCAGAGAGGTCTGCTGCATATGGAAGCCATTGCTCTGTGCCTGCTCCGCTAATGTTTTGACGTTTTTCTGGAGATGAGCGTCTGTGATGTCACGCGCTGGCACCGTACTGCTGTGTCAGGGAAGAGGAGGAGAAAACGAGAACGGTGGGAGAGGGAGGGGATCGTACGCTGCGGGACAGGGGAGGGGGTAAAACGAACTGCTGAGACGCCACTTTTTTCTCACCGCACTGTAAATTAGCGTGCTGGATCCTTGATGGGAAACATGTGGGGGGCAACGGCGAGGGCCTCCCGAGAGCCCAGAAATGTGAGCGAAACAGAGAAAGAGCCGTTTTCTGTTGGGGCAGGGGGCGGTTTGGAGGGTTTTGGTGTCCTTTCAATTAAGAAAGGCCATGAAGAAAACATGTCTCCAGCGGTAAAAGGTCCCAGAAGAGGAGCCAGAGAGAGGCCTGAGACAGAGCAGATGAGTCGAGTCAGGCTGTGTCTAATAAAGTCTTTACATACTCCTCCCTTTACGGAAAATCAGAGGCGCACAAACCTCCCGGCCTCGCACTTCATTGGAGATCATTTGTTAAAAATAGAACAGTAATTTCCAGCAATTCATTTTAAAGATCTGTGGTATGGTGCAATTCTGATGAATGGACCTTGTCTTGTAGTTGAAAGGGTCTATACCTCGAGTCCCTAACATTTTACCACAAGAATAGAGATTTGTACAGAATAAGTTACCTAACTCCAAACTATTGCTTTGTTTTCTTCAAAATATTGGCAAAAAAAATCTGTTGTCAATATCAATGTCTCTAAACACAAAACGTTTATCGCCTAAAATCTTTTTGAAACATTGGTCTCAGCTGTAAAGACTTTTACAAAACACAATGACTCTGGTGTTTCTGAGTGGGCTATATCTGGATAAAAGATAAAAGAGTTTTTAAAGTTTTCTGGAGCTGCGTGTTGCTAAACAGTCGCTGTTCAGCATCAACTCAATTGTAGTAATTGGTCCAGTACTTTTTGTTGCAGCCCACTGCATTTTTTAGTAGTGCATCAACCAAAATGGACATCCTGAAGCAATTTACAGCTAAAGTGGGTTGTAAAATCGATCCTGATGTAGGACTTGACTTTCTATTCAGTAGTGAGTGAACCATCCTAAAGAACTGTGAAATGGAAGTTAAAAATCCTTTTGTCGTTTGGTCTGCTGAAGTAGAGGGCCACAGGTCGGATCAGGTTGGAGCTACACTGTGCTTTACTCACTTTTTTATTCATTCATTTTTAATTCTTTATGCCTTACAGGTCGTGGGGCGCTTGTCCCAGTTGCTTTTGGCCTCATGAGAGTCACAACATGGAAATCACTCGTTCATTTCAGGGCTAACATTTTGAGACACACACATTCATTCACTGTGTGTAATTTAGAGTCACCAAATCACAGCAGAGTAGCACCCCACACAATCTTTGACTTCTAGAGGTTTAAACCAGACTTACATGAAATGCTTTTACATACATTAACAAGGTTCTAGAGCAGGTCAGTACAGCACAGTTTTAGAGATGATTCCATTGTCAAAAGTATAAATCCTTCCCGATAAATGTACCATACACTTACATTGCTTTACATTGCAAATGCAAGCTTGTTCTTGTGATAAACTCATATGTGAAGAAGAACTTATTCTAAATGTTGTACTTTTTAGAAGACAAAGCTCATTATAATCAGAATCAGGAACAGCTGTTTCTGTCTTCTCTTGTGGCAGAGCCAAACATGTTTTGAATGCACTGCACTGGTTGTGGGACAGAACTGTGTTGTACACCTAAATTTAAGGCAGTCCCAGAGGCCAAAGCCAAACAAAGCTTCAGGAAAAGGCCTCAACTCTGGTGCGATGGGCCGGTGCAGCGCTGCTACTCTGAAAAACAACAGGAAACACATGTGCGGCGCTCGATACAGTCAGAGACCTGCAGCCTCACAGCTACAGACAGAGAACTCCCAGAACTGAGGCCTGACCCGACCCGGACGGTTCCCACTGACACTTCCTTATCCGCTACATTAGGCCAGAGGTCGGCGCAGCGGGACAGACACAGTGATATCAGCGCTGAGCTCAACTTCAGGAAGCGACCCTGGACAGAGATGGAAGAAGAGGAGGAAGCCATGATGTTTTTATTCACAGATACTGTTCCATGTCCCTGTGATGTTGTGATAGTTACATAACAAAGCTCTGCTGCAGCACTAAAGATCAGCACATGTCTTGGGGAATACCCAAATCAAATATGTCACCTAATGTCCCATCTCAGTCTGTCATATTATTAACTAGAACAAACTCACAAATCACTCAAAATACACAGCGTTGAACTGTTTTTCAAAGATGTAAATCCTTCGTAGTGTTATTATGGGAAACTCAGCACTTATTGAATTGATAAAAGTTGGACAAAGCAATTGGGATTAATGGTTATACAGCATCACCTGGGTCTCATTTTGTAACGTCTATCATTTAGTCCTGTTTGTTCTGAAGACAAAGACCAGATTATTAAAGGAGCCTGAAATGGAGTGTCAGCTGAGAACTGTTTGAAACCTTGTCATCCTCACACAAGACTTTAACTCCAAACATCCACTGCCACGTCTTTATCTGTGTCTCCTCTGGACCCACTATTTGTCAGAAGTCAGACACAAACTCTGAAATAGTTTAGTCTAAGTTTAAGAAGCAATAATCAGTCTGTAGACTATTACAACTCATGGACACATCACCAGTGACCCAGTTTAGTCTCTTCAGAGTTCATTTTAACTGACCCTAACCCTTTTACTGACAAATGTTTCTATTAATTACAGTATAATATTCACATGAAGGTACTAAATAACACTGTAACCTGAAGTCCCCAGAGCCTCGTTCAGATTAGAGCTGAATATTTGGGTGAGGTAGAGTTCGAAGACAGATTGATCTTAGATGGGACTGGATCCAGAAGTGGGCATGACTCAGCCAATATATCTCAATTCGGTGCGGCGCTGTTCACCCCGGTCAAGCTGTCAACACCTCCCTTATCTGTGTTCCCACAACAAGAATGAGATGAAGTGGACGTCAGAGCTGCACTTTGGAGATATAAATCATCTTATGTCTAACCGCGCACCCACCAGTCCCACTGCTCAACAAACCAAGACCAACTGTACAGTTTTAGGAAGTATGTGAATAATGAGGCTGATTTGAGACTGTCACTCGGTTGTGACCATATAATGTAATAGATGTTATTGACTCATTGGGGGGTTTTGTTGAACTACAAACATAGAAACAAATCAGCAAACAATGAGCATTTTAAACGGATCAAGAGCCACCTGCAAAATAGATCAGTGGTGTTTACCTTTGTTGGTCCTCCAGTCCCCTCTCTTCTTCGTGGGTCCCAAACTGTATTGTACTGTACTGTATTGTACTGTACTGTACTGTACTGTACTGTACTGTACTGTACTGTACTGTACTGGGCCAGTGGCTCAGGGGTAGAGCAGGTGGTTCAATAACAGGAAGGTTGGTGGTTCAATCAGTTCATACTGTTGCCTGTGCCTCTTGTGTCAGTGGCTCTGGTTTATGAATGCGAATGCGTGAGTGTGTTTGGTCGAGGTCGGCGAGGCCATAGTCACATCTCTGTCAGTCTGCCCCAGGGCAGCTGTACAGAGGTAACTTACCACCACAGTGTATGACAGTGGAGTGAATAAATAATGGAGTTTGAGTGCCTTGAAAAGTGCTTTGTCCATTATTATTATAAGTAACAGACTGTCCCATTTCCTTTTTTCTTTTGAAAAGAAGACAGATGCTTGTTCATGTCACAGGCTAAATTCATTGTTTCATGTTGCCACATCATTAAATTAAGAGTGTATCCAAATCAAGTCCTGGTCTTTGTTACATAAACTAGAACATGAACAGACAATAACTTCCAGAAGTGGACCGGTCACACTGGTGCTGTTAGTACACTAGTTACACTCACCTTAAATAAAGTGGACAATACGTTTGAAAATAATGCTCCAGGTCTTGTTGAAGCATATTTTTTCTCATTTTCTTCTTCTTTGTTCTACTTTAGAGCCTACATATTTCATGTATTTATTAGGGAAGGATTAGTAGCACATGTTCTGGATATTGGAGATATATTAGTGAGTATTGTTGGAGAAACAATGCCTGGATTCCAGTAATACAACATTTAAATCCTTGTCGTTAAACCAAAGACAGACTCATGCATCACACCCTCATAAAAATGCATAACACTGATACAAATCATGCAACAATCCTCATAAGTTATTGAGTTCAATCCTACGCTGCTCCCAGAGATCGAGGTTGTTTG
This sequence comes from Rhyacichthys aspro, assembly GCA_036850595.1. Classification (NCBI taxonomy): domain Eukaryota; kingdom Metazoa; phylum Chordata; class Actinopteri; order Gobiiformes; family Rhyacichthyidae; genus Rhyacichthys; species Rhyacichthys aspro. The sequence continues at coordinate 19,079,378 of CM072162.1, read as the reverse complement.
GATCAGTGAGATTTATCTGACTTTTTTTCTGTAGATCCTGGATAAGTGACATGGAAAAGTGTTGATTTATTTAAAAACAAATCACTTAATTCAAGCTGTGAGTGTGGAGCGTGACTTTGTGAAGTGAAATACGTTCGAATGATTTTCTTTCTCATTGCCTTCTGTTCACTTTTGGCACTGAGCTCCGAGGCAAAGCTATTCCGATACTAATGAAAATAAATACAGGCCTTGGGAATCTGCATCTTATCCAAGAGCTATTCATCTATGAAGCAACCTCGTCTTATATAAGAGTCCTTCTATTTGGATTGGCTTCACATCACAGTTTATTTGACTTGATTTCCCTAAATAGGTCCCTCATTAGGTTGTGTAAGGCCTCAGTGGACAGTGCTCAGTGGGTGAACACGGGTGAGCGAATAGTCAGAGGGGAGTTTGGAAGATTCAGGTTCTAACTTTATTTGTCCAAGAGGGGAAATTGTTTGGCTGCGAGGAGTTATAATAACATTACATAATACTGGACAATAACTAAAGCGATGTGCTGAAAAGAAGCAGTGAAAGACAAATCAGTGCTGTCACTGACACCATTATCTGCTTTGTCATCGGCAGCTGCATCATTTAACCAGAAAAAAATAAAGCAACCTTACTTTTGGGATGCAGCTGTGGCGCAGCAATGTGAAATATACACAGATTCTTATCTCACGGAAGAATGTTCAGAGGTAAGCTGCTCCATCTCATCCCATAATACGACTTGAAGCATTAATGAAGGGTGTCCTGGTTTGACTGGCTTAAGTACACAACTTTACTTCTTGTACTCTGTTGATTAACTTTAACAGCACGATGGGTAACACTTTCACCAAGTAACAAGATCCCAAACTTGAACCCTGGCCGGGGTATTAAAAGTCTTTTGTAGTTGTGAAGTATTTTTACTCAATATTTAGTTACTCAATCTCTAAATTTGCTTTTTTTTTCTTTAGCTTGAGAAAGATTTTGAGTACCTGGCCCACCTTTACCTTGTCTATAAGTATTTGTTATGATTGAAAAAAGTAGAACATTGTGGCTGTAGGTGGTGGATATGTCAAACAAAGAAAGACATGTGCAGGTTTGTTACAGTAAAAAAGGCTAATAACTCCTTTTGTTAATTGTCTTATGTTTCCAAGACACATTTGCCTTTCAGGGGATGAATTTCTGTGTAGGACTCATAAATAAATGTCTTGTCTGCTTTTTAATTAGAGACAGCATGGCAATGGAAACACAAATCAGGCTTTCCACATGCTTCACAAATCTAAAGACTCAACAAGGAAGGTTTGTCAGTTCTTTTCTTTACAGTTTATAATAAGCTTTAATGTGTTCGTGGTTAGAACAAATCACAATGTTTTTGGATCCACTTAATGAAGCCTTTATGGATAAATCACTGGTAGGTAGTGTCATGCTGTTCTCTGCCCTCTCCATTTGTAACATAACTGCTGTTAAATAAAAACAAAAGGTGCAAATAAATTAGAATCTGTAAAATGGAGAAAGTGAATAAAGGCAGTATGAGGTGGCCTCAGAGGTTATAGGAAACAGATAAAAGGAAATGAGAAAAAGGCCAGGCAAGAAAGAAACTGCACTAACATTGCTGTGAAACCAGTCATCCTGCCCTGTTTCCCTCCAGATCTGATTCATCAAACTGAATCATCCAAAGTCTGCAGATAAGACGTCTGTCTGGAAGCAGCGGTACCAGACACCGCAGCCCAGGCTCAGCCAGAGCCACAGCCTCTGGAGAGCAGCCTGGGAGCCAAGGCCAGGGCTCTGACAACCATCCAGCACTGAAACCTGCAAGAGAAAAAAAGGACATACCAGATACTCTCATCCTGGTTGTCTTTTGTCCCAAAAAAATATCCCCAAGGATGCACAATGGGGCATTTGTCCTAAAACAAAACCATGAAAAATATGCCAAATCTGATTCTACTAAAGAACAATACCTTGTCAAAAAAGTGGTGTACAAATACATCAGGTGAGTTCAATAAATATATATCTTTACATACATCAGACTAAATAATATGAATTCAAACTGTGATTATGAACAAGAAGAAAGGTCAATAGGTCAAATTGATGAAACAGGCTGATTAAGTCTTGGTTTAGTTTTAGTTTGTTCTGCTTTTACGTTTTTATTCCTGCAATAATATGCACAAACTTCTTCACAATCTCTGTTTGAATCTTTTTGTCTAAATTTTGCTGTTGAGTCTGAAAAACAGCCCTGCATGTTATGTCTTTGCTCAAACTGTGGGTTTTCCACAATATTAGAATAGTTTTCAGCTATGTGCACACCATTACCATCTAATTTCATGTTTCTGGGAGAGGGAGCTGTGTCACATTAATGTTGAGCTCCATCAGAGGTTGAATTTATCAAAATAAAACCCTTGGATGCAAAAGCTCAAGTGAACTCTGGAATTGCAGAAAAGCATGTCGAGGTATTTGGCAACATCTGAGTAACACTGAAACCAATGGCTTTTAGAGCTGCAGAATAGACCATTGTCTGTTTTCACACAAGCCTTCAGACTTTAATGATGGCCTCGGTTTGGATCGTTTGAGCGCACCTGAGTAAAATATCTCCCAAACAAGCTCCTTATGGTCGACGGTGTCAGGAAACGACAAGAAACTAGAGCCTTAGAGGAGGCCTTCCCATGACTCACTGTATCACAGAATAGTTTTGCAGATACTTGGCCCCAAAGTCTTTCTGTGGTCGGTACATCCAAAATAAATGTGGTGCTGCGGTTAAGTGAAATAAAAAACCAAGAGCTTTAGTGATGATTTATTCAGAGAGATTTCACACGTTGCAGACACAACAACTGCTCCGTCGATAAAAGGGCCACGCAGCGTGACCTAACGACCTACGCAGAGCCACCATCATGTAAAGTCCCGGGTCGGCTCTTAGTAACACACTCAAACAGGTGCGTTTTGGGGGGAGTGTGAGAATCCCCCGACAATGGTGAGAGATCGCTAACACCACAGGCTTAATGTATGTTTCCAAGGTCAGCGTTTTCTCCCACACGTCTCGTCTGCTGAATGCCCCTCTGTGAGGCTCGGGCCCGGTCTCGCTGTCCATCCGGATGCCGACGCGATTAATACGGGGATACTGCGGTGGGATTCTCCAGTGGCCGGTGTGACATTTCAGGATTAGTCATGATGGCCGATAGAATGAGCGTCTGCTAATTGCATTATCAATGGACGGTACTGTCTGCTCTGAACGCCCACTCACGTTGGAGGAATTCCTGTTTCCACTCTCCCATACTGCAAGTTCATCCATCATCGCGACAAGAGGCAGATAACTTTGAGTTCATATTTAGGACCTTTGCAAAGCGGAGGGCAGGTTTTTTTTTTACAATGTATTTATAATAAGACAAACCACAACTGTGCAAAGTCAAGCACAACAATAGAGAGCTTGAAAATATTACCAGATGATGTTTATGTGAATCCCAGATACAGAAAATCATCCAGTTCCCATCGAGATAATGTGAAAACAACCTGATTCCACATGTTCTCTTGTTTTATATAATGATTTAAGAGCTTGTCCCAACACAGAGTACACAGGTTGAGGCAGGGGATGGGACATAAACACTCTTCTGTTGGGGTTAAGTTTACTCATACAATGACAGAAATTTTAAAGGTGAAGTGAGTAGTTTTTGGAGCCATTGTGGATTGCAGTACCTCACACTCGGTCACAAAACTTGTACAGCTGCACACATCAGGGATTTGTCAAGCACCTTGTTCGTGCTTCCAGTGTGTTTCTGGGTCTATGGCGGTGGGTAAAGACAAGTATAAAGACCTAATCCTCAGGGGATCAGCGACAGAGATGGAAACTGGTGGACAGTGAGAACTATGTGGACTGTGAGATCCTCTTCTAAGCCTTAGTGATTGTGGGATAAGACAAAGGTCTGCCAAGGCGTCTTAGAGCAGAACGAGGAAGCATGTTAAAACCAGTGTGAAAAAAACACCCTCATCTTCTGCCCCTTTCTCAACATCTGCAGCCACTCAGAGTTTCCATGTTCTGCTTGATGAGCCACAACACATGTTAGGTCTGAGAAACGCTTACACAAACACACAACAAAATGACGGCGGCGGGCTCAAGTGTGTGTCTGCGTTTGTGTACATTGGAGGCAGGGGAGAGATGTTCTTGGCCGCGGCACAATCAGGAATCAGACGAGCCCCTTGCCAAGGACAAGTTTAACTCTATTCTGCTTATTTTTGGCAGCAGCGAACCGAGTAAATCACAAGGCTGCTTTATTGGCAATTGCTGAGAAGCTGCCACGGGCCGCAGCCCAGCTCCGATCTGCTCGCTACGTCAACAAGGCGCCGCGCCGTTTGGGGGTCAGGGGTCAAACAGAAACACAGCTTTGGGCCAGAGCAGGGCACTGGAGACCAATGGAAAATAAAGTCTGAATGGGCAGGAATAAAATGGCAACTGTTTTGGATTAATAATAAGGAGTGATAGACCAAACTGTGACTTGAAGGAAGGTCTTTAACACATTCACTCTGATCCAATCCCTTCAAGGGTTAGGGTTAGACATTTAAAGGCAAAGTCTATCAGGCAAAATGGCAAAGACTCCACGAGTTGTAAAAAGTTTGCTTTCTGTGTCAATAAATTGGACGGTATCTGAAACCATAAACAGCAAATTAAATGTTCTTAGTAAAATACGATGAGAGTTGATTGCTTGGCTGCAGCTCTAATTGTGGCCTGAGATCTGTTGTTTAGTGAGATTTAACAGAAAGAGTGACGTTCATTATGTTTACTATAGTTAATGCTATAATGTTGTTTTTCTGAATGTTGAAATGGGGTGCCCTTTAGAAGACAAACCATAATTGACGACAGTGAACAGCCCCTTTCACATCGACGAGGCTCCACACTAGTTCTGGAACATAATTGCAAAATGACAATATGTCTCCACCCAAAATCACTTCAGAACCCGAGAAGTTCTTTACCAGAAAGACTCTCTCTCTCTCTTTCTTGTCTCCTTCTTGCAAACTCTGGTGTAATCTTGTTTTCTAATTAAGTGCTCTTTTTGCCAAGTTTTGTTGTTACACATCACTTTTTTTTACTGACTGAGCTGTTTACAGGTAGTATCAAGGATTTGGACCCTCTTGTTGTCTCTAAATGGGTGCAACACCACTGATACAAACTCACGTGGGACTGTTTCAGCTCAATATGTATCTGATATAAGATGTGTGGAAAGTTGTGCTGATCTGCCAAGATATATGTTCTCACGAGATGGTAGCGTGCCCAAGCATGAGCCAGAAGCATGAGGTTTATGAAAGAGGGGTTATTCTTCCTTTCCTTTAAAAACGTCATATTCTGTCTTTGAGGCTTTGTCTTTTATGGTAAAAACGTACATAGTGTTACTTTAATGTCAGGCTGTTGGCTCTCACTTCACATAAACAGCACTTTTTACACACTATTGGCCTGTTTCGTAAATTCTTATCATCCACGGTGGATAGCTACATTTGGACAAGGATAATACTTAAAAAAACACACACCTACTTGTTGATGTTGTACAGCTGTGGATGGGCACAGCTTGGTCAATATGAATAAGAGACTGGGGTAATTTCAGTGAATGTTAAACTCAGATAAAGGGGAGTATGATTTTGATCTCAAATTCTTGTTAAACAGCTTGATGGGATTGTTGAAGCCTGATCAGTGCAATCAAGTTCTGGTCATTTTGCTCACATCTGGCATCACGCTGGTAATTTGTGGTCCACTAATGGTTCTTGAATACCTCTGACCATGCTTTAAAGAACAATTTAAATCTGTCATGAGCAGTGATTCCTAAACATCAGGCCAAGGCCCAAAGGTGGGTTTCTATGAATTTCATCTGTGTTTATTTCGTTTTTTTAGAAAGTCTGAAGCAGGTTTGAAAAAGGAAAAAGACAATACCCTCCACAAAGATGGCCATGAGTTTAATTTTCAGGAATCACCTTTTTGTGAGTCTAACATTTAAAAATATAGATTGATTACTCGTTTGTTGATGACAGTATGTTGTAGGGAGGTTTTGGACACGGGTGATGACACTGTCCACTGAGTATCATTGGAGAGGATTAGACGGAGGATGATCCGGGGCTGACACTGTGGACAGCTGTGGTGGGTCGGGTGGTCCGCAGGCCTGGGAACCAAAGTCCTCATCTAAACACTCAATAATGTCATTTAAAGTGTGAGAAAAGTGTAACCAGTGCCAACTTCGAGACATTATTGTGTCTGGGAATGCAACATGTGGTCCGGGACGCTTTGGGTTTGAACCGGCCTCAGCTGGAGTCGAGTGTCTGCAGTGTCACCGCTGTTGTCCGTGTTACTCTGAAACCAAAAGTGGTCCCTGGGGAGCACTGGCCGACCGCTGCTCGCTGAGTGCCACTGAGGGCTATGTGTGGAATGTAAGTGAGCGATGAGGAACGTGAGAAAACTTGGTCAAATCCCAGAGGTTCACTTTGACCGTGGCGTGGGGTAAAACACACCAGAGGCCAGACCGTAACTCTCAGACGCACTCCTGACACTGACCAGACGATCCCGTGTCGTAAACATATGGGCACTGTTACACATTTTCTGGTCTGCTGGCAGTTTTTATTTCCATTTCGAGCTCACATTGCTCTGTGTTGTAAATGTCAAAGTCACTTTACAACATGCTCCACCTGAAAGGTACACAGATTACTTTTAAGCTATGTTTCACACAATTTAGTAACAGAAAAAAACCACTAAAGGAGAAGTAATGTTGAGAAAATAGCTCATGATCCCTGATGGAAACTGTAAGAACTATTAGACTGGTAGATACTGTTTTAATGTTCCAATATTTTCACATCTAGGAGTCAAAACCAGACCGTCTCATTTAATTCAACAACTACTAATTGTTATTTTGATTTCCAACAACATCATGAAGCTAATACAAACTAAGGTAAGTAACTTCTTATTAAATAGCTAATTGGTATTGAATGATATTGTTACAAGCATCATTTACCACAGTAATTAAATTTTAGTCTGAACACAAAAAAAGTTATATGATGGCATATCAGATTAGTTAAATTATTAAAGGATTTTCCAGTGTCCTTTTTCCAAAATGAGTACTTACAATTTAAAACTCACTGATAATGATTACTGATACGCATACATAGATTTCAGTGTCATGTACATATTTAAAGAGACTTCAGTGTTTGAGGGAGTCGAATGAGAACAAGAAACAAATTACCAAAGGCTGTGAGTACTGTGAGTACTGGTATCAGTATCTGGACAAGCCTTAATGTAGTACTAGTAACCTACAGGTGGAAAAAAGCTTTTGAACACCCTTAAAATTTTACACAATCTCAAATATCATCATGAAATGTTGTGAAAACATTTTTTTTTGTCTTTTTTGTTTTGTTTTTTATGGTGTGGCTGCATTAAACACAAACAAATACAAATTATATATTTTTTTGTTTATTGTTTATAAGAAAAACTAAATACAATAAATTCTTGACAGTTTCAATATGCCAGTTTTCAACATTGTCAGTATCAAAGTCAACAAACAACAGAGAATGTGTTTCAAAACTGAACAAAAAATAAAGTAAAAACTTTTTCCACTACTGTATTTTTTAAAAGCAATGTTCAATTGTGATTTATTCCAAATAAACGTCTATGACATGAAAAAGTTCTATTATAAGTTTTTTCTATTGGTCCAAACAATGACCGTCTCTTTTGCTGAAACAAAGATTTGCTGTTTTGGACCAAATGAAGATGTAGCTGACATTTTACATCTGACATTTTAGTTTAGTAAAAGCGGAAAGTCCCAAAGTCTGAACCAAAAAAGCAGCAGTACAATTGTTTGTAGTCTTCTCTCTTTGTGTCCCCTCCATTTTGCCTCAGATCAGATAATGTTTGTTTTCCATACAATTCAAAATCCATATGTTGCTGTAACGCAGATGTAGTTGCTCAAGGTAGTTCATCACATCTTCCTCCAATAAATAACCATCCATTTTGGCATTTGTCCACACACCATTTGTCTTACCCATATCTGTGCTAATAATATAAATCTGTCAGTGACTTTCTGTGTGTCATGTGGTAAGCAAGACCAAAGACACTTGAGATGCAGAGGAGAAAGTCACATTTCAAACCACATCTGAATGAGGCTTGGATCGTCTCGAGTGAAATTTATGTCCTCTGCAAAGTGTATACAATATGCATATGCCAAAAAACAGATTTGAGCTGGCGGCCTGAAAACCCAAAACGTGAGATTTAGAAGCTAGCCTTGTATCTTTATTAGCCTGGCTCCAAAATGTTCATTCTCGCGCAGCCAAAGGTTTTAAATGAGTGCTATATCTTTACATGAGAGGACCCCGAGGATGTTCATGCCAAGAAAAAGTTACAACATTCAAATCCCCATAAAAGTGCAATTCTGTCAGCTTTAGATTTGTGTTTGTATAGAAAGTGATCGTACAGATAGAAAGTGTTATTTGGACAGCTGTAAAGCAATGGGGCCTTGTTTTTCCCCGAGTAGAGCCAGGCTAAATGTTTTTGCCTGACCTTGTTTTTATGTTCACTTCGCTCTAAGTGAACATACAGACATGAGTTGTATCATCTGTTCTCATGTAACACCCACAAAAGTCAATAAGCTAATCCTCTTAAGTGAAATAGCGTCAGTGTTTGCTTCTTCATTCATAAAGGTGAGTAGCTGCAACACTGATAATAAAACCATCTGCCTTGTCATCTTTATGTAATCCAAGCTATGCCAGTTGTTGTTTAAGCTATGTACTTATTTCAGTTTTCAAAGCAGGGTTGATTACATTTTTAATTATTGCAGTGTTTTTGCTTGTTAAGCTCAGGTTTGCTCACTACTTTGTACACTTGATGACCAGATGACCCACTTTTGTGCAAGACTGAGAAGATTTCCAACATAAATCATCCATTCCACAAATTGTGCCCAGAAGACCTCTCCAGGAAGGTGTCCAAACAATGCCCCAGCCACCTCAGCTCCTCTCGATGTGTAGGAGCAGCAGCTCTATCCAACTCCTCCCGAATGACCGAGCTCCTCACCCTATTTCTAAGCGCCCAGATACCGTGCAGAGGAAACACATTTTGGCCGCTTGTGTCTGAGATCCTGGCCATCGTTCATCAATGCAACTTTGGAAAGGACTTCATGTGTTGGAGGGAAGTCACACACATGTAAGACCGGGCGCCTGATAAATTCTGATCGAGCGAATGGACTGAATAACAGCCATGCGCTTGACGTCACTCGGTCAGTTTTTGAAAAGAGCCGAGTGGGCCTCAGTTTATAATTGCTAATCATAGATTCGTCACTTAGCAACGGCAACAAAAACACAAGTGTTGCGGAACAAATTATTCGAGGTGATTCAGTGAAATTCATAAAAGACGGACACGTAGCCTTGGACGCTGAACGTTTGAGTCATGCTGCTTCAGGGAAAGTGGTTCTGAAGAGACAGCTTTAATGCAGTCCACCGTGACACACACACGAGCCCATTAGCATACTCAATCAATTACCCACATTAAACACAGATGAATATTTATACTCTATTCTTAGATGTTTTCGCACGTCTCAGTCTCACACACAGACATTTTATAGAATACATCACAAAACAAGTGAACAGCCCTCTCACCCTTATGTCCACATATTTGCCCCCGACAAAAGGAAACAGGAAAATATGTCGCCAACAGGAACATGGTGCATGTTTTAGTGACAATTTGCATATTGCCCATGAACTCTCTTCTTTCTAACACACTGTCATTGTGAAAGGACTTATTTAACCTTTAGACCACATCCAACTCCTGATGGTTACTAAAGGAAAACAAAACAGCATCTTTCACAACCAGAAACCATTTGTGTGGTGAGATCAGCGCCTTGTGAGCTAATTACAAATTACTGTAGATGTTGAACAAATGCTGCAATTATTGAACATTAAAGTGTTTACTGTGATCTATTTTGGCAACAGACCTTGCTACAAACATCAGCAAAAAGATACAGGCCCAGCACAGAAAAGAAAAAATATTCTAAATTGATATTTCCCATTTATAAGTGAGCATGCTAGTTACACACTTTAGATACTGATGGACTAAGTTCTCCTTAAGAACACTATGTTGGCTGCAGTTTTTTTTCCATTAGCAATTGAAGCAAGAATGTAGAAGCCTTCACCTATTTTTGGATAGCCTTGTGTTATTGTACAGTATGCACTTGTGGACTGTCTATAATGGTGACCTTAATGTAGGTTTTGTGGCTGTAGTAATGTATGTGCTAATCCCATCAGGCCAGATCTCACTTTAACAGTGTTTGATAAAGAAGCACATGCCCTAAGAGGATGCACGTACAACTTTAGTGTCTCTGTGTTCTTATGTGTGGCACTCTGTCAGTCCTCACATGATTTAGTCCTGGTGACATTTAGCTTGTAACCTTTTGTCACAGTGTGGAGCAGCTGAATGAATACTGAGGCACTCACTGACAGCACGCACACGTAGACAGTCAGTTGCTGTTTGCAGAAATCATTTTTATCCACTTGCAGAACTTCCAAAATACACACACAGCTCACATTGTTTCTAAACAGTATTGGGTCAAGGGGTCAAAGGCAGCTAACGCTAAAATAGGCCCAGTTGGATGTTTAAAAGGCCTATAAGCAGGACTGTATATGTTTTGCTTGCTGTAATTAAAATGTTTTTCAAAGACTAAAGCTCAAAACTACTGACCTTTACTAAAATAAGCTTTAGCTCAGTGTTGGGGTCATCCAGGGTCTGGTAATGGCTCCCGAGGTGGATGTTTAATGACTGGGAGGAGGCTTTGGACACAGGACTTCTTCAAAAGCCAGAATAAAGTGCAACAGCTCAATGGGGCAACATAACAACCCAAATATAATGATTCCTGGGAGAAGCAGCATTTGCCTGTGGTTCTATTATAAAACGCTGTATTACTAAAACGTAAATAAAGTTAACTTTGCAGAATATTAGCAAACATAAAGTCCAACAATAAAGAATGAGTCCCAACCTAAAATGAACTCAACATTGTAAAAACATATCTCAACTGAACACAAGGCATTTAACAGCCCCACAAGTTCCATGCAACAATTTTATAACCAATTAAATGGTATTTTCAGATATTATTAGTACAAATGGCATTTCATACTCACATTTTTTCCCAACAACTCATGCTGAGATTAACCAGAACCTTACCATAAACAGGTCTTAACGCTCACATTTAATTATCATTAGTGTGACCAAGATTTCCTTCAGTGACAGTGGAAACAGACATCGTCCCCATAACATCAGCGGAGCAGGGCCACACTCTGACACATAAACAGATCTGTGTTTAGTAGTGGTGCCTTTACTGCTCCCTGTGGATACGGTCCCTTTATTAGTGGCCCGTCGCCCGCTGGCTGCCTTTAAACCTGGCAGCGTTCGACCGAGCCCCAGAGCGCCGACCGAACCACCTATAAATGTGATGATTGTTGCCCTGCGCTTTCCCCTGCGGCGTGTAAAAAAACAACCAATGACCTCCCCACGTCCCACCCTGGCACCCGCTTCAGGATCCCACCGGCCCCAGGATGGCTCCCACAAGCCCCCCTCGCCCACACTTAACTTTAATCTCAGCAACGTTATTGAGAATTCAATAAAAACAACATTCGCTGGATCTTTCACCCAAATTATAGGGTTGTGCATGGGACAGAGGAGGGGGGTGGTGGTGAGGAGTGGGGAGAGGAGGGGGTACACAGGCTTGAACCCTGAGTTATGACCACAAACTGGCCGCTAATGGAACCAACTCACACTCCTCTATGATTTGTGAAGGGTTAGGGGTCACTCCACAGCTCTCCCAGTGCCTCGCTGTGAATCCAAGAAGCTCGTAACGTGACCATTTATTTTCCCCGTCCTTCACTTGGCTTCCTTTTCCCCAAAAAACACGGCCCATTCTCGTTTCGGGATCCTCAGAGGAACAGGATGATTCATGGAGTGTGAAAACAGATTTTTAATTCACAGCTCTACACCGCTTTGAGATAAATTCCCCCTTTTCTTTCTGAAATTAGAGTTTGGAGCCATTAGCCGTAAAAATAATCACCACATAACTTTTAACAAGGAATATCAAAGCCAGGGTCGTAAAAGTCTGTTCACATCTGCAGCAAAGGCCTGTGGGTGGAGATGTGTAGGTTTGATTTGGACAAAAGTTCATATGTTATCTATGAGTTACAATAACACTGCAGTAAGTGATGAATGCTTTTATAAACCCTCCATTAGTGAGACTACAGCATTTTTCTCTTTTGTTTGAATTTTATTTCATTATCAGGTTTCGTAAAATAACTTATAATATTTAGATGATGAAAATAAAATTATGGTTCACGGCAAACCATGTTTCCATCTGAGGTTATTATATTAAACATTGTCTAAATAAGCATAACATTTGTCTTTCATTAATAGGTTTGTTCAGGGTTTGTAACTTAGTGAGCTCTCAGTGACTCTAGATAACAGATGAACATTGGAAAAGTATGTGGTAATAGAGTAAGAGAAGGTCAAAGTGAAGAAATGTGTTGCTGGGACAACTTTTAATAAAAGTGTGTAAATGAACACACCTTGAAAGTAAAGCCCTCGATCAATCAGAGCTCACAAAAGAATGGAGTAAGCCAGAATAAACCTGGATTTTGACTTTTATTCACTCACTTTTGTATCTGCAGAACATGGAGCTCAGGGTCAGGTTTGTTTACTTCTGTATATGATGCATTATCTATGTGTACATTGTGTTATAATTTTCAATTCCCAGTGGTTGCTCAAAATAAAATAAATGACATGAAATATTTGGAGTGATATAGAATGTAGGCTGAACCCAAACTATGTTATTGTTTTCTTGTGTTGAATCGTTGTCTGTTTTGGAGCGGGTTGCCATATCTGCACCTTTTTCGTGTGTAGTCTGTAGATCTAGTAGCTGCAGTGTTTACATTGCTTCTACTGGCCAAGTATTCAACATCTTGGGGAATCCATTTTTTTAAGTGTCATTTAAATAGCCCCCAAGCAAGGTTGCCTCAGACATTTCTTGCAATCTCTGTAGCCATTGGCACAACCAGTATTTACCACTGAAAGGACCACTGCCATTTTATCCGACTCAACAGCCAAAGCAAGAGCTAAAATTGGACAACAAGGACACTGAGTACACAAGAATATCCTACAGAGAGCTCAAATACTTTCTACACTCTTGTATTTTTGGCAATGAATGTCCAAAATTGTAACTATTGACCCCCACTGAATCCAGCATTGACTCAGGGTTGGCTTGTCCACGGTCCAGTGACATGTCTCCCTGGTGGAGGTTTAATGACTGGGTGGAGGCTGTGAGTCCTTGGACCTGGGTCTTCTTCACAGGCCAGAAGAACTTTCAATAGCTCAACAGGGAAACATAAGAAGACCCTAAAGTGTAATGATTCCTGTGAGAAGCTGTTTAGCCGGTGCACATAAGATAAAATGATTAGTTATGAAAGATGTGAGACCATAAATGTATGAATCCATGGTACATATACGACTTGGATGTAGTCAGTCTATGCTACAGTGACGCCATCCCTCCTCTTCTCTCCATTTGACCTGAAGCCAGCCACTGAGAGCCGCCAGCTGTTTCTTATTTTTCTTTGCCCCCCCCTCGTTCCTCCATCCATCGCCTCCTTCAGCCTTTGCTCCATCAACACTCCTTCCATCCAAACATGCAGCGCTGCCCCCCTCTGCACGGGACGTTCAGCTCTTACCTGACGTCCGATCGCACACAGGAAGGGTGGAGGTATTCAGGACTCACGCGATTGGACGTCAGCAGCCCATTTGGATGTGGTTTGATTGACTTGGCTCAGGATACTTAGTTTTGAAGATTGGGCTCTGATTATTGTGAATGTGCTGCAATTTAATGTATGTTTATGAGCAAATGTTTTCCAAACCCATTTCAAATCCACTTAAAACTCCTATATTTTCCCAATTTTTTCTTGTTGTTTGAGGAAATGATATGTGTATTCTTCAAATAAACGGTCTGCAAAGTCTTCAAGTCAGAGTCAGATGCATCAGTTTTCCACTAAATCTGAACTAATACGAGATCCTGAGAGGGCTCATTGAATGTTCAGCCTGTTTTTTGTTACACAGTGATGTTGATAAGTCCCACAATCCACCTCTAAGTATTGAATTATACTGCACCAAGCGAATCAAACTGGAAATCTGTGCTCAGTGTTAAATTAATTAAACTGGTCACAAATCAAAATAGACTTTTCCATGAGACTCTGAGGCCCCTAATACACACTGCACCCAAGACTTAAAGGCATATTAATCATGGATATAAACACATTTACTAATCCTTTACCACTGAGAAAGACAATTACTTGTGGCACAATAAAAGACATAAGGTACATTTGCAAAAAGACATGACCACCATTTCAAATCCTTATAAAACATGTTTTTAATGTGTGTCAATACATGCCAAAAAAACAAACAAAAAAAAAACAAAACTTTTTTTCCAAAGACAGAGCAAATAAATATGTACAAAAAATGCTATTTTCACAATTTTCACTTTATATTCACTTCCTGGTTTGCCTTTACCCTGTTGCAGCAACTTACACAAAGACAGTAGTACCAATAGTTTTATTTTATTATATGAATTTTAAGTTAAATGGTAAGTTTTGGTATCATATTATTACATTGCACATTGTGAGGTGCTTCTACTGTAACAGACCCAGTGGTTCTGAAACCGTGGGACTTTTTCAATAAGAAATTACATTCATAATTTTCATAAAAGGAAAAAAATGTCAAATTGTAAGTAGCTTAAAAGATCTAGACTTCTATATTTTACAGACAGCTGACCATGCTGTGACCAATTAGTTACTGAAATAAAAAACTCTCCTTAGTGGTATTCCTACTGCAAATAATTAAAGTAAATAGCTCCTGTAAATTGCAGCCTCAGTAGATGTCCTCACATTACACCGAGCCTGTCCCCTCTATCACTTACCATCTGGGCCCAAAATAGAAACGACCTAGACCTAAATATTTTCCCTTTTCGGACAGGAGATGATTGAACGATTCCTGAAATTCAAACTTGTCAAAATAAACCTGAGGAAATATGCATTGATGTTTGTATGTGTCCAAAGTAAATGAGAAACTCTGATGCAAACACAACCACAAAAAGCATCTTTGTTCTACGTCTATCTGCACAGGACCCAAGATAAACAAGCATTCTTCAGGGGCAGATGAAAGAGCCCTGGGGTGATTGTGAGGGGGGTGGGGGGTGATAATATCTCACCCTAATTATGAGGGTGAGATAGAGCAGGTTTTAGGCGGGGGCTGGTGCACTTGTCTTCTGCAGATACCAAGAAAAGTCCTTTCAGATAGAGCATGGTGCAGTTATCAGTGAGGACATGGGCACCTCTGAATCTCCAAAACACATATCAAAGTGAATGAGGATCTCTATGACAACTGTGTAGCGCTGTTTTGTCAGTACAGCTGCAAAGAAAAACAGTGTATCTCGGAAAATGTGTTCACGTCATTTGAAAATAGGCCTGAATCCTATTTTGATCTGTTTTGTTTTCGCACATGTATAACATCTCTACAAAGGAAGCCATCATTGTTAACTATGAAGTGCTCCATTAAATTATACACATTTCTGAAGTAATAATAAACGCTAGGATTATATTTTTTTGTTTTTGTGTACTCAAACATTCTGCATTTGTGAGCCGATCAGTTTCCTTTTGATTAATGATTGGTACTTTCCCCCACAGAGAGTTCACTTTGGCCGTCGTTTGGAAATCACTTATAATGTGTTTAGCTCATAAAAAAAAAGGAGAAAATAAGGCTGGATGTTCTTTTCAGGAATGTGTAAACCACAGCTGGTCCACAGATGATGCAAACTACTGTCGACACGCTGACGGATAAGAAGTTTAAACTGTGTTGTGAAATGAGTTTATTAAAGCACTTTTACTGGAGGTGATGCAGATGCTTCTGTTTCGTTCAGGTTGATTTGTCCGAGTCAGAGTCCACGGTCTGATGGCTTTAATGAATTACCTGGACCTTAATCTGACAAATATTAGTGTGCACCATGCATATATTTAAAAATGAGAGCAATGACATTAGAAAAGTGAATTCACCGAGACCACCTTCATACTACATTTAAATTGGTCATTTTCTTTTCTATCTGGACACATTTTTAGCTCATCTGATGTTTTCATGTGTCTTGATGCTTCCTAACCTTCTCAATTTCTTGCTTCACATGCAAACCTTCAACCAGCTTGTGACTGCTCTTTTCCAACAAAACAAAACAAAAAAACTCTTTCAATACCTTTGTCTTTTTTCAGTGTGAGCCAGGACCATATCATTCACACCTCAACAGAGTTCTGGGCACGTGTGACCCAGCTGAGCTCCAAAAGCTTCTTCAGGACACATTCAATCCATTTGCAGTAAAGCCACTTAAGAAGAAATCACTCTGTCCAGATTTTAATGCCAGCTCTGAAGATGATCTAAGAGTAGATACATCACATGCTGCAAGTATAAAATACACTGCTGCTGCACAAAAACGAATAAAATGCTTGGTTGTGTTTGTTGCAACATTTCAAAAATAGAGTAGTTTAAAGCTACAAATTAAAAACCATACTCTCACGAACTACACAAATTAAACTAAAGAGAAAACAGATGATAAAGCAACTTTCATTTGGCATTTGCTCTTTCTATGTGATTTCTCCTCATGCAAGTATGACAGACCTGATAAACTAAGATCCACTTCATATCTGGTGATAAAATGAAGGCAGCAGTTTTTTGTCACCAAGTTTGCACATGTCAATAGTGTCATTGTTCCTTCAACTAACTTTAATCCTTTCATTTTTTTATATTATAAACTGATGCCATTCTTTCTGATTAAGATACTCTGGATTCAGTAAGATCTGAAAAGGCAGGAACTAAACAGAGTGCACAAAAAATTGACTTTTTTTGTTGGTTTCGATTTAGCACATGTTACATCCAGACATTTATCAGCTTTTCAGACTGTGCCAGGTGGCCTTTTTGGAAGAATATCAAATACAAACACACTACAAGAAATCCTGATGTTTTCTCAATGATTTATACCATTTATTTTAAGATCATTTTTCTTTTACAGTCCTGACCTTTATAAAATCCTTAATCTGGTTGAAAGCATGGCTCAGCTGCGGTTATCAGCCACGTCTTAATGATAAACACTCACTTCTGGAGAGAGGTAAATGTGGAACAGTTGCTATAACCGTGCCACAGCCCAGGGCCTAATAAATCACAAACGGGCCAATCCCTTACTGTAAAACACTCCGGGGCACACTGTAAAAAAGACTAATCAAGCAGCGAGGGTGTGTGCCGGCCAAAGGGATGAATGGAAGATAAGACCCAAATATCTGAGGCCTGTGTTTACTTTAAGAGTGAGCTGCGCTGGTTGCCGTCCCGAACAGCTGAGAACCATCGTACAAAAGGTCAACAGGCCACGGCGGAGAGTAGCTTACATCATATACAATAAAAGCAGGAATGCTCTCAATCTGGCTCCGTCTTTGTCTAAATCTGTTTCTCCATCTTGTTTTTTTCTCTTTCCATCAGTTTGGTTTTCTCTCGTTTTCTCCGTCGTTCCCTCGCTCCGCAGGGATTTAACGTGGATCAGCGTGGGCCGCGTCGGCCAATCAGAGCCGGCCTGGGGTCCTTTGTGCCGAACGCCAATGTGTTTTTTGAGTTATGTGTACTCAGCGGACCGCAGAGTCTAAACACACGCATGCACGCAAGAACACACACATTATTATTACGAGCCGCAGATTCTCCTCGTATTCTGTGTTTCGTTCAAAAGCCCATCATTTAAGCGTCATTTTGAACTTATAGTCAAGCCTTTAATATGTAATCAGCCTACACATTTCTTACCACATTATTTGTTTTGCTTCTAACATGTCCGTCTTAAACCATTGTCTATTTTTACAGTTTCTTTCCACACACAGTTTCCTAATAATATGACTTTTTCAACAATGGAAGTAAAAATAAATGAAGAAGATCATGAAAGGTTTGCAAATCTTGACTCTTCTTGTTGGTGTTTTTCATCTGAATAAATATATCTGAAATGAATGACTCCAATAAAACCATTTGTAGATAGCAATTTAGTCTCAACCCATATTTTCCACAAGAATTATCTTATCTTAGCTTATCTCGCTCTTATTTTTTGTTTTTTTTACTTTGTCACTTCATCATAATCTAAAGTGCTTGTTTGCAGAGTAACAGAATTAAGAGCCAATCACTCATTGTAATGCTATTCCACACCGGATCAAGGAGGATTAGAGCTCATCATTTACTCAACACCTATTGTTATAGTGTTTTAATAAGTCAGTTATAGATCAAAATGTTCACCTGAGGCAGTGGATCTCCAAACACTATAACAATCCATGCACAGTCACTTACTCACTTACAACACGACGCATTGCATGTATTTCTTTTGACCACTATTACATTTTAATTGGGTGTGGTTCCCTTTGACTGGATCCCCTGGAGTTTCTGGAGACAGCTCTGCTCGTATATGGCACTTAATTCAATATAAACATGTATTTTTCTTAGGATTTACAGCAAAAACAGAAAGTAGACAGACATAAAACATGGGGAGAGGTGGATGGATGACACAGAGCAATTACACTGAGCTGAAACCACTGCACTTGAACCACCGGGGCGTCCTGTGTTGCAGCCTTGTGGAATTGGCCTGGCCTTTTTGTATTTCGAGACAGGAAGCTCAATCTGATCCCTCGACTCATAGGAAATACATATTCCCGCCAAGTGTGAACAGACTGACTATAGCTGGATACAACTGGATCACACAGAGGGGAAAAAAAACCCACTCCACCCTCACTCAATCCACTGTCCACTTTCTGCTCCTTTCAAAGTAAGTGTGCAGTTACACTTTATGGGATCTGAGCTATGAATCACTCTATTTTCCCAGAAACACTCTGCTTTATATAAAATGTTATTTACGTTTCAGATGTCAAGACATCCTGATCTGCGGCTGAAAACGAATGAACTAAAAGATGCCCCCTGACACTTCGTTTTGTTCCTTCGCATGTGGAGTACACTAAACTAAACCTCTGATTTGTTTTGGGCTTGGACCAATAGATTAAGAAAGCAGGATCTAAAGCGGTGGTATTTTCCTTTTCCTATAGTGCGCCTCTCTTTACACGCTCTGCTGCTTCTTTCAGGCGGTGATTGCTGTCTGTTTTTAGGAGCCCGTCGATAGCTCTCTGGTTGAAGGGGACTGTGATGCTTTACAGATGTTTGTGGCTAGGTTTCCAATGAACAGATAAAACAAGCTCCACAAACAGGCTTCATCTCACTGACATATATTCACACCACTCATCTCTGAGAGTTTTCATTCTGCTTTTACTTTTTGAAGTAGTTCCAAATAGACTCTTTAGGAAATCCATGACATAATACATTTTTATTAAGGATGTGTTGTTATTAAGACACCTTCTCGTCACCAGTGGCCACTCATGGTACTGCAGCTAAATATAAATCTAAATATAAATCAAAATTAGGGCACAAATCCAGCTCAAATCTCTCTTCTGGCCTCGATGTCTGCAGGTTGTTCTGGTTGTCTGTTTATAAGCTATGAAAACTGGCAGATGTTGATTGAAAATGTGTGTTCTAAAGAAAGATGTAAAACTTAAAATGCACAGTTAACTGCTTTTGCAAAGTTAGACAAGTTCCCATTTCTCATCCTTTAGTTTCTCTGCTCACAGCTTTCAACACTAGTGCAATCAACTGTTATTTTAGAAACTTGACGAATTGAACGAATTCTTGAAAGTCTAGTCTTCAAAAACTTACTAAAGAAAATTCAGATGACAAAACTTGTAAAAGCATTTCAATATAAGTGGAAATTGTCATGTTTTACAGTAACTAACTAAGATCTCAGACTGTCAGTCGACCTACAACTTTCAAAATATCATTATCAATATTGTTCTGTTAATCCGGGGTAAAAAATAACTTTAAATCTTTGTTAAAGTCACCACATTTGTTGGTCAGAATGGATCACATGAAAAAGGACAAAGGATGAATCACAAAAATCATGCACAAAGACTTTAGGGAATCTGCTTTGTATAAAAACCAGGTGAAACAACATGTTTTTTTTAATTAGATTTTATTTGATTCTAACTTTTTATAACTTCGTTGATACACACTCTACACTGTCTGTCCTTAACATTAGCACAATAGCATTGCATCAAGCTTTTTAACAGTGTTTTTATTGGTTTACAACAAGGAGCCTCTTTAATTCTGCCTTTTACTTCTTTTACCAACTTTTTGCAATTATACAAATGATATTAGCTATAAGCCACTGTTAAAAGAAGGCTGTAAATATGCATGACTTCACTATAAAATGTTCATATTTTACTTCTAGTTTATGGAAATGTTATAGAATCGCTCTACAGAGGTATTATTGTCTTTGCCAAAGTGTATTATCTTCCTCACAAGCAGGAACCAACAAGTCTGTATTTATTAACAGAACTAATCCTTTGGAAATCCCACATAATTCGTCATAAATCCTTTATAGCCTCTTTATAAACACTCCAAAACCTTTACCTCATGCATTGCCTCATCAAGGATCTGCATTTCTAACAACCATAGACAAAAGATGGACAACACCCAGCGCTCACTGATCAGAGACCAGCAAGTGCCATTTGGGTCACTGTGTTACAAAACAAATGTGCTTTTTGTTTGTCCACTGCCTAAATATTGGAACAGGGTTTTATTAGTATATGACTGTTTGATTTTTTTATTTTCATGGGCCATAACTCTTGAAAATTGTTGCACTTATTATTATTATTTTGGCATATTCATGAGTCTGAAGCCCTGCGAGGATCTGGCGTTAAAAGTAAAAGTTCTGATTCTCTACTATTCCTTGAGTAAGAAATTATTCAGTGAAAGACGAGTTATATTATAAGACGATTAAACTGGGCCATATCTATTTTCACTGCATTCATTTCTTAAAATCCGTGGGCTACAAGACCAAGGATCAAACTGAGAGTGAGAGTGTTACAGACCTTTCTAACAATAGATTTTTAATAATTAATGTTTCTTTTAAATGAGGCAGACTCCTCCCTCTCACCTTTTGTATGCTCTTAGCCAATCTCAACGTCCCACCTCTACCTCTCAGCCAATCATCTCTCAGTTGTCCAAATTCAAAGTGCGCTCTCTTTTTCCTGCTATGTGCCAAAACATGTCTCTCCTGTCAGCATCTGCAGCTCATCCTCTGTCATTTTCCATTTCTCCTCCAATCTGGCTTAAAAATCCACACTGTCCTCCCCCTGCAGCTTATCACATGATGCATCCCCTGCTTTGACCTGAGCTCTAAAGTGAAGTTCTTCTCTGTGTTGCTGTTATCTGTTGTCACTCCTGGCTTTAGGTTTCATCAGGTCTGGGATCAGATCACTCAGGTTGGATAAAAAAGGCCAGGTCTGAACAGTGCTGTTGTATTTTTCAAACCAAATACAGACAGATTTGTGGAGCATTAATAGGTTTTGCGAGACATGTGCAAATGCCATCCACCGCTAAATCAAAGTATACAGAGAAACAACCACAGAAAGTTCAAATGTCATTTCACTTTTGCAGACTTTGATGAAACCAAATGTAACAGAATGAATAAAGATCCTGTCGTGACAAGGACATTAAATGCTTTGTACCTTTGAAATATTTTAAATACTGCTCTTGTGTGATAAACTGAGCGTCCCAATGATGGATCCCTGGGGTACTCCATGTGCAAACTTTGCCGGTGTATTTCAACTAAATTATCTATCAATGGCAGATTTAAATGATACAGCACTGAAATACATAAAGCTAAGTGCTGAGCCAGAGACGTCAGCTGTGACAGATGAGTCCCAGGAGTCACCTTTGCTCCAAACCGAGGGGACTCCCACTTCTCCAACATCTGGATTAACAGACGAGCTCAGTTATTGGAAAGGCTTGGGGGCTTACACAACAGTTCATCCTGCAAATACGCTCCAGTTTTTCAGCTTTGTCTTCGCTCCGAGGTGTCTCTTGCCCCATTTACCACACCTTCAATGTGTGGCTAATAAACAAACACTGATTACACAAGTTCAGACATGTTTGGAGTTTTGCAATCAGTGTTAACAGACTCGCACTAAAACAAAAGTTCACTCTGTTTTTAAGCAACAGTTTAGAGTAATGCCGTCTAATAAAACTTTTATTCAGGATATTTTTGCAGATATACATTATAGACACATTATTATTGATAGAAAGTAAACATTTAGCAAAAATAACAATAGTAACAGCAAAACATTTACAGATTGATATGATTTGGAGCCATAGTAGAGTATTTTTTGTAAAGTTCAAGGTAAAAACGCACAATATTCTAGTCGTATGGTTTCAAAACAGTAGTAAAAGTGAGGTTCACAGCCCTTCACTGCAGCTGCTGTAGGTCTGGAGTAAATTCTTAGGCTCAACGCCAGCCAACAATCCAAACAGATCTCAGGTCAGGCACGTAGCAGCTTCAGTCGTCACAGGCTTTTTGTTGTGAAGTCATTTTGAAACAAGTCTCTGAATGGCTTGATCCGCCTGGCTTTTTGTTAGAATAGAAGAAGGAGACCATGGGACCGGTCAGATTTTCAAGGACTGAACTGAGCTCCATCTCATCTGGCCAATCAGAGCAGAGTGTTCTTAGAAGGGAGACTTGAGGACATAGGGGTTAAGAAGTCTGTTTTTCAAGCGAGCCAACAGTGTACAGACGAATTAATTAGACCAAAAATGACTTTTTATCAAAATGTTTAGTGAATTTTTTCTCTATTATTGCAGGATCATAAAGAAAAAAGCTGATTAGAGCATGAATATCATTGCTGTCTGTTTGTAAAAGGCCTGTGTCACTGAAATAGACAGCCCCAAACAACAGTCAGGATTATTTTCGGTTATTCAGACTAAAGATAGATTCAGGTAATTCCAGAAAGATGGGAGAAAATGAATGCAGCTGCCATATGCATATCATCGTTCATCGAGGGCATTTTCTGTTTAAAGGTTAAAAAACAACAGAGCACATTAACAAGCAAGACTGACAAAATAAATGAGTGTGAACTGTATTGTTTACTGCTGATGTAAGTATATAAAAGTGTATTCATAAGTGCTCCATACTATTTATAAAAGTCCCTAATATGCCGTATTAAACGGGCCGTAATAAACCCAACTAAGTTATATTATTGTTAGTTGAAAAGGACTGTGATCTGCTAAAACACTCAGAGATATTATTGCTACAAAAATGTCAGAAATTTGCAGAACTGTACCACAACATTTTCTCTGGCCTCTTACCTGTTTCCAGCATTTTAACAGTGTGGTATTAAGAACCAGATACACCTTCAGTTGTACCTCTCTGTTTGTTCACGGCGTTATTTCAAGTCTCACTGCAGCTTTAAATTAAAATTTCAAACGCCCAGTAGTCATTATCAGTTTCCTACAGCCTCAAAGGGTCCTAACACAAACGCAGGGGTCCGGGCCGTGCACCTGATTTGTGTCTGAGGAAGGTGGTTACTGGAATAGCACTTGGTTGAAGTTGTGCATTACTGTCTTTATTTGAAGAGGCCGCAGGGAGTGTTTGACGTAGGCTGGCGCTTCAACAGAGAGCTGCAATGAGAACCAGACTTGCGCGAGGACAGTGAAGCGGCAGGGGCCAAGAAAGAGAAAAGAGTGTTCAAGAGAATCTGATTTCTGACACGTCTTTATGGTTGCAATTTAAAACCACACTGCCTACAACTGGTTAAAAGACTTCAAACTGTACAAGGCTCAGTGCAGCGGTAGGAAGATTAAACCATCAGAACTTGAAAAGGGAATTTTGGCAAGGGTTTATTAAGACAAGGAGAAACACTAAAAGGCAGAAGAAATTGGGTCAGTTAAACCGTAAGTCATTAGTTTGGCTTTGTGAAGCATCCCTAAGTTATTTCCATGAGTGCGTGCATCCAAGAGGGACACATTCATGTCCCGGGGTCCTGTACAGGCTTGACTTCCTGCTTTCCAAACAAATGAATGGAGTGTGAAAAGAGCATCTGGAAAAATGAGACGTGATCCAAAGATGCTGAGATATTTATCATTTATTTAACCATGAAGCTTTCTGTTTCTATGGTTGTGTCCACAGAGCGATCCCTCCCTTACAACAAATGTCAGAAATAATTAGTCCGCCGTTACATGTGGCGAAAATATTAAAGAGGGCGGTCAGAAGTGAGGACACAAATTGAAAAGGACGCGAAAAGTATGAGAGTGAGGTTGAATATTGTTCCTTAACCTGCTCTGAGCGGCAGGTTAGGTGAGGTTTACGCAATTAAAACATCTCGAATGGTGTCACGTCAAGTTGCCAGCCGCCAAAAAGTTCAACAGACTGTCTTTCAAATGACTGTCTAATAGTTCTGGCACTCACTGTATTGTTATATGTGGCAAATCCCACCCATCTGGCAAAGAGGCACAGCCAACATAAATCATAGAAATTATCGTCAAAAATGACTTGGCTCAGTTGTCAAGGCCGTGATGGGAAAAGAGGATGGAAACTAAAAGAGCTATTCTCCGTTCAGCGAGGCTCTAGCTCCCCCGGCGGCTGAAACTCCTCGAAGGCATCCTGTATCCGTTTGTCATGTTCTTATCTGACAGCCATTAAGAACTAATAGAGAGCAGATGCCCTGGAGATGGAGAGCAAACCAAAACGTCAACCCGTACCCGTCCTGTAAAGAGACATACATCTGCAGCATCTATACGATCAACTAATTACATAACACATGCCCGACTGGCTCTGCAACACTTTCATCAAGACAGATTCATGACAGATGAAAACAAACTAAGTCATCAGTTTTACTGCAGCACATGTGTACATCCAGGAAACCTGAAGCACACATTATGAAACCTAAATATTAGAAAGCCTATGTGCAGAAAGCCAAACCAAACCAGCTTTTTCTATTTGTGTCTTACAGTGTATAAACTGATGTGTATTTAAAGTGCTAAACTGGTGTTGTAGATGGTATATATAGTTAGTGTGCAGCCTGTAGTAGATAAAAGTATCCATAGATGAACAGTCCAGGCTGAGAAGAAGTGTACATTTGTGAATGATTGGACTGTGATGTCGGGAAAAAGTACATTTTAAACAAAAAAGAACGTAAGAACTGTGCACTACACTAAATAGGTGCTGTTTAGAGTGTTCCGTAATGTCCATGAAATATCACCCAGGATAATAGCTAAAAAAAAGCTAATACACATACTATATTTACATAAGAATCACATAAAAACCCCAGGGTTTCTCTTCTATTAACTGCACAAACAGCAGCCACTACGAGCATGTCCTGATCTGAGCCAGTGTTGGTTATGAGCACTGACTGAGGATTAGCCCTTTTGTGCACATGGTTTTCAGTGGTGATGGAGGTAAGAAGGATCTGCAAAGAAAAACATTCAGAAGGAAGAAATTGAAAGGTCACAACACCTCACAACCCTTACTACAAGCATGCTTTTTATCTCTGCAAACAACTAACAATGTTATGCACTATGCCTTGAGAAGATGCAGACAGGTTTATTAGTAATTAAATGTTTTTTGTTTGGGTTTTTGTTTTTTGGGGGTTTTTTTTGCTTGTAGACCCCAAAAACTAGTTGATCTGTGAATGAGGGGAATGGGTGGCAGCATTAGGGGGTCCTTTCTTTGGCTGTAATGACTACTCTGTAACTTTCTGGTTCAATGCTTCCTGCCTCAGAAATAATCTGAGGTCATCTTTCAATATTGTTCTTATAAATCATACATCAACTGAAGATTTCCATTCAGATACAAGAGTAACATTAGCTCACGTAGGTTTAATCAGTCACACGTTGAGATGCGGTAATGCAGAGTTGGGGAAATGGAATAACTATTAGCCGAATGTCTTGGGAGAGTAACGCCTAAAAAGTGCTGTGGACAACCATGGGCCAAGAATAGACAGGAGCAGGGAGAGGACAGAGATGAGGAAAATGTGCAGTGTCACTGGGACCAAACCATTCTTTATCTGCCAAAACAAACGGAGGGAGGAGATAGAGCGGGACTGAAAGACGGGCCAGGAATTCAACAGATGAGAGAAAAAGGGAAAAAGAAGAGAGCACACATTAACACATTATAAGTACAAGAGTTCACATTATTAACCTACAGCTGCAGCTTTAGAGCATCCACAAGACCTGAGGCTGTTTGAGTTTGAAAATCCAAGGGTTTTGTTGTAGACAAAGACTTGTATACAACACTAGTTTGTTTTCTGTCTGACACTCTTTTGTGATTGTGATTCTTAAGTAAAAATATACAGTATTTTTGAGGAGCAGTAAATAACAAAACCATGTGACTTTGAGACTTGGCCTCATTAGATTCTAAAGAGTGTTATACATATTATACTAGATTAAATTTCTTTGCTCTGTAGTCCAATTGTCATAATAAAAAACTTTTTTTAATTTTTTAATTCAATGTTAACTTAGAGTTGCACATGTTTTGTACTTGTTGGGACACAAAGCAAGAGCCAGATACAATAAATCTCAGTTACTCTACTCTAAAGTTGGTGCTAATCTATGCTAGCCTCATTTTCAACAAAATATTTGGTATTCTTTCATTTTGGAATATGACTGTTTATCACAAAAAAATAAGTTTAAAATATTCCTCTCTCATTTTCACCTGAGTAAGAAGCTTAATTGTGTTGTAGAGTTTAACTACACCTTTTCGTTCGTTCCCAAACTGTTGGAACCACAGCCAAGAAGTTGCCAAAGTAGAATAGTATGGTACGTTTTTTGGGTTACTGCGTACCCCTTGAAAGCTCCTCTAATAATGTGCCATACAAACCCCTCCTGCCACTGCTGTAGTGGAAAAGTTTACAGTGAGTGAAAGTCAAGGCCAGTGGCACAATCTGAGACCAGACTCTGATGGTTTTTGTGATGCTGGGATGAGATTGGAGGTGAGGGGTCAGCTTGTGGAGAAAGGGCCGAGCTGCCATCAGTTTATGTGGAAACCATCATTGTTATGAGTACATTTTGTCCTCTGAGGTCATCGGCTGCTTCTCATGAGCGGGACTGCAGCCATCCCACTGCTCACTCCTCAGTGACACAGTAACACAGAAAGACACGGCCCTATTGGCAAACACCACCACAGCTTTCTCAGAAAAATCTATGAAAACTCTGACTTCATTTGCAAAAGGGGCCAGCACATTTTTATTACCATGGCTGGACAACTGGATCTTTCTGGAAAACATAAAAATCTCATATGCACTTACATTCAAAAAGACCTGGTACGTATAAAACCTCAGTCCGTACTTTGACGACGAAACATGATTACAACAATAACAATTCTGATGATAAAACATGAAGCGAGGACTGGCCAGAGAAGTGTTGAGGCTCTTTCAAAATAAAAGCGTTGAGGTGGTTGAATGAACGCCTCACTTCAGTCTTGGCTCACGTCGACTGATTGTATCTGCTTCAGGGTTTGGCGAACACTGATGGATCCTGTCACCGTTGGCAAACTGTGTCTCCACATGCACAGGCCCCAAACCGCTCCCAGGGCTTTCTGACACAAATCGACACAAGCAGCATCGAACAGTTCCACACACACCGTCTGCTCACACTGTTGTTGTTTGAGAGTTGAAGTGGCATTACTCAAAATCCCCAGTGAGACTTTATGTAAAAATCACACATAGCCACTTCCTGAAACCGTTATTAAGGCTACAACTCGCATTTATACGAGCTGTCAGGCGAGTTCTGGTCATTTCTGTGACACTGCACAACAAAACAAGAAGTACTGTTTGGAAAATTTACTGCAAACTCAGACCAGTTTCCTAAATGAATGCAAACGTCTGACACATAAGTTACATGTCTAGCACAGTGTGTGTCCATTTAAACACAGTGTACTTTAAGAAGTTTTAAGAAATGACATCTATATGCATGGCCTGAATACTACTGTTTTGAATGTGGGTATAAGTACCAATAATATAGAGCGTACACAGATTTAAGAGCCATGTTGATTTGTCAGTTTGCGTTACTTTTATCATCATTTACAGAAAAATAAGTTCAAACTGTGTTACATAAAGAAAAAAATGGGTCAAGGGATACTTGTATGGCAGCTTGTGAGGAGGACAAATGAGTACAAGAAACTACAATACTCTTAAGCATGAGTTGTTTTATATATATCTAGACAAATGTATTCATGTATAATACTGATTTTTTGTGCGTAATTTTATTTATACAATTTATGGTCACATTCAGCTCATTCAGTATAAAAACAAACTTAAATCTATGTGTAAAAGACACCGTGCCCAGACTGTATGTACCAAAAATGGAAGTCTCAATCATCGAAGAACTGCAGAAAACTGTGCAAACTCCGCTGTAGGTGAGTGAAAACCAGCCCAGACCTGCTCCAGGCCAGGATTATTAATACATGACTGGATCTGCTTTGTTTAATTAGACTGCTTTATCTGAAAGGCTCTGAGGCCAAAGCTCACTCTGCTCACTCATCAGTCATTTACGCTGAGCCAGGATCTTTACATGATTACACAAGAATATAGATGGCATTATTTAGGCTTTCTTTGTTTGTTAATGACACACAGCATCCTAAACAAGAGCTCTTTGTATTCACTATAATATACTCTTATCAAATATCTAAAAGATTCTGAATTCTGTTGTATGTCTCAATCTTATCCATTGTCAATGATTTAATTTTTTTTTTGAATGTACAGCTTTGCTTTTATGTGAATAAGCCCTGTGAGATTGATTTGCTTGTACGGTCTCCTTTGTGTCAACTGTAAAGATTTTTAACAGTTTTGTGTGGCTACAGTTGTGACTCATATAATTAAATGGGTGAAACACACCTTACAACCTCAATCACTAACTCTAGTTTGCAGTTGAAATGGGTGTCACAGTAGATATTTCTATCTTAGACCTTCAAATTTCAAGTCTATGAACAAGTGTCATATCATTTTCATAAAGGTTCAGTTTGTTTGTTATTATATTTACATTTGCTGTAGTTTAATGACTCTGTCACCAGTAAAACAACACACTGTTGACAATTCAGACACTAGTGGCCACTCATGGTACTGCAGCATTAAGACCCAAAACACCTCAGCTCTCAAATTGTTAAGATACTGTTGGCAGGTTAACATAATATGAGCATTTGTGCATAGCACCTGCCTTGATGGTGAAATAAATATCTTTTATGTATGATTCACTAATGTCATTTCATCTGAGTGGGATTACACAGAAGGAAAACACATCTCACATCAGTCTTTAGTCAGTCTGCCCCACAGCCCAAATAAAACCTCTCTCTTTTCATTGGTTTAAATGGACTGACTCGGTTTATCAATTTTAAATAAATGTGTCACTTTTGATGACAGACCATTTTGTACATTTGGCCTTTTGGCATCAGCAACAGTAATGTGTAAACATATATGTAAATGTAGTCAACTAGATTTGACAGGCTTAGGTTCTTTCGAGTTCAGCGAACAAAAACACTTAAAACCAAGTGGAAACAGGGTCAGAGTCTTTGTTTGCCATTAATATATAAAACACAACGTCCTGACAGTTATATTACTGGGCTCCAGAGCCGTACTATGGCAGGTTCTGATAAAAATGAGCAGCTCGTAAATTCACATCTTTCAGGAGCAGCAGAGTGTTGTGAAAGTTGTGTGGCCAGAGATGATTGACTGTGGCTTCAAGGGTCATTATTTTCTGGGTGAGTGGCTCTGTCGTTCGGAGGCGGGCTGTAAATCTGAGTCTGCCTCTAGGCTTTCTGGATGCAGCGCTGGAGTTTTGTATCGCTCGCTCATCAATCAGCTGTCCCTTTACAGCGTTGGTGTTTCTAATACTCGCCACTTGTGTGGAGTGGGATCAATGACCTCTGACCTTTTGTCACTGTGGCTTCAGAGGTTAACCATATGTCTGGAGACACTCAGATGGTGGTTTTCTAGTGAGTTCATTTCAGGCTACAGATGAGCGGTTTATTTACATAAATCACACTGTGAGGCATTCATTCATTTATTTACTTGTTTATTTTTTTTTAATTCATTTGATTTAACTTAATGGAGACAGACAGAATCAGAGGAGCATGAGCAAAGAGCAAAAGGCTGGATTTTAACCCTGATCATTTTCTTATCTGGTAAATGTTGTAACAGGTGAGTCACCAAGGAACTGTTGGAGAAGATTTTTTAATCTATAATAGATCAATAAATAAATAGACATTTTCACACATGTGTTATCCTCAAGACTTTATTCTGACTTTATTCTGCTGCACGTGTCTTTTTCCTGGACGATAATAATCTGGAAACCTCCCATTGTTTTATTCAGTGACTCTTCTTCATTTACAAATCAGTTTTGAGTCTGCTTCCATCATATTTACATTCATATATCAATAACAAACCATGGACTTAGGAGTTGTTTTCTATTGTAGCCCCAGAGTTAGGACTGAACTGGGGAAAGGCTTTTCAGTTCAGAGTAAACTGTGTGCTCCAGAAATGGTCGATCATGAAACTGGCACCGAGAGCGTTAAAATCCCTTTTTTTTTGGTTTAGTACATTTCTTTCCACTTCAGAGAATTGTTGTTCATAACCTTGAATACACAAACTCATATTATATTGACATTCATGCATTAAACATTCATGCATGTTAAATTCAAGGTTTAAGGCTCAAACTATTTATTTAGCCCTTCAGTAATTCACTTGTTCACTACATCTTCTCCTTACACAATGGGGAAAAAAAGTTTAATTACAAGATATTATTGACTGTTTGTAAAAGTGAACGAGGAGGTACGGAAGAGTAATATTATAATGTTGTTTATGTGGTGAGAACTCTTTCCATTATGCCATCCCTAAAGCCTGATAACATCATTTGAATTACTGAGACATTATGAAAAGCAAATCGAAATGTATGGATTTAGCTCTATTCAACAATTTATTCAATTCAATTCAATTCTCAATGCTCCTCAATTATCAGCTTTTTTCTTCACTGACATTAAGTTTGAGCTGTAAAAGATTTCACATATGAGTGAGTTGTTGTTTATTTTAAAAAGTGTTTCCTCCAAATGGCAAAAAGAGTTTATTCAATGTGACGTAGGAAATAATCAAGGCCACGTCAATGAAAACAGTGCGTCTGTGTGAATGTGGGAAGCCGGCGACAGCTTGGTGACAAACACTGTGTTCTTATTGTTTTGATAGAACATGACGAAAGTGTAATGTTGTTTTCTTGCTGCTGTGGAAAAATGAACGAGCTCAGTGGACTCCAGCTGCTTAGGTTTCCTCTCTCGCCCAACTCTCGCAGCACGACGTCTCTCATGCCATTGTGGCTGTGGCAGCTAACCCAAACTACACTTCCCCTGGCACCAGAGCTGTCCTGTGGGAGACGGGGCGGGGGCAGGTGGGGGCAGGTGAGGCAGGGGGCACTGGAGTCGGGCCTGTGCACCACTTCAGCATTACACAGCTGAGGGAGCAAAGACAAAAGGCAGCCATGTCTATATAAGTTCTGGATATATTCTAGTGATGGCTGCTGTGCTTCATGCTTCTAGCTTTACAGACTTAATGCTGACTATTTTACAGTCTGCTGACAGCCAAGTATGTGAGAGTTCAACGTGAAAGTTAAACATGTAGATTAGTTTCAAGCAAAAACACATTTGCCTTTAATGTAAGTGAGAGAAATACCTGATGGTCAAATGGTCCTGCGCTCAAGTTTAGAAACTCAAGCCTCCTGTTTTCCTCTCACATGGTTCATTTCTAAAACAGGACCTTTTTAAGCTTATTTTTGTCTATGTCTAGTCAAAAACAAACGGTGGAGCGTTACACTCATGAAAAGGTCATTTCACTCCAAACACTACAGGGAGGAACTATTTCTTTGCTCTTGTAGCACCTAGATCACAGTAAAACATGTTTAAGTATGTCTATCTAAAGGTGTAGTGTGTAATTTTTGGTGCAACACTGCTAATGCCTCACATGATAGCCCTGCACTGGGAATAGGTCTGTTTATTTAGGGAAAAAAAGCTGTTTAGTTCATGCAAAAGCCATCATGCAAAATTTCATGCTCAAAAAGAAGCATGAATGTGTTTCCCTTCCAGCAGTGCTCAGTTTGTGCACTCTGGTCCGGGATACAAAAATAAATGAAGTCTCTTTTCCAACATAAATGCAAATCCAATGAGGCAATTATTCAATACTGAATGAATAGGTTTGTGTACTACATCATTTTACACAATGAATGTTAAAATGCTGGTCTAATCGGCTCTGTTCATTGTGGTGCCATGATAGATCACTTTTGAATCTGGTGATAGATGGACCTAATCTATAAGCTGCCTCTGTTATACTTGGGTTCACTTCTTGTTCAATCAAAAGTATGAATCCGGTCCTGATTTCTGTCCCATTAAACTGTCACCTACGGTTCATAGGTTCCTATGTCATGCCTTGAGTTGACCTTTTCGGTGCTATTTTCA
Organism: Rhyacichthys aspro; assembly: GCA_036850595.1. Classification (NCBI taxonomy): domain Eukaryota; kingdom Metazoa; phylum Chordata; class Actinopteri; order Gobiiformes; family Rhyacichthyidae; genus Rhyacichthys; species Rhyacichthys aspro. Next base: position 19,046,991 of record CM072162.1, on the reverse strand, counting down.
GGTAATAAACTGAACAGAAATTGTTTAGTGAAGGCAGTGGTTCAAATGTGTTTGTTTGTCACTGGATCCTCTAATGACAGGCGTGAAGAGACGCACTTGTAGCTGTTTTACTGAAAGCGGATCAGCCGTGACACGAGTTAATGAGGCCTGCGTTTACACCCGGATCCTGGAGCCAACAGGTTTAAGTGTGTGTCGTTTGACTGAACTAAAAACCGTCAGCTCTCCACAACAGATCTAATGAGCTCACCTCAGGGGGTCTACAGGTAGCAATTACTGCCCACCTCACCCGACCCTGCCCCCTCCCATCGACCATGACCCCTCTTCCACCTCCCAAAGATCAGATTACACCCATCTGATAACAGTAAACACTGTGGTTAACAGAGGGAGGGTCCTGCAGCTCAGGGAGAGTCAGTGGAGACTCTCCCTGTCATTAATGTGTTATCTTCATTAATAATTTATCTTCAGGCAGAAAAAAACACTTAAACTTTTAAAGACCCTAAAAATGGCCTCATTAAATCATCAGCACATAAGATATGACATTTAAATGTCTAGCATTTAAAGTTGTGTTTTAAACCACACGCCCATGGAGACCAGATTGAAGCTGTGTAAAATAATACAAGATTTGTTGAATAATAATTGTACTCATATTTTATCTCTTAGATGCAGAGACAAGAAGGTTTTGCTTTCAAACAGCTCATAATGCGTGTAACAAATTGATAAAAGATCATAGATCTCTCATTTTTCAAACATTTCCATCTGATTCTTGTTTTCATGTGGGACACTGTGAAGCAGAGCGTGTAGGACAGGTCCATTTGAGGTGTTTTATATCTGCTTTATGTTAGCAAGGCTTTTATGTGATTTAGTAAAACAAATCAGATGTTTACCTGAACATTGTGGTTAAAAAAACAAATGTAAAATGATAGCATGCAGGACCTTTTAGGAGCTCTGAGTTTTCAGGATTTTTTTTTACCTCAGCACAATTTCAACTGTGTCCTTTTCAAATGGAGTATTTTTCCACAAATATAATATAAACTCCTGGCTCCAGTGAACCTGTATTTTTCCATCCCTGTGTAAAGAGGCTGAACAAATGGTTTAGGCATGTAGTTGATTTATTTATTTGTATATAAAGGAAGTGAGATTTCATCAAAAGTCAACACTAGTGACACACTGAAGACATTGCAGCCTGTTGTTTTCCTTGTACATGATTTGATTTGTGAGTTACTGCATCATGCATCCGTTCGATGTGACATCCAAACAGACAATCACAGAAACCAGATTTATTCACAACACATCGCTCCCAGCGTCTTATCTCCAGCGCTGACCACAAGCAGCGGCTGACTCCCTCTGTGCACAAACATGTGGTGCATCATCTGTCCAAACCGATGTGATCCTTATTGAAGATGACAGCTCCATCCAAAGCTTATCCCATTTAGGTTTATGGCTGCAGCAACAAAATAATGCAGTGGTTTTGTAAAGCTGTATATGGCACACTCATGTAGCATTTATCTTTGAGTCTGTAGAGTTACACTTAGCAGAGACTACGCATTTGGAATAAAATATAACTCATGAGGTACAAGTATATGGTGAGAGTTTCCTTCGAGGCTGTTCACAAGACAGCAGCATTCTTGAAAACTGGAGATAGGCACTAGGTTTCAGTTCAGCAGTGCAGTTTTTACCTTTAAATCCAACTAAATGTAACTCACCTGGTGGAAAACTAAGACTGAAGTAAAGTGAAAAATCGTTGTTAACAAACTAATCATATTGCCTAATACCATTGTTGTTGGTTTTATCAATTTGTTTTAGGTGGAAAATGAAAAAGCCATGTGCAAAGTGAGGCTTTAATGTCTTCATTTTGGCAAATACTGTTTTTTTTATATCATTTTAATACATGGGTTCCAAAACAGTCTAGAATCAGTGAACCACCAAAATGCTTGTATTGCCTATATTCACCAATTATTGCAAATGTTCTTTTCATGGCCACTATTCTGACTAATTGGATTAAATGTGCTAAATTCTCTCTTTCTACTTGTGCTGAAAACTTTCCTAAGAGACTATGCCTGAACCCACACTCACTAACAGAAGCAGTTTTAAAAGAGGAAAATTCATCATCCCAGTCCTTGACACTGGGGTTTATTTATACCCTTCCATTTGAATAAGTGTTTTTCCCTAACGCTAAAGTCATCTGAAGCAGAACACAGGTCCAGCTGAAGGAGAGAGTGCGTAAAAACAGTGAACGGCACATACCACAGTGACGGGCCATTTCCATAAAACCCACCGGAGTCCTGTGATCAGCTGCGAGACGGACGGGGCGCTCATCTGCTGCTACACCAGCGCTGACGGACGAACAGTGGACAATGAGATTCCTCCAACTCACCGCATCAGATCATCACCTGCAGAGATACCGGGACGTGCACAGACTCACTGTATCAGAGGCTTTCATCTCCCTGATAACCACACTCCTGATCTGTACAGTGTCCGTCTTAGGTTCAGACTTGTAGTGAAGACCACACTCACAGACACCGAGGCCAGACAAGACCGGGGGGTTTTCTAGGGACTGAGCGAGATACAGGAGAAAGCTAAAGGAATCAAGTAAATTATGGACGTTTTCTGACAAATGACAATAATGATGTGGGTATATAAACCAGCTGTGGTCTTATTGGTCTTGACTGAAAATTTTGTGACCTTATTTGTTTAAGACTGAGACTGAGAGTCCAAGATATGACCGAGACCTTTCAAAAGAGGGTTTAAGAAGTCTCAAGACCAAGAACCGTTATTTTAGTGAGTACTTTTGCAAAACTGTTTCCCCACAATACCAGCTGCTTTGGGCCTTCGATGGGGTATACTCTGGTCAGTTAATCAGAGGGACATTGACTGACAGACATTTTTTGCTCACATTCTTTTACTGTAGACAAAGATTCACCATTTTACTGATTGATTGATTGATCCCACTCTGACTCTGTGAACCCCTCCAATTGTAAATGTCATGTTATAGAAGAATAGAGACTTGAATGTGATAGAATAAAGACAAATGGGTTCTTCACCAGTTGCTGATTAAAGCGTATGGGTTGGAAATGGTCAAACAATTCCATTTAAAGATTGAGGACACCCATAAAAAATAAGTTCTGATTGAAGTCTGTTGTTTTCTGTTTTCTAAATTTCAAATAACCCCCTTAAAAGGATTATGTACAAACTCTAATGACAGATTATGATACTACTTCGGAATGTAAAAAGAAGTCTGAATATCTGAGTTGATTCTGAAGTTACAACATATAATCTACTGGTATAAAACCATTATGTCAAACTCTGTGGACTGGTGTGTCACATGACAAGCCAAATAACTACTGACAACAATTACAGTAACATTATGAGTTAAATACGTTACACAATTAGCCTTTCATGTGGCATAAGGTTTGATCAGAAAACCAAAATCTCCTCAACCCACAAGCTTTAGTCTCACCTGATCTGTGACAAAAAAAGGCCGACTGACCAATCAGAGCAGCCTGGGCTTAGAGGGTGAGGCTTAAAGACACAGACGGTTCCATAATCCTGTTGCAGTAAACCTATAAAATAAATAAATATGGAAACTTAGAGCCAATAAATAAGTGAAAAATAATTATTACGGTCAGACGACTTCCCTCTGAGGTCACTTCAGGTAAGCAGTAGCATCTCACAAAGACTTCTGTGTCTACTTCCAAAGATTAGTCATAACTTCTGACTGTCGGTCGCAGTAAACACAGGATTATTGAGGATTATTTTAAGAAGTTGCTGCATCTGCTATTAGTTTATTAGTTGCATGAAGGGAATGGGACAAAGGCGAGGGACACGAAGTTCTTTTTGCAGCCGGACTGCACATGGAGCTAGAAGACAGGCCGGCATCCCCTCGTAGGCATTTCTGCGGGCAGCCGGGGCTCTTTAGTGGTCAGCGCAGACGCACACACAGCGGCCTGGAAATATAAAGCCTTCATTAACACAGATGATTCAGCCCCTTTAACAGCAGCGTGTGAGGGCAACATCCACTCAAGTATCGCTCAGTGGAACAGGTTGTGACCCCGTCTATTTGCAAACAGCTCAGTTCTTTCCTGATTCGCTGCCAGGAGCTAATAGTATTATTTATATTACACTGGCTATTACTGCCGTCATTTCTCCTCGTGAGGATTAGCTGCAAATAATCACCAGAAATAAACAGCTCTTTGCGGGGTTGGAGTTTATGAGCGGACGTCTCTGAGGTCAGGGGTCACAGAGGGAGGCCATAGAGGTCAAAGTCAACACAGCAAACGCCATGTAATAGTAAAGAATGAACAATCGAAGCCACTGAACTTGTCTTTTACAAATAGAATAGAGGTGATGTTAGTCAATTTGTTGTGTTTATTGACTTAAAAAATAGTGGTCATTTTCTTGTCACCGATTCTTATTCTGTTTTGAATATGTGTCTTTAATTAATTCAATAGGGAGACAGAAAAAATGGCAGTGACAAGAAAAGACAGAGCAAATGGATGTGAACCAGGGCTCAATCACTGTTAAAACAAGTATAAATAAAAGGATTCTACTACAAAAATATGTTATTCTATCAAGTCAATACAGAAGTCTTTTAAAGTGCCTCATGAATCCAGTTAAGAGTCAAGACTTGAGTAAATGAAGTGTGTTTATTGCACATGAAACAAAAGAAAGTTCTGTTTCTTCTTGCTCTGGACGCTCTGTATCGCTTTCAAGATGGAAAAAGAACAAATTTGTCTCTTTTACACCACAACACCAGACTCTTGTGAATAAATGGCTAAACAGTTCACCTTCTTGCTGTGAGGCAGGCGTCCTACACCTCATCATAGTATTAATATCATTTACATTTTATTCACTCTATTTACTGTCTCTTTAATGTAAGTGTAACTCCTCACTGACAAACACGTTACTGGTTTGGACAAAGGGAAAGTCCCATTCCCCATTTTCACTCCTGTCTTTACTCCTGTGAGCCTAAAGTAAACAAGAGTGTTGGCTAAAAAGGGTTTAATTAAGAAGGCATCTCTTAATCCCTTAATAACATGTTAAACTGATAATGGTAAGTGAAGGGTTTTAGTATTATGTTCCTAATTAAAGGCTTTTGGTGCATTTTAAGGTTTCAGGTTCTTAATGCAGTATAAACAAAACGAACTGGGCTCGATACAAAGGTTGGAAATGAGACGTGGTTGCTTTGCTGCAGTGGTCTGATCCAGGTAGATGAATGATGAATCACACCTGCACAAGAATAATACAGACAGGTTAACACAACATTAGAGCTTGTGTTTTTATGTTACTATACATTCATCTGGCCCTATATAACTGTTTATCTTCTTTTACTTATGAAAATGTAATAAAGACATTGATACTATTCACTGGGACCAATTGAAAAACAAACTTTTCTTACAAGGCATTTAGTCATTGCTATTGGGTAACGTACGTACATTTTGGAAGCCATATTTTAATGCATGACCACTAAACATTTTGCAAATTAAAGTAAATTTATGATTAACAAAGCATCTAATTGTAATGTAGGTCACTAAAGTGGCTGTTCGGAAATATGTAAATATCATCAGTCTTGTCAAGCTCTAGTGTGTGATTTAAACAAAACACAAATGTCACTTTATTGAAAAAATAGGCAGAGGGTTACTTTTACAGGCCACTTTAAAGACAAGTTTGATTAAATTCATTAAAAAAGCACATTGACATATAAATGCATGCATCAAGTTACTTTTGGTTGTGATTTTATATGAAACATCCACACTTTATGCACTCATTCACTCACTGTTTAGTTGTATAATACCCTCCTGAGCCAAAACAAACCTTTAAATTAAAGTGTGTTGAAAATCTGCCCTCGGACCTGAAATGAGTTTAATATAATTAAGACGGACTATTTATGTGTTGAAAATCAAAATGAGAACAACTTGCTAGGAACAGCCACCATCTTTCACTGACGGGGCTTGTAGAGGACCCACTCTGCAACTGAAAGTATTACATTTGTTTTTAATTGAGACTATATTTCAAACAGAGGCCGGGCTGAAGTGGAGATGGCTGTTTGTGGAGATCTGTCTTTTCCTGCAGCTGTGGATTAAACCCAAACTCACTGGACTCTTTAATTAAATCTATACAATAAATAGTCTTCAGGTAACTTGAACACACACTTTGCCTGGGTGCTCACCTGAAGCATTCTGGGACATTGGAACAGCCTCCCTCCCCCAGCGTCTCTTGTTCCCCTCCACCTCCACCTCCACCTCCACCTCCACCCAAACCCTATTAAAACCCAGCTCCTGAAGGAAACACCCACTTCCTTCACATTCCTGAAGGATTTTCCATACAGAATAGTAAACAAACCTGGAACAAAGAGCGAGTCGGGGGGTCGAGGGGGGCGCACAGAAGTAAATGTTATTTCCTCGGTGTAGTAAATCAAACTAAAGGGCACGGACCAGAGGCAGGGGGGTAGTCTTTTGTGAGTGTGCCGAAGTGTTTACCGTCATCAGCAGCGAGACTGAGCCAACAAAGGCCCGCCGAAGACCCACACGGCCCTCCTCATCCTCCCTCTTACCTTTCCCAGCCGGCACACACAGCCTGGCACCGACCGGGAGGCGGAGTCAGGAAGGAGACTTATCAGCTTTCAGCATGGGAACCTCAGTGTTGTGCAGCGACTCGTGTCAAAACTGCGATTTGAACTTGATACCGAGGGAGTGCCCTGTGTACAGTATGTGTGTGTCTTTGAATGCAAGTGTACACGGATTTATCTTTGTTTTCCACTGTAAAGACCTTTTATTGAATGACTTTGTGAGGCTTTGCTTTAAGGCTGTGGGTAAACTTACACTCAGGAGGTAAGGAGCCATATGTGAATGTGATGTATAGACACAGTGTTAAACCACATGACAAATATTATAATAACATTTATAAAACATTTTCAGTTAAAAGTCAAGATAATCATTTTATCAAAAAATGGTTGACTTTCAAACTCAAATGAGGAATATGAATGTGAGAAAAACAACTATTTAATGACCTTGTAACATATTGTAATAGGACTTATCTGTGAAAAAAAGAGATCTTAAAGACATCAACTCGGCTTTATTATCAAAGATTTTAACAGATGAGAGTTTTCAGTCCTGAACGGGAGCTTTGGCCAATCACTGCTCACTTCTGAAAAAAGGAGCACTCTCATTGGTTGACAACAAGGAAGTAATGACTGTCGATTAAATAGGTCTTTTAACACAACAAAACAGAACATAAATAGAGAAAAGGGAAGCAATGTGAAACTCGCTGAACATTGGAGTAGGACGTGAAAGTTCATGGTAAGCTCTAAACTACAGTTTGATTTAATGTATTAGTATTTTGCAGAAGTTTTAAAAGAAAAGTGGTAGAGGTCCGTAAGCTGCTGTTGGAGGCGAGTCTGAGACAGGGACGGAATAAAGAAAATCAAGTAGTGCCACTTTAAGAAACTCAGAACTGGCCCATATTTGAAAATAGTTATTTTCTTATAAAAAAAAAATACAATTTAAACAATGAAGCAGTGGCAAGAGGTAATATAAAGAGTTAATCAACAAGCTATGTCGTTAAATTTTGTCATCCCATTGGAGAAAAGTAATCAGTGGGAGTGTGGGTCACAGGGTGATGGGACAGGGTCCGGGGTTGGTTTTGGATAACATTACGCAATTATAGAGACCCACTGGACAGGGTGAAATATCAAGTATGTGTGTGATCCCCTCTTGTAATGTAACCAGAAAGCTTATTTATGAATGTTTTGAGGTAAAAATCCCCCTGTAAGACTTCTGTTAAAGTATTGTGGTGTGGCCTGTAGCTGTAATTGTAAATCAATGTAATGTCCCTAAAACTCATGTGAACTCGACATGTATGTGTGTAAAAAGCCTGGTGGGACAGGAAGAGAAACAGCATGTCGTTAACTGACAAGTACAAACAGCCAGGCAGACAGTTAGCCCAGAAACACACAGCTAAACGGAAAGATCGATGATTGGCTCCGTCTCCGTGGGGCCGATACAAGGTGAACGTCTGATCTCTTATCCACTTCATGTTTGTCTGAGTCAGAGCCAGAGGAAGGATGCCAACAAACCCAGCGGCGACATTTAGCGCTTAACCCGTCGGAGCAGGTAAGCCCGAGGGTCACGTTGGTTGGCGCGCGGCTGCTGACTTATAAAAGCGCTGATTTGTTCACCGTCAGCCGTTTCCTGCGTTGGCACACACTCACAAAAAACCTGTGGGCTTCTAAAACAGCGGCTTCCTTCTTTAAAGGTCACTCCACTCAGAGCTGACAGTTTCAGAGGGCGTGTGAATTGGACGTCCACCTAGCGTCCAGAAACAATAAACCACAGCTCCAGACCCTAGACCTCCGAGCTGCAGAGAAACACAACCTCAGAGAAATGTCTTTGCTATTTCTTCAAATAACGCAAACATTAAGGATAATGTTTCAATAGCAAATTGTACATAAATAGTGGCAAATTTAAAAATACATCTTGTTTATAAGTGATTTGAGATTTAAGACGCAGACTGGGACAGAGAATGGGACATGAGTTTTAATCTTGACAGCAGAGTTACATTTGTCTTATAAAGTGATGAAGGACAAGTAATATGATGTAGCTTCAATAAACTTAGGGTTTATTAGTTATATTTTCAACCAAACATTGTTATTACTGCCTGTATCCCGTCAACTATTATCCAATCACAAGCGATTACGCAACAAAAAGGCTTTATGCCACACATGTCAAACTCAAGGCCCAGGGGCCAAATGCGGCCCTTTGCAATGTTTTCTGTGGCCCTTCAATACATTTAAAAGGTGATATTTTTGGCAGTTGATTTTATTCATTGAATTAGAAAATTGAATGTTTTAGATGGATTTGATTTTTTTCTACAAATCTGTTCAAATCTGACTAAAACTGGTCCAAATCCATCTAAAACCTGTTGAAATCTGACTAAAACCTGTTCAAATCCAACTAAAACCAGTTTCCATAAAAGGAGGAAATTATTGTTTGTGTGATAACTTTTGTAAAACTCAAATGAAGACGAAATCTCACATTCAAAATTTAATAAAAGCTTCTCAAATGCCACCATCTTTGGCCCCTAAAAGGATTCTTACTAACTTTTGCGGCCCCTCACCACTTTGAGTTTGACACCACTGCTTTATGCCATTCACAATGTTGAATAATAATATATAATAATTCAAGAGAACCATGTTAAAGCTAGCAGTAGGTAAGCTAGTGTATATTTGATGATTGATATTTGGTTTACTTAGATTACGAGTGAAACTATGCAACACATATATCTTATATATTTTATTAAGCCTTACTTATTCCTAATGACTTAGTCCCAGGTCATGTTTCCATAAATATCAGTAAGTCCCAACGGTTTATGTAATTGTGGTCTTTTGAAATCAGAGTTTTGCATGGAGGTGAATTGAAACACAAAATAAACAGGTCCAGATGTTTATTTTACTTTACTGTAACCTTTTTATAATGATTACCTTATTGACTACGTATGTGTTATTTAAGGATGCTGCAAAAGTGTCAATCCTATTTCTAGAATGTAATAAACGTGAACACGAGTACTTTCTTTAAATGTCGCCTAGTTACGTTTGATTCGAGAGACTTCATCGGCGTAAGGTCTCAAGGCGGGACGTGTGAATGTGACTCATCCCCTCTTCTTGTCCTGGGATGATGGCCTAGTACTTGTTCTGACAGCGTCCTCTTTGCTCAATCCCTTTGGCCCGTAGCTGCAGCGCTCCTGTCCCAGCTTGCACACAGGAATGCAGTATTGAGAAAGCGCCGCACCGCAAACCCTCCCAGCCATCCCACCCCATAATCACATCCAGCCTGTCATCCCCGTCCCGTCTCCAATCTCTCCCTCGCTGTTCGGGTTTTTTTTCTGCGCTCTGTGTAAATGACACGAACACACGCAGAAGACAAACACCCACACTCTCAGGACGAGCCTGTGACGCCCACGCGGCAGTTTGGAGACGAGAAGCTTGAGCTAAAGTCACACAAATGACAGCAGCAAATCGTGACTGAACGTCGGGTACAAACACATGTAAAACTGAAACATCTCCACACATTTAAATCATTTCTTTTGTGATGCACTCAAAGCCACACAATTAGCCATAACTTCAAATTGCCAAATGGAACAAGTTTATGAGCCTGTGGAACAGAGCATTTGAAATAAATACGGAGCAAATCAACAAAAACAGACTTTTAAAGCAATGGAGTAAACAAACAATGATCAGGTCTCATCACACGGGCCATAACACTGTGGTCGTGCATCAATGTCAAGGACTCAATGTACATTTGACCAATTGACAAGTGCTATAATAGCCCCCAGTGTTGTTCCCTGCACCTGCCCAGGAGTAAAATTAGAGGTGAGAATCATGGGGTCACTTCACAAAGCAACTGGAGATGCACTGCTCAAGATGACAATGACACACTGAGTCTTCAATAGGTGTAAGATTTGAAGTCAGCTGCTATATAACACAATAACTGTTTAACTATACACTGAAAAATGTTATTTACTGCTTTGTAGAGTTCCCCTACGTTGAATTTGTCTGAATTCAAACAATGTCCATTAAAAAGACTCAGTTTGGTCTCTCTTTCACACATCTGCCACTTCTCATCACCATTTCAGTGGAAAGATCAACGTGTCACTCCCATAAATGATGTTAATTTAAGTGTGGAAACAGTATGTGGTTAAGTTATAGCATGATACTGTTCGTTTTCAAGAAATAATTGTCATCCAAATGCAATAATTTTTCTTGAGTAGCACAAATAATCGTCTAAACGTTATTATCAAAACTGGAGCAGAAGGCTGATGAAATGGTCAGCCAAAAGTATCTTGTTTATCATTCTTTTAGAGACAGATGTGTCAAGAAGACGTTAAAATAAATAATACCCTTCTTTGTTGTGGCAGTCGACAAAATGACAGTTGTGCATCTGGCAGATCTGACTCGTGTTATGTAAGAGTCAATTATGAAACAACTGTCATTCAAAGCAGTAAATTATAAACCAATAAGACTGTATTATACCACAACACACTCTACGGGGATGATCTACAATGACAGTTGTACCAAATATAATCTCAGCACACAAGCATGGTGCTATATTTATTTTTATACCATTAAGAGACGTATGTAAAAGAGGACATAGGGTCACGTGTAGATAGCATTTGCATGTGTGGTGCACATTGAACTTTTGAAACCCTATCTCCAGTCTCTAATTCCTTAAGAGATCACTGTGGTTTTCACGCGGATGTTTGGGCCTCAGTCTCAGCCACAATAAGTTAATCATCCAAAAGATGAACATCTCCATTTGGCTGTGTCTCTGAACTTCTATCTGTTTATCTGTTTCCAACTGAGTGGCTCCTCATCTGCCCATCTCCACGCCTCCTTTTGTCTCTCCTCCCTTTCTTTTTCACTCTGTCTCAGAATATTTAATGCTCCAATATTTCCCCGGACAATCAAAAGTAGTATACAGCTAAATTACATGTGTACATAAGAACAGAGTTTGGATGGTGTGTGGAAGACCCCATTTCTTGTTATATTCTTGTTTTAAGCACTATAAGTCTTTATTGAATGTGCAATATCACGTAGCTGTGCAATAGAGGCAGAATGTGAATGGATGCTTGATTTTATATTTTATTTATACTTTTTTATAGCATTTTAAAACCTTTGACTGTCATTTGTCCCAAAGGATAGTATTCAGTTCTATTGTTTATGCATTTGCAATAGTAATAAAGATTTGGAGTAAAGGTTGTTATGTGCTATTTATCGTATTTTGTAGACTTTCTGAAGCCCTGCTAAGTTTAAGCAAATGTGGTTTGCTTAGGCATCTCTCTAAAAACACTTATTATGACCTAACTTCTTATCCCTATAAAATGGAAACGCTACATAGACACAACGTAGGCTTCATTCAAATTAGGAAAGTGGGGAATGAGTTGAAGAGTATTCCTTTAAGCCGCCTTTCTCGCTCTTCTCCTTAATCTTAATCTCAGGAAACTCTGACTGTGGGGCTGTTTTGCTGGCTTTCAGTAAACTCTTGGATCTTGTGCCTCTCTGAAAAACCACAGCTTCGATTACACAAAATGAAGCCGCGCACAACCCTGGGCAACCAAAAGGTGTTTTCAATAATTACTTATTATATGTGTTCGGCGAATCAGAAACATCTGCAGTGAATTTGACTGAAAGAGCCCCAAAACATTCCTAAAATAGGAGTGACGCACGCAGGCCCGAGACGCACACACTGGAGCGCCATTGTCAGTACGGCTCTATTTACAGGCTGTTTTTTTAGCTGGCCACAGCTGCGGAAATGAATATCAAATGTGGTTCTGCTCCCATAAATCAAAACCGTTCGCCGTGTTCTGACTTTCTTTCCCCCGTTTAGAGTCAATTCGCAGGGGCAGTGTGCATTACTCTCACACCCCACGGCTTAACTCTTTCCTAAGAAGGGCAGAGGAGCGGGGTTAGCAACACGCACAAGGGGCAAGGGGGTTTAACATGTACAAGGGGGTTTTACCGTGGGGATAGAAACAGGGTCAAGAAGGCATGCTGCAGGACATTAAGGCTCGAAAAAAAATAATAATAATAAGCAGAAATGTAAATGTAAACCAGCCACGAAGATGTGTCACTGTTGGAAGAGAGTTTCTGGTTTACATAACACACTTTTGTTACAGTAAATAGTTTTCCATTTCCATATTTTATCTTTCATCATTAAAAATTCTTAAAGGTTTGTTTTTTAACATCCACCTCTCACATTATACTTATTTTAAAAGTGAAGATCATGTTATTGTTGAGTTGTTTTATTTGAGATCTGAAACTTTTGTATTGATATTTACATATTTATATATTTTCTGTTGAAGCATGTGTTTTTGTAATGTAAAGATGTAGAGATATAGAGAGTGTTTAACAGTGGTGCATTGGGTATATATTGTTTTATAGCATTGTTTTCATGATGTGTGTATAATTGATGTGACTCTCTTCCTTTTCTTGTTTCTACAAAGTCACAGAGCGGACAAACTGCTGCAGATCAAGCACATTCATGTTTCTTTTTTGAACAATCTTGCATCAAATCTGACTGAACTGATGCTATCTCTGTTCTTGTAAAGTGAACCCATCATCTGACCTATTTTCTCAGGGTTTGCACATAAACAGGCATGTCCCTGCAGGGCCACCATAACTGTTCATATGGCCTCGTAAGGAAGGGTGTGAGGTTTAAATTACAACATGAAATTTTGACACAAGACTCTCCTTTGACATATTCCAGATGGTCCATCTTTTAGCCATTTTCCCAGACTCCTTTTTTTTATTGCTTATGGTGAAAATGCAGTACCTCAAGAGTCCACTGGGGCAAATAATTGATTTGTTTTGGTTCAGACACAACACGCTCACTCCCATCATGTTGAAATTGGGAGAAAATACAGATGAAATGACCTATGCTCCTAAATCATCAAGTACAAAAGCTTGGGAGGAGTGGATGTTTCATTAAAATGGCAAAGCTGGCCTCAGAGAAGTCCGTGTCATGTCATTGTTGAAGTAGGTCATGAGGTCTTTGATTATCACAACGCTATAAAAATTTGTTGTATTCACTAAAACATAACCAGATGTTCGCAGCATTGATTTTTATTACAGTGACCCACCAATTACACATTTGGCTTTGTACATATATCACTATTGTACGTTTGAACTGTGGGAAATGTTCGGTTGATGCATAGTGGAAATGACTGTGCTGTACACATGCCCAGTGTAAATAATGTGAACGTTCGTCTTTTCCTTCACACTGTTAAAAAGCTCTCTTTGTTCCTCTGAGAACGGTCAGCCACATCTTTTCAAACGCTGTCTGAAGAAATAAGTCTTGTGATGGGACCTGGCTTTATGGTAAACCGTGTGATTAGTTTGGGTTGGACACAGGGTGAAGTTCAGGGTTAGAGCGAGGTTAGGCTGACTAATGAAAGGGGAAACCTCACGGGAGGGGTTTCATTTGGGATTACAATAGCTCTATCCATTGAGGGCTGACCTAATGCATATGACACCCATATATACGTATAAATTAATGTTGTGGGTTGGCTAGGTAATCAAAACTGTCTGTATCTTACACATAATCACACTGATGAATGAGAGTGTTTATGTGAAATAACTTAGTCTCAATAACAGTTTGCTTAATATGATCATTAGGGGCAAGTCAATCAATAACAAATATAAATCTTGGTGGAAATGTTCCTTCAATCTTCAATCTTTGAACACACCTAATCCATTTGAACTCTCACACAGTTGGTACAGTGACGGCTAACTAAAAAATTGTTTGGCTCTGTTCAAATTTTCTCAATAGCCTCCGTAACTCTGCCTCTGAACTGGCTTCAACACAAAACACCACAATGAGGTTATTTCATCACATAAAGTTGATTGTACAAATGCTATGTTGGCTTTTAAATGACCTGGGAAGAGGAAGTTAGTGGGAAAACTATGACTTTTTGTGAAATAGTTTGCTGCTTGGTTAGCAGTGCGTCACGTTAAACAGTGAATGGGACAAGTAACACAGCTGGTTAAAGGTATGTAGGATTTTAGTGAAAAAATAAATGGACCCTCATGCAACAGAAACCCCTTTTATCCCACACCTATAGCTATTAAAGAATGTGCAGGTGGATCTGTAAGCCTGTATTTAACCATTTTCCTCTTGTGTTTACTTTGGAGACAGAAGATGGGAAAATTAGATGAACCGAGGCTGAAGTTTTATCAGAAAACAGAATGAGCCTGGATTTAGATTTTATTTTGGTTTGTTTACATTCACCTGGAAATCCTGTCAATCATGCCTTTAAACTTCAATAATAAAAGCTAATGTAACATTTAGTTTGGCCAATCTCACCAATTGGAGAAGATTCAGGGTGAATAAGTTCACCATTTAAGATAAACTCTATTAAAACTAAATCCATAGATGTGAAGACTTAAGGACCTTAAAGCAAGACTTACTGTAGGATTTGTGGTAGGGAAACTCATATTGGACACATATATCCTTTACAGGAGACAATACATCTATAAAACTAGACACATTTCATTTTTAAAAGAGAGTTTATTCTCCCTGTTTGAAGAATCCACCAAATTTTGTGGTAAACATTTGTATGGTGTTGCTTTAAAGAGCTGACGGCTAAAGTATAAATAGATTCATCTTTTCATGAGTGAGACGCTGTAGAGGCCAAAGTGCTCAGTGTCACATTCACAACATGTGTCTGTGTGTGTGCAGGTGAAGGATGGTGCAGCCGGAGGTCCAGGACTCGGCTCTACCTCAGCTTTTCTAGGATTAAATGGGATCTGGAGCTGTCCAAACCTTATGCTAACCTACAGCGCGGGCCAAACCAACACACACTCTCCAGATCTCGCCCCGGGACAATGGGCCTGGCTGAGTGTTGGTTTAACAGGTCTGGGTGCCTGGTACAGAGGGATTGGGGAGGCCTGCTCTGAAGTCCACCGAGGCGTGGGGAGGGGGGTGTTCGAGAGAGGCAGGGGTCACATCGGGACGTTTATTTGGCAGAGGAATGTGAGAGAGGGGCTGGCAGAAAAGGACATCCCCGAATCAGACCTAAGACGTCAACATCAAAACTAAACCCAAACAAGGTATTTTTTCATTCAACAATTTCTCTTTCTATGTTACTCTACAGCTTTAATATTTTTATTTTAACAGAAAAATGTATTAAATTATTGGGTTACCACTAGTCGCCAGCTAGAATAGGTAATAAAGATTGCCACTTTCAGTTTTAATGTATAGTGCTGTATAGAGCCACAAAAACATGTTACTTTTGTCTTCATGACTCAAATGCAACCATGACTGACCATAACAGCAGTCAGTCATCTTTGGATCAACACAAAATGAGTTTAATTGCACAACACAAAGGCAAAGAACCACTCAATGCAAAATAGAGGTGCTTGGAAATGCAATTAAAAGCAAGTAATGCAAATGTTCAAGTTGATTGAAGCACTTGTTTGGGCCATGATGCACTTTGGTTTGGGATTTTATTTACTTAATGGTTTTGGGTTAACAGGGGTCACAGTTTTTATGAGATTTCTTTCACATTTACTTCAATACGTTTGTTTAATCCATCCTCCATAAAAGACTCTATTGCCTGCTGCCATGAACAATATTTGGACCAGGAATCTTTTTTTGTCATATTTACTCATCATCACAGATTTTACACCCTGGACATTGTTTAATTGCAGTAACTTTGTTGGTTGTAAGGTTTACAAGCTGTGGGCCTTGATAGTTGCTACACCAATTATACCTTGGATATTTGTCAACAATATAAAATAAATTTATAATAAATTAATAATTAAAAAAATGGCATATGACGATTTGTTAGGTACTTTAATTTTACTTGTAATTATCTGGAAGTTTCAACAGCAGTATAGTTTGTTTATTGCTGCTATAGTTAAAAGAAGGGCTTTTCTGAGTAATAAAGAAAGTCAGACAATTATAAACAAGCATTCAGCCACAGTATAAAACATATTTGTACATCACTGGAGAGTATATACATGTCAAACAGTGAGCAGTTCTTGGTTTAGCATTAAGCGTAGTTAACGCTTAATGGTTGGAGTCACAAACAGTTTACCTTGTATTAAGCTGAACATATGAAACTAACTAATGGTTTAAACCAGTTAAAAACACCATAGTTAAGCCGGCCCCTCTCACACAGTCAGACTGAGTGACAGACGAACAGAGGGCAGGAAAAAAGGGGAAATGGGGTGGAGTCCTTGTTTTCATTCCTCAGTGAAACAGAGAGGAAGAGGAAATGTTTTCGTTGCTTTGATAAAACCAGTAACACCTACGCTCGCAGAATCAAATGAAAGAAAAATGTTTGAACGTTCAACATCATCACCATAAGGTTAACATGGAAGTAACTCACACCGCTTATTCTACAGCCTCAAGTGTAACACGAGCAGAGTTTGAGTGCCTCAAAATCAAGATAAAATGGGCTTTTTCAAAGAACCAGTCTGCTCTAGTCTCAAAACCAAGCAAAAGAGTCAAGGCCCTTCACACAGTTTCACAATAAATAAAAGTAAAGGGTCTGGGAGGATGAATAGAGGTGTGTAGAAACTAAATATTTGACAGACGTGTGGCCTAACCTTGTTCAGAGTCTTGTGCTATTTTTGGCATTTTCAAATCGAGTCCCATTTATTTCAGTGGACAGTACAGTCTACAGTGTTCTAATAAAATGATAGACGTGAGGCAAGTTTGTTCCCTGGTTCATTTCATTGCCATCTGGATTTAAAAGTGTCTTCATTAACAAATTAAAATAATTATTTCAAGTGCATCTCAAACAGGAACATGTTGACAAATTGTAAATGAGTGTTGACCATCATGAAACCTAGTCTTGAATTCCACAGACCTTCAAGTTAAGCCCAAAGTTTTGCTCAGTGAAATTCACGAGGAGAGGGTCTTCTTCAGAGACAATCTTTGTGATTCCAGATGAGTGACAGACCTCTCAAAGCCAAGAAATAAGTCCCAATATTTAAAGTTTTGCAGCCAACCTTCACCTTTGTGTATAAAGCTTTAAACATGTTTCAAAATCAATTGTCACACACAACAACAATATAACAAGGAACGTATAATTCCTATGGTAAGTAAATGGCTTATAGTACACCAAGAATGTGATTTGAAGGCCGTGTATTTAAATTAGCTTTGACTTTTGTCCAAAGCATCAAGTCAAATCACGTGTTTGTACAAAACCCAGTGATAAAAAACACTCTAATCACTTTTGATCGAAAGTGAAAGAGCAATAATGCATTTATAACAATGCCATTTTCACTCAGAGAAACTTCAGATCAAATAAATCCTTAAAATAAAAATGAACAATATGGAAAACATAGCATGGATCATTATTGGGCTTAAAGTGACATCACATAAAATGGCTTATGAAACACACTGTGAGCATCAGAGCTTATTACTGCTGAGATATTGCATCAAAGTTTCCCTCGTGTTGGAGACATTTGTATTGAGTTACGACGCTTTAACCACGTTTTTAAAGAATGCCGATTTCCCATCAGCCATTTCCCAAAGTCAGACTTTTACCATGTGACTTTGGATGGTCAAATAAAATCCAGATTGCACCTTTAAACCTTATTCAGTGAAAATGAGTGCTTCGCCCGCACCGCGCTGTCAGCCTTCATAAATTTAGCCTGAGAGCATGTTTCTTTGCATGCAGCCTAATGTGTTTAAGCCCTGAGTCTGGGGAACATGTGCAAGCGAGTGCCTACTTGTACCCCCACCCTTACCCCCAGCCTGGGCTTATTAAGACGGGCAGATTTACAGCTGATGTTGAGCCATAATTGGTGGTTTCACCGGGAGTGATAATGTAGCAGTGTCAACCCAAGGCTCTGTAATTAAACTGGGAATTATCTGCCAGAGGGGCATGGGTTTGTGTGAAGTGTGTCGAGTTGGTTTCAGGCTTTTTTGGGGGTTTTCTATCAATCAGAGTTGACTCTTTTATCCATAGGGCACATGGAGTAGTGATCCAATACAGTGTTTAGAAGTATTCGTAAATCACATATCAACTTTAAAGAATATGGCTCCAGGAACTCTTCAGGTTGAGCTGCATGTGTTTTTGGTAACTTTTTATGTAACTTTAATTATTGTGGCAATAAGTGAGCAATATTAAAGGACACATAACATAACCAAACAGTTCAATCTGCATAAACATGTCAAATGTGAGTACCTCAGCACTAACTCAACAACAGACTGTTATTCTGTTTGGTTTCAGGCTGCAACACATTTCCGCCCAATGTTTTCAGCTGCATCTTTGCAATTTCAACAGTGCAAATATTTAGTATTTTCTGTTACATAAATATGTATGTGTCACACTTTCCGCATTTGTGCATGTGAAAGTGAAATGTTTAAATGGCTTCTTCATTTACCACATGCACATACTGTACATTTTCATGCCTTTTGCCTCTAAATGAGCTGCTGTCACAAAGATTTTTTCCAGTGAGGTCTTATTGTGAGCCGAACAAAGCCTGAGTGTCTTTTGTTTCAATCAATGGCTGGTTTATTTCTTCAATCTAAATGTGCAGTTGTCAGCTGCACAGACAATACAAGGTCTTTATATGTTGAAAATGTTACAAAGAGATACTGAACTTTATGACATTGTAGAGTCTAACACTTAAAAGCCTGTTGAACACAGTGCTATGATTTGAAATACCTCTTTATTTTGGTCACATTCAAAGAGAGAATAGTTGTGTTTATATCTCAAACTCCATAATTCAGCATCAATAAATTTATCAATGACTGAGAGATGGATTTAAAAGGAGGTCCTACTTCCCACTTGGCTAAGCATAAATGTGGCTTATGCAGTTATTTTCCTACATATTTGTGCATGAATCAAAAGTAACAGCAAGCAGCTTTCCACTGCAAAAAGTAATGTTTATGTCCTTCAATCTTTGCAAATTCTTTGGCTTAAAAAAACATTATAGTGGCTTACACACACAAAATTCTGGCTTTGTTTTTCTATGCTGGAAAAGAGCAGCAGGTTTAAACACAGCATAGTTTTGACATACATCGGTGATTAAATCGTATTCATTTTACAGCCTGACTTTCTGAATATGTGTGTAGAGTGGGAAATGACAGAGCCCTTTTGCTTCACAGCTCCAGCTTCTCGAACCAAGAACAGCAACAATAACAACCCCCTCGGCCCTGGAAGGAGTGATGTCAGCCTCCCCACTGGCTCCCAACGCCCCCTGGATCGCTCACATCAGACACTGGCTCGGCCGCACAACACACACCCCTCTCTCACACGGTTTCCTGCTCCTCACTCCGCTGAATAGCCACATTCATAGCCGTCTGCGGCAAAACATAAAACAGTATTAATAAAACAGTGAGGGCCTGCTGAGTGACACCTGCCCGGCCCTGCCAATGTACACTCCCAGCAAGTGTTATCATAGTCTGCCCTCTGGAAGGTGTCATAAAAAATACATAGGTTAAAAATATAGGAAAAATAAAGAGGCTGGAGGGTGATTTGTGTGCGGCTAAGGTCTAAGAGTCTGTACCGTGCAGCCAGGTGTGAGAGCAAGGACTGTAAACACCAAGTATTTAATGTCGGAGGTGATAGCCAGCCTTTATATAGGCCACAGAAGAATGGGGCTATATTAAGAGTCAGTGGAATAATAACAGCAGGAGCTGGGGTGTGCAGCCAATGGAAAATGAAGCTGTGCCATTGTAATGAATATGCCAGATAGAGCAGAGGGCATTTATACAACTCAACAATCTCCCATATCTAATGGATCTACGCAAAGCTCCTTTCACACTTCATTTTCTGTAAATTACCAGGAATTCATCCCAGCCCCAACTACTGTGGATTTTCACTATTCACACATGAAACTTGACACATTAATGCTGGAAATAGGTAAGACTAAGTTAGTCTGTGGGAGGCGGTAGTAAACTGTAAGTAAGTCAACACAACAAAGAAGGTAGAACAAAGCTGGATCTGTGTTCATTATATGTGGTAATGTTCTCCTTTTTTCACAACACAGCCTTTCCAGCAAATGTCACTAGGTCACCATCTTGGAAATGGACAGTGCAGATTTCTGGGTAAATCATGTGTGGCTCCTTTTACAGATTTTCATGTAAAACGCTGGAACTTTGCTGAAAAAAGTGCATGTATTAAAGAAGGTCAGGGACAAAATGATAGGGGCCAGTGTCCAATGGCATCACAAATTCACACATATATTGTTATTGTGTAATGAAATGACATTAAGACCTGACACCACATCAAAACAACAACTGATGCCATTTGATGAATCTTGTTACTTTCATGGTCCATACAGCTTTTTGACATGTTTACATTGCATCTTGGGATATTCAGACAGAAGGTTAATACTAGAGTAGGACAAATGTAAACACTGGCGATCAGATCTATCTGAAGTCTGCTGAGGTGGTCTGTGACGCATTTGGAAGTATGTTTTTATTAAACTGTAAACACATCCTGATGAGTTCCTGACAAGGACATAAAAGGTATAAACGTCAGAGGAGCTAAAGCCTTTTCCGACTTGTCTTGTGCTGTTTTGTCCTGACAATCTTAACTCTTGTAACAGAGCAGATAATAATTCTTGTAGCATTAGGTCAGGCCTTTGTGAAACAACTTTGAACAGAGACTGACGGGAATGCTTTGGCGCCACTGCTCCAGGAGTTATCAAGAGATTTAACCAGTGACGCACCAGTATTAAAACTTGGATCAGAAAAACATGACACATTTTAAATACCTGCAGTACTGCCTGTGGCCACACGGGGAAAAGGTAAAACAACTGTTGGTGGGGATGGTATCTACTTTTATAAATAAACCCACGACAAATATCTAAGGTGAGTTTGAATAACCTGCAAATTTTGGCATTTTGACCTACTGCTTACATTCCCAGGTTTGTTTGTTTTTGTAATAAAATGAGTCCTTCCATTAGAGGCAGCTTCCTCTCTGCATCTACAGTTATATCAAGAGGAAACCTCGTTTACGGTTTCATTTTACCTGTCTCGGTAAAATACATTAGGCCCAGTCCCAGATGAACAGATTAGGACTTAACATTTTTACAGAGCATCTTGTGATGTTTTCACATACTCCAGAGCATCGTCCATCAACACACAGCTCTCATTGCGGTGCGTGGGCCGCTCCTCTGCCAGGTCCGGTGCAGCACTGCGCGGCACCTGTAAGTCCACTTGCCTCGGTCTGTAACCACAAGCGTCGAGCGGGGGGCTGTGCAGTTTTCCCAGGCTCGGGCCGTCGTGAGCATAAAGGGCGCTCTGTTTCCCGTCCACGGCATCTCTAGATCCATCTCTTTGAACTGAGCGCTCATGTCAACGGCCCCAGCCCCCACAGCGCCTTCATGTGCCCGGGGGGAGCGATAGCCGGGCGCCGACAGATCCCTGCAACAACCAGGACTAATGCACTCGCACACAGAGGGGTTAGACTGTGCCCTGTTAGAGTCAGAGGCATATGCCGTACACATGGACCACTGGCCTCAGGCTGTAGTCCTGCATTTATTTACCTTTATGAAACTTTAAATCAGGCCTGGCCCTTATTTAGCCAAAAATATACAGTCACAGTTCAAACTTATCATTATTTAAAACATATCTCCGTGACCAGTCGATTTGATCACAGATTCAGATGTTTTTATGGAGTTGACTTTTGTTGTTGTACAGACCCCCGTAAACTTCACCAGGGGGCAGTAAATAGAAACATGGACTTGTACCTGCATGACAGAGAATTAATTACTTTTCCTCAAGCACACAGACAAAAAAGTAAATATTACTTTTAGAAATCATTGCAAGGCTGGGTAGCACAATCGCATCAGAACAAAAATTTGGAATTGAGCCCCAGTTTGACTATAACCAACACTGACAAAAACACATTGATATAACTTTTAGCCAGTAGAGGGCAACTAGAGTTTCAGCAGTGCAATATTTGTTTAGTAGAGACTATCCAAGCCGGCAAACTTGGAAGAAAGAACATGTCTTCGGAAACGGGAGGGTCATTTTAGCATCACTCATGTGTCCCTGTCCCAGACACAAGAGGTTTCACTGGAGGCTTCTGTCCAGCTGAGGGGCCTGTGTCAGTGAGAAAGGCACATTAAAAACACTGTTGTAAGTTGTATGTACAATGGAAGTTAGATCAACCCGTCACATGACTAATATTTACAGTTTGTTTTGAAATATATTATGCAAAATAAACATAGAAAGATGTTCCTATAAGTTTAGTTCAATTTGCTTGATAAATTTGCCCCATAGGACAAAAATAAAGTTATGAGAAAATGCTGAGTTCAAAAGCTTATCATCAGCTTTAGCTTTTAGGTTGAGAAAAGGTCTTGAGGTCATGCATTTGATTGAAATCTTGATGCTTTTGTGCCTCCTACTGTTCATTGAAACGTTAAATACAAAAGAGTTTAGTCAATGTTTCTCTTTTTGCAATATTTTAAATACAAGCTTGACATTTTTTTCCTGAGACATGCAAACACAGCAATGCTTTCACTGTCTTCATTGTTGGCTTGTCCCATTGCTGTATTATTAACTCTGGATTTAAACATGACAAGCAGACTAAATGGGAACCTCCTCAATACAAAGACATACTCTAGATTCATTCATAATAAAACATATTGCAATACAGTCTTATGCAAACTCTTCTGTGTTTCTTTGACGTTGATTTAGTGTAACAAGCCTGAACATTCAAACAGACTAATCAGGCTGTTTCCCTTCTTTTCTGGACACTATTGAGTGTTCAGGTAGAGCACACAATCGCACTGGCACCGCTTCAGTCGACGCTTCCTCCACCAAAGGTCAGCGCTGTTATTTATACCATCCCAGTGAGTCACAGCGTAATTGTTACAGAGCAAAACAGACACAATGGAAGCATTATAAATCATGTGGTTTATAATAAGTATTTGGATTAAGATTAATGAAAAGCACCTGCCTCGTGCCAAAACGAAGATCGTGATGTTTATCGTAGCAACAAAGCAGCAAACACACAAACGCTGATGACCAGAGGGCAGAGCGGTGACTGGAAGAGGCAGATGTTTGGACAAATCAAGAGACTGGAGGACATGTATCTACAGATGAGCTATTATATGAATGTATAATTATTTACCCTCAGGTGGAAATTTGCAATATGTCTTCATATATACAATAATCATTTTGTTCAGAGGAAGTTGTGTAAGGAACATCAAGCAACTCCTGAGAAAGACTGCAGAAAGTCAGGCAAAATATGACTTGTAAGATTCTCTGAAAAAAAGGGGGTTATTAGCAGTTTTCAAGCCAATGTTAGTCAGCTCTGATCACTGCTGTGACTGGCCAGCCTTTGCAAGCTTGTTATTCTGGCTCAGGAGGACTGCTTATGGAGCCCATTGTGTTACATATCTACCTCACCATGTGACAAGAAGCTGAGAAAATCACAATTCCTTTTGCTTTTCTTTAGAGACTTTAGAGAATACCTGTTTCTATTGAGTAGCTGTAAGGATACATGGGATTGAAGTGCGGGGCTTAGTAAATTTAATATTTCTAACCTTCAACAACACTCTAATACAAGCAGTTACACAAGATACAAGTCTTCTCAAGCTACAGTGTAATCAATATTTTTACATATAAAACCCGAGCCGAGTCTAAAACGCCACAAAATCAGCTAAAAGCTATCCAAATCTTTTATTACTTAGAAGTCGAGCAATGAAATAGCAAACTCTGCGTCCGTTTTGCACCCAAAATATTTGCATAAATTTTGCAAAAAAAAGTGTAAAAGCCAGTTTTACTCAGGTCTGATCATTCTAACAATCTGTAAGAACCATCAAAATGATTTTGAGAATATATATTTTGGAGCTTCAAGTTCTGTGGTTCCTCTTTAAACCATTGAACCCTTTACCGATCCTGAAATAATTTACAACCTCAAACTCTTCGCTACCACCGTGTTTCCATCGTTTAATGTCAGCAAACCACTGCCACAGGTCGCCTAAATAAACATTGTTCTTCTTAACTTTTAAGAATCAGCCAGTGACTGTCAGAGTAAAAAAACACCAGTTCTAACAGTATATAAAAGCTTAATTTCTCTCTGATGAGTTTAGTCGAGTGGAGCCAGGAATGCGTCTTGGCTGGGAGCTTCAGGAAGGACCCTTTTAAGGATCCTGGCCCGTCATCAGGTCACACACTCTTCCTCAGTGTGCATATAAATCAAACAGGCTCCCAGCGCTCCCTCCATTATTTGTGACATGTATCTGGATGGGCAGACGCGCTGTAGAGGATGTGGTCGCGCTGCCGGCCAGGATCCCGGGCCAGAGTCGAGGGGCGGAGGCTGGGACGCAAACACAATCTCTGGCTCGGATAATAATACTCCCATTGCTGTCATTTCCGTGACAAATGAAAGCTGTGGAATCAGAAAGCAGCCGTTCTGGGGAAGATAGAGGAAGATGCAGTCGACGGCTGAGTGGGTTTCAGCCTCAGCTTTCCTGGCACCTGGGAATGGGATGTAGCAGGTTTGTTGTAACATTTAAGTGTCAGTTTCCTGGATGTGACATAAGGAAATGAGTACGTCCAAGGAGCTGCACTCACAAAGGCATTCACTGTGTAGAGTAGGTCACATCAGTCACATTAGAAGAGCTTGGGCTTTAGACTCAATTAAGTTGTAGACCTATTTTTAATTTTCATTCAAGTTTTATGACTGTGCCTTTTATATCTCCATTCAAGTCTAGCGTTTGTGGGTTAGGGTTAAGGTTACAGGTTCAGGAGGTTCAGAGAATGAGCCTAATGACACTACAGATACTTTTCCTAATGTTAACCATTCTTTGGAGTCAACTTAGACAAATGCATATGGCCCTTTACAAATGATATGGATTGAGGTTTTGTCACCAATGGTCAGACAGATCCTGTGTCTGCACAGACCAACATGACCCCCACCCACAAGCCGTGTTTGTTCATGTACATTTGCATACCTGATGCAAAACCAACAAGACAAGACACATCACATGACATGTCACATGACTCCTCTCCAAGGTTATGACACTCAAAAACCTTGCTCTGTTTAGAAGATGCTTTAATGTGAAGTTAAATGTATATTGCCATAATGCTGAATGTTCCCCGAAAAATCTCAATTTCTGCTAAAATACAAATAAAGTTAAATGTATAACTCAGGATGATCACATACATTAATCAACTTGTCTAATCTAAAGTTTAGTTTTAGCTTGTCTCAAAGGCAAAAGTAGAGTAGTAGCCAAATTTAATGGTGTATAAAGGAAATGGCCTAATATGACACACCTACTGTTCAGTCAGTCTTTATACAGTCTGTGACTGTAAAGCTTTGTTTAGAAAATGTAGTAATGTGAGCCAAGTTTTCTCTGATGGATTCGATGGCTGTTCCCACTGACGAAACCTTCTGGTCTTCTTATAGTTATGTTACTATCTACCTCACTGTGTAATAGAAGGACAAGCAGAATATTTAGCAGGTCGTTTAAGGAGCTTAGGAGGACCTTCTCACTTCACTAAAGCCATGGGACAAATTGGAAAAGACCAACATGGACCCAAACCCACTGTCATTTACAAGCTCAATCAGATGTGTGTATTTGGCAGAACAGCAGGTTGCTGGAGAGTTGTTTAACTCAGTTAAAGAGGTGCAACAGAGAAGACATCCAACACCTACTGGTACAGACCCTTTTAAAGGCTCTATTTGTTAAGTGCATCTGGCTGCTGGGTCCTTTACCCAATGTTCATAAAGTTGGAAACCTGTGGAAGTTTCCAGCTGCCACCTGCTTCACCATTCACTTTTCATTGCTGTAAAATGAAAGCCAAAATTACAGCCATGTCCTATTTATTTTTACTGTCTTAAGAACCTGACAAAGCAAATGTGGAAATGTGGAAAATGGGTTACTCTTGACCTTGTTGCACAATGTAAAGTTTTAAAGCTGATTTTATAATGCTTCGTCATCATTTGAAGTAAGTTAAATCTCAGCGTTTTTTGGTCTATGCGTACAGGTGACAAAAAGCAGTCATAATGTGTTCCAATGGCATCAGTCAGTACTCAGTTTATTCCCTCATTTGGTGTTGGGAGCATTGTCCAAGTCATTACTTCAGTCTGGTTTTATTCTGGATCGAGATGCTGCTGCTTTTTGGACGTGAAGACAAGGCTTTGACAACTGTGAGTAAATACATGAGGTCATTTTACATAAAGGCTGACAGTACATCAACATATTCAAAAGACAATTCACTTTTGCCAAGAACATGACTTGGCACGCTCGCTGTATCAACAAATGTGAAAAGAAGGAATGTTTTTATTCTACCGCTGCACAAACACTGCTGTCGTTTTTGTGGCTGTGATGAACTATGACCCTCGACAAGTCCAAGTTCAATGCCGTTAACTATATTCTGCAAGTTTCTGTGGGCTGTTTAAAGATTGCACCCTACAAGTCTATTGTTAATAAAATTTAAATAATTCTATTATTCTTTTATGAGTTGCCATTGTTAAATAATTTCTTGTCCCAACAGTAGAAAATGATGAAGAAGAAAAGGCTTTAAATAGTCTGTATCTGAAAGCACTCCCAGATTCCTATTCATATAAATATACTAGGTGTCATATTAGCCTACCTTGTAAAGATATGACCCTCTTAATAAGGTCATCAGGTATTAAGTAGTTTGTAATAACAAATGACATGAGTAATAACAAGTGGCAGAGTGTACTTACTGAAGTCCATTATCAGCAGCCAGCATCATGTGACAACAGTTTCAGAGAAAACAGTTGTGCAGTATTTAAAATGATTCACTCTTGAGCACATTTTATAGTTCACTATATTAGGCACACTGTAATGAGTGAGGGCTTAGGGACTGGAGAGTGGTTTTTTAGCACAGAACATATTTTAACATGGGGCAGACTCCATTAAACCAGGCTCCTACTGACTCACTTTAAAATAAATAGTAATTCAACAACATGATTCACTTTTTTATTTTATTTTTAAAGGGGGAATTGTGTAACTTTTAGGCCAATGACACGCTCTTTACAGCACTCAAATAGAGGGTTCAGAAATAGGCCAATACTGGAACCTAGCAGAGTCTTATAATATAACGTTTCACTGTTTTAATATTTTTTTCTTCTCTCTTGGATAGTCTCTACTTGTAAACGTCTATGAATATGGCGCTGCTATTGAAACAACACAGAGATCATAGGGATCTGTGCCCTCTTCTGGCTAAATGGTCTTCAGTTCCGCTTTAATTACCTTGCTTTTTATGGCTAATAAAGAAAGAAATAACGACATACTGTTCTTTTAGCTGTAACTCCGTCCTGCTTCTCTACTGCAGCTCTGCTTTTTAATGCAGCAAATGTCTCCATGAACTTGTTCAACCTACTGGCTTTTCCACTGCTGCTGTATGTTTTTTTCCACTGCTGCCTATGTTTATATTCAATTATGATTGAGATTTTTCATTTTCATTTCCTCATTTGAATTCCTTTGTATGTTTTGCCCATATAAAATTGACTTCACCTTCACCACTGGCGTACTGCTGGACACAGTGGTGACATCTAAACAGATCCTCATTGCCTACCTGTAATGTAGCTAAAATAACTCCTGTAACATAGAACAAGCCGGTCTTTGAGTCTTGAGTATAGTATTTGAGTTTGATAAAGCTTTCCTCTGGACTTTCTTGGCTTTGACACTGTGTGTGCTGGCCCTGGCGCTGCATGTATTCCTTCTGTTTGACCCTTAATGTACTGCTGCTCCTCCCTCCCACACACCACTCTGGGTTTTTCTTTCAAATACTGATGATGATTAAGTGTGAGAGACATCCAAAGCTTACCTTGAGAAAGTACGAGTTCGAAAAAATGTAAATGGCCCATCTGGGAATTCTCGGCTTAAATCGGACGCCCCAAAATACACACTCACTTCCCAGGAAGAGCAGAGGCATAATGAGCTTCCCTGGAACAAAACATTATCTCACGTCTTCCTTTAAGCTCCCGGCTGCAGGTTTCAGGCAACACACTATACTCACTCTCCAACTCTGACAACACTGACCCCTGACCTTCAGTTTTAAGCTGCTGTACGGCCAGGCACAGTGACATCACCTCCTTATGGATATTTGACAGCCACTCGATCACTAAAAGTGCTCCGGGCATTGTGAAAAAAAAACTATAATGATAATAATTATACCTTCACACGTAATGAGCTGGGCCCACAGGCCACAATACATAACAGCTGGGCCTGGGAGCTGTCAGACTGTGAGATAGTGAGTGAAGAGGCGGTGCTAAGCTAAGACAGATGGGACTTAGAGTAACACCACATAGGTTTGTAACTGTAACAGAAGTGGCTTTGGGATATGATATGACCTGTTCTCCTTTCCAATGGTGTAGTATTTAAACATCGATCCAGAGACTATCTTGTCCTATTTGGGCTCACTAGTTGGCATTTTTGTGCATGTACTTTTTGTTTTATTAACAGTTTAATAAATAGAAAGCAGGACAGATCAGTGTAGTATTTTTGGGGCGTGGGGTTGGGACTTTTTGGAGTAATGCAGCTTTAAGGTTAGAGAAAGATACCAGGCATTACAAAATACCCACACAAAACAAATTAGATGTATTAATATTGAATTTAAAACTGTAATGAAACCACACTTTAATTTTCTAAACTAACAAATGGTTGTTACTTTACACTTAAAAAAAACAAACACTTTTATTGCCCTAATGTGTCATATTGAGGTCATGTTAAACTCTGGTTTCAAGAATGTCTCTGGGAGCTAAGTCTTGGGTTTGTGTCCCATCCACTACCCCACCTGCTTTTAAATCTGAGAGTAGTCTGACTCAGTGCATGCAGCTCCAAAGAAAACTGGTTAACACTGGGTTCTTTGGCAAATTCAATTGAACCAACATCAAACTCCAAAGCACCAGAAGAGCATTAGATTTCCCATTGCCTGAGGGCTGGTATGTGTCTTGAGAACAGAAATATCATGTAAAATCATATTATTTAAAAATGTTATGGACTAGAAAAAGTGGTACAAAATGAATTATAAATGAAGTAAATGTTCTGGAAATAATTATGCCCCTTAGATAGTAGATGTAATAGTGATTTTAACAAAGGCTGGATTGGACTCAGATAGTGCTCTGTGATAGTCAAAACATTTTCAAACATGACAAAACATGAATCAAATTTGTTTTCTTTTCAAATCTTGCAATCCCAGGAGTGTTGACATGTTTTAAGCTAAAAGATTTTTCAAACAACACACTCCTCTGCAGCTAAAGACATGACAAAATGTACCCGTTTGGAAATGACTGGTCGATATGGCCTTTACTGTGTATAACCATCAGAAACACAGGCTGTACTGATACAACCAACATAATAATAACACACACCGCTGATGTATACTCCCAGACGTCTAGAACACTGTGCACTGTTTACATAGAAGAGGAAGAAAATGTATTTATAGAGCACATTTCGTACAAATACCCAAGGCACAAATGTCATGTACAAGTTATTTAAGGGCAGCCTGGTTTAAAGAAACCTTTGAAACTTTACTCAGAATGGGTTCCTATATATTATAAATAATATGCATTTTGTAAGCATTTTGTAAACTAAAAAAAAGAGATGGACTACAACCTGGTCTTTTTCAACAGACTAAGAGCCTGTCATTTGTTGTTAGCATTACTAGCTACAAGTACATCTAACTTGTTCCATACTTGACCTTTTCGCAAATTTATAAACTGCATAAACTCATTTGGCACTGACTGCAAGTTTATAGTAATGTCGTGGTCTCTTGGTTCATTATTCTTTCACTGTTTATCCTTTTGGTTTAACCATATGTGCAACATGTTGTAACTTTATGCATATTTGAATCCAACAGTGAAAGAAGCACTAGCATAAACTCTAGGTGTAATGATGGGAAGCTTGTCTGGCACAACAGTGACCAGCTCTGTCAGAGGAAGTGAGCAGTGTTACACAGCAAAATATGAGAATAGTCAAGAATGGAGCCACAGCAGTCACTCATGTCCTACTGCACTGCATTAAAGCTGAGCTCAAAGAGGGGTGGAAATAGACGGATCATCAGCGTGGCTTATCCAACAGCTCCTTCTAGTGGGAACATGGAAGTACTGCCACTATCACTTATTCATGATACATTAAGTATGCCTGAAGTGTTGTTGATGTCTCTGTCTGAGGGAGCTAGGGCTTTAAACTCCTTGTGTTCATTTCTATTGTTGTACACAGACACACACAGGCATATTGTTTCCAGTGTCTCCTCTGTGATGGCTGTTTGATCATGGCCTTCCTCTTTCTTCCTTTTGACATTTGCCTTGTGTCAGAACAGTCAAACCTTGACTCAGGCACGCAGAGAAATTATTTGGACAAAGCTCTGTGTAAGTTATATTCAGAGTGACAAATGATAACATGAAACATAGGCTTGAGCACTAGTTTACTAAGGGGTGTCTTGTTATTATCAGAGTATGGGCCTATACAAGTGTCTTTACACAAATGGATATTGCTTAAAAAAGATTTCATGTGATGTTAAGAATTACTTTTGACTGTTTATCTCTTTGTCTGTTTGATTATGAGTTGTATTTGTCAATGTGTGCTCATGCTAATGAATGTGCATACTTCCTTATTACAGAAAATTAAAAGTTTTACAGAAGATGGCAGGGAAGACTCAGCTTGTGTTAGCTAATACTACCCTCTAGTGGTTGAGCAGAGTACTACTATTATTTAAAAATAAATCTTCAAAATAAGTTTATAGTTTCTCTCAGCTCAAGGGAATCTTTCATCATAACTTTAATCATCACAGGCATTAGTCTATTCCCTTTATGAAAACATAGCTAGAAACAAATAATCTGCTGAATTTCTACAGACATATCTTTACTATTCCTCAAGCAATTTAAAGCAAATGCACTGGTAATAGTCGTACCCTTTTGGCTCTGACATTAAAAAGCTTGTTTACAAAAGTTCTCTTTATAAATCTTGCATGCCCAACACTATTTAAGGCTGAAGGTTTTTCAAACAACACACTTCTCTGCAGCTAAAAACATGACATAAAAACAAGACTATTCAAAATGTTTCTTTTTGGAAAGCACTGGTCGATCTTGCTTACTGCATAAGCATCAGAAACACAGGCTGTTCTGACATAATGAACATATAATAATAACACTCAGCTGAAGAATTCTCCCAGACGTCTAGAACACTGTGGACTGTTTATGTTCTCTGTACAAGGCACCAGTGTCATACACAAGTCATTTGAGGGCAGACTCACAAATATTTGAAACTTTATTTGGTGTAAGGGAAACAAGGATGCACTGCATTTTCTACGAGATAAGAAAGAGAAGGACTCCTGTCGTCTTTCATGACAGATGCTCTAGACCAGGGGTGGGCAAACTTTTTGGCTCAAGGGCCACACTGGGTTTTGAAATCTGACCGGACCAGTAAACTGTGAACTAATATAAATTAAATGAAAAAACTGTCAACTCCATATTATAAACATGAAGTGTGAACTGATATTTTCTGTTTGTAGATATGATGGTAGCTTTAGCAAAAGTACAAGGCATTGAAGGATAATTGCCAAATATATGCTGTCTTAAGTTATAAATAATTGGTAAATGCTTTGCGGGCAGCATTACACAACTCTACGGGCCGCATGTGGCCCCCGGGCCTTAGTTTGCCCACCACTGCTCTAGACTGTTTTGTTGATTGATAGCATCACTAGCTACAAGTGTGCCAAATTTGTGCATATCATGCTACACTTCCTGACTAAGTTTATATGGGTGTTTATATGGGTAATATCATTTAGCTCCCATCCATGTCCCACTGTATGGCAGGTACGCTCACCCAAACTGATGCAGGAATTCAGAAGTAGAAAAAGACTCTAGACTTTTTGAATAATAATACTTTGGTTGCAAGACAGTAGGCTATTAATGATTTTTTTTTTTTTTTTTTTTTTTTTAAATGAAACAGCAAATATTTCCTGAAGTAAGGAATATTTATCGTCACATTGACACTTGCCCTCACATTTATAGACTACTATTTGGAAATGGGAATCAATGTAAACCATTGCAAAAGGCTGTGTTTAAGGTGGCGACACACTAGACGTTGCTCTAACATGAAGCTTTTCGTTCGAGGACAATGAGCACCACCTTAAATCTCCGGCTCCTGCCCACTTCAGAGTTTACGCTGTACTTTGATCAAACTTTGTTGCAGCACCGTCACAAACTCTGTTAACACCGATAAAACAACATTGTAGGGCTTTATGGTCGTAAAGTGACGCAACAAAATGAAGAAAAGAAACGTGAAAAGAGATGATTCCCCCTCGGTTCAGAGGACCACAAAAGTACAGCTGCAGAAGAAGGAAAAGACGTGAGTTTAACAAAATAAAACAAAAAGAGAGTTTGCACACATCCATGCACAAACCTAACTGGTCACTGCATCCATAGGCTAGCTACTTCCGGTTCAAATGTAGATACCTGAATTGTGCCAACCCATAACAACATGCATTTTGACCAGCTTAGCTTGCTTTGAAATATTATTTGAAAGAGTGAATTATAACATTTCTCAGTTTACTTTTATTTCATGTGACCAGCACTGACCTATAGCCCAGTGGCTAGCTGTAGCTAAACAGTCAGGTCTTACAAGGCGTGACTGTTGCTATGGTTACAGAGTTTCAGAGGTTCTTCGACTTAAGGAGATGTCAAGCTTTATCCTTTGAAATAGTTTGGTTTTCTGTAGAAAATATGATGGAGATCTTGGGGGATTGTTGTAGGCTCGTTTTATTGCAAAGAAATCCTCTGATAATATGCTGCATTTCCAGTTTAATGTGAACAAAACTGATCCATGCTCTCGGTAAATAAAACTTAAATCCTGTTTTCTCAAAAAGTGTTATTTCTACCCTATCACATGAGCAAATGACATGTGAATAGAAAGGATTTTCATAGTGTGAGAAAATCCTACATATGATACCTTGATTTAGGACAAATTTTGTGTTTTCTGAGACCCCTTCTTTTTAGAACAGTTCTTAAAATGGACACGATAAAGGAACAAAATAAATATAAAATCCAACAAAACAATGATACTGCTGCCAATGATACAATAGAAACACAGGAGGATAAACATACAAGTAGGACAAACATCTACATGAATCTTTTAGTAATAAATTTGAGTTGAAGTTTGTCAAAGCCATTAAAAGTACAATATACAAAAATGCATTGAAATGTGTCCTGTGGTGGCCAGCTCTCTTCATCCTAAAAGACAATAAATACCAATAGTTACAGATACACATAAGTAAAAGACAAAGTCACACTAAAACCAAAGACACTGTTTCTCACACAACAGTAAATAATAAAGTCTCCTGACTTTCTGAGGTGATGATCTTTGTGTTTCTCTGTATCTGTTGACAGGTCCCGTTCCTGGCTCAAAATAAGCTTCTTGCTGCTTTTTGCTGGAGCTTTTTTGGCTTTCTCTGTGAAAATACTTCCTGATTTAATCCAGCATTTTGTCTTCATTTACAGAAGTGAGTACTATTTCTGTAACATATTCAAAATAGCTTAAAAATATAATCACTGGACTCTCTCTGTAGTCAGGCTGCCGTTCTTTATTGACCTCAGCCAACCTGCTGACCTCTCCCTCAATCACACCGTCAACATGTACCTGACATCTGAAGAGGGCATCTCTCTTGGTGTTTGGTAAGTTTTGTCTCTCCGTTTAAAGAAACACTTAAAGAAGGATTACATTTGTTTTTTTATTTTAATCACATGTTGATCTATGTCCCCATGTTAATTTGTTACTCTTCAAGGCACACTGTCCCGGAAAGTCAGTGGAAAGAGGCACAAGGGAAGGACTTGTCCTGGTACAAGAGCACATTAAACGATGCAAATCCAGTTTTTATTTATCTTCATGGTAATACAGGCAACAGGTATGATAAATGTATTTCACAACAGCCGGGCAGTATAACAAAGCATGTTCATGTTGCTTGTGAATCATCTGAACAGGGCAGCCCCACATCGCATCGGAGTTTCTAAAGTGAGTAATTCTTTTGGACCATTATAACAAGATTGATTTTATATTCTGATGTCAAATAAGCATCCAATGTCAACAGATACTGAGTACACTTGGTTATCATGTGCTGGTACCTGACTACAGAGGTTGGTGAGGATTTACCACTCATTAATAATTTACTTACCAGTTCTTCAAATCCTGTTGAATTTAAATTGTGTTGTGTTTCCATTTTTTTGTCCTTTGATTGAGTGAATGAGCTAGTGAGTGTTTAAACCCTAGAAAATCTTTCTAATATCAATACATTGATTTACTTAAAGTCATAAAAAGTACTCTCAAACCTGCTTTCTTCTGAATAGCATCTTGGTTCGATGAAAAGCAGCTTTTAATTGTGACAAACTTTCTGCAGGATTTGGAGATTCCTCTGGAGAGCCAACTGAAGACGGTCTGTCCACTGATGCCCTGTACCTGTACAACTGGGTCAAAGCACGTAGTGGCAACAGCCTGGTCGTGTTTTGGGGCCACTCACTTGGCACTGGGTTTGTATGAGATATTAGGCAGCCATTTGTGCAGAACTTGTAAATTGTTTTATTATAACAAGGAATCACCCAATATCACTTTTTTCCAGAATGAAAGTGAGTGCCCTAAATTGATAATGAGCACAGATACATGTGACTAATTTATACTAACCCTACATCATTTTTAGAGCCATTTGGAATTTTCAGATGTTATATCAGTCACTTGTTATGAAGGAGCCTCATGAGCATTGATCACAATTAGCTTTTCTTTCATTATCTTCATTTACAGACTATGCTGAATAGAGAAAGGGCATAATGAAGGCACAGTAGTGAATTAAGTATGAGTATGAGTATGGCAGTATCTTAAGGAGGTCAAACAAGTATGAGAGGTTGTAAAGAATGAATGAATAAATTAATAAATGAATGAAATTCGTGGTTAAGATTTAAATGTTTTAAATGTGTAACGCCATATCTATGGTAAAGTGTACAGCAGCTATAGGATTGAATACAAGAAACACAAATATGGTCAAGAAAGGCAACCATGTGTTATTAATGGTTATCCATCTATTAAACTAATCATGATACTTCATATTTAACAAAAAAAATGTTGAAGCTACAAATATAAAATTAATGCAAACGGGAAAGGGAACCAAATTTCATTGAAACTATTCTGTGGATTATTTAGAAAGGTCAAATAAGCTTCTTAATATAAGAACAGTATGCAGTAAGCCCATGGTACAATTATATAATAGTTTTGCAACATGAGGTATAGCTTAAAGAGTGCTACAGCCCTTGAGTGCTGTGTTATTAACTGTATTTTCTTCTCTGTCCAGAGTTTCCACAAACATTGCAGTAAAACTTATTGAGAAAGGTAAGATTCCAAAAAGACATTTTTTTTATGTTGTTTAAACTATTTTCTAAATTTTGAAAACTATTTTAGGTGTGGTACTTGATGGCGTCATTCTTGAAGGTGCATTTGACAGCGCTGGGCAGAACATCCAATTTTATCCTTTCTTTTGGGTATCCAAGACTTACTTACTTAACAATAATGTGTAAAGTTATGTGAATTTTCTGTCTGTATTGCATAATTTTGTTTTGTTTTATTCTTTTAGTATTATTGGACTTTTCCAGGCTATGGATATTTGTTTAAAGAGCCTTGGGCCGATAAGAAGGCTGTGTTTCCAACTGTGGAAAAGTATGTCCAAATAAGCAATACCATGCATTAAATCTGAGAATTTAAGAGCAGTTTTATACATTAACTAACAACCAAGTCTCACCTTATCCTTTGATTTTTTGCAGTTTAAAAAAAATGAAAAGCCCAATACTCTTCCTTCATTCAGAAGATGATCACCTGGTGCCCATTGACATCGCTCGACGGGTATTGCTTAAACTAAAAGTGAGCAGAAGTGGTATTTTCACTTTTTTACATTACATTTTGTCTTTCATTCAGATGTATGAGGTGGCAGCAAATGCTCAGAATAAAGACAGAGTCAAACTGGTTACTTTTGATGGGACTAAGGGGTATCTGCACAACGGTTTATACAGAGACCCCAAACTCCCCGGCACAATAACGTAACCACACTTTTAACAATAAATAATTAGCTTGTGTTCATTTTGTGTCAGTAATATAATCTGTTTCCATATATATCCTCTGCAGGGATTTTGTGCAGTCTTTATTGTGAAGAAAAGACATCTAAAGAAGAATCAAAGTGGAAGATCATGAAATGAAAAATGGTGATTTAGGAAGCAGTTTTTGCTTTTCTACCTTATAAAGCCAAAGTGCAGGAGGATTTTTTAAACACAAAACTTAAACTGAACATGATGGCAGCAAACATGATGGCAGCTACACACAGCAGTGTTGGATGTGCTTTTGTGATGCTGCCTACTCAAAGTGGTTGCCCCCTGCTGGCTAAATTTATCCTATGATAATTGCACTGATTAACCAGTCTGTAATGTGTGACATTTCAATACCATAACAAGAGAGCTGCTGTACAATGTTTACCGACGAGTAAATGTGCCATAATCAGATTAGAAATAACATCAGTGATATTCTGGACTCATAATCATGTGTAAATTGTACTTGGAACAATCATTCCACAGCTTACAGAGTTACAATAAATTTAGTAGGTGTCTCCTTTTGCATTTTAGTATTTACTCTAATGAGGAAGTACATATCGTGGCATAGGTAGGACATCTATAAACTAAACTGATTTTGTTTAGATTTTATAAAAGGGAAATCTACATCGGGCCAATAGCCACTTGGTCAAGAGCATGTGAGAAGTGGAATTGCAATCTGCACTTTCACCACCAGATGTTGCCAAAAGGCTAAAAACTACTCACCCCACCTTTAAGAGAGCCCATAGACATAATTTGATTGACACTAAAAATAACATTGAATTTCCCACACTAAAGTAGAAGTGTTAAATTGAAACTAATAAAGTGTAGGAGAATTGCATTAAAATGTATGTAAAAACAAGAAATAACATGACTGGAATTAACAAAACAGCAACAGAAATGCACAAAAGGATACTTTAATGGAACAAATGCTCAAAAATAGAAGAAAGAAAACCACTAAGCCAATTTTTTTCATCATATTATCAACACAACAAACCATTGGACTTTAAACGCAAAGTAACCTTAACTTCAAAACAAATGTGCATTAATAACTTCTCACTTCTTTTTTAGTGCTCATCGATGAGTAGCCTCAAGTCAAAATCAGGTTTATTCTGAACTTCAAATTAACTCAGTCAAATAGTTCTGCAATATTCTTGTGAAGGTTTTTATTGGCCTGAGGGATTCATGACCCCTCTAAAATGTAGAAGTAGAGTATGTTTTTGGCAACCAACGGCGATACAGGAGACAGACCCGTGTATTGTCCACGGGAAAAGTGTTTCAGAGTTTCACACTCGGCTCTGTCAAAGGTGAAGCTCCGGTCTTGGCAGTCGGATGACGTGGCTGATGGTTGCGGACGATCCGGCGACAGGGTTTCTTTATTCACCGCTTCATTCACCGCTCTGATCTGTGATTGGACATTTTGGAACACGTGACGCAATACAACCAATCCCGAGTGAGTGCGATGAGCAGTGGAGAAACCCTTACGCCATCTGCGTACGAGAGAGAGCATCCCTAAAAATTGCCTCTGTCATACAACCAGGAAGAAGGTGGGATAGCCCTACAAAGCTAACATCCCCAATCTTTCTGCACACTTTCTCCGAAAATAATGGGGTCTTCCAGGTTGAAAGTGGCAGTGGTGGTGTTTTTTGTTGTAGTGGGATCTTTATTACCTGTGGACGCAGACGAACACGAACACACGGTAAGACGGCGTTTACAGAGAGGCCGATTGAAAAGAGGCAGCCGTGAAAATAATGGACGTTTGTGCTCTGTGTACTCTGCTAAGTGTAGCTTTATATCAAGTGGGAGACATGACACATCACTGGGCTTGTAGTGTTATTTATTCATGCCAGGTTGTTGATATATCATACAGATACGGTTACATTTGGCTAGTAAACCTGTCCGCACTTATCGGCCTAAGTGCTTACTGCTAGCGGCTGATGCTAACTAGTTAGCATGTCTACTATACAAGCTTTTCTTGAACACCGGCGGAAAATGCACTCAAGTTAGATCGCTAAATGTCCTTTAAATCCACAGAAACCACAGTAAATGACGAAAACAACAAAGCTATATTCAAGCAATAAGACGTAACTAAAGACCCCCTTGAGAAGTGAGCACTGTGAAAGTTAAATTAGCCTTGCATTTGGCTAAAACACCGGTACAACATTAAGGCCCTGTCTATGTTTCACCTACTTTCATTCCATTAGTCTTTGTTAATGCAAACAACTTTTGTGCTCTATTACATCGTTTTCAACTCTTAATCCACAGTGGCCACGCTTGTATGCTGTTGTTACATTGGCTGCAGAGGATAGCAGTGATAGTGAACCACACTTCCTTTTTATTGTGTTGTGACAGTAAATTTGAGAGTTTTCACGTTACTTTTCACACTGTTTTTTTTTTTTTTTTTTAGAAAATAGTAATGTGATATGGCCTTGCTCTAGGACATTTTCCCAAATAGTTTTTCAGAGGAGCCACATTTCAAATTGACATGAATAACGGGCTAGACTTAGCTAGATTTGAATGAAATTCAATTATCCTAATGAGTGTTTATAAACTAAAATGTGAATGTGTGCAGCAATGAAATGTACATAAGTAACATACCTGTCTCACAAGTACATCAGAAATATGAATCTAAAACTCAGAGACACAATAGTGTCACAATAGAAGCATTTACAGCACAACGTACTGATCATGTAACGCCTTCTACCACGTTTACAATTCATGTTTGCATAACTTTGAACACCATAGTGCTCTTATTACTTATGTTACTTCTTAGTAATTGTTAAAATATGTTCCGACAACAAAATATCAAATACAGAGAATATGAAACCTGTCAAACGAGCAGAACAGGCGCTGCTCTCCACGACATTACAGTAAAAGCCCTTCTTGTTTCCTTTCAGTACACAGATAAGGAGGAGGTAGTTTTATGGATGAACACAGTGGGGCCTTACCACAACCGACAAGAGACGTACAAGTATTTCTCTTTGCCGTTCTGTGTGGGCTCCAAGAAGACCATCAGTCACTACCATGAAACGCTGGGAGAGGCTCTGCAGGGAGTGGAGCTGGAGTTCAGTGGCTTGGACATAAAGTTCAAAGGTAATGAATGGTTTAAAACACCAAACTTTCACTTGATCAAAGCAGTCAGGCCTAATACCCTTGATATTCATGTTGACTTCCTGAC
This sequence comes from Rhyacichthys aspro, assembly GCA_036850595.1. Taxonomy (NCBI): domain Eukaryota; kingdom Metazoa; phylum Chordata; class Actinopteri; order Gobiiformes; family Rhyacichthyidae; genus Rhyacichthys; species Rhyacichthys aspro. The sequence continues at coordinate 19,007,252 of CM072162.1, read as the reverse complement.
AGTACAAGCTTTCTTTTTAAAATCCTGCTACTTGTTAATAAAACACTCAGGGTTCAGCTATAAAGTGTATTTCTGACCTTATTCTATCTTTACCATATAGATTTTGCGATTGTGATTAAAATAAATGTGCAATTTTATGGTACAGCCCACTTTTGGACTCTACATATCTACAAAGGTCAACTGCAGAAACATATTAAATAATGTGTAATTTTCCCTTGTGGATAATAAAAGAAAAATATTTTGGCAATATTTTTTTGGTTTGTTAAAATAAGACTCACTATATATTCACAATATTGAGAACTGACCAGAAAGTCAATGGTGAAGCAGCTCTTTATATAATGACTGAAAGCTTATCTGTTTGCTTTGAATTTATTCCAGGATTCTGACTACAATCTTTAGTCATTTAGAAACAAATCTGCCATTTGTGATAATAATCTAAAATCTTTTGTTTGATGTATTTTTTTGACCCCTGTAGAGGAAGTGATGCAGACGACATACTGTGAAATTGACCTAGACAAAGCTAAACAAGAAGCCTTTGTCTATGCTATAAAGAACCACTACTGGTACCAAATGTACATCGACGACCTTCCAATCTGGGGTAAGTGACTCGCTTCAAACATGTTTCTAAATATGTGGCTTGTGAACTAACTCTTCATATGTTGCGGGTAAATAAAAAAGACAGGGTGTGTGGACTATTATTTCCTGTTGCTGATGAGAATAAACCATATCATTTGCTTATCTTATGGCTTAACTAGAACCTTGCATATTGTTTCTGTCTCATATCCTGGTGTGGCAGGTGTTAAACCAGTTCTTTCCTTGTGTGGCCTCTCTTTCTTTTCTCCCAAAGGTGTGGAACAAAACGCAAATATCCTATGACTTGCTGAAAGGCACTAATGGCAGAATGATGTTGTGCTGCTGTAGATGGATACTTTACTTTCTGTCATAACTAGGGATTCAGATATGAGGAAGTCTAGATGTAAATCATAATGTAAAGGCTTGGACCTAGAAATCCATCTTCTCACTGATAACATACTGGAATAATTGTGAATGTAGTTGTCATTGTGTCTGTTTGGCAATTGAATTAAAAAAAAATATTAGTATTATCCATAAAGTAGAGAAGAAGTAAGTCCAAACATTAGCTGTAATGTTCACACTATTTTGTCATTTCTGTATTATTTTAGTCTTGCATTTTAGTTAGTGCTGTTTTATGGGCATTTTGATTTTTGCTCTAAAACCTTGACATCAGCTAAAAATGAAACATAATATGGGAATTGACATTAGACCTGACCATGAACCTCTTCAGTTCGTTGTTTTTCTGTGCTAGCAGGATGTGAATGTGACTAACCTGAGTTTAGTGATGGTTTTGGGCCACTCCTTGATTTGCGCAAACAGTCAGTACACATTGTGAATAATGGGCGGGCATTAAACTTCTCTCAAATCAAACAGTTGCTCATATAGTGTGTGAAATTCACTTATGGGTAAATAAAATAAACTCAGACTTTCACCTCATATCCGCTTTCACAGTTGTATGGAAACAAAAGCTGTGTGCTCGTCCTGTGGGAGATGGCACTGTGACCTGCAGATGTGTTTGTTAATAACTATTTACTCCCAAAATGTTTGCTCAATTATTCAACAGTGGTGTGTTATTGCCTCATCTACCTGTTTTTATTGGGAAGGGTACTTACGCCTAGAATAATGTGTCAGTGGAGATAATGTGCAGCTTTTGTCGGGTAATTTCTTAATGCCAAATAATGCTCCACGCTAAATGTGTAATTATTTAGAGCAGAAGAGAACAGATTTTAATTTGCTGTGAGATTTCAACTAACACTAATTGTTTTTGAAAGGTTAATAGCATTGTATTTGTATATTATTCACAAAACATTTCCGTATTTATGCAGAATTTCTCTTTATCTTCTGTGCAGCTTCTACAATCATAATAGAGTAGTAACTTTATACATTATTTATAATAGGGAAGCAACAGTGATCAATAATTGTTTAACTTAGTCTCTGTTTTTTCCGTGTCTTTTAGGTATTGTAGGGGAGGCTGATGAGAACGGAGAGGACCATTACCTGTGGACGTACAAGAAGCTGGAGATCGGCTATAATGGTAACAGGATCGTTGATGTAAACCTGACCAGCGAAGGCAAAGTCCGACTTATACCCAACACAAAAATCCCCATGTCTTATTCTGTGAGTGCTAACTTTTACTAAGCCTACTTTTGTTTGACCCTTGTGCTCATTTAACAGCTGTGTCCTCTAATTTGTCCTGTATTAAAGTCATTACTTGTTTCCAATCCCAGGTCAAATGGAAGAGGTCTGATGTGAAGTTTGAAGACAGATTTGACAAGTACCTCGACCCGTCCTTCTTCCAGCACAGAGTGAGTACAGTAACAGAGCTTTGTCATGTGTCCGACAGCGCTGATGGCTCATAGTAACGGCACACTTAAGGCTGACCTTCAGAAGGACACAATGCAGTCATGTAGCAGTGAGTTAGAGTGACGCATGTATCCACTTGACACTAGTGCCTCTTGGTTGACTCGTTGTAATTTCCTGCTGCTGACTTTTTTGAAGTGTTCTTGCTGATAAATAAGACGCTACTTTGAGACCTTTCTGTGTTAAAGCTTGGTTTGTATCGATGCTCAGATGTTGTTTTAGTTTGGCCATGGCTTTAAAAGGTGTTGACAAATGATGATTTTTGGGATGTGTCACTTTTTGGACCCTAAAACAAACTAAAATGTTGAATATGTTGGACAGATTTCCTTGCCAGCAGTAATATAGTCTGCATCTTGCGCTACTGCGGGCACTCTTACTTCTCTGTCCAAAGACATGCATGGATAACTGCATACATTGAATTGGATAATTTATCCTCAATTCTGTAAATCCAATGAGAGTCTGAGTGGTTTTCTCAGTATGTCTTTAATTATTAGTCCTGTGATGAAACCGGTGAGTAGTGACTAGTGAGACTTGATGAAAAAGTGGTTGAATTCATGAAGTGACAGTAAAAATGGATGTCAATAAATAAAAGATAGAGGAAAGTACGTTGCAGGCACGTAAATCTTTTGCCCATTTTCTTTGTCCAGTTACTCTGAACACAATGGTGAATCTTTGTTTCTCTTGTTTTTAGGTGAATTAGAGATCTTGATGTTAAACTGCTTATTTCTATAATAAGGAGATGTAGGTTTAACAGCTTACACTTCTTCCACTGAACCTCTGTGTCATCCCTCAGTTTGTCAGAGCCTATAATATGATAAATGATTGTAAATAATAACCATATTTGATCATTTGCATCAGATTGTTTGCTCCTTTGTGGTTATTAACAACCTGTCAGTGCAGAATTGTGATGAGTGAATTATTAATTTAGATATGCACCACCATTGAGACTATTGAGAGTAAGATAGCATTGGAAAGAATCTAGGATCCCATTTCAAAGTTGCCTGGATCTGATTTAAAAAGACGGGGGAAACTTTTTGTGGGTCGAACAGGCTAGAACCAGTCTGATTCAGGTCACGTCTGAGCCAAATACATCAGTATTGGGATTCTGTCTGAACATAACCAGAGTGTATTAAACTTGCAGTAAACCAGAGAGCTGTCTCAGTGAAGGAGCAGTTATTTTTTTCTAGCCCTGACTTGTCTACAGTGAAGCTAACCCCAGTGGGACAGAGATCTTACAGTCATATATTTTTCCCTCTTCTTTTGTTGTTTGCATTACATTATTAAATACCTACTTTTTCTTTCTTTTTTTAGATTCACTGGTTCTCCATCTTCAACTCCTTCATGATGGTCATTTTCTTGGTCGGTCTGGTGTCAATGATTTTAATGAGAACGCTAAGAAAGGATTATGCTCGATACAGCAAAGAAGAGGAAATGGACGACATGGTAATCACACTCGCTGCAGTACAGAACCCCTTTGTTCTCTGAAGACTGGATGTGTTTCTGTGGTTTTAGGTTTCCAGTTGATTTTAGTGAAAGCGAGTCTTGGAGAGGCTATAATCTCATCTGTTTTCTTATTGTTACTGTGGAAAAACAGGACAGAGACCTGGGGGATGAATACGGCTGGAAACAGGTTCACGGAGATGTGTTTCGGCCGTCAAGCCATCCACTAATCTTCTCATCACTCATCGGCTCCGGCTGCCAGATCTTCTCTGTGTCTCTTATTGTCATTATAGTGGCCATGGTCGAGGATCTGTACACAGAGTAAGATGAACTTTTCCTGCTTCACTGAGACTGTGTCAGGGTGTAGACACCATTTTGACCTCGTTATTACATTTCAGTGAATCTCCATAAACAAAAATTACTTCATTGATAATTGACATATAATTATTATTACAGTATTTCAAACATAAGTGGCCTAATTAAATGAAATAAAAGCAGTGAAGCAATCATATGTCTGCATTTTTCAGACAGACCATGACAAAGACCTTATTTCAGTAAGACTGGCTTTAAAGAGTTGTAAATCAGTCTGAAAATGTAAATTCAATTCAAATGCAGCAATGCAGACAGCAGCAATTCTGGACACTTAAAAACTTCACAGTATATTCATTTTTAAAGAACAGAAGAGTTAGTATAGATAATAAAACAATAAATCTGTTGTTGGATGTACGTTTCCGTTTCAAACGTTATAAACTACATATAAAAATAAGAGTCCCAAATATTTAAATGCAAAGAGAAAATGTTCAGAAGGAAATGCTCTAAATCCAGCTGATGACAGGAAAAATACATCTTTACCTCACCTCGGCAAATAATGAGACATTTTCTCCTATTGTTATTGCTGGCAGATGCAGATGATGAAGATGCAGACATTTAATATTCATATTCTGTGGCTCAGGCAACACACATTGTAACCACAGTCTGAAAGGCTCTAACTTGCAAACTGAATCTTGTCTATTTCTCGGGTAGTTTCCTTGTTATTGTCTGTTAAATAGCATAAATTATTGTAACTAAATCCTTGAAAAAAGAGTCCTTTTAGAAGGAAATTACGGGAGCACTGGACTTTTTTTTTTGACTCATATCACATTTCTGCAGGAGAGGATCCATGCTGAGCACAGCCATTTTTGTGTACGCTGCAACTTCTCCTGTCAACGGCTACTTTGGGGGAAGCTTGTACGCTAAACAAGGAGGTAATTTGACTATTGGTTCGATATTTTCTGAGAAACGGTTTATTACTATGCACGTCTCTGCCAACGCTGCTTCTCTCTCTTACACAGGCAGAAGATGGATAAAGCAAATGTTCATCGGGGCCTTCATGATCCCAGCCATGGTGTGTGGGACCGCCTTCTTCATCAACTTCATCGCTATTTATTACCACGCCTCCAGAGCCATCCCATTTGGGACTATGGTAGGTCTGACACCACAGCACCTCCCTGGAAACCACAGAGTATGAAAAGCATTCTGTGACTCAATAGATGCTGTTGATCTGTGGTAATGAGATAGAAAATAATTATCCAGATGGAGAAGGAACTGCACCAATCTGAAATTATAGTCGGGCTGGGTATTGTGATTTTTTTCGGTATCAATGCCAAAACCTGAGCAATAAGGGATGTTGTGGATTAATTGCTTATACATATGTCAGTAGATGCTCTTTCCAATCATATTCCTCAAATAAGAGAGGTGTGGCCATATGTATCTTGTTAATTCGTGCTATGCTGAACATATTAGCAGTGTAGCTAAGCCAGGAAGCTATGGTTGCTGTAAATTAACAACAGCTTTTAAAACCACCCTCAATGTGACATATGGAAAGACTCTTTCAGGCAACACTATCATAAATCAAATAGACTTAACCTCAGAAAGGGTCTGTTCATAGTTTTGAATGTAGGAATTATCTAAATTGTCTGTATGAAAACATGCAAGCATTTTTATCACGATATATATCTTATTATAGCATTATTTAACTTTTTGTCTGTTTATAGGTTGCTGTTTGCTGTATCTGCTTCTTCGTCATCCTGCCACTGAACCTTGTTGGGACAATTTTGGGGAGGAATCTGTCGGGGCAGCCAAACTTTCCCTGCCGAGTAAACGCAGTGCCGCGACCAATTCCTGAGAAGAAATGGTACAAACCTGTCCCCTTTACAGACTAGTTTCGAGTGTCCGTTTTAACTCAAATTGGAATCCACATTGAACTCTGATATTTCTTTGTTGTACAGTTGTTTTGTGTCTTGTGCAGCCTGGGAGGAGTCAGGATATGCTTGTCTCTCGTGGGCAAGAAACCAAACAAACAATTTCCTTTAGTCGTTATGTTAGAGGATATGTACCAATACATACTCTGTGGCTAAGTGTGCTGCAGAAAAAAAGTAAAAAAGGGCTTTTAAAATTCAATTATTCTAATATAACAGATGTCCACACACAAGTTTACATGCTTCAGCTGTTTGCCAAAATAAATGGGAAATCAAAATTGAAAAATGAAGAATAAAGCTTGAGTGTTCCCCTAAACTCTGCACCCTGTTGCCAAGAACATTGAATGTGAATACAGACTACCAACTCCCAAACTCAAATAATCAAGTTAGATGTGGTAAATAATACTTGACTGATATGTTTGGAAAAGTGGTATTTGTGTTTTGGATTTCTCTTTTCGTCTTTTTTTGTATTATAGTCATGTTTTGAGTTACACAGACAGTAGTACCACTTTGTTGTGTTGCAGGTTCATGGAGCCGGCCGTCATCGTGTGTCTGGGGGGAATCCTTCCTTTTGGCTCCATTTTCATCGAAATGTACGTTGATTAAATGATAATATGTAAGTCATTAACTCATCCTCACCTCTATTAAAACTTCCTTTATTTTCTTTGTCGTCCAGGTACTTTATCTTCACGTCATTTTGGGCTTATAAAATCTACTACGTGTACGGCTTCATGATGCTGGTGCTGGTTATCTTGTGCATCGTCACAGTGTGCGTCACCATTGTGTGCACGTATTTCCTGCTGAACGCTGAGGACTACAGATGGTGAGTCAGTAGCATTTCTGTACAGACTATATCACAGAATTTTAGGGTTATTTGAAGTTTGTAACTAAAGAATGTAATATCAGCTGAAACAGAGGACAGTTTTGTGTCAGGCTTGTAGGAACAGTGCAGTGCCCATTTTACTGTACTCATAAAACATTCTTTTCCACATTAAATAAGAAAGGATGCACATTTTTGCATTTCCAAGAAGTGTTTGCTTGTAGTACTTTGAAATAGTAAAAGCATGAGTAGTATAAACTATAGAGTCTCATGGGAAGCTCATGGGAATATTTAAAAAGGCACCATCAAATGCCTTTGAATATTTAACATTAACCCCAATTATTCTTTTTTTATGAAATCTTAAACAAAATTTAAAAAATGTCTATATGTCACAACATCAATCAAATTAAAATGAATTGTGTATCAGAGTTTTCTATTCTTTTTTTTCTGAGTTTACCGTTTTTTTTCTTCCAGGCAATGGACCAGTTTCCTGTCAGCAGCGTCCACGGCTGTTTATGTTTACATGTACTCCTTTTACTACTATTTCTTCAAAACTAAGTGAGTTCACACTTGAAAAGTCAGTCTAAATGCTTATGACTGAGGTCCTGGTCTAACAGGTTTTCATCTCTCACTTTTCAGGATGTACGGGCTCTTCCAGACGTCCTTCTACTTCGGCTACATGGCAGTGTTCAGCACTGCTCTAGGAATCATGTGCGGTGAGTCCAGCTATGAGTAATTTAAAAGGAACTCTATTATTAAATCAACAATGTGGCTGTTTTAAAGTAATGTTAAGCCGCCAGACTCAGACACTGCAACTCATTTGTCAGGTGGAAACCACAAAACCCCAGATTAAATGTACAAGAGACAAGAATTACAAGCATTTAAAGCATTTACACTTGAGCTCCACTTGTCTACCTCTGCTTGTCTTGTCTACTTGCCTTTAATACATGGCAGTATTCCTAAGCTCTGTGAGTGTTCTGTAATATCACTTTTTTCCACTAGGTGGAGTCATGAGCTTCTGCAGTAATTTGTCTGCTCATTCCAAAAACAATAGAGACAGAATTTATTCTCACTTTTACTGTGATTTTGAGCCATGAGTCATTTATAAAAAAAATCATGTTTCCTAGTAACATCACAGATTTGATGGCATTTCTTCAGTTCTAGTGGCTAACTGAGCTGCTTTGGTCAACTGTGAAAAAAACCCATAGCTATTGTTTGTAAATCAAGCGGCACTATTGTGGTTTGTGTGTGAGAAACAATAATCCCTTGACACACATTTAAATTGAAGGTAAATGCCTAAGAGATTATTTATTGATTGATAGGCCCTTCTGCTATTGATGTTGAATTGATTTGTGATGTGAGGAACTCAATGTAAGTAACAGCACACATTTGTTTTTCAGGTGCCGTCGGGTACATGGGAACAAGTGCCTTTGTGAGGAAGATCTACACAAATGTGAAAATCGACTAAGAAGTGAAACCACAGCAACAGGAATATTAACGGATTTGCCTACAAGGATCTTGAAAGACGGCGGGCACAAGTCATTCTTTATTACTTTTCTTTCTTGCAAAGAGATTGTGAGAATCTCACTTTATACAATGTAGTTTTTTCCATTTTTTTCTGAATGAATTTCTGCGCCGCAAAACAAAAAGAGCAAATCTTTGAGAGGAAAAAAAGTTGGGTTTTTATCTGAAGCTTTCAAATAACAAAGGTTGGAGCAAACGTTTAAGGCAGTCATGGCTCCTTTTTGGTTTTCTTCAACCCAGTCCCACCTGAGACCAGAGAACATAAATGTTTATCGATGGAATAGTGTTGCTCTCTTCAGTGAAGAGGCCTAAGTGTATTGAAAGCTTTTGTTCTATTGTGTCAGAATATTGGAGAGTTGGGTCTGTGCCCGTGTTCTGACGTTGTTTCTATTTTGTATTCTTGAAGTCGCATAGCGTTACTACACAGTGCAGTAGTTTGTTCTGATTTACTTTTCACTGCAACAAAAATAATTCTATAAAAAATACTGTCGTCACTTGAGAATCATTCCCCCGTTTCCATTACTCTTGATTCCCCGTTACAGTAGCAGTCCATCCAGTTGATATTTTAGTCCTGCTGTTTCACTGTACAGACGAGCAGAGGGACAGCTGAGGTACAGTCAAAACTGATTTTTAAAAAGGACGATTGTTGTGGTCCCATTTTCCCATTCGGTCTTGTTTTCTTAATGTCTGGGTTTGAATGAAGTCTACTTGTAAAGATAATATATGGATGAGGGGGGGAGTGTATATAACCTTAATAATGTACCTTTAGATGTAGATCCCAAATGTATTTTCGTTGTACAGATTTACTACAGGGTGTTTTTTTAAAGAATCATTCAGTTCAAGACAAAAAGGTATATTTTGATTTTTCTTTTCTCTGTTCGGTGCTTGCGGTGGGGCTGGTGGCGCTGTTACATCTTGCCTGAAGTTGCATGAAGTTTTCACCCAATCATATTCCACTTCTGTCAGCGCTGTGTTTTTAATTTCTTTAAAATGTTAAGTTTGGGTTTTTTTAAACTAAGGCTGTATGTTCTAGTTGTGAATAGTTAGTGTGTTAGCTCTAGAGAAATCTCAGTACAACTCTTGTAATGAGCACCGGTGAACATCAGAGGCAAGCTAAAGTCGGGAAAGAAAAACCTATTTAACTTGAAAATCTTGCCTGAACAAATTAATAACCGTTCAAAGATAAGCTGTAAAGGGATTTTAACATGAGAGGGCAGATCTTTATTGCACCACATGCAAGGACTGGAGGAATGATACTGTTTCTTACAATTGTAGGGGCATAGTTTCCTCCAAAAAGCTCATTTTAAACTGTTCATGCGTACTTCTAAACTGATTATTGTTTGCTATGTTCAGTGTTGGGACAATGCTTTTTCCCTGAGCATTTTTCATACATGTCTCTGGAGAATGTGAGGACAATCGTGTCCAAATTTTCTCTTTCCTGATACATGCAGCATGTGAAGACAAACATAAATGTCTAGAAATAGTCCTGATGGTTTTACTGAGGGACAAGCTCTGCTGTTTCTGCAAAAATGTCACCAACACACCCACTAACAGTGCTTCTGTATACATCATTCAGACATGTTGCCTATTCAGATGTTGTATTATCTCACCAGCAGGATATGGGTGAAAAATGAGTGGGCTGCATTCATAAATTCAGCCTCTGAATGAAGTCAGGATAAAGTACAGAGGATAGTGTAAAAATGAAAGGGGCCTTAGTTTGTTGACCGTCTCTGTTTCTGGCCATTGCTTATAACAGGAGCTAACTAGAGCTAACACTAAACCCAACTACCAAGTACAACCCTACTTTAAAATCCCAAACTGTTTCCAGCGCCTCGGTCTAAATGTAAAAGTACACTTGCTGACCGAAGGCCTGCTCACTGGTTACTTCTGATTTAATACATTATTAAAGCTTTAAAGGCTCTACATCTTCGGGTAAGCCATTTCCCTCATGTTTTCTGTTGCCTAACCCTAAAACATCTTGTGAATGTCAAAAAGGAATGAGGCAATTTGCTTTGTTTCTGCAAACTTACTGTACAAAGTGAAGTTTATGTACACTTAACTAGATGTTTTCATAACCACATGCAGTGCTGCGGAGTGTTTCAGATGCTTTGTTTCCCTTTTGTGTAAATACAGTATGTACCCTTGTATGAGAAGTGGCAATGCCTTTTTTCTAATTTCCAGTTCTCCCCCACTGAAGTTGATTTTGGCACCTCATGTTGTGTACCAATGTCTGATTAGACATTTTGAACCTGCATATTAACTTGCTGTAAAAAGAGAAAATAAACATGTTTATGTACAGGGGTTATTAAGTGTGGTCCATGTCCTGTCCTTCAGCCAATACTCAAGTCAGTTTTATCAGGTGTTTTTAATGTCTGAATGTCAAGATATGAGACAGAGGGCAAAGGATTATTACTCAAGTTTATTCACTGGATCCTGGATCTGTACTGTACTTGATGTCACAAAAGATTCAGATGCAAGGATTCAGACCCTTATATACGTACCACATTCATTATCTTCAAAAAACATTGTCCATATCATAACCTCCTTTTCCTTTCACACTCAAGATCTACCAAAATGTCCTATAAACGGGCTTTTCAGACATGTAGCGTTTTAGTTAGTGTTGAGTTGACTAACAGAAAACCCAGTGACTAAAACATTTGTAACTACATTCATAACTACATTCAAGCAGTAAAGCAGAATGAAGAAAGTAGTCCAAGAAAACATCCTTTTTATAGAATATATTTATTATTTAAGTCTGCATTTGAGAATTACAACAAAGTACATGGTATTAATTGGTTTATGGTGAGAGTTGTTTCACTGACAGTTGTAGAAACTTAAATTGCCTTTAATCGTTGACTTTTTCAAAGTACTCCTTGGATCCCTCTGGAGTTGGTTTAATCTGGAGAGCAAACGGTTACATATTAAGATACATCATAATGTAGAAGTTTAGTACTAATTGGACAGGTTTGTGTAGAAATGGTTGAAGGGTCTCACCGTGGGAGAGTCTGGGGTCCAGTTGGCAGGACACACCTCCCCATGTGTCTCCACAAACTGGAAGGCCTTTACCAAACGGAGGGTCTCCTCGGGGCAACGTCCGACCGGCAGATCGTTCACACTCATGTGCTTCACCACACCGTTTGGGTCGATGATGAACAGGCCTCTGGAGAAACACAGACAGAAGATTTACAACTGATGACCACTGTATTACACTGGCAAGGTTTCTGTTAATGACATGTTACAATTAAAATGACATGATCCAAAGTATTACATTAAAATATAAAGTTTGAGTATTCAGCCCCTACAGGGACTTGACTCCATCTTGTACAGAAAAATGCAAAGAACTGATAATCACTCTGTTGACACAATGCTAATTAAAAACACCCTGAACCCACAGCTTGTTACGCCTGACTTGTGTAACTGATAAGCACTCAACGGTCAACAGCAGCACTCCACCTTCGAGAAAAAGTAAAAAAGTAGTATTAATCAGTCCTGAATTGACTGCTGCACAATATCCGATTATGCTCTTTCTTCTTCTTGCAATGCAAAAAGTTGAAATGCCTCTTCTTGTTAATACACTTTGATGCAAATTAAAACCATGCATTTCCTTTCACATTTCCAACTTTACAAAAAAAAAAAATCTTACTAAAAGCACACAGGCTGCTTTCACAAGTCTGTATACTCCCAGTTGATCAGAACCACAGCATGCCTCCAGCCTGAGTAATGTTTTCAAACTACTTCTCAACAACAATAAGGATCACAAGTACAATGTTTTCTGCTCTCAGATGAAACAAACCATTTACAGATATTGAGTGGTAATGTTTTGATATGCCTTTTTGGTATTTTTAAGTAAAACATGATCCATCAGTGATATTCTGATATTCTATGGCTACAGTATTAATCTGTTTATTATTTTACTTTTGTATAACCACATCATGAATGTACCATACCTGAGAGCGATGCCAGGCCCCTCCAGCAGCACCCCATAGTCTCGGGAGATCTGTTTGTTGAGGTCTGAGAGCAGAGGAATGTGGATATGTCCTAGACCTCCAGCCTAAATACATGTGATACAATGGAAACATTATTTTAGGAAAATCACATAGCTACAATTTACTAATCTATAGAGAGGCTACAAGGTTTATTAAAAGGTGAAGCATTACCTTGCGAGGTGTGTTGACCCAGGCCAGGTGAGTGAAGTGAGAGTCCACAGAGACGCCCACCACCTCACAGTTTACATCATGAAACTCACTGGCTTTGTCGCTGAAGGAGATGATCTCTGTTGGACACACAAACGTGCTGGGAGGACACAAAGGGGACAAAATGACACATATTAATCACAAAATGTCAGTCCAGGAGCTGTCTGCTGTGGAATGAAAGGACTAAACTAGAAAAAGTACGAGTTTTGTTCAGTAATATAGACTCCAGCCACCTATTCAACTGCTTTTTACTACAAATATTGGTAAAAGTCCCACAAATCACCTCTATTTGCCACTCTGATAAGTTTGATCTCCAAGTGAATAGTGGGTCTATGTGTAAAGATACTAATTAGATATTTATATTAAAGGTAACAAGACTAAATCTGCAGTTACTTACAAGTCTAGTGGATAGAAGAAGAGGACCAGGTATTTGCCCTTGAAATCATCGAGGGTCATCTCTCTGAACTCTCCGCTGTGGACAGCTGTGGCTTTAAAAGCAGGAGCGGGCTGAGTGACAGCAGCGGCCCATCGGGACACACCTGAGGACACAAGTCATTCCACATTAGTTTATTCTGATACTTTTTCTAATTCAATCCCAGCGTTTTAAAAGTGGTCTGTACATACTAGTTGAGAAGCAGGCTTTGTGAAGGGCAGGAGTCGTGAGGACTTTAGCTCCGTGTTGACAGAGGGCTGCTGCTTTAAGTCCTCCTGCAGCACACCTCACCTATGACATAACATTAAATAAAAAGCAATTAATTATCTACAAATGTAATGTGCTATTCAAATACATACAGCACAGTATTTCCCACTCCAATATCCAGAAATATGTTTATTTAGGAGATGAGTTGATTAGTGTTCTTGTTAGCATTAGTGTCTGTATTTTGTTGCTGCTGTTTTGTCTTGATTTTAATTCACTTTCTTAAGCACATTGTAGCCTAAACTTGTTTTTAAACGTGCTTTATAAATCTAAACTACTAATGCTATGTCAACAGGTCTTATTTAATTAATTAACCACTACAGCCTCCATAATGACAGCATATTTAGGTTGAGATAGATGAGGTCGACATTTTAGTTAGTATTTATTTGAAATATTATTGTTGAAATACTTGAAGTCCCCCACGGGTCCGAGGACCAGAGGTTTGTAACCACTACGTCAGGTTCAACGTACGACCATTGAACGACACACATGACATAACCTGGATATAACAGACAGCCAGCAGGTGCATTAATAAACTGGTCAAGCAAACATGCACAGGACTCTCGGCCTTTAGATTCAACTTCGGATATTACTTTATGCAGGTTGGTCAAAAGTGACGACCAAAACCAAACAAAATGAGCGTTGCTTAAAACTTGCACTTACACTTGTCCCGAGCAGTCTCCCAATGGTGGCAGCCATCTTGGTTTGTGACAGTGGAGGGCGGGCTGTTGCGTCATTAAGGACCTGGAAGACGCACACCCCAGTCAATAATAATAACACGAATAAAACAAGTCGCTATGTAAACTATTTGTTATTAGTATCTGTTGTCATTTTGGATATAAATTGGTAGCAGACTCAAAGCGAAAACGTTGAAAAGTCTTGTTGCTGCCTTCAAGTGCCACTCGTTACCTAGCAACCTTATAATCCAGCCATAAAAGTGAGGTAACAGCTTTTAACCTTCATTTCTTGGGCGAGAAAAACACGGACACGTAACAAATAAATAAATAAAATCATTTAAAGTGATCATTTTACGGCGTTTAAATGCAAATTGCATTCCGGCGTTGAGTTTACGAGCCCTGAAAATAAAACCTTATATTTTCCCATGGTACGTAAATGTAACACATGCGCTCCGATACTGACCACGTGACTAAAGGCGGAAGTAGATGCTAAAATAGCAGGATTTGTCCTCATGAGCATGTTTTTGCGTGTTTACTAGTTTTCATTTATAAAAATAAATAAATAAATGTCCGTGTTGCTCTGATGGATCCCAATCTGTTGTACTGGAAAAGCCATGGAGAGGTGACATAAAAAACATACTCAGTCATTTAAGATGCTATCATACCCTTGCAACTTGTATATTGGAGCCTTCATTTAATCACAGTCATTTAACATGACACACTCTTTGTTTTCCTTCTTCTTAGACTTTCCACAGTCGGGTAAGGATCTGGGTAAATCTCCTGGATCCATCTTTACTGATTTCCTCTGATGTAAGTGACTGATACAGGGATCTGTGTGACTGTTTAAAAGGAGGGATATTTAACAAGATGTGGGAGATCCTTAAATGTAGTGAGAGTAACACATAAACGAAGATCTTTAACTTAAACCCTTGTTAGACTTTCTAGTGTTGCCACTGTACAAATTAGGTCCATTTAGTTGTTATTCAGCAAGGGAAGTATGTTTCAACAATAATGAACATATTGATTATGCACCCAAATATGTGCCACATATACAATAGACAATAGACAAAAGAAGGTCCAATAAATCAACAGTACTTACAATGGATTAATACAACTGTAACTTACAAGTCTATGCTTTAACAGAGTGAAATTCAAAATAACCACACTCTTCTTGGAAGTGGAGAGAAACAAAGTGAAAAGGTACGATCTTAACTAAAACTAATAATTCTTTGAGCTGATATAATGATTTCTGACTTTTATTACCTTTGTTTTGTTTAACAGGATGCACCTGCGGCTGTGACACTTGCTCTTGTAAGTTTGTAGAAGATGTTTTTCTTATATATCCTTTTTTTTAATTTAGCATATTCTTTATATATATGTATAGCTTAGTAATAAAACAGATAAAACATCTTTATGAATCCTAATTTCAGATTTTTTAAATATTAATCAGTAAGTTTTAAATAATACTTTCAATAGACCTTGTAACTTATGATGATTGTATTAATTTGTTATCAATGGTGCTTTAGTATGAATGTGTTGTGTTCACAGTCGTCGGTCCATGCTGACACTGGTGCCATTCTTCCAATCATTTTTCGTCCTCCAGGTTTGTCATTAATCAGTATTCTTACTGTTATAATTTCTGTTCAGACACATTTAAAAGATATTTATTACTTTTGTGTTGTTCTTGTAGCTCTGTTGCCAATATCAGCTCCTTTGGTATGTGTTGAGACTACAGTCACTTAATATCATTGTATTTGTCAGTGAGATATTAAAATAACTCTCTGGATCTCTAACCTCAGGCTTTAGCTGCATTTCTTCCCCATAGTACGGTTAAACCAGCTCTACTCTGGCAGGTAATGAACCAACACTATGTAACCTCACAATAAGTAAACATTAATATGAGAAAAACGCTGAATGTTTTTACAGTTTTTGCTGCAAAGCTACTATGCTGGGTTTAACTATACAAACAGAAATGCCTCATCAGACCAGGTAAATATAAAAACTAGTCTCCATAGTATAGTTGCAATTCTCCATAACAAAATGTATTTTATTTGGCTTATTGGATTTATTTGCTTTGACCTGTTTCTATCACCAGGGCAAGAAGACTTCTTTAAAGCAGATTTTATTGAACGTTGGGACAGTTTCTTATGTAACATGTGCCGGGGTTTGTATATGCTTTGACTATATACATGATAAATATAAATATAAATGATACTAAGACATTTGCTTTTTTAGGCTCTCCCTCAAATTATTATTAACCGTCTCCGAATAAGAAGTGTTCCTGTGCAGAATTTCTGTCGGACAATATTACCGGTCCCACTGGCAGGTAGATTTCATTTTTAAATTACAACAAACAAATATTAGCTGATAATTATACTATTTTCAAGTAAGGCTAACATGATGGTATCTCTCTGCAGCTACCTTGGCTTTCTTCAATGTGTTTACTGTCCGAAGTGAGGAGCCAGAAAATGGGATCCAAGTGTTTGACTCTGATGGAAATCCTGTGGGACTGTCCAAAGCAGCTGGAGAGAAGGTAAAAAGGGAAACACGTTTACATACTCATAAGTTCTAACTTCTGAGCTTGTTTTACAATTTATTTATTTTTTTCCAGGCTGTAACGGAAACTGCATTGTCCAGAGCGACACTCCTTGGTACGACTGCAGCTGGTCCAAGTCTCCTGGTTTCACTTCTACAAAGGTTAGTCACAACAAATGACTTTTAAAGGGTTGTGAGTCATTTTATTTCTAAATAATGTAATCTTTTCTTTTGAATTTTTGAAAACTCTTACAACAAGGCCATCTACTGTATGTGTTGTGTAAGATAAAGCCCTACATTTGTACTGTTATTTGGGGTTTACATTCTTACACAATACTGTCAAATAGAATCAAGCCAAAATTAAACAAAAGTGTCTTTAAAGGGGACATAATTAACTTAGGAATTAGGGCGTTTCATCAGTTTGCTTTGATGGACTTTGATGCTTTGAGAGTTTACATTCACACAATAGTGATAATTCATATTGATAAATGGAATAATGTTGAAACTCCATTTAGTTCTAATCAAGTGCATTGCTGCCTTTTCAGAACAAGATTTTTCCAGAGGCGTTCACTGCTGCTGGCTCCTCTTCGTCCGCTCAGTGTGGCATTTCTCCTCGGCCTCATGATCCCTGTGTCCTTCAGTCTGTTTCCACAGCTGGGAACGGTAACATTCAGCATCTTCCACTCTGCTCTGATGTTGTGATGTGATGACTTTAAATGACACTGACCTTGTTTTACAGATAAAGAAAGAAAATCTAGAGGAGGAGCTACAGGCTGCAGCAGTGAATGGGCACTTGTTTTACCACAGAGGAATATAAGGAAGAGTCTCATAGCTCATTGAAAAACCATAATATGCACTGTTGGTCTCCATTTTTGGTTACTGTATTTAAGTTAATAATAATAATGTAAAATATATAAAACAATAAATGAAAATATTTTAATACTGTGATTTATTAGGTGTATTTATCAAATAGATTCATGAAAATACATTAATTTTTCAACAACATTTCTCTATTGCACTCTGTGAAATGTGAAATACTGAGGCAAAACCCCATCATTTTGGCAATGTGAGTGCAGTTCAATGTTAGAAAACAGTGCTAAACATCAATAATAATAGAAAAATCTGAGAATATGACATGAGTTCAGTCCACATGATCTGGTTGATGGGAAGGCTCTGCATGAACTACATTTTGAACCACTGATCAATAAAAAAGTTTCAAGTGTCATTAGTAAAATACAAAATTTGTCACTGTTACAAAAAAACCCACACATCGTGCAACACCAACTGCAACTGTGGCCCAATAACCACATACGCTGTGGTCTCTGTTATCATACAATAATAAGTAATAAGTGCTTGTCACAGGTTTTCTCTCTGCTCTGCTGCACAAATAAAACTGATTTTCACAGTGACATATATCCTCAGTTTTTGGCACTAAGAGATGCCTTAGTGAGTTGGTTATATGAGTTACACAGAGCCATTGTATCACCCACCATAGATAGAAGAGAACATAACCTGGCCTGAAAAGGATAAACTCTTGTATAGAAAGAACATAAAGAGCTTCTGTTCAACATATATTACAGGATGAAAATATTCCTGTCACATAATACTTTCTGTCATTCTACATTTTCAACTAAACATTTTAGTGACTCCCAGCTTTAGAGACCATTCAGGCCTATATTATTAACTTGCTTATACCACCTTTGACCTTTTTGTATTGACTTTAAGCACGTGTTTCCTTGTTACATGGTTGATGGGACAACTTTTGAATTTAAACTGAATCCTTTCTGCTTTTCCTAACACGAGACATCTATTTAAGGTAATACACTGACTATGTGCAGAATAAGTCCCTCGTATAAATTTCTCAATTAAAATGTGCTGTTGATATCATTTTTGCTTTATGTCTAAGCTACCTTTATTTAGTTTTGTAAGTAAATAAAATATATTGTACGGTACCTTTTTTGACAGATTATATTAATATAATACATCTTGATATTAGTACAAATTGTGATTCCAGCTGCAAAAATAAAGAGGAGTCAACTGATATCTTCTTTACATCACGTTTACAGTGACAGTGTTTGATTGGGGTGACAAGCCAGGACAGTCTCATTAAGTGATGGAGCGGGGCAAATTGAACCGGTTTATATCCGTAAAAGCTGCTCAGCCGCTGCCAAATGAAAGAGGAAGTTTTCTGTTGCAGGAGGGAAATGGTGCTGCTTTAAACTCTCTAGTGTGATCTTGGAGTCCTCACACTGTTCGGCCAGCGCCACCAGGTTTGTAAGGATCTCTTTTGTCTTCACAGAAATGTCCTGGAAATAAAATACAATGTCACGTATTTCAGAGTTACACCTGGCATCAAAATATGCCTTGAGATATCAGATCAAATTGTCAATGTGCATCAATCCATCTTTGTTGTGTGTGTCCTCAGATCTAAAGCATTTAATTGCACTGCTGATTTATTTTCTTTTAAGATTTGGTAATGTTTACAGTATATGATCCTAAACAAAGCATTTATCATGACACAGTGACAACAATGACAGCAAAAATAGTGCCCAATGGGTTAACAGTAGGTGAGTATCAATAAGAAATACTCCAGTTGTGCTTGTTTATTGAGGTAAAGTGCATAACTGAGGTCTGATCTCATGTGGACAGGTGTTCTGAGTGAGTTCTTACCTTAATGACCTGGCTATCTGACCTCTCTGTATCTTCAGACGACTGGACGATAAGCTGACCAATCTCTTTGTGTAATTTTCCCATCGACATGGCCTCTGCAGTAACACACAGACAGTTATGAAAGACAAAAGCCTCTACTACTCCTCCGTGTTACATTGTAAAAAAACACGTGTACCTTTGGCACTCTGGGATACAGTGATGGCGCTGTCTGGAAGGTTCACATAGACATCAAACAGGTCTGATCTGTTGCTCACCTCTGGATCTACAAATCCTGCCACATATCCTTCAGGGAACACAACAAATTAACATATATTACTTATTGAGAACACAGTGATATTAGCAGAGACATTGGGCAGCCACTATTAATCAATAAACCAACCTGGGCATCTCTTTAAATCCTCCAGTTCAGTGTCGGTCAGATGCACGTAAGGATGCAAAATGGACCAGTCTTTCCTGTGCCATGTCAGGGCCGGCAGGACCCTAAAATTGATTAAATTCTGTTTAATAATGCACAAGCATCAGATCTTAAATACGCCTTTGTGTTTTTCTCACCTCGTAAACTCTAACAGTGCTTCAATGCGAGGATGATGGACGACTATTCTCTTTTTTAGCATAAGGGCTGTGTACAAGATGATAGTCTCCATCCCGAACTGTGCTACAACATCTGTTATGGAGCAGAAACAACATTATAACCTGCTTAACAGTGTTTCTACGAGATTTAAAGCAAAGGATCTTTACTTTTTTCACATCAATCTTACCTTTGACTGAACCAGCCAAATAAGCTTTCCGCACATCATAGTCCTTAATCAGAAATGAGCCGTTCTCATCGCTCTGACAGATGCCTTTGGTGAGGACTGTGATGTAGGCCTCCATCATTTTAACTGGACTGCCATATTTAATGTATGTTCTGAGTAAAATAGAATAAAACAATGGTTAGATGAAATGCTCAAATGGAAAGGTATAAATAGCTCTACACAGCACTCTGTACCTGCAAAGTATCCTACTGAGAGCAGCATACTTCTCAGGATTAAAGTCTTTTGCTGTAATGACGATGGAAAAATGAGTCACCTTGAAGGAAGACATCAAAAAACAATGTTAGGCATGTAGAAAATCAACGTATTTTTGTCCAATGACAAAACACTTTACCTTATTCAGTGCTGTTGGCTCCTGTACCTCTGCCATGCTGATGTAATACCAGGTGCGACTGAACTGACCAAACACAAAGGTGTGAAAATCCTTGCCGTCCTGGGTCAGACAGCACTTACTCAGCAACACCTGCCTCAGCTGCGAGTCCACTGACGGATAACACCAAACCCACAGAGTGTCACCGTTCACATCTTTCTCTGGGTCAACAAAAAAGCAAGAAGATTCATGTAACAAAGCATGTCTAAAAGCAAGAAGAAAATCTACAACCTGCTTCACAAAAAAGTGTTAAGTGAAGATATTTCCTTTATTTATAGTTGAACCATTTTAGAGGTTGTTGTAGCACATACTTAACCCTGTTAAGTGCTGAACAATGCTGAATTACTTCTAAAGAATGACATGGCTTGTTTTCTGTTCCCACTGTCTCTGCTACAGATGCTTTCAATTGGATCCTTATACAATAATATTAGTTTTTTCATATTGACCACACACAAGACCAGTGGTAAAGAAGCCTCTAATGTAGTTGCACTGTCTCAGATCGAGTTAATAAATACAGAGCTGATGAAACCTCTTGAATAGATGAGATGTGTTTAAGCTTTTAATGTGTTGCAGATGTCTATTTGTAAGTTAGTCTACTAACAAGTGTTAGCACTAAATAGGCTAATCCAAAGGAGGCACGTTATTTAGATTTCCATAACTCACTACACTACATCCATATCTCTACTGCTGTCCAGGTTTTAAATCTTTGTTTTGCTCTTTGTGGTGTCCACGGGACTCTTGTGAATCACATTGGTGTCATGTGATGCCCTTCACTCATTTCACATCTGAGGCGTTGCCTTTGTAAAAAAAACAAACAAACAAAAAACGATAAGCAATGCCTCACAAATGAAATAAGTACTTACCAATGAGTCCGACGCTTAACATGAGCTGGTGTTCAGTAGCTGCCATGTTCCATACCTGAAGAGTTCACAGCTTAAGTTAAACAGGGCACACTTTCTGTGGGACAACACCAGCCTCTGAGAGGTGCTTTAAGGTAAACTACTGCTCCACACCTCCAGAAGGGTGCTGTATCAGTTTATGGCGCAGGAAATGTTTAAAAAGTAATAAGTAACCGAACCAAAAACACTGCTGTCAACAGACTTCCTTTAGAGCCAATATTCTTCCTTCTTCCGGGAAAGGCGGGTCAACGCGAG
This sequence comes from Rhyacichthys aspro, assembly GCA_036850595.1. Taxonomy (NCBI): domain Eukaryota; kingdom Metazoa; phylum Chordata; class Actinopteri; order Gobiiformes; family Rhyacichthyidae; genus Rhyacichthys; species Rhyacichthys aspro. The sequence goes on along the minus strand of CM072162.1, from coordinate 18,985,690 downwards.
TCAACCAATCAACAGAGGCTTCACTGCAACTGGAGTAACTATTAAAATTAACATGAATATAATTTACTATGCCCACAATCATAGTAACTAACACAATTAATTTCCATATCATTTATTTGACTTTCGTCCCTTAAGTCACGATTTCTGCTTTGTGAAGAGTTTGATGGAAATGAACAATAGAGATCCGGAAAACACCCAGGGGTTGCCAGGTTTGTTAAAACCCCTCGTTGAAAAAGTATATTTCCACGTACTTGCCTAAACAGCGCAGTAAATCCTTCATTCTATCAATATGCCATTAGATATGTTAAAATGTACCTAAAATTACAAAATAAAATAATGTTTCAAGGCTAAATTTCCGTTTTTCTTACTCTAAATGTTACACCTGATTGTGGGCTACATTATTTAAAATCTCGCGAGAACATGTTATCTGGCAACCCTTGCAGGGCCGCTCACGAGGTTCGTCCTTTTTCAGCCAGCGCCGCTGCAGTGCGTGAGTGCGTGGCTTTGATGGACTGGTAAAAATCGCAAGATTTACTTCAACTCAGCCAGTCGAGTTCAACTAGAAAGCCACCAAAATGCCGGCGTATTTTCAGCGGCCAGAGAATGCTCTTAAACGAGCTAACGGTGAGTGGAAACAGAGTTCGAGGTTTGACGGGATTTACACCTGCATGCTAACATGCTAACCGGCTAATGCTAGCTGCCATGGAGGCTTTGGCTTAGAGTTGCTGCTAACTGATGCTAGCGGGAATGGCGGGGAAGCCGTGGCCTTTTCTTGTAGCTAGCATCACCGCTGACATCAAATATTAAGTACTTTACAGTTTAATATTTACCATATACCGATCGTCATGTAACTAACCCTATAACTCAAAACAATCATGTGTCATTGTGGTCATAGTTTAATAACAGCTGTCAGACCCCTTCTTTTTTGATAATGCTAGTGCCATACCGACCCCACACTAGGCCTAACTATATCAGGAACACTTGGCTAACATCTGTGCCTTCTTTTGTTGTGGTGCAGGTGTCAAATTTACAGTTTGTTTTCATGGTAAACAGAATAATGGCCCTCAGTTCAGTATTGATTAAGTAAAGTTATCATAGTATTGTCTGTGTTATGGGTTCTGCTTGTCACTGCTGCACATGTACAAGGGTGACCTAATTTTAATAAAATGTACAAGTAACTAAAGCTGATTCAGGGCTGTAGAGTAAATGGTACATTTGCTGTGTGGAGTATTCAGTTGCATGGATACTAACAAGTAGGTGTGAGTAATTTAGATGTGTGTGGACATAGATTGATCTATTTTTGACTGTGTTATATAGAGTTTCTGGAGGTTGGCAAGAAGCAGCCAGCCTTGGATGTCTTGTACGATGTCATCAAGAGCAAGAAGCATCGAACATGGCAGAAGATCCACGAGCCCATCATGCTCAAATACCTGGAGCTGTGTGTGGACCTGCGCAAGAGCCACCTGGCCAAGGAGGGTCTCTACCAATACAAGAACATCTGCCAACAGGTTTGTCTGCACTGGACAGTTTTGTTGTCTGGCTGTAAAATAATTGACATTCACAATCTCTAATTATCATAGTATTGTTGATAAACATGTATCAATGAATTAACTATACTCGTTCATTAGAAAATTTGTCCCACTTAGATAAACTTTTAAGGAAAATGAATAAACACAATAACTCTTGATTAATTATGAATGATATAAAATGTTAAATATATTATGGTGCAGATTTGAGACATTTCTTTTTGTCTGTGCTCCAGGTGAATATCAAATCTTTGGAGGATGTGGTCAGGGCCTACCTGAAGCTGGCCGAGGAGAAGACTGAGACCGCCAAAGAGGAGTCACAGCAGATGGTCCTGGACATTGAGGATCTGGACAATATCCAGACTCCGGAGAGGTAACGATGGAGTCTACCTTTTGTATAGAAAAAATAATATCTTGTAGGTGCTTATTTATGAAATAGGGACTATACCTATTAATTAACAGCTGTAATAAATAGGAAACCTATAAATATCCCTGATTGTTGCAAAAAAAATGCTGGTTTCCATCAGTAGTCTTACGGCAGGTAACTTAAAATTAAAACACTGTTAATATACAGTAAATTCAGTATACAAAAGCGCATAACATACAAAACCAAAAAAACACAAATTCTTTAAGTTTTTCTTTATCTTGATGTGACTGTTGGATCACAGTGTGCTGCTGAGTGCTGTGAGTGGAGAAGACACTCAGGACCGTACCGACCGACTGCTGCTCACTCCTTGGGTCAAGTTTCTGTGGGAGTCGTACCGTCAGTGCCTGGACCTGCTGAGGAACAACTCCAAGGTGGAGCGCCTGTACCATGACATCGCCCAGCAAGGTGGGAACACAGTCACAACTCTTCGCTATTTATTTCAGAAATGCAGCAGTTTACTATGTTTTACTTTTAATTTCTAGCAGACAAGATATTTTAGAATACAAAAATACAAGCGTCCATGAAAAAATATCCATTTGATAGTACCCTTCTCTTAAGTTGGAACATTAAAACTAGTCACATCCAAATTGAGTGTTTGACCTATTTTTATTTCCTTTTGCAGCCTTCAAGTTCTGCCTGCAGTACACGAGAAAGGCTGAGTTCCGTAAGCTGTGTGACAATCTGAGAATGCATCTGGGTCAGATCCAGCGCCACCACAACCAGAGCACGGCCATCAACCTGAACAACCCTGAGAGTCAGTCTATGCATCTGGAGACCCGCCTGGTGCAGCTGGACAGCGCCATCAGCATGGAGCTCTGGCAGGTCTGTGCAACCTAAACATATTATTTAGTTAGTATCCTGCTAGGTTTTGTCTTATATAGTATACAAGAACTACTTTATTTATTTTACTTGCAGCAATGTAGAATGAAAGGGCTTCACACGTGCTAAATGCTTAAATCCTTGCACATTTATTAGATATTATGCCTATTTAAGTGACATTTTGAGTCATATATTTTGAGTCTGATTTATAATTGAAAATGACACAGTAAGTTTAAGAAAATAAAATGTATATTGTTTTTTTTAATGTATTTTTTCCCTCTCCAGGAAGCGTTCAAGGCTGTTGAAGACATCCACGGCCTGTTTGCTCTTTCCAAGAAGCCCCCTAAACCTCAGCTGATGGCCAACTACTACAACAAGGTGTCGACTGTGTTCTGGAAATCTGGAAACGCTCTTTTCCACGCCTGCACCCTCCACCGCCTTTACCACCTCTCCAGGGAAATGCGCAAGAATCTCACTCAGGAGGAGATGCAGAGGTACATTATTACACGTCTATTGATATCTTCACAGGTTTTACTTGCACAAATACAAAATCAAATGGTAAACTTCTCTTCGTGTCTGCAGGATGTCCACCAGAGTCCTCCTGGCCACTCTGTCCATCCCCATCACCCCCGAGCGCACTGATATCGCTCGGCTGCTGGACATGGATGGGATTATTGTGGAGAAGCACCGCAGACTGGCCACGCTCCTGGGCCTGCAGTCTCCCCCGACCCGCCAGAGCCTCATCAACGACATGGTACGATATATGTTCCCCAAAAACAGCTTTGTTAATTGCACTGTTTCTAGTTAATGCTTCGATGTACCGTTCAAATGTAGTATGGTGCTAGAACAGTAACTAATTTTTGTTGTTGATTGCAGGTGAGGTTTAATCTGCTGCAGTATGTTGTACCTGAAGTAAAGGAGCTCTACAACTGGCTTGAAGTGGACTTCCACCCTCTCAAACTGAGCGGTAGAGTCACCAAGGTAAGTCTTAAGCATAATGTGTAACTACAATCATGTGAAAATGTTATTAATCCATCCTTAAATTCGATAAACAATGCGAGAGACCCGTGAAGTCATATTGGAAGCCATTATTTACTAGTTGCTATCAAATGCATTTATTTTTCCCCATACTTTATTTTTTTTATAGTTATGACACACTTAAGTTATAAAGTAGTGTTAATTTGAGGTCACTTTTCACACAGCTTTTCCACACTGTTTTTCGTTATTTATTTTTTAGTTTAATAAGATCTTTTTATTTCCAGGTGTTGGACTGGGTGAGAGACCAGGCTGAAAAAGAGTCAGATCTCCAACAGTATGTCCCTCATCTCCAAAACAACACCATCCTGCGACTCCTTCAGCAGGTACGTCTTTCTTTATTTCTGTTTTTAATCTAATAAAAGTGTGAATTTCATTTTTATAACTTTGATCTAACACTTGTCTTTGGTATCAGGTGGCACAGATCTATCAAAGCATCGAGTTTAGCCGCCTGGCCTCCCTGGTTCCCTTTGTGGATGCCTTCCAGTTGGAGCGCTCCATTGTGGATGCAGCACGACACTGCGACCTTCAGGTAAAGCCAAACAGAGGAAATGGGAGTAAAAAGTCTCTCAGCTCTCTAGCTTTATTGGCCCAGTCTTTTAAAAAGTAAATTAGAAATAAAAGACCATCTTATGATCCTGGGACTTGCTTTTAAGTTTTTCCATTTTAAAATGCAGTATTCTTTCCAGATTATTTTTATGAAGTTAGGTAACCAGTAGCTGACTTTATGAAATAATGACTTCATCTGTAATACTGTAGGAGGGTGGATTAGGTATAAAAAGCACAAAATGATGCCTTTTCCAGACACACACATTCTTTTTAATGATGTTTCCCTGCTGATGACTTTAACATCATGCATTAATCAATCATTGTAATGAAAATTCATGAATATTTCTCCTAAGACCTCACTGTTTGATTTATTCCACTGTAGGTTCGGATTGACCACACCTCTCGGACTCTGAGCTTTGGTTCGGACCTGAATTACTCAACCAAAGAGGACTCTCCTGTCGGTCCGTTCCTGCAGAACATGCCTTCGGAGCAGATCAGGAACCAGCTGACGGCCATGTCCGCGTCCTTGGCCAAGGCTATTCAGATAATCAAGCCCACCTCCATCCTGGTAAGTTCGGAGGTCATGATCACACCACAGCAGCTATTGAAGTTTGTCACATATTCTCGTCTCACTTTTCCTCTTTGTACATTTGTAGCAAGAGCGTGAGGAGCACAACCAGCAGGCCATTGCCGCTTACCTGAAAAACGCCCGCAAGGACCACCAGCGTATCCTGGCCCGCAGACAGACCATCGAAGAGCGTAAGGAGCGCCTGGAGAGCCTCAACATCCAACGCGAAAAAGAGGAGCTGGAACAGCGTGAGGCTGAGATGCAGAAGGTTCGTAAAGCTGAAGAGGAACGGCTGAGACAAGAGGCCAAAGAAAGGGAGAAGGAGCGCATCATGCAGGAGCACGAACAGATCAAGAAGAAGACGGTGCGTGAACGACTGGAGCAGATCAAGAAAACTGAACTCGGGGCCAAGGCCTTTAAGGATATCGACATTGAGGTAAGTTCTTATTTTAAAGAAATTCACAATAAGCTGATTTTTTTAATAGTGAGACTGATAACTCTTGTCTTTTAGGACCTGGAGGAGTTGGACCCAGACTTCATCATGGCCAAACAGGTGGAGCAGCTCGAGAAGGAGAAGAAAGAGCTTCAGGAACGACTGAAGAACCAAGAGAAGAAGGTAGTCCAGTCCTGTCTTTAAGGATGCACTCACACTGGCAGTCAATACTGTCTCCTAATCAAGTTTCTCACAATTGTTAACGCTCCCAAATGGCACACTTCCTGATTCAGGATTGTGAGAATTACCTTCTCTATTTTGAAGCACCCTAAAGTGATTGATGCGTTTAAATACAGTAAAGCTATGATCATTCACTGATTTCTTAAAGTAATTGAGCAAAAACAATGTGTTGCATTAGCATTTTTCTGTATACTAATAACAAGACCCCTTTGTTAAGTAGTCTTGCATTGAACCATTGTCATTTGTTTTTTTTCTAGATTGACTACTTTGAGCGAGCCAAACGCCTTGAGGAAATCCCTCTCATCAAAAAGGCCTACGAGGAGCAGCGCGTTAAAGACATGGAGCTGTGGGAGCTTCAGGAAGAAGAGAGGGTATGAGACACTTGGATTTAAAATGGACAGAATTACCAGCAGTATTTCGCTCTTTTCACACAATGTAACCAGTATTTGCTTTGTTTTGTAGATCAGCAACATGAAAGTTGAAAGGGAAAAGGCCTTGGAGCATAAGAAGCGCATGTCCAGGATGATAGAGGACAAGGAAAACTTCTTGTCCAAAATAACAGTTGCCCGAAGCTGCATTTATGAAGTAAGACCAGTTTTGTGTTGGTACAGACGCAAAACATTGTAGTGGTTTTATTTTGACTTTGGTATTCACTTTGGTTTTTGTCTTTTAAAGGAAAAACTCAAGGCATTCCAGGCGCGCCTAGTCGAGGAGAGGAAAAAACGTCTGGAAGATCGAAAGAGGAAACGCAAAGAGGATCGACGAAATGACTTCTACCGAATGAAAGAAGAGGAGGCCCAGCGCATCCACGAAGAGCAGCTTAAGAAGGGTAAGGTTTACTAGGGCCTTCAACAGTGTCAAAAGTGTTCATTACTTTAAATATGAGTTAATACTTTTGGTTTTTTTGCAGAGCGTGAAGAGAGGGAGCGTCTGGAGCAGGAGCAGCGTGAGGAGGAGGAGCGCGAGTATCAGGAGCGTCTGAGGAAGCTGGAGGAGCAGGAGAGGAAACAACGAGCCCGACAGCAGGAGATCGAAGAGCGGGAACGTCGCCGCGAAGAAGAGAGGAGGGTTCCTGAGGAGAAACCCAAGGTTAGCATGTGCTGCTTTTGTATTATTTGCATGTACAGTACAACTACATATTGATTAATATGTAGAAACCTACCATACAATTAGAAAAAGGCAATTTCCTGACTCACAAAACATGTAATTTAATGCAGTCAGTCATTAGGTTGGAAGATGTGGTGGAGTAGCTTATGGAAGCTAATGGACAAACATGGGCTTCGAGTCATTTAATTTTCTGACACAGTTGTGTGTGTTTTAATCATTTCCAGGAGAGCGTTGAAAAGGAAGAGGGCGGCTGGAGGAGGCGCACCGAAGGAGGCGACTCCGAGTGGCGCCGCCCTGTGCCCGACCGGTGAGTGGTTATCATATTTCAACATAGTTTGATTTAACCTTTGGGCTACTGCTCTGACCACTGTTGGCCTGTCTGTAGCGACTGGAGACAGGAGGGCCGTGATGAGGACAAAGAAGACCGTGAGGGGACCTTTAAACGGGACGGGCCCCGCAGAGACGACAGGGCTCCACGCCGGGGCTTCGATGATGACCGTGGCCCTCGACGTGGCGGTGACGATGACCGTCCTCTGCGCAGAGGCCTTGATGATGATCGTGGGCCCCGCCGAGGCTTCGACGACGACCGTGGCCCCAGGAGAGGTGGAGACGACGACCGCGGGCCCCGTCGTGGTTTTGATGATGACCGTGGGCCCAGGCGTGGTTTTGACGATGACAGGGGACCTCCTCGTAGGGGCATGGATGACTCCAGAGGTCCCAGGCGTGGAGCGGACGATGACTGGGGCCCCAGACGAGGAGGAGATGACGACAGAGGCGGCAGAAGAGGCATGGACGACGGGCGGGAACGGCGCGGAGACGACGCCAAACCCTGGAAACCCCTCGGACGTCCAGGTGAGAGGAGGATGATAGCGCTGCACGATATTAGAAAAACATCATATAGTATTTAATATTACCATGGGACATGACCTGGAACATTTGAGTAAAACTTAAATACAGCTGCCACTAATCAAACTGCTTTAACCAACTATTTGATTTCACATAAACAGAGTTAAGGCTCTAACTGGTCTATTCATTTATGCACTAACCCTTTTAATGCATATTAATTTAATGCAGCATTTACTGAATTGTTTACCTTGTTGTCCAGGTGGAGGTGCTTGTTGTTCAGGCGGCCATCTTAACTTGAGAGTGCTACTGGTGGGTAACGACTAACACAATAACCTGTTAATGTTTCAGGAGGCTGGCGTGAGAGAGAAAAGGCCCGAGAGGAGAGCTGGGGTCCTCCTCGTGGCGGCGCTCATGACGACACAGATGATGCTGACGGAGATGAAAGAACCAGCGATCGCTTCAGAGAACGCCGCCCCGTCAGGTCTGTAGTTACATGTCACTTACTCAATTAATGCCTTTTTTTCTTGTGTATCTTTAACCGTTTGACTTGATGCATCAAAAAGACAATACATTTTTAAACCTACCAAGAAGTAAACTGGTAACATGACTTTATATGGATAGTCTGTGAGCCATTGTTGATGCTGTTGTTTTTGTGGTCACAGAGAGGAGGGCGTCTGGAGGAGAGGCACAGAAGAGGGGGGCAGCTGGAGAGACGCCCGCAAAGAAGACCCTGACCGAGAAGACCGCCGCGACCGGGATCGTGACGACCGCCGAGATCGAGACCGCGTCGAACGTCGTGACAGAGATCGCCGTGACGACAGAGAGCACAGAGCCCCGCCCAGAGATCTGGATGATGGTAAGCACATACACAGGCTGATTACAAGAGGATGGGTTTTGGAGAATGCATGGGTTTGTTGTATGTATCTCAGCCTTTTGTGTTTTGCCTGTAAAGTTGTGGTTTTGTGGTCATCCAGCAGGGGGCACCATTTACCTGTTTAACTAATGCCACTGTGACTCTATAGCCCCTACATGTACTTGAATGTAAACAGTTAAATATTGCACATCTCATGCTAACTTTAACTTGTTTCAGGAGGCTCATGGCGTCGCAGTGGTGACGATAAACGCGAGGAGCGGGACAGAGAGCGTCCCAGAGAGAGGGACAGAGAGAGGGAGCGGGACGGTGAGGGAGAAAAGAGCTGGCGTACGGACAAAGACGCCCCTCGTCGCACAAAGAACGAGACTGATGATGACGGCTGGACCACTGTCCGCCGCTAGGTCCCGACTCCAAGTAGATAATTAATAAAATATTAACCATATTTGATATATCATCTGCCATAAAGCTTCTGTGGTGAATTAATGGCTACCAGCTTCTGATATCTGTGCATTTTCCCTTTGAATGAAATATCTGTAGACTGTAGTTTCCTTGGAGTTTCTTTTATTCAGCAGTTTAAAGCAGAGGCGAATCAGTCACCACAAAAACACCAGGTATTAATTTGTGTGCACTTGTGTGTGGATCTGTCTGCTGCAGCTTTGTGTCAGAGCTGGCTGCTAATAAACAGATGAAGCCTTTAATAATAAATAAACATGTTTGCTCAACAGTCGTACTGTCGTGTTATGATGAAATATGTGGAACAGTTTTGGTATATCAGTGATAATGAGAAGAGTTTTTGTATAATAATAATATAACTACTCCACTAATTGCACATAATTAACACTAACTTCAGAGATGCAGGTTACAGTTCATAAAAATAACCATATTCAAAATACATGTCCTTTCTCTTTTACCTTCCAAAAACAACAGTGTGATCAGCTCTGGCTTTACACTAAAAACAGTACAGGTCTTCGTTTACCCTGAAGCGTTTTCCAACAACATTTCAGTGTGTCTTAGGGGCCTCAGAAACTTCATGCAATGGTAAGTTTATATTCTTGCAGTAATTTGTGGATGTGATGAGTTTTCACCCACATCCTTTAGACAAACAATCCCTTTGATGGAGCTTTAAGCATTTCAGAAACTGTTCATGATCTAATGTCTTCAATTGAGAGCCCAGTCCATTGTACTTGAGTTTGTACTTGAGACTATACATTTTCTGTTTAAATACAAGCCACTAATTGAACTAAATGTCTTCAAATACAGTCTGTAGGTCTTAAACTATAAACTTATGCATGAGTAGGAAAAAACACTGCCCACTCTGCTTTATATATGGACTTGTATTCCTTTTTTCTTTTTTGTTGTTGTATATGTTCATTTTGATCTCATTACTTTCATTAAACACAATTAAAATACTTTCTCCTCCAACACTGAACATTTGGAGCCTGCTACCTACACTTTGACTCTTCTACATATAATAAGATTTATGCCCCTACAACTATAATGTACACTCTAAAAAACATTGGACACTTACTGCTTCTTTCAATTTTAGGCCTGCTTTTATTGCAGTTACTAAAGTTTCACCGTTTGTTAGGGTTATTATGGTTTTATTAATTAGCATTCAGTAGCTCACTATTACAGTAAATAGGATAGTTTCCTGCTCCCTGCTTTATTTTTTGATTTTCCGTAGGAGACTGTTCCCTTTGGCGGCCGCTAGAGGGCGGTGGAGCTCCGCGGAGAGGCCTCAGAGAAAAGCTGCCAGTGTTTGGAGTTTCTTGACCACGACGCGCAGCCAGTTTACTGTAAAACACACAACACAATGTAAACACTGTGGAGTTTATTAGCGGACTAATACAACAATTAAAAATGAAAAAATAAGACTAGATTAATTATCAAGTGACAGGGCGTTTTATTAAATCTGAATAGTATGAATTAAATAAAGTGACTCTTGGCGCAATGGTTATTTTATGTGAATTTTAAAAGATGTACTATGACCTGATATAAAATGGTATTTGGAAAATACAGCGTGGATCTGAGAGTAACCAACTGAACCAAGTGACAATAAAAATGAACCAGGGCTGGCCTCAGGTCTGCGTGTGTTACACGATGGATTATTTATAATACACCAGTTTCATTTGAATCGAATTTAGCAAAACACTGAAAATTTAATTTCTGGTGGCGGCGTATTATTATTATTATTATTATTATTATTATTATTATTATTATTATTATTATTATCATATTTCGTGGTATGTTAGTTTATTAAAAACGAAGCCAACAAAAATAGAATAAAGGTTACAGTCCTGAGTTTTATAGTGTTATAAAAAATGTCATTTAAACGAAATGAATAAACAGACCATTAAACGTGTTCTGTTAAAGTCCTTGTGTCTCTGAAGCTTTACGACTGTTGTCTATATTTAATAACAGACTAATATGTGTTTGACACGTGTCCAGCGCAGCGCCCTGCTGTGTCTCTGAAAGGCGCAGTAAAAGAGGCCCACGGAGCGCGGCTGTGGCCCGCAGTGAGTCACGCAGGTAGTGCACTAAACACCTTAGCGTTTTAATCCCAAAGAATCATGACAAAATCTCTGAATGCATTTGGCCAGGCTGTGTTCAAATATCGCATAAGGTACAACTTGTTTACGTAAATCAAATACTAATGTAAAGTAGTTGTAAGCGTCAAACTTGTCCAAATAAGATGAGAATGAACGAAAGATTTAGTGCAGCAAAACAAAGCAACGACAAATGGAGGTCAGTGGCGCTAAATACAATCCGCAAAGGGCCAAAAACACTCTTAATGGAGCCGATTTGTGAACCTCGTTGTGCGTAATTTGGCGCGGCTCTATCGCAGCTAAAGCTAAACCCTTAAAGAGAACAGGCCAAATAGGAGTCTACCTGGAGCTCACGCTGCTTCAGACGAGTGTGTTAAATGTCCTGGAGATATGTATGCGCGTGCTCGTGCCCGCGTGTGTGCGGGCGTGCGCGCGGGGCTCCTCTCTGGACGAATCCGTTCCGTGTTGCGCGCTCGAGTCCGCCTCTCCGCGCCCCTGCTTCCCATTGACGCACTTTTTAAGCGTCTCTCCCAGTTCTCCTCCTCAAGGCGAGCAGCAGCGAGCGAGTGGCGGAGGCGACCAATCACCATGCCATTACAGCCTTCAGAGGAAGCTGTTTATGGGGCTGCAGCGCTAATTAGGCTCATGAACTAACAAGTCTGCCGTGCGAACCTGGCGAGGACACGTCCATGGATGTACTGTGGGAGTAGCAGCGCTTTTTACCAGGCTTTTCTCTCTTCCTCCGCCGCCTTTTCAAACTTCAGCGCACTAACTTTCACTTCTTCTTCTTCTCGCTGTGGAGTATTTTCTAAGCGCTTTCCCGACTCGAGTTTAAACTGGGGAACCTGGACTATCACCAGACCATGTTCCAGCCAACACCCAAGCGGTGTTTTACGATAGAGTCCCTCGTGGCGAAGGACAGTCCGGTGCCGGCGTCGCGGACCGAGGAGCCCATCCGGCCCGCGGCGCTCAGCTACGCCAACTCGGGCCAAATGAACCCTTTCCTCAACGGCTTTCACTCCTCGTCCAGAGGTGTCTACTCCAACCCGGACTTGGTGTTCGCCGAGGCGGTGTCGCACCCGCCCAACTCTGCTGTCCCCGTGCACCCCGTGGCCCCGCCGCACGCGTTGGCAGCTCACCCGCTCTCGTCCTCTCACAGTCCGCACCCGCTTTTCGCGAGTCAGCAGCGGGACCCGTCCACCTTCTACCCCTGGCTTTTACACAGATACAGATACCTGGGCCACCGGTTCCAAGGTGAGTGCGTTTGGACCGTTTTTACGCACAAAACGAACTGAGACTGCGTAATTCACTGTTTGCTTTAACTCCAGTAGAAGCATCAAAATATTCTGAAAAAGAGCCCTAATATTTATTAAACTACAAATAAAATAAATGACACAATTTATATTTATTTCGTTCATGAAACAATAACAATGTCCCATAATTTCAGAACAAAAACTAAAAAGGCCATTTTCCAAAAAACGAATTATTGTCGCTCTTTTAAACCTGCTCCTAAAACATTTCATTTATTGTTGTTGATAAAACCAACATTTTTATTAACTTGCAGTTTTTCAAATGATGTTAATCACTGCTCACCTCCGTCCACTTCGTTTTGTTTCAAGTGAAATGTATTTAAATGGGGCTCTTTTAGGATAATTCTTTAGACGTGAAATCTTTACTTCATTTATTTTGTGAAACTGACACAAAACTGGAAACAATTTGGGGGATTTATAAACTATATTTTAACAATGAACATTTTGTAGATTTAGTGACTGTATGCACTTCTCTAATTGGTGCTGAGCTGGTCGTTTTAAAAGCATAATTTGATCCGGGGTCATTCTAGTGCTATGTTTGGTTTAAAGACTATTTATTTGCAGACATTTTGTGCAGATGTGATTTTACCTGTGGTTGACTTGGATTAGTTTAGTTTAATTTGATTAGGCCCTGGATTTTCCCTGCTGTTTATAACTGCTACAGACTGTGGAGAAAATCTGACAAAGAAATGCAACAATGACAGGAGCTGATTTAAGATACGCATTATTTCATTCATTTTAATATTTAAATCAGTTTTATTTTATATGAATGCACGTTTGGGCCTTGCGTTGTCATAACAAACAAAACTGTGGTGACACGTGTGGCTTGTGCTCGTTTGTAGGAAATGAAACGAGTCCAGAGAGCTTCCTTTTGCACAACGCGTTGGCCAGAAAACCCAAACGGATCCGGACAGCGTTTTCTCCTTCGCAGCTGCTGAGGCTCGAACACGCGTTTGAGAAAAACCATTACGTGGTGGGAGCCGAGAGGAAACAGCTCGCACACAGCCTTAGCCTCACAGAAACTCAGGTAAGACCCGTTCACGTCAGATGCATGCGGTTTTACGCCAATGTCATTTCCTATTGTTGTATTTTACTGCTGTTGGAGCTCAGTGTGTGTCAGCAGCACAGGCTCACAGGCCAACTCTGCTCTCGTGGTTTTACAAGCCCCGTGTCAAGCCCAATTTAATTATTAGTCACTGGTTTATTTCAATTAAAAGGGCAATAATATTAATAAAGTGACAGGCTTTTATTTTACATCACAATAAATTTAAATCATCATGATACAGTTTGGTCTCTTAAAGCTCTCGATAATTAAACAAGAGGTCAGCCTTTAGTGATAAAAAGTAGTTACAGTATTTTACAAGTATCTGATAGAGTATATGATATTGATACACACACACATCTCCAAATATCAATATCAGCTTTTTTTCAGCTACTTCATCTACTAAAAATGCACCAACTCGTGTCATTTTATTTTATTTTTAAATATTACTCAGTATCAGCCACATATGCCAACCCATAAACTACTAATATACATTTCTGGTGCACATATAAATTAGCAAAGGACCACATTTGGCCCAGGGACCGTGAGTTTGACATAAATGAAAAACAAAACATGACGTAAACATAAATATGTTGCTCTTTTTAATTATTAGTATTTTAATACATTTTACTCTTTATGTTTTCTACACTTTGATTATACTAATAATTCATCACCTTTTAGCTCAATATTTAAGCTAATGATCATTTTTAATAAAAGGTGAAATATTATTGATCTTAAACACACATACGGTTTGAACACAACTCCTTTTGCCTTTGTTGTTGATTAATGTTCATTTAAGAGTCTGCCATGTTGCTGTGATACTTTTTGGAGACAAAAGTGAAAGGTCATGGGGTTAGGCTCAGGTCACACAACGGCGCCATATTTTCATGTCACTCTTGTTAAAAAAGACTCAGATATGTTAAGGTTTCCCTGCATTTGATTGATTCAGGCTTATCATAATATCATTAGTATGTTTTTTACGCAGTGCCATAAAAACGCTTACCCCTGCTTTAAGTTCGCCCTCACCCTATCTGCCCATAGACGGTGTCAGCGGGAGACAGGGGCTTTCTGTTGGACCAAATCCACCGTCATTGTATAGGCCTAACCTCATTTCAGGAGGGGTTGAATTACTTTGTTTTGAGGGGAGATTGTCGGCTTTCAAAATGGAGGCCCAAATTATCGAGTTAACCATATTATAGGACGGACGACACAATGCATGAATGAGAAAACGTGATGGTGCCATTTTTAGACGCCGTTTGTTTGAGGCCGTTGTCTTTTGTCCGGTGCTGGGCCCTTTTTGGAGGAGCTGGAGTAGAAATGAAGCGTCCCCTCGTTCAATTAGCCGCAATTAAACGCACCTCAGCGCCGTTTAAAGGCTGAGAGGACTGTGTGTATCGATTTAGATGTCATTATGTCCCGCGGTAGGGCAAGTTAACACTGGACAAAGCGAGCGTGCGATGGATGTTAAATGGCTGACACGAAGGCTATAATTTATTCCAATTTGCGCTGTTACAAAATGCTTTGACCTACTTAATTGACGTTTATGAGCCAGAATAAAAGTGTCTTTATTGTTTTCGTTCCCTTTTGTATTTTACAACATGTATTGAATATGTGCGTAATTTTAAAGGATTAATAATAAAAGAGACTGACGCAAGTGTTTTAGACGTTAATATTAACGCGAGGTAGTAGTTTGAGCTTGAAATCAAATTCTTACAGTATAATAGGCTTTTTATTCTTTGTTATTCTCCATAATAAAACCAGGTATCACGTTGCTATTCACCGTTTTATTTTCTTCAGCTGTCTGTCTGTGCTCTGCTCCAAACAAAGCGTCCCTTTTACGCACGGCTTGAGGTTTATCTCCTGATCCTGATCCACTTCGCTGTCCCTCTCTTTTTTGTAGGTAAAAGTGTGGTTTCAGAACCGGAGGACGAAGTTCAAGAGGCAGAAGCTGGAGGAGGAGGGTTCGGAGTCGCAGCAGAAGAAGAAAGGCTCGCATCACATAAACCGGTGGAGGCTGGCCACGAAGCAGGCGAGCCCCGAGGAAATAGACGTCACGTCGGACGATTAAACACGAGACGGGACAGAGACTGAGCCTGGATAAGGGACACTGAGGGGGTAACAAGCCAATGTCACATTTCAGATCTGCGGCAGCTGAGGGGTCGCTCCAAACAGACCCGGACCTGAACCGACAAAACCCCACAAAACGAGCCCATCTCACACCGGACGTTTGCACTTCAGAAATTTTTATAAACAAAACCAAAACAACTGCTTTTGTAAAACTTGAACTGCATGGTCTAGTTTTTTCCCCTGCTAGTTGTTTTAATTTGACAAACGAAGAAGAAAAAAGGTCGATTTTGTTTTGAACTCATTTCCACCTGAGAGATGTCGTGCTTCTTTTTACAAAGTGTGCAGTCTTTAATTCTCGTGTAAAAGTGATGTGAAAACAGTAGCGGTGCTGCGTTCTAGTGTTTTTTAAAGAAAAAGACAAAACAGTTCTGGAAGAGCTTTTATTAAAAAAAACGAGCCCATTGAATCAAAGGGAAGGTACCAGGACATTCCTTTCACATAAAGCTTTACCAATGTGTCGCTGTGGCCCCACGCAGCTCACAGTCAGGACGTGACCCTCCAGTGAAAGTTGCCACGAGCGAAGGACTAAAACAAGACAAACTCCAAGCACTGAGCGTATTCCATGTACAGAAATGAACAAACCCTCTTTTACAGAATGTACATAATTTTTGTGTTTGTGTTAAGTTTGCTACAATTTTAACACAAAGTATACTTCCAAGAAGTATGTAATTGTCAATATTTTGTCAATAAAGTTTTATCAATATGTTGCGCGCAGTAGACGTTTAGACTTTTGATTTCCTTAATTCGCAGCACGAGTTTCAGTGACGTTTCTCAGCACAAACAAGTTTATTCACATTTAACATTTGGGATGAAGAAGTTACTTGATTAAAAGCCCATTTTTCTTTAATAAGTTGTGATTTTTATATATATTTCAACTTCAAATGTGTTCGGATACGAAATGTGGGCAGGTTTGTTAAAGTCTTTAGTTTGGGGTCAGAGACAGACTGGAGAACTGGGCAGAGCTGGCACTGAGCTAATGGCCGTTTCGTTTACGTCTGGTGCGCTCTGCAGGTGAATCACCGAGGCGCTCCGCTTCAGGTGCTTTTGTTGTGACGCAGCTGAGCTTTGGTGAACCCGGGTCTAGCCCTGTCCCCTGTCCCGGGTCCTCTGTCCCAGTCCAGCGTCAGTCTGCGGAGGGCTGTGCGTCTGGTGCGCTCCAGTACAAAGAGCCCCTGCGCTTTTGTGAAAGTGCAAATCAGTTTGGGCAATTATCATGCGGCTAATGTGCACTGCCCAGTGGTCCACTTTAATCTCTTAATCCACGGATCCAAGGGGCTCGCTTGGACATAATTTAGTACAATCTGACTACCCCTCGCGACGCGATAAGGGAAGGTTGCAGCGCGCTGCAAAATGGGATCTTTGTTTCAAATCTTGTCTTGCTCTGGACTCGAGCGGCACGGGCTCAACCAAAAGGATGTTATTTACAACAAACAAAGCAGCTGCATTTTTAAAAATCACACATTTGAAATGGATTATAATTTTTTTTATTTTATTGTGCAGCACAAGGCCAGCTTCTGTGTTTTGTGGCGCGAGGTGCACGTGTTGGTTTAATTGTTTTAAAAAGCTGTTTTTGTGGTTTGGGCAAATGGGGAATTCTTAATCGGCCCATAGATTATAACTGCAATAAAATCTTTAGAGAATACCATTAGCTTTGAAAAAACCTAAAAGCTTTATTACAAACCCAGCTTTGAAACGGGGGGATTAGAGGCCTGAAAGGGTCCCACAATAGTCAGAAGAAAAGGTTTCATGCTAATGAGGTTAATGCCCTTTGTATCTCCGGACTCCACAACTTCATTACTCCTATCTCGGGCAACACGGAGCCTCACAATCCACTCGAGCTTTTCCCCAGCCTGCCTCCAAAGAAGGATTTGATAGCAGTCCTGTTCAAACCAGATAATTATATCTTTTCAAGTCCGCATTAAGATAAAGAAAAGTGCAGTGGAGGCGGCGAGCCTTGATCCGCCGCAAAAACAAATTTGGCGCACTCCGCGGACGCACAGGAGACGCAAAAGCTCATCAGCGGCGCGCAGTGTATTCACTCAGATGTTTGATATTAGACACAAAATATCCCTTTTACAGATTTACATCCCAGGGTCGCTTTCACAAAGGTGCCTCAGACCGCTATTATTTTTGATCGAACAAACAACAAATAAACTTATTATAACTCTCTGTTGTCGCCATGGAAACGTAATTTAAGTGGCTTCAGCTGGAAATGTGTGGAAACATGGCTCATATAATCAGTGCTGGGTTCACGCTTTAACAGTTGGTTATTTTATCTGACCGTTTCCATGGCAATAAAGGACTGAGTCAAGGGAAGTCTTCACTTTGTAATTTTAGGTTTCACATACGTCTTATTTTATTTCTGTAAACCAATAAAAATGTATTAGTGTTTATCTAAACGAAGTGGCCTAAGGTTACAACGGCCTCTTTGGCTTTCAGTAAAATTCATTATTATTGTCATCTTTAAACGGGAACTAAAAACTCAAATTCAAAACAAAAGCGTAAAAATGAACGCCACAATTGTATCCAAACGTGAACCTATGAAGAACTGTTTTACCTGCTTATACTGGCTGCTTATAACTCTCAAAACAATAAAAATGGTTTCATTTCACCAGCTTGTCCATAGCCCCCAGATTATGTCTCTTTAAAATCGTACAACAAAACTGACACTGTTTCTTCTTTCCTGAAATATCTGTCCACTTTCTGAACACGTTTCGCATTAAACATTTAGCTTTCGACGTCGTGAAATGATTATCCATGACTGAAAAGAGTAGGAGCTCCTATCAAGTGACCTCACTGACCCAAAACCTCTAATCTGCAATTAGTAGCTATAATTACGTCCGCTGACACCGCTAATGTGGAGAGCGGCTGAGGGAGGGGACCAGGAAGCAACACGGCCTTGTATCAGCGCGTAAAGTCAATAATTGATCGAAGGGGATCTCTTAAGTTGGTAGAAGTGGCTTTTGAGAGACTGGCTTTGGATAGTTTGTCAACATAATGTGCGTAAAAGGAGACGTGGCCGCGTACGGGGCCACGTCTCCTTTTACGCACATTATGTTGACTCTAAAGAAAGGCCTTCACTCCTGTTTTTTGAGGTGGCACCTGTCGTCCGTACGAGTCTGGGCCTGGCCTGTCACAGGGCGCCCCACGTCAGGCCTAACTTGATCTGTCCTGTCTCCCAAATTGCTTCTGAAATCGATCCTTTGAAACGAGAGACAATTCCCTTGGCCTTGACATAAGGTGCAGCGATAAATATACAAGACTAATGAGCAATTACTATACAATCACCCTTCAAATGGCTTACATAATAATAAATTAAACACCCCCCAACCCGCGCCTCAGATTCAGTTTCTGCGCTTTATTATTAATATAGAAAGAGGGGCGTGCGTGTAGCAATGATGATGTGCTCTCGTGATTATGTTTTCCAAAGCGCAGCAATTTCCAATTCGCCATCGGCTGCTGTCAGCACTTAGTGACGCGCACTGGACTTTCCACTGCGTAAAAATAAAAGACATTAATTAATCCTTTTTATTGTGAACGTTTCAAATGTACTTCAATAGATTTCAAAGCAGATGAAGCGTTTAGGTGCGTCATTAAGCGCACTCCAGGCCTGCTGCGTTTACGGACACGAATTAAAGCTCCTTTTACGAACATTTCTAAACGATATTTGACAAAATTTTCTGTCATGTTTTTTTCCCCCCTAAATGTTCCTTTTATTTCTTCTTCCCAATTAATGCATTCAGAGCAGGTCACAGCTTGTAAACACTAATGCCTGGCACCAAATAGTGATTGTTAATGGATGGATGAAGCCAAGTGGCTCATTACAAGCTGCCCTCACTGAAGTTTCACGTTGCCTGCTCAAGTCAAATACCAGCCAGCAAAATACCACTGAATAGTCACAAACGTATTTTATTTTCCAACCAAAAAACGTGTCTCAAACTAATCTATCATTAGCAACAATAGCTGATGTGGAGAATGACATTCTTTATTTCAAAAAATGTGTGGCGTTATGTGAATAAAGAAGGGCTATTATAAATACTTTAATTAATATAAAGATAAGAATAACACCTGAATAAGGGAAAGATATCAGGGATTTTTGATACAAGAATCCAACCAAAAACAGTGAAGTAAAATAATCGCCAGCTGTTAAATAATTATTTCCTTTAAAGCTGTTCCTAGTATTTAATATTTTAACCAAAACATGTAAAAATTAGTTTTAATTCAGCAAACATTATTTTTAACCCTCAACAAATACCTTCTTTAAACTAATAGCCAAATGTTTTGTTGTTGTTGTTGTTTTTTTCAGGGCATAGACTGCATTTTAAAAGGCAAAGTTCTGCCTTTTATGTCCCAGCCCCAAACAGATTATAACTCACCTGACCGGACACAATAAAAGTAAAATAAAATAAAATAATGTAATTATCCTACATATATTATGCTGGAAACTGTGTCAACTGAGTTTGGAAACAGTAAAAAGTTAATAATATATCTTGGATGAAATTAGCATTAAATCTCTTTTCTTTAAACTGCTATAACTGCTAATGGAGCATTCAGTATCTCAACAAACAGAGGATCCATGTTGGTATCCCGTCTGCTTTCATCCAATCAGAAGAGAGAACTCCCCTCTGGAGGCAGTCTGTGTGTTCAGTGTTTGAACAATGTCAGAGCAGGTGAAAACTAGCAGCAGGTACAGAGCTGTATTTGACTCTAAAGTAGACTCATGGATGTTAGCTCAGTAGGTTAGGTTTGTCATCAGTAACTCCATTACTTTTAAGAAAAATGATGAAATGCAAAGCTTACTCCAAAAACCGACAAAAGTTAGCCAAAATGTCTGAGTCACTCACTTCTCCTTTAAATTCATTTCTCAGAGACTGGTTTGTTGTTTCCACCTGCTTCTTCTTGGCCTCTTTCCCATAATGCTTAGCGCCGGTCATCTGCCTGAAATGGCTCTGCTATTTTGATCTCACTTATTAAGGAACTATTTTTCCCACATCCTCAGATATTTGACTGTAACATTTGCATGTAAGTGGCGTGTTTCCCACATATCCGCCGGCTCAGAGGAGACCATACGACGACCCCCTTGTCCTCTGAAGTTCCCAACATTTTATAGGTTGTATCTGCACCCAGCATTCCCCTCAGACCGCTAATGTGTAACATATGGCGGACTGTACACCTGATAAAATACCTCAGGGGCCCTGCAGTTTGGAAAATCCTCAATTCGCTCCCTAAATAAAACAAACAATGGCTTCACTAAATATATCACATGTGCCTGCTGAACTATTCGATGTCTCTTGACCTGCGAGTACCCTCCAGCATCATTAGCACGGGCAGCTAACAACATGGCAGGTCTGAGTGTAGCACCAGGTTTTGTACCTGCTACGAACTGGCCACAAATTATGGAGGCTATATTTTTCCACACAGGGCTAATTCTTCAGGTCATATTTTTGCAGATAATGATGACATCCAAAATGAAACATCTGTGTCTTATGCTGCATTCACGTGGTTTCGCAAAAGAATGTTTTCCTAACTTGGAAAATGGACCTGAACACCTGCTCAAGTAAAAAACAAAATTTTAAATTAGGATTTGGCGCTCTGCTTTCTGCGTTGACATCATATGCGTCATCAACACGACGGCAAAAGGAAGCTTTTCAAATTAATATGTGATGAAATATGAATATATGTGCAAAATGGGATTAACGTTAGCTGTTGTGCAATAGAGTGAACCAGAAAAGTTATAATCTCAGTTCACCATTTAACTTCTGTCTGTTCACATACTTGACAAAGATGGAATGGAGTGTGAAATATAGCAAATATTTAGCTTTGGTGAAAGGGACTTTGAATACTACGCTAGTTTTAGTAACAAATCCAGTCCTGTAAACTGTTTTGAGCAAATGCAACATAAAACAACATAAAAAAATAGTAATGAAAAAGATAAAGAAAACAAATATTCACTTTACTCTAATGTCACAAATAATGTTGAGTTACAAGTTAAAGGCAGGTTTAGGTTGATTTATAAAACTTTTTATATTTTTCTGTATATAATTCCTCCCATGTAAACAAAAGTAAAATGTAAAAAGCAGAATAATTCATTTACATATTAGTGGGACAAGGTGAAAACAAAAGATTGTTTCATAATTTAATTTGTAATGAAAATAATCAATGTACCTAATTTTTAAGTGATTATTTGAGAAAAAAATGATAGGACTTATAGTGTATTTTATTAACTGATTTAAATAACCACTGTGTACCATTATTGACTGTTTGTAACTACTTTTCTAAAACTGGCCCTTGTACATGCTACAGGCTTCTAAAGTAAAGACATACTTCTCACACAAAGCTAATTTTCCTGGCTCTTCTTCACAGAACGTGATCACATCCGAAGTGAAACATCCAAACCCAGAGTCTCAGTTCATCTCTCAGGCTGCTTTAAACGTGGCTACAATTAGACCTGTAACGTAATATGCTGCTGGAGCTGCTGAACAGACAGACAGGTGAAATTATGGGCACCTGTTCTTCTGTCCCCACTTTGCACTCGGCTGCAGCCAGTGTCTCCCCCTCTTGGTCGCTGGGAGGGAGCAAAAACTCAGCCCCCCAAAAAACGTGAACTATCAGGTTTCTGTTGGCCGGGTCCTACAGCGGTTGAGTGCTTAGTGTCTGGAAAGTGAGGTGGCTGAAAACACTCGAGTGGGCTTTTTGCACAGGGCCTTGTGTGTTCTGTTCTGGGACAGTGGATATTGCTAATTCTTTGTAGCCGCTGTCGACCGGGACTATGAGACGCATAGATCAGACTGTAATATACTTCTCAAAACTGGATTGTTCTTTGAGAGCTTTTAATGTGTTTGCAGTCTGGTTATAACTTGTTTTTCTAATGTCTCTATTATGTAAAAATGAAAACATAATTCATTAGCACCAAGACTGAGAGTGCAATCCATGACATCCATTAATTAGATGTTTCAAGATATTAGCTTTTTATTATATTTTATATTTCATAAATTAGGCTATAATCACACATGTATAATTCCATTTTAATTACATAATCTTACCTGCATTTAGTCCACATTATTCTATTACTTCACTCTTTTAGGGTTCTGACTTTATCTTTTTCTTTTTGTTGATTTGTAGGGGCCCAGAAGGTCGAGAGTCCAAATCTGCGCTCCCTATTGGCAAGTATACTTTATTAATGGTCTTAAAAACTCATTGAGACATTCTTTTTTACGTGAGATATTCTTTTATTTATGACAAACAAACCACTGAGGGACAACTCAATCTGGGAGCATTGCATTTATATTGTTTTAATAATACGTATTTTAAGCTTATGTACAGTACAATTTAATGTTTGGGGTTCATCATTATGCTTCATACAACACAGTGTCCTTGCAGCTAATCAATTCTAAATCATATTTTAAGTTGATGAAACCCTATATCGTTTTCTTTCTATCACACTCTTTCAAAATAAAGACTCATTACTCTGGACTTACCTGTTTTTAAATATATACATAATGTGCTACTGTCACTGCAAAATTTAAGTCACTTAGAAGCCTCTAGTGTCAACATAGATTGGTCTCTGTTTGGATCCTTTTAGACTGAATTAACAGAAATAACAGCCATGGACCATATAGAACCTGTCCCTGTGCTTTGCTTGGACATCACACTGAACTTTGAACAGTTTCTGGGACATTAAGTAACTATCTCTCTCTTAATAAGCTCCTTATTGATGCCACTGGGTGACCTAGTAACTTCATTTGGAAGGATATGATCAAAATGTCAAAACAGTGCAATATCTAAGCATGTAATAAACTTTAAACATTTGCTTTTACCAATTTGTACTGACAAGACACACAAACCAGAGCACATACTGTATCCCCGGTGAAAAACGGACTTACAACAGACATCTCTCAGAACACACAAGGAGGCTTTTCATGACATTTCTTGTAATTCGCGAAGCCTCGGCTCGTACGCGCACAGTTTTAACGTTGGCCCGACTCTTGTGCCAGCTCTCATTAGCTCTTCACGTAACACTGCAGTTATTTGTGACATGGACCGAAGCGGTGCCAGTTCTCCGGTCAGCGCTGTCAAAAAACGCCTGCTTTTTTGCTTGAAGTCGACTAATATTCACAAACAATATTTACAGTGGGGTTTGTGAGTGTGTTTACTTTGCATATGTGTTTGCGGGCAGGCAGTAGGTATCTGTTTCTTTGAGGAAAAATGTAGGACAATGTAGTCTGTGGCTTTGCTTTAAGAAATCCAGCGTCTTGGCTTGTGGCTGCAACATTTTCACTGTAAATTCACCTCACAAAAGAAGTGGTTTAGTCTCAGAGTCTCGAGGCTAAATCTCCTGCAGGGATGAAGCACATGTCCAACGTCTCAAACATGGAAATAATAGAACAGAACAGAATAAGAGTCTGGAAAGAGTGGTTTATGTTTGTAACTTCTTACACTCGGCGGCAGATGTTTGCTTGAATTCCTCGTCGTAAAACGGTGCAGCCATGTGTTGAAAATCTGTTACAAGAGAAAAATACAGTGTGCTGAAGTGTCGGACATGGAAACAACGACATGTTTAAAGGTGGAGGGTGAGGTTTTTGGCGAAATGTGGTGGCAACATTGTGATTCCACGCGTCACACCTCTCCTTTTTACAACATATGGGCTCCTACGGTAGCCCTGCAGGGACATACGAGTCCAGTGGAAACAGGTTCAGATGGTTAATTCACTTCAGACATTTAGAAACAAAGTGTGCCTTAATGCAACTTGGTTCAAACCTGAAATCTGAGTGTGCTTCTCCTGCATGGTGTTCAGTTCAGTATCTAAGAACAAGAAATAAATGCTCCCTCAACTCGGTTTTATAGCTTTTAATGTTTATTTTCTCAAGATAGCAAATGCAAATTGTTATCTTGAAAAGAAAAAATACAGCAGTTTCACAGTTTTTTCTTAAAAAAGGCTACAGAAGAACATTGTTATCGTGAAAGAAGACAAATACTGCTGCTTTTGACACAAATTGGGTGCTAAAACAAACTGGGAAGTGACAGAAAGTGTTATTTTAAGCATTTATACATGAGCGTGAATGCAGTTCTTTATTGCGTGTCTTTTGTTTTTGACACAATGCACCTTAAAGGTGTTAAGTCATATGTCTAAGGCTGGATATGGGTGCACAGGCTGTAAATGATTGGTCGTAGTAATTCAGGTTGTGACATCCATTATGAGCCAATGAACACCTTAGCACCTCCACTGAGGAGCTAACCCAAATTATACTTGCTAATCATTGACTCCCATTCACTCATAATGTTTTGCGGAGCTTAGTCATTGAAACAGAGAGACGCTAACAAACTATCTCAAGTTTTTCTGAGTTTCTAATTAATAACGAGCGTAACTTCTCTGGAAAGTTTAAGGTGAAATAATGACTTCTCTGAGTACATCCAGACACTTTCAAGTTCAAGCAGCAAAGGTTAGGGACCTTGCAACATCAATAGTCGTGCACAGCTCTATTATGCATTAGCAGCAACTGAGAAGCACTCAGAGCTTCACCTTCCACTAACGGCTGCTAACGCTCAGCGGCTAAAGGGCTTCATACGGTATAATTGCATGTAGTGTGAAGATATGACGCTGTAAAAGCATGTAACTCTGACAGTAATGACTGGCAGACGACTAGGAGTAAATATGGACATTTCTGCAGTTAAATATAGCAACTACTGATGATTGGTGAGTTGGATGTTTAATTTTCAAAATGGTAAACTTCATTTTTAGCCTTTAAAACTACATATGCACTAATAAAGACCCACTCTATATAATAAACAATACAAAACAGGCCCAATAAATACATAAAAGCCCAACAAAATGACTGTCCAATACTGAAATCACTCATGCCTCAAATTACTAGAAACATGTAATATGTAAATACAGGCCCTGCTCATTTAAAACAGTTATTGCACAAAGAAATAATGAGTTTATTTTGGGAAGGCAGAAGTCACTGGTTAATTGAGTGTCAACAGATGAAATGTATTTGGAAATATGCTCAAATAGAGTTGAGGGAAAAAATGAAATGTATCTGTACAAGAACCGAGGCTGTGTCAGGTTATAAATGGGATAATACAAATATCACACCAGAATTTGGAGGCTGCCCCTTTGATCATGAGCAAAGTGTTAACAGCAAGTTATGATACTAGTTAATGGTTTAAAAACACTTTCTTGTTTTGTGTCTTAGCTGTTTTTATTTTTTAAGTTAGTCCCAGAACATTTAAAGGTGTTAAACTGTGATGAAGTAATGAGCCGTGAATGGACACTACCACAGTTTGTTAAAAAATGCCTTTAGAAACACTTTAGGATTGTTAAAACAGCTCTGGAAAATCAACTCTTGTGTAAGTTTTAATGTTTCATGTTTATTTATAAAATCTGTCTTTGTGCCAGGATAAAACGTGTCGTCTTGCTGGAAGTACTGTCCACTTTCTTCAATCTCTTTGGAATTCAAGCAGCTTCTCTCAGGTCCAATTATTGCATTGTTCTTCCTGGTTTTACTGCAGTTTGTCCTCCTCTCCCTCAGTGTTTAGAAGAACATATAAAAGCAGCAGGGTTTGTGAGGTGCTGCAGGTTGTTCTGTTTTCGGAGGTGAGGACACGTCGAATCTGACCACTTCACACATGAAAGCTGCCAGTAGTCGGTCCGGTTAATGCTGTGTGCCTGTATCTGGCTGTCCTTTTATGGGGGACTCCAGAGGCTAGTTAAAAGGTGTCTGATTCTCACATCGTCCTAATTAGATCTCTGACTGAGGTCTTAACATCGCCTTTGAAAAAAAAAAACTAAATGCATGGAGGAATAAGGTGCTAAAGCCTCCCGTGCACCTTGGCCCGAGTCGTCCCCTGCTCCCTCCTTTTCTGCAGAAAAACAAAGTCCTGCAGGCTAATGAAGTTTGTAATTAAGGCGATTCTGTGGAGCTGAATGAGTAATTAGGACGTGCTTTCTCAGGGGTGTTAATGGTGGTCAGGCTCAGCGGAGCACAGGAGGCTTGTACGGCCAAAGAGAGCACTCTTTCATACTTCACCAGGCAACGGGAAGCTCTTGTTTGGATCCCAGTGTGGGTTTGTTCACACATCATGTTTGGTGAACTGCTTCTAAAGTGTCTCTTTATAATAAGACACAAATCTGAAGGGAATTTTTTGAAATGTTGCAAGAAGAAAAAGTTGTTTGATGTTAATGACTTGGATTTTGGAAAATGGAAAATCTATCTTTTCAGGAGTCTATATGTGGGACCATACCACAGCAGCAGGACCTTTACAATTAGGTTCAATATGACAACAATAATGCATTTGGCTGTTGCTTTCCATCAGGCATCTCTGTTTAATTAGTTTTGTATTCAGAAAAGACATATTCTTGTCTTCTTGTCTTCTCCCACAAACCTGTTTGCACCGAAAACTGCTGACGACTTTACCTTGGCTTTTAGTTTGTTTCAAAAAATTATTGTTGTCCTGTGAATTTAGTTTGTGAAGTTTAGTGTAAATTTCACAGTTCACATAAACTATTACTAATCTTATACATATATACATTATACAAGCTTCAGATATATTTAAATTACTGATGTCACGAATGTAAACTCAACATTACAGGTACAGTATATATTATTCCACAGGATGCACAAAAAAATAACATTTGAAGTCTAAACTACATCCATGTGTTAAGATTATAATTTGTTTTGTCAGGCTGGTGCTTTAGGAGCTTTTACACAAGACAGAGGTGGGTTGGTGCAGGTAAACAAAATCCTGAAGTGGATAAAGCTATAATAGGCAAGATTTTCATTAGAAATTAAAGTCAGTCCTCAAACAATGGAAACTGACACCTATGGCCCCGAGAACAATGCAGATGTGATTGTATCTGTAACAATAATGGCTTTCTGTCTGTATTTTACTCAGTGATGTGCAGTAAAGGAAGGATGGGCACAATGTCAGGTTTGTTTAAAACCCTGCATATTGTGCCTTTAAGTTAGCCTTTGATAACACTAAAAGAAAGGGAATTGTTTTGTTTAACAGAATATATGTTTGAAAATGAGTGTGAACGTTAGGCGGCTCTCACTCAGTTTTCTGTGGAGCTTTTTTCTGCAGTAGTTTAGAAAGCTGTTGTCTTCTTCCAAATCTTATCTTGTTTTTTGCCTAAACATAACCTTGATCTATACATAATACGACAACCTCAATAACTACATTTTTTTTATTAAACGTCACAAGCTTTAAAGCAGAGGATACTACTTTTGCCACTATATGTAAAGTAAGCATGATACATAACAATGCTGTACATAATATGATTTAAACATAATGCCTCTTGTCAATATATCTACATTGAATTTGAGATAGGATTGAACGGAGCGTTTTGAGAGGCAGCTGTGACCAGTTCTTTGTGGTTTTTATTATGTTTATATCCTTGGATGGAAACATTAACTGCATGTATTACCTGAGTAATCTGCTGTATGTTTGTGATGTGTGAAATCAGATATAATTTGTGGAGAAATGGCTGAGGGACAGGACCGCGCTCTGTTCTTAGTGAAGACATCTCCGTTCTAATTATCACATTTACTTCAGATTGGTTGACTGTGCGGCTGATAAAGAAAGTTCACCTGGCCTCAATTAACTATATTTATCTCAGATTATCCCTCCATGAGATTTCTGCTCTGGCAAAAAGATTAGCATTATTAAGAGTTGCCTGTGCAGGATGAATACGTGTGCAGACAAAGTGACATCTCTTAAGGAGCAGAAATTAAATCAATGACATTGGATTCAAAAGAAATGGCTGGTTGTGCTTGGGATTCTCCAGATGCTCTTTTTCTGCTGGAAAAATTAAGGCTAATTCATTTGGACAACAAAGTCTATTAAATCCAGACTGAAGAGTGTAATGTCAGGATGTTATTAGGAGTTTCAGATATAAACTTCTGTCAGTGCATTTGTTTCTAAATGTTGATGTATTATGTCTTTACAGTGAACTGTTTCTTATAAAGGCTAGTTTTGTAAATTAGCATTGCTTCAAGAAAATGTATAAAAAAGATGTAAAAGTGAATAAATAGAGCTGTTCATTTGTCCATTTTCTTTTTGTCCAGGTCTTCTTTTTGTTCTGGTCCAGGTGCTTTGGGCATCATTAGACAACAACCAGGTAATCGCAGGGCTAACACTTGGAGACAAACACAGACCTTCACCGTCTAAAGACATGCATCTATTGGTGAATTAGTGAATTTAAATTTCCATAGAGATTGGATGTGTGTGTGAACAATGAAAACAGAGAGATTAAGTTTAAGGTTTTCCACATTTTGGACAATTACATCCATGTAATTAACACTTTACTCAACACTGATAAAAGGTAAACAAACAATATATAAGACCTTATTTAGTTTAAGGGCACAGCTTTGCATGAACTTTTGATGTAAAATGTTGGAACCATTTGCAATAAAAACAGAATTTATACAGATGAACAAATTAAAAACTACAAAGTGTGGGTTTTGTCGGCCAAAACAGTCCAGAGCACCTAAAACTAGACATAAAAAGAGTTGCTATCTCCTTGATTGACCTCTCTTCGTTCTCAACTTAAGCCACTGCTGATTGTTAGTGAAAAATATCAACATCAAACAACAACCTGTAACTAATGGCACTGTGTGTGCCAAGTTCAATACTACATCTGAAGACATTAAGATTCAGTGTTAAAATGAAGTAAACATATTGAACTGAATTGAAACAGTCTCAAAAATCCTTCTGATATCAACCATCTCTGACACAAACAATCATCAGAGAAGCACAGTTTGTTTGTTTCACCGACGACAGACACTGTACAAGTCTCTGTGGACGTCTCTGATCCCAGTTTAACCTCTGCATTCTCTGAAATCATTGACACTGTTTAGACTGGAAGTGTCCTGCTGCGAGGCACAACACCTGGGCTGTGAACCCATGACCTGAGCTCTGAGTGCTCCGGCAGAAGCCCCCGCTGCCCCCCGGTCCGCTGGAGGATCAGCCCGGACAGACAAGCCCAAAACTCTTCATTTCCTGTTTGGCCCGCAACGAGAAAACACTACCTGGGTTTCAGGTAACACACTGAAGCTCACCAGGACGTGACCTTTACGAGGACAAGTCATGTTTTTACTTAAAACTCACAAACCGGTTTTGTAGGAACAGGTCCTAATAAAACAGACCAATGGGTTTTGTACTAGTTACATTTGCTCATTCACTCACAGATGAACAGATTATGACTGTGTGGCTACTTTTCCTACGTCTGTTCATGTTCAGACGACTTAAGCCTACTTCTCCTTGAATTTTTTATATTGTTAAAAGTAATTTCTCGCAAAAACTGATAAGATAGAGTCATTAAAGATTAAAGTGTGCAATAAAAACACAATTAAAGGACCATCAAATTTAAAAAAGTAGATTTCCCCTGCTGTGTTTTTTTAAAGGACAGCCCTCTCAGAGCAAACAGAAGAAGACATATCCTGACGTTGGCCTCATTACAGGTTGAGTAGAACAGGTGTTTGTCCGCTCCAGGCAGACCTACGTGGACGAGGCCTTTTCATGTCCACCACTTCCTCACACATTAGTCTTTAGCCAAATTGCTCTGAGTGGAGGCTTGGCCCGGCCCATCCCTCATCGTCCAACGTGACCTCTCTCCCCTCCGCGCTGCAGGCTGGGCCGGAGATAAAAAAAAAAAAAAAAAAAGCTGAAGAACGGCTCGAGGAATCCTAAATATTAGCGGTTGTAAATCAGCCCCCAGTGGCCTATGAATAGCAATTATCTTTTTTGGCGCTAATAAATCCCTCCAGTCACAGATAAGATGGTTTCCTTTCCTAACCTGCAGTAAAAACAGCGAAGTATTGAGCAAGAAAATGGGAGCGGCTAATAAATGAAGGCTGTTTAGCTTCGGAGGCTGTGTACATAAGGCGCTGTTTATGATCTGTGAAATGCTGCATGATCACAGGACTTTCATCGATGAGCAACGGTTTATCAGGCGCTTATCGATGCCCGCTGAACGTGACACACTTCAGTGACTTTGGGCAAAATGGAAGTGAACGTGAAGATTTGTTGAAAATGTCAGCGTTAAGGCGGGAGGGACGGACGGGTGGTGAATGATAGAGAGGTAGCACTGATCTGATAGGAGCATTCTTTGATAGTTATCTGCAACAGGTCAACGTAGGCGACAGGGTTGAGCTGCTGTAATGCTGCTCAGAGCCTGTTAAAAGGACCATCCTTCAAACTCAA
This sequence comes from Rhyacichthys aspro, assembly GCA_036850595.1. Lineage (NCBI taxonomy): Eukaryota > Metazoa > Chordata > Actinopteri > Gobiiformes > Rhyacichthyidae > Rhyacichthys > Rhyacichthys aspro. Next base: position 18,955,037 of record CM072162.1, on the reverse strand, counting down.
CTGCACCATACATTCCTGGGTTTACGTCGGGGCACAAAGTGAGTTCAACCCAGACAACAGGAAAACAAAAATACGCAAAAAATATGCAGAATATGACTTTTTTTGCAGGTTTAATAGTTTCATGTTGTTTCTCTGTCAATTTGCTTCTGTTTTGCCTATTGTTTTTGAATTTATAACTCAATTTGTCCTTAATGTAGTGTTGTAAAAGCCGAAACATTGACTCGGCCTGTAAATTAGCTTTAAGAGGACACAAATATAGCATTCCTCTGAATACATAAATACATTAGTGTTTCAGAGGGAACAAATAATGACACAAAGTTCATAGGCTATATTTTTGGAGTTTGAGGCAGGTTTGGAAACAATTTGTAACGAATGACAAAGAAATTAAAGTAAATCTTGGACTGCCTTGATTTTGTATCCAGCTTCTACTGTTATACCACATGCTGTAACAATAATATGTACAAAATCATTGGCTTTTGATGATAAAAATGTACATTACACACATACTTTTTGTTGTTCTGACTTTTTTGTCATTTAGTTGCAGTTCTGTTCTATATTATCTGATTAAATACAATGATCACATCTGAGATAATTTGGCAGGAAACAAATTCAGACCAAATTTTGGACTAAAATGCTATCTAATCTGAGTGTTTTTCCCACTTACATGCCATTGCATTTGCCTCATGCACAAAAATAATTGAGCCACTTTTTCAAAAGCAGGTTCAGCAAAGACTTAACCCTCATCACTGGTTGTTTTTGCATTTAAGAGCAAGTTATGGGCATATTAGGCTTTATCAGTGTTGTACCAAACTCTTAAACCTCTCAAATTGTCTGTTTCCAGTTTTGATGGATAGAAAAAGATTGTAAATAATGTTTCCCTTCTTCTCACATTTTATTCTTACCCACATTTGCTTCATGGGATTTAAAAGCACTACTGTCTTTATGTAAAGGATAAAACCACTGCAGAGAGTTGCTCTATAAGGTGTCTGAACCCGTCCTCCATGTAAAGACTTAAGTTAACCTCATTAAGCGTGCACACACACTAGATACATAATTATCCCTGAGAGGATAGTCAGTGCTAATACAAATTAGAAAGATAATGAGGCTACTGAGACTGGCCATTGCATCTCCCTGTGCACTGGACCCACAGCACCATTACGAGAAATTAGAGCGTTTGTTTACCGTCACAACAAGAGCCTTTTACCAGTGGCCATGTTTGTCCGGAGCCCTACTCTGTATAACCTGTACCGTGACTTTGGGGCTTCAAGTTTACAACGATGCTTTTGAGCATACCTCTCGCAGGTGTTTGAGGCATAACTGCAGCATTATGGGAATTCCTGTGTTTCTTGTGTCAGGCGACGACTTGGCGACGCCCCCACCGCGCTCAAAGCAAAACACGGCGGGTCCGTTTCGGCGCACTGCCTTTAGGCGCTCATAAAAACTCAATCTAAACGACAATTAACCTCTGAAGTGTGCAGTGCATCTGGTCTTCACTGTAACAAGGCCGTTTGGTTTCCCCGAATGGTCTTAGAGCTACTTCAAAAAGATGCCTAAACGCCTCCTCCAGCTACAGGAAACATTTCTCTCTCTTTGCTTAGTCAAACAGGAACAATAAATCTGGCTCATTTCAGCATTCCTCCTGAGATGATGTGATACCTAAGGCCTGGCCCATTGTGAAGACTGTTGAATGATTAGAGACTGTTTAAAGATGCCATAAACCACACACTGTTTAGTATTGTGACTAATATGCTAACGCTACACAACAGATTACACTCACTAAGAATCAGACTTTGTTTTTGTGTCCACACTACTGTATTTTAGGAACACAAGTTTAGTTTGACATGATGTGGCATGAACTTTAACCTTATGAACATGTAAAATGATGGTTGTTAATGTAGATGGTGATTATGTTAATACTGTTTTTATTTTACAAAGCCATGCTGCAGTTTGCCCTGATGTAGCCTCAGAGACTACAGTATCTGAAAGCATAAATTCTTAGTTTTTGATTAAAAGTGCGTTTTTTAAAATAAAATATGTAGGGAAAGCTATTTTAGGTAGATTTGACATTAGTAAAGGTAATTGTAAGTGGTGCAAACATGGGGAATCTTGCAAAAGTAGTTAAAACAGTTTACACTACTTTTCCTGGAAACTTTTCTAAAACTCTATTATCTAAGCCATGCAGACTAACACTGTTAAAAAAGTCTCAAATGTTTACGGTGAACTACGGTAAAATGGCAACAGTAAATAAAATGGTCGTAAAAGCCAAAGTACTATACCACTGTAGTATATACACTGAAATACAATAATACAATGTAGCCTACAAAATACAGGCTATATTAAAAGATTTTAGTAAAATAACAGGAAATTTACATAATATCACATGTGAGTAATTGATGTAATTATTATCAAATTTAAAAAGTAAAATATTAATAAAACTATAAAGTGGTATGTTTTGTTGTTTTTTTTTTACTTATGCCTATTTTGTAATGTCTTCTATAATTGCATCACCATTATTGCAAATTTATATGGCCTTTCTCTTTGGATTCATTGTTCCATTGTTGTGTATTGCTAACGTTTCCGTGCTCTCATTTGCAATATAGTTGCTCTGTGATTGTAATTTGCACACTTCGAGACGGGAGAAGTTTCTATATTCTTGTAACACACCTAACATGACAGGATAATCGACACAATCCCTACAAAAATCATTCCTTTTTATGAAAAGTGGAGCGTAGTGTCTTCGTGTGTGTGCCGCTTAAACACCAGATTTTAACCTCAAGCTGCTGCGGACCACAAACTACTCACAAACTACTCTCTTCGCAGCGTCACGACTAGATCAGGCCTGGACTTTTTGGTGGAAATATGTCAGAAGAAAAGATAAGTACACACAGCTGGATGCATTTTGCAGCAATTGGCTTTTTGTCATAAGAGGAGCGCAGTGTGTTGGGGCTAAGTGAAAATGCTGTTGCGTTTGACTGCTCCAAACACTTTACTTCAGAAACGCAGCTTGTGATGTCGAGAAAAGTTTTTGGCCAAACACAGAGGCAACTTTTCTTTTTTTTTTCTTTCTTTCTCTTTTTTTTTTTTTGAGGGGAGTCTGAAGCAGAGGAGCACGCTGCTGGTTGTGTGCCAGCTCTGCCTCCTGTGGTTTCACGCATAACAAACTCGCATGTGCTCGGCTCTAAGTAAAGCATTGATTTAAGAGGGCACTTCTTCTTTCCACAGCTTTAGCAAAACAAGCGCCTGTGTTTGGATAGACCCGGTAAGCAGCCCACTGACCTGAGCAATGGGTCAGATTAAGTCAGACCCCCTCCTCCGGCCCTGCCCCCCTCCTCCATCACTGACGGCCCGACGCTGAACGAGGAAAAGGGAAAGTGGTCTTCGGGGCTGCCAGCAGGTCAGGGGAGTTGCTCAGGAAAACAGGAAACTGACAAGAGAGACAAATGATAGGTCTGAGCCAACCACAGGCTGCCTTTAAGCCGCTGCCACAAAAGGCTGATCGGCCATAATCGCTGCAACAGTCATCTTTTAAATGAGAGAGATTTCATTTGGTAATGGGGCATCTCTGTTCCCAAATGAGTGTGGCTGACGCTCTGTAAAAAGAGACACTTGAACCTGTTTTGACTTATTATTTCATTTGGTAAAACAAATGAGATGTTTTAATTAAAGCAACTTATTAAAAGAAAAATCAACATTCATGCAAACTAGTAAGATGAAGATGGAATAATATGATGTTCAGCACCATCTTACATTTTAATTGTTTAATGATATCTGAGCATTTAAACTTTCACGACATAGTTTAAGCTTCAGATTTATAAAAGTCACCTGAGTTAAAAGTGAAATGTGACTTAATGAGGTTAATTAATGTGATTTTGTCAGTTCAGGTTACATAAATCCACAATAACTGACTAAAATATATTAAAGATGCTACAAATATCTTCAAATTGTGTGATACTATTTTGAAAAACTATGCTTGATAAAGTTATCTCAGAAACTGCACTAACTCTAACAAAGCTATTTTTAAAGAATAATGTAAGCTCCAAAATCCAAATGATTCCTGAACAAAAAGTTGCATCCTCGATTGAACTGGAATGATTTTATAATAAATATGTCATTATGTAAAAGAGAATATGGTTTTATTGAGGTCTAAACTATTATGCACTTTAAAGGACTAGTTATTTCTAATTGTCAAAACACTAAAGTAATGTATAAGTGAGAATCTGGACAAGGCTTACATCTTGTGAAATGAAAAACAGGACAAACTGGTCCCAAAATCAAACTTGGACATTATGTCTTTGTGTGTGTCCCGCTAACAGCTGCTGCAGTCCATAAACGGCACAAGTTACATCAAAAAATGAGAACTATACCTTTAAGTTCAGTGTAACTAGTCTCCACTTATGCAGAACCATCTTAAAATTTACTCGTGAAAATCTGTCTGATCTATTTGACAACAGAGTTAGTCACATGATACACAGTAAGTCCTTCACTAATGTTGATAGGACCAAATAAAATTGACATTATATGATCCAATGCTTATAATGCAACATTCAAATAAATTGTGATTTTTTTTTTACCCAAACTCATAATGATAATTTTCTCCTACAGTGATTTAGTTGTAGGCATCTGGACAGAGTTTTAACCCACTTTAGGGAAACTATAACCTGGATGAATACGATCCTATTATATATTCATATAAACTCAAAACCTTTTTCCAGTGTATCTGTAACTACAAAGTAATGTTTCGTCATCATGTAAATCTGTTTCCACTCTGGATCACAGCCTCTAAAGAACAGTTTTGTCGTAAAAGCAGCAAACCGTTCATTTGAATCTATAATTAAAAGAAACATTAACTCTGAGTGTGTTTTTGTGGAAAAAAAACACAAAGCAAACATCGTGACATGGCAACACTGATATGATCTGTTGACTCCACTCAGAGATTGTCCACAATAAGTTAGGGTTATATATTTCTCTGTGGAGGAAGGAGCAGCTTTCGGCCAGAGGCACAGATAAGCGTAGCTGAGCGAAGGGTGGAGGGACACAATGGGCTGAAGCGGGGCAATCAGAGAGCGATCAGGGCTGGTGTTTAGTGGCGCTGTAAGATCTCCTAAACTAGGCCTAATTTCCCCTGTTGTAGGAGATGTGAGAGTTGAAGTGGGAAGGTGCAGGAGGAGCAGAGAGGGGGGTATAATCTGAACCCGGGGCAGCAGCACGTTCACTTTTGATGAAGGCCAGAGATAGGACCGGGAGGGGGGAGGATGAAAGATGGCCCACACCTGCGAGGGGCTGCCCAAAGTTACAGCTCACTCAAAGAGGCCTTTCTGCAGAGCGTCCATTTGTCAAAGATGATGGGGGCAACAGCGGCAGGGGCTTTGGACCATTTCTGTTTAATAACTATTGGTTTGTCAACGGCACTCACCACCTGCAGCACAGAGATGATGGGACAGTTATAAAAACATCTTCTCACTTTTATTTGAAGTTTAAGTTTGGGAAAAGAAATGTTACTTTTCCTCAAGTGAAATTTTGAACTTGAATGAGTGAAGGTATTTTTTTTTAAATAATTTATAGCGTCAGTTTTTTGTTTGTTCTAAAATGTGCCTGAAAAGTGAGTGAGGTTTTGTGTATGCACTTATTTTAAACCAATGTAAAGCTTCCTGAAGGTGTGCTCTTTGCAAAGCAGTGTATCACATATTTTTGTTGTTTAGTCTGGTTGCTCCTGTTGACTTAAACTAATCATTTTCTTTATCTGTCCTTGTTTTTGGGGAAAGCAATGCGTTTCATCTCCTTTCTTCAAACTCTCAGAGCAGTAATCGTGATAGAGGTTGGGATATTGGGCTTTCACAGACCGTTTGACCTGAATTCAATCCCTGATCTGCCCCAATATTGACCAAAATTAGTAATACTAGTAGTATTTTGGTATTAGTATCTGCCCAGTAAATTAAATGTACTTGAGTAGTCTATTCACTGAGTACTTTGATACTCTTTGTTACTTTTACTTTGAAACAACTCTACTTTTACTTTTCCTGATATTGACAACTTTTTCACACTTTTGAAGCTGAAATGCTCTTTGAATAGAGAAGACTAATGAATTACAGTGGTCTGGTGTGAATAAAACCCATCCTTTATATGGAAAACGAAGCTAACATTTTTCTCTCACCACTCATTTTTGATTCATTGTGGCCTCTCTTTTTTTGGTTTTCAAGAGGTGCCTGTGTACAAAATCCCCCATAATCCTCTTGGAGAGAAATATGAAGCACCACCCCTTGAGGTTTGCCCCCTTTGGCCCCGCGTTTTTCCTTTTATGCACTATAAGATTCATCTGTGCCATCAAGAGCTTTCACTTATAAATCCAGAGTGATTAAAGCGCCGTGCTATAAAACCGAGAACAGTCGGCTCTGTCTCCACAAACCGCCGGCCGACACCAACATCATAAACAATAATCATAAACAATAATTTAGTGCAGTGCAGATTTACAGTGAAAGTCATGAGCTTTAGAAACAGGTTTGTAGAATTATTTTCGAAGGAGCAGCTGTGGTTTATGTTATATCTTTACATACAAACAAAGTATTGTATTAATTTACTATCAACATTTAGGTTCACCCCAGACATTTTTACAATCAATTAAATATCTTAATGTGCCATGAATGTTGATTAAAATGAATATTAAATAACCTCTTAGTGATGTTATCTAGTGGACATTTGTGGTACTGCAATGACACTTTGACACTTTCGGCAGCTCATAATCCATTTACCTTTTGACCTAACTTTAGAATTACTCTTTAAAAGTCAAATACAAATAGAGATATTGCTATATTTATTGACAGTTTTTACGTGAAGCTGCTGTAATAGCTTGGTGTATAAATAAAGTGGCCATGCAGAGTTTAGTGGCCCGTATTTCCTCATTCTTTTGCTTTCGATTCATCTCAAATTTGATTTTTTCGTTTTATAATGCTGTTTTTTATCTTCACTATCTTATGAAAGCCACAATAAACAACAACGCCAAAACCCAGAAACTGCAAACTCCTATGGGAGCTTTTAAAGTCATAATATAGAGAATTTACAGCCTAATGCCCATCCTTTATAAACCGGGACAAACCTGGAAACAAACTTGGACCATAGTCCTCTAATAGAGCTCAATAATGAGTCGTCAAACCAACATTTATCTATCCAAGTCTAGCTTTCAATAAACTTCAACCACCGTGTCGTATATTATTTGTGGTATTTTCTTTTCTTCTGTGAGCTGTGATTGGCTGACACTCAAAATGTCCCTCCCATTTAAACATAGGAGGAAAACCATGCAATACACATCCATCCAACACATCCATCCTTGGGCCTCTCATCGTTGATCCACTCTCTTAAGACGGGACACCACAAATGAAGCCAAGCTGTTAACACCAGACCGACGCTGGGCCTACATCTGCTCGTGTCTTGTATTAAAATATACACTTGTCGCATCAGAAAGGCATCCAGACTGTGTCCCTTGTTAAGAAGCCAGTTTGTAGCTGCTTTCTGGTTTGGTCACGCTCTATTGTTGCAAATGTACGTTCCCAATAAAGATGGGAGGGGAGCATTAATCCCCTTCCTGTGAGTGTTTCGTCGGGCCTTTTTGGTCTTTGCCAGGGTAAAGCTCTGGCCGGGAGCACAGCACATCTGGATCCGAGGCCCGGGGAGGGAAACTCTGAGTGTATGTGTGATGCATATAGACTGAAGGCTGACTTGTGTGTGTGTCTGTTGGGCAGGTGGGCAGCGCTACATGCACGGGCACATCCTCCCGAACTATGAAGAAAACACATGCCCTCGGTGTCCCAACACGACGGGGTGAATTCCCAGGCAGAGGTAGCAGCTCATAAACAAAAACATATGGGCCGCGTAAGGAATCATAAAGATTTTTGTTTCCGTTGCCCCGCAGTCCCGCTGAGACTAAAGTATCAACTGAAGTCAAAGAATGAGCGTGTTTTGTGAGACAGCGAATCTGTGAATTATTATCCAGACGAGGAGAATAAGTGGGTCCTCGCGCTCCCAGCTGGAGGTGAGTCCGGTTCTGTTCTGTATGTGTGTCTTTTAAATGAGTCACGTTTATCACAGGATCATGTTAACGTATAGAGATGTTTTACAAGAGAAACACACATGCTTTGACATTTCTGCTGGAAGCATTACCTCTGTGGATCTGTGACGTTACAAGTGCTCCCTCTGCTCCGGACGACTGGACCAGAAGGTTTTGGGGGGAATGTGGTTTGCATTTTCAGCCTCATGAATTTTACTTCATCCTAAGTTTGTATTGTAAGTGCTGGCTATATTTCAAAGCAGGCACATGGAGGAAGACATTTTCCTTCTAAAACATTACCTAAATATTCTTTATGTAACTTTTAAAGTCATAAAGCCATATAAACACGTTTTATTAGCCACATTCAAACACTGATTTACATGAGGGTTGATTGTTTCCCACGTGTATTTCAACTCTGACACACTCCGAATACTCTCTGGAAAAGGCGGAAAACTGCATTTGCCATTAATAGCTGCTTGGGCTTTCACCAACAGGAAACCTCAGTGGCTCTGGTTTGAACCCTGCATTACCACCTTTTGCCTTTTGCCTGGAGGCAGCAGCCAGGCCATAAAACCCAGTGTTGACTTAACGAGTGAAATAAACATGTTTACAGCCAAGGAGTCTCTAAAACTAAATGATTATATTGTTGTGCCAGCTACCAGGTTGAATTTTTGAGTGATTCAACAGTTTATAGGCATTAAAGTTGTGCATGTGATGACTTTGATTGACAGGAGTCTCTGTGCTTCCTTCCTTGTCTCTCTGTGCCACCCTGCCTTGCGTCTTCTCTTCTGCTGATTTTTGTCATAAAAGCTTCAGGATGTGTTTCTAAAAATAAATATGAATAGAAAACCTGTGTTATGTATTGTTTTGTAAATTGTAAATGGTTTTCTCCAGATCCAGCAGTGAGGCTGTGACAGAGGCTTGGACTTGGAAACGGTTACTAAGGGAAACCAAATGCAGCAATGCCTCATTAAGGTATTTTTGTGATCAATAGTGAGGACACATTGTTATTATTTACATGCTTGTTAAGTGACAAATTGTTCATGACATGATGTATTAGTACACAGTATGAGTACACGGTAATTACAATGTTGTTAGGTCACCAATTCACACATTTTAATGTTTTTATTTCTCTTTTTTGTGATATTTGCTTGAGAAACTTTAATCATAGACAGAAACATGCTTAAATAATAGTCAACACTTTGCCAGAGGGTGATTAGAGTGAACAAAGTTAATAAATGAGTTAGAATAAGTATGTATTCACTGAAAGGTCTTGAATAGGCATGTCTGAGTCTAACCCCTAAAACAGGTTATACTTTATGCATGGTTTAGTTAAGGAAAACCAAAACAATTGTGCTTCATCTTTTATATTTTTTATTACGACATAAATCTCCAGATATGGACATTTTTGATTTCCAGTTTCTCCCACATTTAAGAAAACTTTAATCTAATACTTAATATGAGCCATTTATTGACTCCTCACATGAAAACAAATGTTCTCTTTTCCACATTTCAAAAGTTTATCTTGACAATTACATTAAAACAGATCTCACGTGTTGGTCATAATGCTGGTGTTAGCTGCAGCTCGAGGTTCGTGTTAACTACGTCTGAGAGAAAATGGACGACACAATCCGCGGCCACGCTGACAGGTCAGGAGCATACTTCATAATGGTTGTGAAAAGCAATCTCACCAGCAGCTCATTTCACACTTAGGGCCAATTAAGACTGCTTTAGAGAATATTGAGAGCATCTGAACGTGGCCAAAGGTTAGTGACGGATCTGTCTCAACTCTGTCCGTATGAGCCTCATTGCTCTGCAGTTTAGCAGCATGTGGCCAACAGCAGCCGCGGCACAAAAGAGTCTTGCAGAGAAAAATAATGGGCACATCTTTACACCTGGCAGCCCTTTACACCTGCAAACCATGTCCTCAGAGGCAGAGTTAGCGCAAAACAACATCGAAAAGACTTTGTTCCAGACCGAATCACCTGTGAGAGCCGGCTCATCGTTTCTCCTGTAAATGTTTTTGAAAAGGCACTATTTCATGGCGATTGTGAACAGCTATAACTGGTGTTGCCGGGTGTGAGAAAGTGTTGCTGGGATATTTCGCCACATGGAGTGCAGACCAATTGTGTGTACAGCGCCGTCTCTGCAGGGATTAGTGGTCCCATTAAGTGGCGATGAGTTGCGGTGGGGGGCTCCATCCCTTGCTCCTCATTAAATCGCCAGCAGCTGCCCTTATCACAGCTCTGTACTCTACCATCAGCACCTCACAGCGCCGCCGTGCCAGTCTGGGACCCCTGATCTCCTCCTGGAGCTTTAGCAAAGTTTAATTGCAAGGTTATGTGAAGAACAAACACATTTCTTCGTTAAAGGTTGCATGCACCTTTCAGTGTTTTTTTTTAAAGGAGCACCAAATGAACAGAACAGGTGGACAGTAGAGAGACAGTGCACTACATAAACTAATGAAATGGTTTAATGTCATTTGTTTATGTAATGTGTCTGTATCAGATACCTTTGACCTTTGAATATGAGACAATGAAAGCATCATTACTAATCTTTGTTCTATTTTTGATTCAGGAATATAAAAGGCTTCAGTGCATTCTTATTTTAGATTTTGCCTGCTTATTCCAATAGATATAAAAGCCATTATATTTATTTTACATTAATGGCCGCCACAAGAACAAGTCATGGCAGGAGTTTGCACCGAAGCTTCAGTGTGGATCTGTCTAAAACTCACAATATACTAAACAACATGAGTTTTGAAGAAGGAAAAACACAGCCATTTCCAGAGTCCTGGCGCTAAGATTAGTACAATATCATCTTAATCCTTCATCTTTTTGTTTTGGAAACTGGCCTGTTTAACCTTACATTTTCAGAGTCATGTATTTCATAAGAAATACTGAAAAATCTGTCTGAAAATAGCACTGTAACAAAATTTGACAGGAAGATATAAATCCCCAGACACGAACCACACTGTCATTACAACCTGGAGGTAATGTATGGCCCTGGAACTGAAATGGTAATGTCTTTTGTAAAAGTAATACATTTAAGAAGTGAAACTCAAAATCTGTTTTTAGGAATGCAGAGTTTGATGTGTTTCTCTGTCCTCCCTGTTCTCCCTCAGGATCTCTCAGGGTCTGGCTTCTTCCAACTCTCCACAGTCATGTATCAGTGAATTGGTGATTCTAAATTAAGCCATAAGACTGAATGTAAGAGCCTCACTGTGTTTGTCTTAAACTGACATTTGTCCAGACTGTTGAGAGAAGATGAATGTGTGACCACTGATGGTTCTGCAGAAACTAAACCTCTATCGCTTTGGAGCAGTTTAAGGCTGTAATTGAAATTAAAACAAGAAACCTGCTGTGAGTAAGCAACTTATTGGTGTGTAGCTCTAATTTTAGGGTTTTTACATGGCTTGGTGCATGTCTTGTCTAAATGAGCAACAGCTTCTATGTTAGCTAGTTGCACCCAATGTAAATCCACATTTTGTCCATATATTGTCACCAGCAAATGCCATAAACTGTTTTCCATCTATTTAACACAAGACAGAGTAGAGTAGAGAGTAAAGGTCTCCCAGACTCATTGCTCATGGTTCTTTCATTAAAAGAAGAAGTAAGAATAAGAAACAAAGACTCTTTACATCAGCGTGTGTTGTTATCAAAAGGGCTCCATAAATATTTCTTTGATCCAAAGAGCTTTGAAAAGAGGAGACAGAAGGTGTGTTCAAACACTACCCAGAATGCCTTGCCCAAGGCTGCGGCTGTGGGGCAGAGATGAGGTGCAGTTTAGTTTTGGTGGAGGTGGCTCAGGCATTAATGACAAGCTTTATGTGCCTTTTACAAAAAACGCCCACTTTTGTGAAGTTTATTACTTCCCAAAGGCACATGTCTCCAAACCTTCATTTACCGTCAACACTGAAGGAGATTTAGGAGAAATGGACCCATTTTATACAAAGGGCATGTGTAAATGAGCCACACTTTAGTAAATTAGATCTTATCCTGCTGTCTTGGTTAAACTGTGTGATTTATATGTAGAGTCTTAGGTGTTAAACTGTCTTTCTGCAAACTGAGTGTGGCCTTTAAACTGTGTCTTTTTCTGCTGCATTACAGCAACAACAGTGTGCAAAATGTATTTGTGAGTTTGTAAGTTGTAAGTTTAGCATCATTTTATGTATGATAAACAAGCTCATACAGATTTCCTAAGTAATAAAAGACAGACAAGACTTGATTTATTGTCAAATAGAAGAATGTGTTCAGGAGGTAAATGTGAAAATAAAAATGTAAGCCTTTACTACTTTGGTAGTAAGTTTAGACAATTGTTAAGCCTTACTCATAGTCTATTTATGGTTTGGGCATTTAGTTAAGGATAGAGAAGTAGTTATGAAAATCAGTGTCAGGTCTATTGTCCAGTAAGATGAAATAGTTTCCAAAGAAAGAGGAATTTGTGCAAACACAAACCAGAACCAAACCATAAATACAATATTAACTTTGATGAATTCATGAGAAAGTGCTCATGTTTCTGAATGGGTAACTGGATAATTGATGTAAAGTGACTTTAAAGTCACATAAACGGAGCCTTGTCATTTATGGCAATGAATCAGTTTATGAAATAGACATTCATGAAAGGACAGGTAAAAGTGTTAAAGCAAGAATGCCCTTTCCACAAATGAAAATGACACCTTTCTCTGATCTTACAGTGGTTATGTTATACTATTTTACATCTACTGTATATTGAAATGCATTAAAAAATCTAAAATTATTTTTATCTTTTGAAAGCACAATTTCCTGTAAGATTTCTCCAAAATAACCAAAACATATAGAAGCCTGTGTAATTAATTCATGTATCTGGAATGTATTGTAAATATGATGTATTTTCTCTTCTAAATGAGAAAACTCCCAATAATTACATTTCATTCAGGAGATTGCATTGTAAAAATCATTAGTGCAAGAGTCTGTAGTTGATATTCCATGTTTTTTCATCTCTTTTTCCACTGTGCATCATGGGACTGGAGACAGGATCAGTATCACTCCACAGAGGTTAGTCTGAGTGCAGTGCAGCAGCTCCTGACCCCGGCTCAGCCCCGAGGCGGCCGCTCTGGGTGAGGTCTCAGAAATACAATCATACACTCGGATTTGTTAAAATTAGAGTTTCACCTAAAAGTAAGCATTTACAGGTGGTAAATATCCCGTTGGATTTCACGAGTGTAAGCGTGAGACCCACAGCGAGGAACACACACGCCGTTTGTCGGAAGTGATTCGGGATTCAATATGAAGCAAATCAGAGGAGTCATTTCTTGCACCTTTGGTTTGATAATCTCCAACATCTTTAAACAAAACACAATTTTACCGCTGAAAATGTGCAGCGTTCACGGCAATCACCACCTCCACCGGGGAATAAACAAGTGGGACGTGTAACCTGTGTCAGCCTGTGATATCTGCACCGTGGAATATGAGTCTAATTTCAAGGCAATTAAGATGATCTCGTCCTATTTATTTTTTCAATTTACGTGCCTTTTGAGTGATATCTTCTCCCATACATCACCTCTGGAAATTGTTATATAAATTAAATCAAATTTGAATCCCCTGAATTGGCGCTGATTGCATCTGCAGATCCACCTATTTTCTGGGGTTGGGCTTTTGTCACGCTCGGTGTAATTACATGGAGACAACACAAGTGTATGACATCGGGGGAATGGTTGAAGTAATTGCTCATTCACGGAGTTAACTTTGCGACTGTCATTGTATCAGATTGTAAAAGTGATTGCTGCCACTCAGACCAATTTGATTTGAGTGTGCCGCCTTTACCTGGAGAGCCGCTGTAGTTAAAAGAGAATAGCAGCCATAATGGAGATCTCTATCCGGGGTTACGTATCTGATCGAGGGCCTTTAAAGATCAAACAAACGGACCAGCATTTGGCATTCCTCACAGTTTCTTTTAATGTCGCCGCCCGCCTTTCTTCAAAGGTGTTGTCTTTATACCACTGTGAAAATGTAAACATTATTACTGTTAATCCATTTGGTTGTATTCTGCTTCCTTTCAGGCCACATTCAGGGCACAGTGGATTTATAAAAGAAAGACTCAGATCAAGAGACTTTACAATGCTTCGTGAGAATGAAAAACAGTGTGGATAAATGGTACCAATTACTCCTCTTGAATTGATATTGTATGGGAATAAAACACAAAAAGCATTAGTTTTAACTCTGGAAATAAGTTAAGTTTAAGCTGACTCTGTTGATGCTTAAACTCTGCAAAAGGTGGATATATTTATGGCAGTGTCACCAAGCCTTTTAGATACAGTGCAACTAATAAACACATCTCCTGGTTATCCTGAAACATATTGCAAAAAATACGACATTGAAATGCATTTTATTGTTTAGAAGAATACACATTTCCACCAGGATATTGTTAGTCATAGACTTCTTGTCGTCTAAATGTCATTCGGTTTTAGTCAGTATTCATAATAATAAGATAAAAACTAAATTGTGACGTAAAATAGCAATATTTAAGGATAAAATAATAATTTGTTGTGAAGTATTTCTGCCTTAAATGGACAAAAATAGTGCTTGGTCCTATAGCTGTTAGCCTAGAAGATGGGGCTAAAATGTTTTCAGTTCAATCCAATGAAAACGGTAAAGTGCCTCTTCGAAAATCATCTTTTGTGCAGTCATCTTTCTCTGTTCCAGGCACTAATCTGTCTGCCCTGCCTCCTGAATTAAAACAGGACTCAGACTGGACTCATTTTAATGTGTTTTTAAAGAGAGTTTAGTTTTGTGACGACACCTGATCTCATGTTCAAGTGTTTTACCGTGTTTTAGGTCTTTCAGATTGTGATTAATCTGTGCTGTCGGTATTTGTCTGTTGTTTGTAAAAGCCCCTGTAAGGACGAGCACTGCAAATTAACTATTAAACAAACTCAAATTATCTATTTAATAAAGTCATTTTTGATAAATCCTTTCAAGATGATTGTTATTAACAGTTTGCAGCAATAATATCAGTTGCATTATTTCCACAATTTACTGTTGTTTTACTCTGTAGACCATATAGAAAATGATTTTGTCTTAGGATTTAGTAGCTGCAAGTGTCCAATGGTGATGTTCAGTACTTTTAATATGTGTATGGGGTAAGTATGGCATTGTTAACTTCTGCAGGTAAATGATGTGATGATGTTTTAGATTTTTAGTCAACATTTTATTACTGCAGATTGTTTTGGTGTTTTAGGTTGAAGTAAAGGTCATAATGTGAAGGTGATGTGGCTAAAACCTTCCCAATCTTTCATAATGTACTTGTATAATTGGATGTATCAGGTCCAAACCAGAAGTACCCTTTAATTTGAACATATTTAGACAAAGACATCACAGAGTATTTGAGATATTGAGTGAATCTGACAGAGCTTGCATCAGCACTGTTCATAGTCGAGCGCTTTATTCTGTGGCAAATGGCGTCTGAAATGTGGAGAATATTAATGACGACTGTAACGCATGCCCAATCACTTCCCACAAAAATTACAGAGGATTATTTCTGAAAGGCACGAAAAACACGGCGCTTATTAAATCATTTCTCTCTCTCCCCTTCTTCATGCTTTTCATGGGTGGTCAACAGTAATCAGTTTACCGTCTGCCTCTTTCAGCCTGTTAAGACATCCACTTTTCATTCGCACAAACAGTATGATAGTCTCGAGCACCCATTTAAATTAATCCCCCTTAAAGTTTTGTGCAGTCCTTCTTGAAAAAAAACAAACCTCCCACTTTTAATCTGAAAACTATGGTGTGTTTTTTTATATTTTGTGGAAAAGGATTTGCCCATAATTCCCATTGCCTGCGCCCCTTCCCCCACTCGGAAAACACACACAGACTCACACTGTATAATTTATAAAGCCTAAGCTCTTTCAATACTCCAAAATGCCAGATAAACTTTTCTCATTTGCTCCTAATTTGGTCACGCAAGATAATGCCAACATCTGAAGGCTTTTTAAACTGCTTTTTAAAATGCATTCCTGAAAGGAGCTGGCACCAGCACCTCTGCACCTTGTCAGCTCCAATAATTATTTCCAATCCGGAGCTAGGCCTTAATGTGCTGATTAATCCAGCCCTCTCCTTGCTGTGAGATGCATTCACTCCATTAATTTTTCAAAAAGGCCTCACTCTTTTTGCTGGGAGCCCTGCAGATGTCAAGGCTGTGGCAGAGAAAGCCATTAGAAGTTAACACCTTCCCGTCCCCAGAGACTGGCACAGACCCCCCTGAACCCCCCTGAAGCCCCCTGTACCCCCCTGAAGCCCCCTGCCCCGCCTTCTGTCGATGCCAAGCAGTGAATTAGGAACATCAGCTGCCAAACCTGGCATCCACTGAACCTGGCCATCAGCAGCTCCCATCTGAAAAGAAAACAAGCTTAATAGAGGAAGTGACATAATGAGAGACATGGATACAATGCTCTCAGGCTGCGTCCACACTAATGTGTTTTTAACATTTATTTTAAAACGGGGTTGTAGAATAAGCATATTAAAGTTTACAAAACTATATAGCATTCAAATAAGAAGTGCATTCAAATAAGAAGTTGTAACAGTGAGTTTATTACAATTACACACAATACACTCTTTAGAATAATAATGAAGATGAAATAGAATCGAAAAATGCAATACTACATGAATACATATACATCACAGCTGATTTACATGTAGATTAGAAACTTACAGTATATTGCAAAATAAGAGAAATTGAGCTTCTATTTGAGTTATTTAGTATTATCTTGGATGCACAAAAACATAAACTTTAGCTTTTTTAAACATACATGTTTGGGCTTTTTCACCTTTATTGGATAGAAGGACGGATAAAAGACAGGAAATGGGCATCTGTATTAAATACTGGAGAATGTGTTAAAATGATAAATATAGTAAATATGCATTAGTGTAGACCTTGCCTCCAGTGTCAACATCTTTGATTTCTTGATGATGCTCAGGATTCGTGGACTGACACACTGTAGGTCTTATCCAAAACTCTCTGGGAATCCCAGCCAGGTCTGAGATCAGTCTCTGTGAAAATGTCCTTTAGAACAAGTCGTTCACTAGTGTGTGTTCAAATTCAAAGCGATTTGAAATCTGCGCTCCAGCCTCGTCTCACTCCAGAGCTTTGTGCGGCTCCCCTTCTGCAGACTGGTTACAAGCTGTCTCCATTGAGGAAATCCCCCCTTCAACCAGCTTTTATCTGCCGATAGGTAGGTGAATGGTGGAAATTAGGATTCCTGGAGAGACTTGGGTTGGAGAGAATAGAAACAAAGACTTGCCCATGTCGGGAACTGCTTTTGCCTTTCATCCCGAGGGCTCCTGTCAGACAGAGGAAGGAGAACGAGAGCACATATAATACCTTTTAAGAGGCTGCCAGTTCTCTCCCATGCGATAAGCTCTGCTCGAATCACAATAGAGTTTCGGGACCCTGCAGTCACCCCACCGTAGGCCGAGAACACACTCCAGCTTACACATCAACAGCGTTATACAAGACGCATTGAAATGTAGCCCTGTAGCTAATTAGACTAACAATGTTGGACCCAACTTACAATAAAAGCTATGTTGTCGCTGCTGATACCTTCATCATTTTTGATATGACAGAGAAACATTTATCCACTTGGTATGTTTGGTTTGGGTGAAACAAACTCTGGGACAGTTGTTCTGAGACCCTTGAGGAGGTGAGGTCAACTTCCAAATAAAATCTAGTAATGGTCTGGAATTAACGTGAATGCCACACAGACCAAAGATTACAAAATGGAAAATAGAAAATAAATGAGGCGAGATGCAATATTAAAGTCATGTGTCTACTTGCATTATTGTTAGTTTAGAGTAAAAATGAAATACCTCACCAGCTTAGGACCATATTTATTGACTGATTCTTGATTGTCTCTTCAAAGGGCTCTGTCTGTTTGTAGTTTGATCCTAAGTCATGTTTTTGTGACGCAGCAGACCTTTCATTTTGTGTATTGCCCCTAAAAAGATTAACAATTCCTCAGAGGTGGGCAAAAACTCTTCTCAAGTATGTCTACTTTGAAAAAATATACATTAGGTAGAAGTAAAAGTGGTTTATTTTAATGAAAAGCTTAGTACTGAGTTTGTTGAGTTACTGTAACTTTATTATAATGTGATCAAAAACACACAAGGATATGCTGAACAAATTAAACTAAGATAAACAATGATTAAAAAGATGAACAATGCTGCATCAAACTTAAACCAAAAACTGTACTGTTGCAATTGATTGATTTTTTTTATTTCTTCTTTTGACTTGAACAAATAAGTCATGTGTAAACTACTAGAAGTATAAAAGTATAAAAGATTCTTTTACTAATTTATGTATTTTAAAATGTTACTTGAGTAAAAATATCTTTAGGTAATGAACCCATAGAGTACATTAAAAAATAAAATACCAAAGTAAAAGCACGAATAAACCTCAGGAATGAATCTGGCTTAATTTCGGCAACATTAAAGACAAAATCACAAAAAGGACATCAACATGAACAAAACATCAGACAGAAAACATCCAAACATGGTAGAAGTAAACTTCACGAGTAAAATAAGCACACAATACCATAAATAAGCATCTGTTTTTTAAAATGTAAAATCAAACTCACAAACAAGAAGCAAGAACATATCAAAATCTGTAAATGAGTTTGAGCAAATACAAAAGCCACAGTCCACATCACTGGGCCATCATTCATCTGCTCCATTAGGCTTATGGAGCTGAATCAAAGTGTATAATTCCACTCAACAGCACAACACAATGCATACAGTGTTTTGTATACAATCCCTAATGCAAAGTATTCAGAAATCTGTATAAACAGCGGCGGTGTCAAAATCCGAGCCCTTTTGAATGTTAATGAAACGGAGGTGTTAGGATGTCACAAATCTGTCCAATAACGATAACAGTACAACTCCTGTTTACACTGAGCACGCTTCAGCTCCCCAAACCCAAAGTGCGGCCTCATTTACGTGCTAATGTGGGGAGGCAGATAAAGGACGGAGGAGCGATCACATGCCCTGTCAGAGAGTCACCCTTTGAACCATCGCTCATGCCGCTGGAGAGGGGAAATTAAAGAGCCTCAGCAGGTTTAGCACCTTTCAAACACAACTCACTCCACTCAAGTCTTCTCCTTTGTGACAGAGGCAGAAATCAACGCAAACATTCAGGCTTTCAGGGCACGGGTTCACTCCCAGGATGTTTACAGGAAATATGTTTAGCTTTTAATAAGTGTTTGGATGGCACAGTGTTGGGTTATAATGTAAATATAATGTTTACAATAAAACCTTACCTTATTCGACTTTAATATGTAGCTTATTGCTTAAGTAAGTGTAATATTCTTCCACATTGGACACATTTTAGATGTACTGTGTGAAATAAGTGTAAATATAAAGAGTATACATTGAATTCACATCCAGCACTCAATCTACCAACATATACTCAATACTAACATATGCATTTAGAGTTTTAAGTATTGCACCATTTCAAAATGATTATGAAGACTTGTAGAGGTGGGTATTGGTTCTTTTTTACAAATAAACTGAAAATGTGAAATAGGAGGAGCATCATAGATCAGTCAGGGTCAACTTCAAGCATTGTTTTTTAATTAGTTTGGTCCAAAACGTAAAATCTGATTGGGTTGTGACCTTATTCACAAAAGCTATCATACTGTGTCACTTCAGAGGACAAGTAGTTTGGTATTGTTTGGTCTAGTGTTTCAGGAGCAAACACACTTTTACATAAGTGTCTCTTTTTAAAACATGAGTAACATTCAATACTTATCAGTCTACTCCATTATATTTAGGTACAGCCATGAAGATTAAGACCTTGAGGGGACACCAGGCTTAACTTTAACAAAATAATCTTTATGTAAACAAAACCGAATTAAATCAAACCAAATTGAATCAAATAAAGAAAGTACACTACAAAATGAGATGGTGTTGTTGTGAGTGAACAATATGTGTGTGGTGTTGAAAAAGAGCAGAACCAAGCATAACTAAACTAAACTAAACTAAAGAGAAGACAAACCAAGCTTAACCAGAACCAAACCAAACCAAGAGGAGAACAGACAGCTTCAGAATAGATTATGTTGATGTTTGTAAAGTGATATAATTGTAGTGTGTTGTAAGCATCCAGAACACATACTGCAGAGGTTTTATAACATTAAGTCTCCCCACTTTTTTTGTTGCACTACACAGGCCTCTCACACATTGTTTTCATGTTACAATACATCATTAACATCATGAGAAACGTTTGTTTACCACAGTCTCCAAGAAAGATATGTTTTTTTCTCAGTGATGTGGTGATTTACAGTTTGAAAGATGTAAGCTGAAACTGGAGTTATATTTGACTCATTAAGTGGTCAGGTTTAGGCATTAGGAGCATTTTAGGTAATGCTTGAAGTAAGGAAGTGGTTACAGAATCATTATATCTTACATTAGGGTTAGGGTCCATGTTGTGCTTGTACGATATGACCAGACTCTGAGGCTGAGCGATGTTGTGGTGTTATTACGAGACACTTCTTCCAGAGATGACTGTGCATTTCAACTAAAACCCAGTGGCTTTGAGCAGAATGTCTTATTGTGCTGTTTTCCTGCTGCTTTACTCATGTGGTCGAAAAGGAACAGTTACTCATAAACAACTTGTCCTCATGTCTCATTGTGGAAACAGTGAGGACAAATTCCCTTTTTGTGAGTTTACTGTCCAAGCATCCAAGGAATGACCACTCAGAGTTTGTTTTTTAGTCCTTACAGTATTAATAATTTTACAGCTGTCTACCAACGACAGCAAAACAATGAATAAGTCAGAAGAAATAAAACTTAGTCTTAGTTGTGGTATTACAAGTGGGTCTAAAATTAAAGATTAACTGCTGCCCACATATAATTTACAGCTATTCGAGTGTCAATGTTTCATCTTTTGACCTTTACGATGACATGTGTTTTGGGATGAAAAGTCAATAATGTTTAACCGAACTGTTTTATAGAAATCTTTGTAAATGAACTCTCTGTGACGTGCGCAACAATAAACCCCACCCATCTGATTCATCAAGACGATCAAAACAAACGCCATGACCCCGATGTGTTCAGGGTTAAAATGAGGTAACAGACAAATGTACGTCATCCCAGCTGCACTGCTTTTCCAGAGGAGTGTCTGCGGCAGGAAGCGACTTTGCAAAACGGTCGTGTCGCATTTAGTGGAGCCCAAGTCTTGAACAAATACGCCTGGATGTTCTCCATCAGCCCTCGCCCCGGCCCTGCTGCTACAGCCGTCCTGTTAATGAAAGACCCCAGCCCGGGACGCAGAACTCGTCCTGCATTAACAGCTTCCACATGCGGCTCAAATGCAAACTAATGCACCTGTAATTTTCCTCTTTGTCCGTTAATATTTTACACGCAGCTTTAGGGTTATTCAGTAGAAAGGCTTTGGGTGGGCTGTCGGTCACAACGCTTCTGTTCGGTTTCCACTCACACCAGCTGCTTACACTTTTACAGACGCTGGCCCCGAGCTCATGTGGTTTTAGGCGGTTGTAACTTGTGCCGCTTGTGTAATGTGTCCACATAATTCATCATAACGCTCACATAAAAGCACACAGCGTAACTCTCAGGTCATTTCACGCTGTAATAATTCTCAACCTGTCTTTTAGAAATGAGCATGTATTCTGAGGATATTTTACCACATTTAACTCGACGATCCAACAGTGAATTGGACTATATTTTCACATATTTGGAGAATCATTAAAGTCTTTCACTTTGAATAGTTTTTGCAATGACATCTACGCGTTTTGGTTTCTAGAACTGATACAATGTCACCTGTGATATTTAAACATTACATTGAGAGTGAGAATTTTTATTGATCATTTTCCAACTCACTCCCCAAAATAACACACATCTCTACAGCCTCATGTTTCCAGAATTCCTTGATATTATTGATAATCTTATTGACATTTCAGATAGCTTCATAATTAGTTGTTCTTAATTGTTATTCAAGCCAAAACACATTAACTCAATCATCTTGGTAACGCTAAAATGCATACGTTTTGCTGCATTTTCAGATACACTTTTGAAAACATATCACTATAAACTACCACCGCATTGTTGTTGAGCATTAATAATGATGATGAAGGGACCAGTGGCTAAATTTCTTCTCTAATTGGATGTTGGAGTAAAACAGCTTCTAGCATCAATGATGACGTCTTTATTTAAATTGATACATTATGTAATTTGGTCTTATTAGAATCTACTCCTAGAGTTTGTACTATAATGGTGTCAAACTCACAGTGATGAGGGGCCAAAAGAGTTAATAAGAATCATGTCAGGGGCCAAAGATTGTGACATTTGGAAGCTTTTATTAAATTTTGAATGTGAGATTTCATCCTAATTTAAGTCTTACAAAAGTTATGTTTAACGTTCATTTCCTCCTTTTATGGAAAATGGTTTTAGATGGATTTGAAAAGGTTTTAGTCAGATTTGAACTAGTTTTAAAGGGATTTGAACAGGTTTTGCATGGATTTGAAAAGGTTTTGGATGGATTTGAACAGGTGTTGTTTATCTTTGTAGCAAAAATCAAATCCAACTAAAACCTGTTCAAATCCAATTAAAACCTACTGACAAAAATATCACCTACTAAATGTATTGCAAAGGGCCGCATTTGACCCGAGTTTCCTAGCACCACATGAATGCCCCATAAGTCCCATCCACAGCCTGGACTTTCACCCAGTATTTCCAGTAGGGTCAGGGTCTTTGACAATACCTTAGTAGCAATGACCCGGATGAAGAAAATGAATGAATGAAAGTTGTAGAAAATCAATGATATCAGTAACACTCAACAGTAGTTTTTCCTTTATGTTCATTACTATTTAACATACAGTACATACATTGTTTTAATAGTAGCAATGGATTTGAATTGGACGCTCTTACGCAGCTACACTAAATTTGTAGAGAACAGTGAACTGAATGAAAAATATGCGGTTTTGGAAACTTTCAAGTCAAGAGGAAATGGTGCGTGTCGTAAAATGAAGGTCTGATTTGTACGATAGACTTTTCCTGGAAACGGATCAGTCTCTAAGAGGCAGAAGCGTTGAATAAAATTTGAGTGTAATTATTCAGAGGAGATTTGGAACAGTGGAGCACTTAGGCCTTTATCCCGTGTATTATGCAGGGAATTAACAGCTAGAGAGCTATCTGCATTTGGCAAGAGGTGCTAAGTAAATACCCCAAATGGATGAACCAGACAACCCAGAATCTCACTAAATGCAATCATTAAACTTAGACTGCATTCTCATTAACTTTTGGGAGGTTGTTTTTAGTCGGGATGCCTGACTATGTTTTGATTTTGGGGCGGTGTGAAACAATAACCGAGCAAAAGTGCTGTGACATTGCCATTCTGCCTTCTTTTATTGGATATGTTTTGGCGGGACAACAAAAAACACTCACCCACAATAGCTGGAGTTCAAAAAGGGGGCAGGCCAGATTGTGAAAGAATTGCTTTGAGTGGTGGATCGGCATTGCAGGAATTTTTTAATTTCCTGTTACTCAATAATTCTGCTCTAGTTGGGTCCTTGGACAACATCCTGCGCTGTACCTTGTCTGATCAGCTCAATCCATTGGACAGATGCAGGGAAACATGCTTTAATCCTTTATCATTGGTCTGTGACATGGTGGCCCTTGTTGTTTGGGTGGTGCTTAGACAAATGCAGTGATGTCACACACTGGAGACTGCACCCTCCGTTAGCGATTATTCTATCCTCGGGCTTTTTATGAGCTCATGGTGATAAACAGGAATCATTCTGTGGCCGTTTAGTGGGGAAATAAAGCAAACAGTCCGATGAGAGGCAGAACAAAGTGAGCGTAAGTGCTTTACAGCAGGGGCGTCGACTTCCAGGCCTCAGGGGCTCAGGAGCTGTTTTCTGTTGAGACCTTCTTCCCCTAACCTCCCCGCTCTGCTCTCGTCACGGCTGTACAGGCCCAGATAAATCACCTGCCATCACAGGTGCTGACCTGTTGTTTATTAGTAAATGTCTAAAGGACAGGCTTTGAGAGGGGGAGGAGCTGCAGAAGTAGTCAGGGGTTAAAGCACTAGTCCCAGGTCTTAAGGTTGATTTAGCTGCCCCTTTGGGAGGCTGCAGCAGTGCCCTCCAGAAATGAATGCTAATAAAACCTGCAGTGACTGATGTTTGAGAGTGTCCTAATTGTCTTGTTAAAAAGAAAAGCTTTGGTATGTTGAAGGAAAATGTTCAAGAGGTGCTGAGTTGAGATTTAATGCAGCTAAAGATCTAGTAGCAGCAGGTTTTAGCAGCAGTAAATACTCCAAAGACACTGCAGCTGAAAAACACATTGTCAAAAGGGATCTGATTACTTCAGCCCGACAAAAATGTGAGACCTCCACTGTAGCTTTTACGTAGAAGAATAAACATCTATTTAAAAAGCAAAAAAAAAAAAAAAAAACAACCTTAGTGTTTTTTTCTTATGTCATCATCATGTACTAGAGAAATCCATTAATCAAAAGTTGTAATTTAACACACATAGTTTTCTTTCACAGCCTTGTTTGCAGATTGTATTACATCAGTCACATTCCCTTTCCATAACACAATGTGCATTATTACAAGTGTAGCTCAACAAACTATGATTTACACTAATAGCAACACAAAAACAGTCAATGATACAACAAATAAATACTAATGAACAAACTGGAAGTATTTTCTACATTCTTTATTTAGATTTTTTTTCTTGTGTCAAAGTCCCATTTCTTTTCATGTTGTAAGCTGACAATAATAATATCAGATTTTTTAGTCTTTGGTGTCCTTTCAACATAAATGTTTTCATGTGGTGGATGTATTGTGTTTTTACATAACAACCACAATTATACGTATGTACAAAAGGCCAATTTCAAAAGGTGTCAAAATAGAGACTATTTGAAGGAATGGTGGGTCCTTTCTGGAAGGATCTGTTCATAAAACTCCAGATAGCACCTCAGTCCCTCCTTTCTGCAGCCTGTGAGCACCTATGGGAGCCCTGCAGGGACATGCTGTTGTTAGTGAACAATCCCAGTGAAAATAATTTTGATTTCACTTAAAAACAATGTAATATGTCCATAAATGTCCTAAGTGTTTGGGTAAAAAAAATAAAAAAGCTGTGCCTGTGGAGCTTGAAATGTTTATTTTTCAAGATGGACAAAAGTGTTATTTTGAGGTGATTATGCTTCACTGAAATCATAGTTTAGGCTGATGTAATTAACTTTGTTCAACTGCAGACTACACTACAATAGAAAATGAGTTAAGTTACTCTCATGGCTGCTCCATAATTGAAACAATAGAAGGTCTCTTTACCTTTGACTTAGTCTCCTGAAGCATGAGCCTGGAAGAGCCCAAAGCACTGAGGGCCTTAGCATAACACACTGCACCATCCAACACTGACTGGCACCTTCAAGCAAGAGCAAGT
Source organism: Rhyacichthys aspro (assembly GCA_036850595.1). Lineage (NCBI taxonomy): Eukaryota > Metazoa > Chordata > Actinopteri > Gobiiformes > Rhyacichthyidae > Rhyacichthys > Rhyacichthys aspro. The sequence continues at coordinate 18,929,567 of CM072162.1, read as the reverse complement.
CAACCCGAACATTTTTAAATTAAAATAATGATTGTCTAAACATTTATACACTTGATTTCTGTGTACATACGCTTTTGTCTAGACAGCGCGTTGCTACAAAACTGACAAAACAACATTAGGTTTCGAGAGCGGCGCAAAATATCGGTATCAAATGATGTCATCTGCCCATGTAATGTAAAGCTAAGATTGAGCTCGATCAATTAGGATTTGCAGTGGAGCAGAAAATAGCTTATGACAGAGCTAAGGTGCAGGAAAGTATGAGGAAAAATCAACTTTTTCTTGACACACACCTCTGCTGATTCAAAATGCTGCCAGACTGTATGCATTAGTCTACCTACCAAGGGAAATATGACACGCTTTATCGTCTTTTATTTAATTGAACTGTATTGACTTTGGCTTGTAAACATTTTGGTGGAAGATATCACTGTAAAAACAAAGAAAATTGTATTATATATGTTTTCTCTCTCCATAAACTGCATTTGAGTGCAGGCTTTCAGGTGTCTAAGCAGGTCTGAGCAATCTGCTTCAGGTGCTATGAGCTCTTCCTCAATCGGAGAGATCAAAGCGTGCCGTGGTTTGACTGAACAGGTAATGTTAGCCTTTGTGCCGTTCATTCATCCTAATGAGTGACAGGCCAGGAACTCAGAGGAGCAACACTAAACTGGAGGTAATGACATATTCTGCCTCCAAACCTTTTCAGTCAGAGCCCAGTGTAATGTAAGTATGTGATGTCTACACTACTTCCTCCACGTTACATTACACTAACAAATACACTCTTTACTGTCTTAACAATCCTGCAAACACTTAATCCCAGTTAACCCCAAGAAATATGTGCCCAGATGTAGTTCTTTTATTTATTTATTTTAGTATGTTTTCACTTGGAATACTTAATTTGAAAAAGACATTCCCATTTCATGTTTTTTTTTTTCCTTTGCTAATTTTCACTCAAGTAAGAATTATCTATTGCCCAAACAGCAGAAGGCAGATTTGGGACCAGAGTTTCCCCAAAGTAATATAATAAGCTTTTTGGGGACACTTCAGATCACTTTTGGTAATAGGAACCTGTAGAAAGGAGGCTTTATTGTAATTTTCAGTACTGGTTTTGAATACTGATGCCACTAATTCAAACTGTGGTCATTTGTGGTACTGCAATAAATAACTAAATCTGTTCTAATAATCTGTCTGACCTTAAAACACACTATTGTCTTTTTCTTTTAGACTTAGTCTCCTGAAGGATGTGGAAGAGCCCAAAGTACTTAGGGCCTTAGCATAACACACTGCACCATCCAACAATGACTGGCACCTTCGAGCAAAAACATCCAACTCTAGCTTTTTAACATTTAAATAATGATCGGCAGTGAGACCGATTAGACAGGACTGCAGTGAAACTCTTTTATAACACACCAAAAGCACATTCAACTGCGATATCTCAGCAAATTCTGACATTATTTATTCTCCGCGGGTAATCGGACTATCTCTAAACCGTCCAAAGACAAGCGTGTAGGTGAATTAGTGAATCTAAAAATAACTCACGTGAATAACTGTGAGAGTGAACGGCTGTCTGTGATCGCCCTGTGATTAACTGGTAAATGTCTGGGGTGTATCCCACCGTACGCCCTCGGCTGGGATAGGCACCAGCCCTAAACGTCCCGTACAGAACAAGCTTTAGAAGTTAAATAAATTAATATGATGTGTGGTGTGAGTCATTGTGCTCAAATGGCAGCATTAACCATAAACCATGAATCAAACATGATGAGCAGCTTTCAATTTAATATAAACTGCCACCATCTTTGATTCTCAGAGGTTGTCAGCATAAATGCATGTTGATATATATACGTAGCTATGCATGATTCAGATCAATTATAATAAACATCATTGTCCCCTGAAGGTACATTCAGACGGTAACTGTATCATTAGACCAAACAAATGAGTGAACGATAATACACCACACCTACAGTCCCTATTGAATGGATTCCTTATAAATTATAGATTCACTATTATTTGATTTATCGACTGATGAAAACTAGTCAGCAGTCGTAAAACATAAACCTGACAAAACCATTTCTTTATCCAAAAACATTAGAAGAATGAAAAACAAACTTTACAGAAAAGGGAAATATGCGACACGGTCACCTTTTGTTCTTTAAAAAGCAGTAAATTAAAAATAACACCGCCGCGCTGTCACAGTTTACGACGGGCTTAGAAATATGTAAATTATGAGGCAAAGGCAGAGCTGCGACTTCACAATCTCGATCCCAATCTCCAACTGTCACATCAGCGGCTCTGTAAAGTTGATCTTTTCATAGCCTATAATTTGTACAGATAGTATCAGCGCGGATATCAGTGTGTCAGGTTGAGTGAAATGATGATTCACTTCTAATGAGTTATTACCTGCTTAAATGTGGCTTATCGGCGCGATCTGCTTTTTCAAAAGGCAGGGGTTTTAACTGAAAACTTCCTGGTGGTGTGAGCAAGTCGGCGCAGAGGGTCATTCCCAGTGACAGCTCCAGTCTCGTTGGTTATTGAGCAAGAGGCTGAGAAGCGAGGCTTGACGGGCAGGTGTAATAAGCCACGGAGTTAAGATGTCACCCTGTGGATGCAGCCCGGGGCAAAACAAGACCTGGTGAGCCTTGAAGAATTCCCGAGTCATAATGTAACTCTTTGTTTAAGTTGTACTGTGGTAATGGGAAATATTTTCACGCTTGACGTCTTCTTGTAATAGAAGGTAATGAGTGTCAAAAAGCAAATGCTATTCCAAATACCTCATGGCATCAGTGTAGGTTGATCTGTGAATGTGTGGCTTGATTGAAACAGGTTGTCTTAATAAGCGATCGTTGGTAAAGATGAAATAGATGGCGGTTTTGTAATCCTAGTTTAATGAAGGAGCGAGAGCGTTGACACCAAAGCATATCAAATCAACAAGAGACGTTTTTGAAGCGTGTTTTCTCCCAGAGCCTCAGGTGGATAAGGTGCAAAGTAGGCCCTCAGTGTTTGAAGGTGTTTAGGTCCAAGTTTAGAGAAGTGTAATGAACCTATCATGTCCATTAACAGATTGAAAAGAAAATCAAAACCTTTACTTTTCCAGAACATGAAGAATAAATAACTTCAGTCTTGAAATCTTGAGTTTTTTCCGAGTAAAGTTGTTTAAAAAAAGCCTACTGCTAACTGGGAGCCTGGTAGGGATCGTTTAAAACTACAAAAAGACAGAAGTAGGTAAGAGTTGACGTGACTGTAGCAGAGACAGGGCTAACCAGTTCATCAAAGTTACTCCTCTGATCTGTCAGTCAAACTTATCAAGAGCATAATGTACAAATACAAATTATAGACTATGAAAAGATCAACTTTACAGGTCTGCTGATGTGACAAGTCGCAGCGCTGCCTCAAAATTTACATAAAACTCAGCCTGTTTTCTTCCACTGTAAACTGTGAATGAGCCGTGGTGCTATTTTTCCTACCACAAAAATGTCAGAAGAGGAGTTAGATGTCTGAAGCTAATGCAGTTAACCAGCTGTTTAAGCAATGCAAACTTACACAGACACTTATGATTCAAATTAATGTGTTAAAGTACCCAATGCCAGTGTCATTTATTGACCACTTTACAGTTATCTTATACAGGATTATCTACGTTGGATGCAGTCAGGATAATGTGCTAAAACTTCCCTTGTCTGTTCTTCCTAATGGGGACTGCTCTCAATGACACTGAAATGATAAGTATAATCTCACAAACACTCTAAAAATGTCAAAAGCAGTTTAGTACAATGGTTTTGTTGCTGTGACAGTTTGACAGCTTGACAGTTCACTGCTTTAATGAGTCATTTATAACACACGGGAGCAGTTACATAAACTGCCTATTGTCCTAGTTTTCATCTTACTAGGACACAAATCATTTTTCTTTTTGTAAATCTACCCTATTTTCAGGGGGCGGGCACATTTGACAATGCTAAATGCTGTTAATCCCAGCCCGAGGCCTCAGACAACAGAAATACAAATTTGCAGCTGCCTTAATTACCGGATTTCTAAAACAAACAATGCTTTTGCCTTAGATAGAGATGCTGTAGTGAACAAACAACCTCTGGGCGCACAGACGGTTATCGACATATTCTGATGTCTTTGGGAGATTAGCAGAAAAGCTACACATAGTTGATGTAATATAAATGGGCCTTTTCAGGGGTTGTGTCACTAAAACGAAAAAAGTTTATGATTTCCTGTTTTTGAGGACCAGCTGTCACTTAATATACCGTCTTTATCCCACTTTTAAACGTTCAAGCCCTGGATTTACCTGGATTTATTGTAATCTAAGGCTTGTATAACCTCAATATTGTTATGCATTTTACGGTCATTGTGAGTTAAAGGATGAGTTGAAGTGACTGAGAGATACTTCACAGTCACTGGAACAAGGTTTGTCTGTTTCACGCCTGAGTAATACCTCTCCCCCGACACAAAGATGCTCTGTGTTCGGCCCTGACCACCCGAGTACCGCAGCCCGGCTTTTGAGGTTTTGATTATATTTTATGAGTCCTAATTGTGACTGACCTGGCCCGCTGCTGGCTTCATTTCACGTGGGAAGAGAAAGGCCCGCTCTTGGCCGCCGGCTGGGGCATCTCGGCCGATCGTCGCGGCTGTCTGCTGACCTCCACCTTCACGGGACGGTGAGGGACACGTCTCAAGTTCATCCTCCCCTTGGGTGGTACGGCTCTCAGCTTACCTCCACCTGTCCGCCGGGGCCGTCCTCTCCCTTCACCCCTCGCCCTCCAGCTTCTCTGCGGGACTACTTAACATACCCCACTCAGCTCCTTTTACAGCTCTTTAACAAAACTTAGCTATTGTTTACAAACAGAGTTGAGAGGATAGCACTTCAATCAAGCTACAGTGAAACTTAGATCTGTGCTAATACTATCCACTCGATGTCATTCCCCTTTCTCAGTTCTTATTTCCTGCCTATTGTCATTGCCCCTTGCTAATAAAGGCTTCAGATAAAACAAAATAGTTAAATTGGGTTGCCTTGGGTGACCCAGGACCAAGTCCAGCTCAGGTCATTTGCCATCTCTTTCTCTCTGGTTCCAAAATCAAAATATCAAATAAAGGCAAAAAGGACAAGTGAAAATGAAAAGTGAAAATGGTTTAACCCCCAAATAATATATGATAAACTGAGGAAAAATTGATCTTGTGTCTGAAGTCTGAGAAAGTGACGGCAAAAAGAAAATCAGGTTGTGGAGCTTTAACCAGCTGACATGTCTGCAATCATCCCAGTGGTCAGTTTTGGTACTGCATTTCCTTCACACATCACAACTTATCACAGTTGACAGAACAGATACACCAGACAAGATGGATAGGCTAAATATTTGTATTTAAATTATGAGACAGATGCCCCAAACCTTTATAAACGTAACTACTGTTGTTCCAGTGTTGTTTTTTTCACAGCTACAGTTCAAAATCAACGGCTGACACATGGAGTCGAGGAAGTGAGAAAACACAATACATTTTTCTCTATAAACCTAATTACTTTTTTGCATCAAGAATAATCTATTCCACACTTTGACCAAATATTGAACACATTGATAACTGAACACACGCCTAGTTTTAGTTCAAGTGGATCCATTTACTTTATATCTTCCCTTTTCTCTCCAAACAAAAATAATGGATAATAACTCATCACTTTAACGAGGTGTTTGAATGGATTATGTTCATTATTTGTTTGTTAATGTGTAAAAACATTAAAACAATTTCTTAATTAACATTTATTAAAATTATACCATTATGAAATATCAGCAGTGTTTACAAAGAACAGTAATTAAAATATGCCAAGAGCTACTATAAAGTCAAGAGCTACTGAGGCACTCACCCATTATCAGCTCTAACACAATTGTTTATTAAAACATGTTGTTTTTATTGTGAAAGGGCAGGTATTTTCTGACAATCTGCAAAGAATAAATTCAGACTTCTGCACAATGTTGGGTTGATGCTTTGAGAATATAAATTCTCACACATTTTTGCCATCTGGAGTGATTGTGTGTCAAGTCTATGTGTTATAATCCTTTTAATGATGAGGAATAACAGAGACAGACACACAACTATTTCAGACCACAAAAGAAGCCAAGTGATTGTAAGCCATTACATCTGCCGGCTGGTTCATAAGAGGCAACACTGTGGCCTGTTTTTACCCCAAAGTCCAGTGGCTGTTGCTCTCTTTAGGTAGTAACATAAGAATGTGAGTCTAACCCTTTATTAAACTGCGGATTCTTCATTGTTTGTGTAACCCTGAAGTGACTCCGGAGTCACATTTGTTCTCTAGGCCTCGTACAGCGGAAAATGGCCGCTGCATGACCAGATCCTCTTTGATGCAATAATGAAAACAAATGAGTGTAACATGATAATATATTGAGGAGTGCCGCAGTTTCAAAGCTGACATCGAAGGGAATTGAGGTGCAACCGGGGAAACACTAAGCTATGTTTGTCATCACTCTCGACATTGTCTTTTGCACAAATTATTTCCTCCAGTTCACTTCAGAATATTAGTCTTCTTCAGGGATCAATTAATCAAAGTTAACACAGTTCCATATGTTTTGCAGGGCAGCTTTGACCGACCTCAGCATCACGGCAAACGGACATACATCATTATTCTGTTGAGTTTTTACAACAAATACGATGTTTACATTTGAAAATATACTTACAAATAAAAACATCCCAATTGTTGCTTAAGTAGGAAATCCTAGAAATGATTACTGCAGCATTGCTCTAAATGCAGCATTAGGACATGATCCTATTCCTTCTGCGTGAATTGAGTTATGGAGCCTTATCCTATTTCCATAAACATAATTTTATCTTTATAGACTCTATTTAGGTATCAGCCAAGTTATTTTCTACAAGCTCACCTGTTGTTCTCGTAAGGAAATCAATGACTCTCTCCTGCGGTATAATAACACTCCCGCTGGAGAGTTACAGCTTAATTCACTCTTATCACGTTTGGTTGTCTGGCTTCCAGTCAAGCTGAGGTCCAGGAGGTGAAATGAGTTTGGCAACCTCGACTCCGGGCGCGACAAGAGAACACACATCATGGTACGGTTAGTGGAAAAAGAGAGGGAAAATTGTCCGCATAAGCAGGAAAGATAGAGTTTCATCGTCATCCCACTAAAAACGCACACTCGTCTTTGGCAGACTTCAAACACTTAATCGGCAATCATTTTTCAATGAGCCCCAGAGGAGCACATTTTAGTGCTCCACCAAACAGTCTGCTGCTTTGTGCTCTCTAATCCCTCACGGTTATGCATCATGGGGAGCCGCTGGTCCTTCTTTAGGCGGAGGTTAACCCCCACTTCACAGACAGACAGACGGAGCCCAACTACAGGCAACTAGAGATCCCAGTCTTTTACAGAGATTGTTTTATTAGATGAATATTGTCAATGAGGATCTACTTGCTCTGACAGAGGCTTTAAAACAATGAAATCAAGCTGCAATTTGACTGTTTTCCACAAAACCTCAGACTTATTAAAAAGCTTTTTAAAGCTGAGGAGGTGTTTGAGAGAGCTGTCCTGTGTGTTGTTGTATTAACTGTAAAGATCTCATTCTCAGTGGAAAACAACACCATCCCAGCCAGTCCCAGAAAACTATTGGCTGCTAGTTACAGCAACAACAATGGCAAAAAACACGTTCAAATATTTTAGTATTAATAAGAACATGTTTAGACAGTTCCACCATGGCTTCTTCTCATATGTGATGTCTGTAGTTTTAGCAGTAGCAGGGTTCACAGCGCCCCTACTGGCCGCTAGACTGACAAACTGCATTTTAACAGCTAAACATAATGCATTTTGGTGTTGAGTGAACAGCTTCTAAAAATAAGTGTAATTCACATCAGCCAAATCCTAACCCTTAATTACAAGGGTTAAACTGTGGCTGTAAAATTATTTTCCAGGACAACACAAACTCTCCCAGGACATTTTTTTCCTTTATTTTCCATGTTTATTTGATGACCAGTCGAGTACATTCCAGTTTTTTCGAGATGTGTGAGAACTCAGCCTGCTTCAGTCTTTCTTTCCTCTGGTGCTCTGCTGTGGCCACAACATCTGTATCCATCAGGAAACACTCACTTTCTATTGGCGCAGCCCTCAAATTAAGGCTGCCTTTTGATCTGGAGGCTGGACAAATGGAAATGAAACCTGATCCCATAAATGGCCTTCTCATCTGCCTCGTTAGGCTCTGTGAAGAGGTTTCAGCAGCTCCTTTGGACTGAGCCCTGCCTCTTCTGGACTCATATCACACATTTGACTGCTTCACTTCAGAGACGGCCCCTTCCCCCAGAAAACACACACATGCTCCGCGCCTGCTCACTATATACTCCACAGAACAGAGCTGTAGGACTTGATAACAGTCTTAAGGCGACTTTTTAAAGATCTCGGTCTTGAAATAAAAAAGATATTTACTCGGTGTTGTCTTGGAATTGGTTTTACAGATCTTTGGGTCAATCTTGTCACCACTTTGTCTTGTCTCGTACCAGTTTGCAAACAAAAAACAGCCTTTTTTTTGCCATTGATTATGATATTAGACATATTCCATGACTCTGTAAAAGCTTGGTCATTCTGTCCATGTATTAAACTAGTTTAGAAGTCATCTGGATATACATTTTAGCTCTAAGATGTTTCAGTCTTCACCCAAACAACTTTTTGTCAAGAATAGAAGACCTCCCTTGCACAATGCTACTAAGATTCTTTTTCCCACCAAGAAGGAAGAATATAGAAGCCTAACAAAGACTGAAAAAATCCAAAATTATATCAGCTAACTTCCATCAGGACCAAAGAGTTGATTACTAAATTACAGTGGTCTATATCCCTTTAGCAAACAATCACTGTTGAACGAAGAAGAAGTGATAAATATAACAAATGCACTGCTTGAAGGATATGGTCCAGTAATGGAGCAGAAGTAGGCTACATACTAAACAACATGGACCATCCTGTGCAGGTCATGGAGCTAAAGAAGTGCCCACTAGACTGTCTGAGATTCATTTACATTAATATAGGTTGATCTAATTGAGGCACAAGGTCACATTTTCCAAAAAGACCTGTTTTCAGCAACAACAAGTCAATACAGTGCCACGGGAGTTTCTTTATAACCAGTACTATAAGAGGTTCTAGTCAGCCTATGGCACATGAATGATTTTAAATCCAGCTGAAACCCTCGTCTCATCTTTTGGCTGTGTTCTCAATTGGAGACAGTGCTGAGGAGAAATCATATGCAGAGAAGCCAATAATCTAAACAGCACTTAACCTGGCCAGTGCAGGAGTGCATTTGTGTGATGAGAAAATCTCCGGGCTCCGGCTCCGTCTCATTAATGAGAAAAGATGAGCGTTCCCCACTGCAATTAAGAGTCAATCTCTAGCATTAACTCAGCGCCCCGCGGCCACACACACAGCACAAAGACAACAGGCCATCCCCTGTCACTCATTTTCCTGGGGTTAGCAGCGTGGAGAGCGCTCCCAAGGTAGATTAAATTAGACGCTCTGTCCTTCTGGGCTCACCTGCTGAAACCTAAACTTGGAGAATGTGACGCTGCAGAGAAGAGCAACGAATGCACCTGCCACTTTGTTTACAATGTCCACAACTAAAGATAATACTGTATATCTTTGTATTTTTGGTCCATAATGGATTAAGAGAGATTATTGTTAGTGGTAATGTTGTGGTCACTCTGAGAGCAAGTCACAAAAGAGACAAAGAATCAGGATCAAAACCAAGTCCGTGATAGAACAAGACCAATGTAAGAAATAGTCCAAGTCCACTTATAGACGAAGTTCAAATTCATCAAGGAGGTAGTGTTTTGTGAAGGGAACAGTGTTTGTGTCTGAGAACATAACAAAACCAAGTCAAATGAGTTGATAAAATTGGCAACAAAACAGAGGAGCCATGCAAAATCTCAATTTAGAGACATATCCATTGTATTAACAAACATATATTTACATAGATCAATGCACAGTGTAACATGATAAGTCAAATGAACATATGATAGCATTTATGTTGTGTATCACTCAATGGAAAAGCAGGTTTGGACCACTCTGTACTGTAATTTGAACAGCAAACATCATTAAACGCTCGAAGCACAATATTCATCAAACAAGATTACGGCGCCACTCGAAAGGATCCCAACGCCAGGCGACAACAAACACGCAGTCATTTCAGAGAAGAGCGCTGTTTAGGCGTGGCCGCGGCAAAAGTGAGGATAAACACAGCACTCGAAAAGCCATTATGCTGTTTATTATGTTACATCATCTTTTCTGTGAGAGAAGAAGACGACCAAACGGAGGCTGTGAATGTGTGCTGCGTGGAGGGTGGTCATGGGGGCATTCAAAACGCGAGATTGAGTTTGGGAGGGGCTGGGCTGGCATAATGAGTGACATATTGTGAAATCTTTACCTACAAAGCAGAGTCTTCTTCCATGCAAATGAGACCGCTCGATAAGGATCTGTTTGATGGGACACATGCGGAATATGAGGCGGCTAATTCCCTCATTAGTATGCCACAGAGCTGATTGGCAAAGACCAGAGAGAGCCAGCCGCCGAGCATGTCTGCAAAACCCAATATTGATTTGTTTAATGGTGTCAGGGAGTCAAAAATCACAAATCTCCTGTCAATTGTTTATGAGGCTGTTTAGCGGGCCAATAGATGCCCCTCGCTTAATTAATACCTCATTACGGAGATGTGATTATATGCTTGAACTGTTAATGGGGCCCGTGATTTTCAAAGACGGCCGTAAAAGGTGTTTTGACAAATAGAGCTGGGGAAACGGCGATATCTGATGAGACTCGCTGTGTTTGTTGATTTGGGACTATTTGTTTTTCTCCCTTTTTACGCCGCCATTATTCACAGGGCATTTGTGCTTGAAGGCTTTGGTTTTGTGCAGACTTTAAACAGATGTGTTCCTGAGTATGTGAAGCACAACCCAGTTTTCCAAATCAAATGTATCTGCAATGTACTCGTTTGTGGAATATTAACATTGTGGGGGCAAAAGTACGTTGTATGATAGAAATAATGAAAAAGAAAGGTTAAGGGGAATGATACAGTATATGGGTGATTTAAGTTATATGCAGTAAATAGGAGAATTGACAATAGTTACAAGGCCTTCTCATAATACAAAGTTGTACCTCGACCATAATATTACACAGAAACTTTACAGGTCATTTGTAACTCTCCCATCATGCTACCTCTTGATTTTTATGGATAAAGGCTCAGTAAACACAGCATTTGTTGGTGACTTGAATGAATTGTGTGACTGCTTGGGAAGGCTTCTAAATAAAAATCATTGCTGATAAACAGAGCAATCCTAAAAAGCCTCAAATGTCCTGTTACAAATGAGAGGCAGGCGCTGGGCCGCTGACCTGGGCCAGCGCACATGGCTGATCTGAAGGGCTCTATTTAGAGGCCCATAAAGAGAGTGATAATGGCCGCGGTTTATGAGGACTCAGCCCGGTGAGACGGCCTGTTACCGCCGCCGCCGCCGCCGCCGCTGTTGTTGTTATTCCCACTGTTCCTCGATGGCCACTAAAGCGGAAAAATGGATCCCCACTTTGGGTTGAAATATGAAGCTGGGCTTATTCTCCCTCTCTTTCTCTTTTTGTGTGAAAGGCGCCCAGGCATTTGGCTGCATGGTTATGGAGTTAAATGCTCAGCTCCATGGCTAGGCTTCTGCACGGTGCCCCCCTCCTTTTCATTCCCCCTGACAGGATTAGCAGGTCTCCAGTGTTAGAAATACATTAAGTGGACCTTTGCAGTCACTTATTATGCCTGATTATGCAGCTGGAATGGGGAAGGTAGGCTCTGTTTGTAGTTAAATAACTTCTCAGATGCTTTTTTTACAGCAGCAATCTTCAAAGCATGAATGGGTCAGTGGCTCAGGCACAAAGCTGAGATTGATTTCCACCCTCCTACTCTTTGTTCCTGCGGTTTAAAGAAGACAGGTTCTACTAAATTAGTTTGCCGTGTTATTAATGGAATAGCCAATTAAACTCCCATACAGTGGTGTCATGGCAAAACAATGCAGCAGCACAGCCTCCACACAACAGCACTAGTTTATACAAGCGGGTTAATGAAACGGTTAACTTGATGATGTAAAGATAGGATTAGGCTCCATCTGGGCAGTGTGCCACTCCATTAGTCTGAAGTCTAAACTCTCAAAATACCAGCGAGTGCCAACAGCTGTCCGTTTGAGATCAGAACAGCAAACCTACGCAGATCGATGCACGCCAGGATCTTCTCAGGTCGAGGTGATATATAACGCCACATCAACAGCAGCCGAGACTGTGAACGTGCCTAATGTTGACTTGTCGTGTTTTGACAGCTGGGACAAAACAATCTGGGAGTTTCAGGCTAAAACAAGTGAACAATTCAGTCGAGTCTGAGAAAGTTTCCATAAAAGCAGCAGTGAAGCTGAGACTGACAGGGAACGGGGAACGAGAAGGTTTCACCTGAAAGTCAACCAAACAAGGGAAAGTGTATGATAATGGAAATGGAGCTGAGACACTGGATTACTGTCAGTGGCACTTAGATTATAGAAAATTATGGAAGAGTTGAGTCCATTCTTGTTTAAGAATACATTTTTTATTCTATCAATCAACATGTTTCATAAAGAAAAGGTAAAAAATACTATGAAAATCTAAATTCTGCAAAGATTAATAAAAGAAAGATGCAATAAAAGCTATATCAAACCCTAACAATGACATAAGGATGCAGGTAGTATGTATGAGAAGAGGAAAAAATACAAAAATATGTCAACTTTCACTTTAAATCACATTTTGTACTGTAAACATAACTAGACGCTTGTGTTTTTTAAACCCAACCACATTCTGAACTCAGGAGTCACATGTACCTCCTAAAATAAAAAACAAAAACTGTATTTACTCAATTCAAACATTAAAACTAAAATCTGAAACATCTCCCTAAACTTAAATATACAGGTGTGGCAGAGTAGTCCAAATCTGTGCTAAATGGAACTGTCACTTAAAACAAGTATTACTCAAATAGACCTGAATGTACAAAATGATTACATGACTCATATACTCATTTATATATTTTAAAATGTGACTTAAACTATCTTTTTTGTTTCCATCCACCTCTTCTTTAACAACTGAAATACTACTTTTTAAGTCTACTTTAAATCACCTTTAGTTTCTGAGCTGTCATGTCATGTGACTCTGGTCTGACGAGGCTAAACCTAGTCTCCTGTGGCAAAAGTCCTAGCCTTAATGTTTCATCCACTGCCCTAACGTCCATCAAGTAAAAAGCTATAAAACAGAGACTAGGTTTGATCAGATGTGTCACACAAAGGGGGCTTTTAAACTGGGGTAAACCCTGTATGTCAACATAGGGCACTAATGGGCACCCTCACTGGATATTACTCAGAGGAAATGATAATTGGGTGGAAAGACACTGGCTTACTGTGAGAAGACTTTAGATTGTCCAAAATTAGGGAAATACTCATAGTCCCTTCCAATTTCTAAATCCAGTCCCATTACACTACTTTCATTTGAGTTATTTTCTGTGGTAACATTTGTCATTTTGTTATTCATCCATTATGTCTGACAATGTAAATGACTCATCACATCCCAAATGTCTCCCTGAGGTGAACAGACCCCGGCCTGATGTGAATGAAATCATGGGCATTTAGGTTACGGCCCAGTTCCTTTGGACCGTAATTCCAGCTCGAGGACGGCACAGAGGAGGGAAAATGAGTCTTCCTCGCTTGATGGCTGTTATACTTGGCCATTTCCTGACCCAGTGTGAATAAAGCTCCAATTTATGGCAATTATCCATGTTAAAGACAGCACCATATAAATTAGCAATCATGCCAGAGGTGATGAGAAAGTGAATCTAATGTTATCATTGTCATATAAGCTGCAAAACATCACATGCATAGAGCAGCTAAGAATGGCTCTACATGTGTTATCTATAAGGATGAAGCTAAATTGATAATAGTACTATTTATGTGTCAAAAAAGTGCAGTTTTGAAGAGTAGTAGTTGTGCAAAGAAGGCTTTTACCCCAGAACAGCTGACACAAGTGATCCGTTATTTCTCGGAGGGAAGGTCATGCACGAGGGGCCTCTGCACATCGCGCACCTCGGGCCATGACCACTCAGCAACGCCCTCCCCGTCCCGCTCAGCCCTGTCACATCTGGCCCCAAAGACCCGGGACGTTTTCTTTCCCTTATTTAAAATGCACCAGTGGTTCCCATTTAACACCTGTTCGCCCTAATTTCCATTTTCGGGGACGCAGTGGATTTCAAATCATTTATCACTTCCTAAAGTGCTTCCACATGTTCGCTGCCTTTCCCAGTGTGAGGGGTTCCTGCCTCCGGCCAACCTTTTCCAAATGTATTAAAATTCAGTTTGGTCCAAAGAAGTTCAGACACTGATGTTTCATTGTGGTGATGTCTGGTAATTATTAGGCTAAATTACAGCTCCGGCATGTGACTTGACAGGGTGGACTCCGTGTTTTAAAGGAGAGATGGGGCGCGGAGTTAGGGCCAAGGTGGTCTGTCACGCTTTGTGCACTTTTATAACTGTGTTCCCCAACAGTGGATGTCAGTCAGAGTGAAACTGTTCGCCACCGTGGAAACACTTGTGTGGTTAGGGACCTGACAGGGTCCGCCGGGGCCCGGTGTGGGGCGGCTGGGTGAAGGCTGTGTCAAAAGCACTCCGCTGTGAGGGGAAGACTCCCACATGGAGCTGCGATGGACATTAAATACCAACTGCAGTCCGGTTGATATTTGGGGGTCAGAGGTCGTATTGTGAAAGCAGGATTACTTCTGAAAGTGGAAAACCATTTGAATGAAAGTGAAATCAGATTATGTCTTGGGGCTCTTTGGTCAACAGTCCCCAAGCCTCAGTGCAATGGTAGTGTGTAATTGGCTTTGACAAAATTGGATCACATGCAACCGACTGGAGTGTCATGTGACTTTATCATGTTGTGTATAGTTTTTTAAAAATAGCAATGTTGATGCTATTCCCTATCGGACATGCAATACTTGTTTTAATGTTAAACCAACACCTTTTATAGTCTTGAAATACATAAACAAATATAACCAGACTTTAATAAATATTTTAACAGGAAGCATTGTTCTAATTCCTAAGGAGTAATACAAATACGTTTAGTGAGTTGCCCATACTTTCCATTTTTTAATTAAACCAAAGTCCAAGAAAATTTCACCATAAAATGCATAAAATTAAGTAACATCAAAGTAATTTTAATGCAACTCTGACATGAAAAAGGAAGAATACACCATCTTTTATAGACCTAGTGCACACAGATGCTGAACATGGTACACATTTTGTAAACTAAAGACAGGTTAAATATATGTGTACAGTAATAATGAGAATGAGAACTAACACAAGGAAGAAGTACGATTTGTCATCTTTTTAATCCTGGCACATGCAGGTTTTAGAGCCTTATCATCAAAACATTTTTCGTGTTCAAGGGCTACAGAATTGGGAAAAAGATATTTCCACAAACACTCACAAAAAAGAGACTTATTCAAATTTAATCTAATTATGAAAGAACTGCAACATTTGTGTTTACAAAGTAAGTTTTTCACGCGCTAAGCTCCATCTTCAAGTGTTTGAAACTGTACTGTAACTGTGCCTAATTAAAGCCCGCTGTGAAAATGTGCACTAATCAGATATGGTTAGTAACAAAGTCCATGAAATTACTAATTAGAATTTCATTAAAAGGTACGGCTTTATCATCTGAGGAAATCATAACCTTTAAAACGCTTTCAGGGAAGCAGTGTGCCTCTTTAAATGGGCTAAAAGAGAGAAACGGTTGGCTTTTGATGTAATATCTCATTTAGGATTTGAGCTAAATTGGACCATTTAAACATGTCATTGTTTTGGACGTAATTTATCAGACTAATTAATGACAGTTATTGCCTGGGTTGGGTGGCTGACAGAACACCGAGCTCCTGCAGGAGGAGATCACAAAGACACGCGTTCAGCTCAGATGGAAACACACCATTAGGAGGCACTTGCCAAGAACAAGAGCCACCACTTTTTTTTTTACCTCAGATGATCACATTTAAAGTGTTGGTAATGGCGAGCAATTCATCATGTGCTTCTGGCTTTAAAAGAACACAAGCTTCTATTAAAGTAACACTGTGTAACTTTGCACTTGCAACCACCATGCAACTAACAACTACAAACTAATGTTAGTTTATAAAGGCTCCTTGAAGAGAAGAAAGAAATGACTTGATAGTTTTCAGTTGCTTAGCTACAACCTACCATTATATAGCTGTTGTTGATAATATTAGTTGGATATATATCTCTTGGATTGTTGTTTTTCCATTCATCATCAAACAGTCATAAAACAGATTATAAACACTAACAGTACAACCACATCACATCTGTACATTTACTGATGTTATAACTTGTTTTATTTGGTTTCTTTTATTGGACAGGTTTTTCTAAGATGACTCAAGGCCATATCACGGTCTATTAAAGATACACGAAAGAACACTCCTCTGTTCTACAACCTGTGTGCACCTACGGTAGCCCTGCAGGGACATGCTTTGCTTTTTGCTTTTTTTTTATATTTAGAAACAACATTGTACATTTCCAAAGTTTTCATCAAAGATTGTGTTCAAAATAGGAACATGAATGAGCTTTTACTTCAACAGCAGATGTTTTTTCTTTTTGTTTTTTCTTTGTACTTGTTTCTATGGAGTTTTAAATGCCTGTTACTATTACTATTACTATTCCTCCCATCAGTCGGTCAGGATGGCCTGTGTTAGTGGAGCAGATCATGTGTCAGCACTCAGGCCTGTTTATCTGCAGGACAGAGGCAGAAGAAGAAAAGACAATCTGTTCTTCTGCTAATTACTGATTGATTTAAACCGCGCAGCCTTCACTCACCTCATGAGAACAGAGAATACCTGGCAAACTGTCTGTGAGGAGATGTGAAAAAAGCTGATTAGTCGATCTCTGGCGGTGGTAACAGCCATGAGTCAGAGGTGAAAACTGAAAAGTAATACTGTAGGCGTCCCCAGTGCCGTGCCCTCGGCGGAGAAGCTGGCCCGCTGCAGATGTGGAGGAGAGAGATTGTCAGTCAAAGTGGAAGCAGTTTCATTTGGACTGTAAGTTTAAATAAAATCAGGAAACTCATCAAGAGCTACTAATACCGCAATCAAACATGAGGCTCCGGTTCAGTTAACAGCCAGTGTGGTGCAAAACACGGCATGCTGGGAATGCAGCTGTTTAATTTGCCTTCAAGGCTTCATAAACCTTTGCCTTTGAAATACCAACCGCGGTGGCAACACTCAGCCTTATAATAAGCATGTGAACGCATGTAGTGTAATGCCAAGTTTTCCCAGAGTTGGGAAGGTTACTTTCAAATTGTAATCGCTGGCTTAATTACAAGTTAACTAATATGAATTACTCCATCAGAGACAAGTGATTGCTATTTGATTACTATTCTAACAAATGCTTTAATGACTGGCAGATGGGACGCAGAGAGGAGTCGATCCACAAACTGTACACCTTAAGACAAAGGGAAAGTTTGTTTCTAAACTTATTTGTTTTGTCTTAGTTTAAGATTTGGACCAACAAGCTTTTTCAGAATGTATCGACACACTTTACATCAGGGGTTTTCAACTGGTCCCATTTTGTTTGTCATGAATCTTTTTCAGCACAAAGTTATGTTTTAAATATACTTCATCAAGTATTTGGATGCTAAGGAACTCATTTGTTTTACACAGAAGACTCGGCTGTGTACTCCTTTAAGGCCTGGCCAGGTCAGAGAGCAATCTAAAACAGGTAATACACAAACTACAACCAAATACTGAGTACAACCCTACTTCAGTCATCCTGGTATCACTTTCACATATTTATCTTCTTCACAACTTCACCTCTCACCTTTTTAATTGCTGTTACAACAACATCAGACAAAAAAAGCAGTGTTGTACATATGCATGTGCAAAAAACAAACTAAAATAGCTGATAATTTTAACCTTATTTTTCCACCTTTTCACTTAAACTTACAAACTGCAATCCCTAGAATAACTAATAATAAAATAATAGTAACATTTATCCAGAGGTGAGTGAATTTACTATAATAAAATAAAGAATTCAACAAAATGATTCCTAAATAAGAGTAAATATAGTATTCAAGACCACTGACATCAAGTCAAATAAAAGCATGAGTTTGGACCTTTACCTCAGACTATTTAGTGCTTCCTTCAGTCACTGTTTACTTCTGGTCTGATCTCCTGGATTATATATTTAAGAAGTCATCTGTCTGTTTAGTGCAGCCCTCTTGAGTTGATGGTGCTTGATGCCTGAGGCCACCTGATGTCGTTAGTTTGATTTGCAGCTCAGTCTGGTTCCTCAAGTGGAACCTAATTTGCACCTTTGTGTGGGTGACACTTATTAGGCCTGAGCCTGTGAGTGTGTCAGTACCTGTAATTAAAGCAGATGGTCAAATAACCTCGTCAGGATGGTTAACAAAGTAGGGCCTTTACACGCTCCTAATTCCTGTTTGTGTTGCCAAGCTGTGCACCAGCCAACTCCTGCTGCAGGTTACATGGAATTTACCTGAAACTTGATTAGGGTCTTATTAAAGCATATTGGAAAAGCCTTTAGTAAAACCATGTGTCACTTCTTGTCCACCAGCATTTTGACATATTGGAAAATGTAAATGTTAACCCCTTTTTACCCCAGTTAGACCCAAATTCACCAGATTGGACACAATTAAAGAATGCTGTGATATTTCAGCATATGTGCCTAATTCAAAAATGTAAAATGACTAGGTTCCTACTGTAAATGTTCAATATTGTACTGACCAAGTCCAACTTAGAAATATAAAAACGTAGATTAGTTTCTTTGCTTTCATCCAAGCCTGTAACCATGGGAGGTTACCAAATTAAAGGTGTGACAGAGCCGTAGGTTAGTGCACAATTAGTGTTATATTCGAAAATACCCCTGTGAGATTTGGACTGGGGCTTTTTCTCTAAACTGGTTCCAAAACAGTGTCCCTGCCCCTTTAAGACGTGTTCAGCAGCAGAAAGCCCCACACTGAGATATGTGCTAAATACCAGCTGAGCAAAAAAATCCCCCATATCTGTCATTAAAAGGATCATAGAGTATAATCATCATTTTACAATTGGAGCCCATGCTGTAATACACATTGAGCAGTCACTATACTTTCTGACATGATACTGCAGCTCATACAGCAGCCTGTAATTATCTGTTTCCTGAAGGTGGAGGGCTGTGTAAAACTGCCGTCAGCAGCCTGTGTGCCTTTCAAACAACGCTTTTCTCTTCTTTGGCAATCACCGGCGCTTGAGTCACTGGGCCTCGACGAGGAGCTGGGGCAGGTTCACACCAGGAGGGGCAGCAGCAGCAGCACCGCAGCCATCTGGAGACAAGAACAAAGGCCCGGAAATAAAGAGCACACCTATAGCACAAAAAAGCTGGTTTCACAGTCGTTTAGAAGCGTCTGTAATCTTAAAGCTGGTTTCACAAAAGAGTTTTAGACCTGTCTTTAGTGGCAGACCAGACTCACTTTTGAACTTACATCAGTTTAATGAGCAGAATAAAAGTTGAATTTAGTAAATAAAAGGTCAACTCTGTGCAAATGCCTTCTGTTGTCATGGAAACTGCATTAGCGTGTGGCCAAATGACTAAAATGAAAATTATGGCTCATCATTTTGTTGTTAGGTTGGTTAACTGTTGGTACTAAAAGACTATAAACAGACATTATTTCTTTTCAAGCTTCAAAACACTTTCCAAAGTGGATATTTTACAAAACTCTAGACATCACATGCAAAACGGAGATGATTTGACCATGATCACTGTGGTTTTATGTAATTGAGCATGCACATATCCAGGGTAACAACACATACAGTAACCAGGTATTTTTGACTAATTTACAGTTTGAAAGTTCAAAAGCCTTGTGTTTCTGGATATTTTGCCTCTAAGTCTGGTTCTAGGTGTTTGGTTTCCATGGTAAATGTCTTATTGCAGAGCTGTCCTTTAATTTACAGAATTTAGTAAGACACATTTTAATAATAATACGGGACGCAGTGGCTCCGGCGGTAGAGCAAGGCGTCCAATAACGGGAAGGTTGGCGTCTGATTCCTGCTCCCTCCTGTTCATACTGTCGTGGTGTGTTCACAGGCCTTGACTCCAGTGCTGCTGGTGAGTTTGGTGGAGGTCAGAAAAGGCCGTTGTCGTCGTTGTATCTCAGTCTGTCTCTCTGTCAGTCTGCCCCTGGTGTAAATGTGGTGAATAGAAGCATGATGTAAAGCACTGGTTGCCTAAGAAGAGTAGAAAAATTATAATCATATTTATAAATTTATTTAAATTTACCATTTAATACTAATCTAAGTATAATAGGTACTGTTTAAACACAAAAAAGACAGGATGAACCTATCCACTGACACTACATACTGTACTGTACTAAAGCCCACTCCTGGATGAGTCAAAATTTAAACCTGAAGATGCATGTTACACACACCCCTTTCCCACAAAAGGTTCATCAAGATAATAATGAAGCAGTAATGATCTTTGAAGCTGATTTTATTTAAACAAGACCCACCGTTCTCTACAACACCAATTACATGTTCCTAGTATCTCAGGAACAAATAAAACCTGCGTTATTGTGCTATAAAACCTCAATGTAACAACAAACCTTTTACCTTGTTTTAAACCTTTTACTTTAAAATAACCAGAAAAATACAAGAAATAATGGGAAGAGAACACAGAAACCAGGACAGTCTCATTGGGAAGCAGGAACCACTGTGAGACTGGCCATGATTATGAGCACATAAAACATTTCTCAGACAGGTTTGTCCAAACATAACGCAAAAACAATACAATGTGGCTGTAAAAAGTCTAGTTTAGTTGTTGAATGTGAACTAAATATACCATAATACACCACTCTCATCATCTATGATCATGAAAATAAAACAATGTGGAATATAACTCTTGCCTGTAGCTGATTTGAAGACAGAGATGTTACACATTAGTCTCAATAAGGCAAAGTAGTTTAGTTTAGTTTAGCCCAGACTTCTATCTCTGTCCTTAGCATGACCCTTCATCCCTTCAGGCCACTGCGAACAGCCTGGAAGACATGATACCCATATCTTCTGTGATTAAACAGGCCAAACAGACAGGGCTGTTGTCCAGTGCCTTATCTAAAAATACTCCAGTGAGACGTCATCATTGTGCGATTTAGACCAAGCATTTTAATGATGCAGCAAATGACGGAAAGGGGTGGGCTTGTGTTGGTGGAGGCAGAGCACCAGGGAAGAAAGAGAGGGTAAAAAACATTAATTATTAGCCCCAGTGGGATCTCTTATATTCTGTCTAGCCTGGACAACACCAATTAATACAGCAATTATTATCCTGGCCTGTAGCACCGGGTTGACTAAGCTGGCTTGTCTTCTGACGATTACGGCGCGAGGGGGAGCAGCACAAGAGAGGCATGCAGCAGCGAGATTATTCATCTCACACTAAACCCCGCTTTTATGATGCATGGGCGATGGGGGAGATACAGCCAAAGAGTAATTTAGTCTGCAAATTTCAACTCAGCATTACTGCAACACAATCTCCCTATAGATTAATTTCTGTTGGGTGTCATCTTTAGGCGTGTAGGGGAGCACCGATTCGATAAAGAATGAACCGTGCAGACAGATTCCTACATTTTACAGAGAAACAAGCAGTCGAGCCTTAAGCTGCACTAAAGCCACAGAATGAGACTCACTGGTTTGAGGCAGACATGTCCAAAGTGCAGCTCCGGGGCCAATCACAGTTCAAGATCAGAAAAAAAACTGGTGTATGAATGTGTATTATCTATGTCCCAAGTATCATTGAGCTGATTTAATAATATAATGTGTAGAAAGTGCAATATTTTTTTCTTTACATTATTTGATTCTTGAGATGATGTTGAGGTAAATCAGTTCATTTACATTGACTCAGCTGGTTCTTTGTGTATCTGAGTCTTCAGATGTGATTGAAATGCTGCATTATTTCATTGTATGGGTTGACTAAATTGAAACTACATTTTCTGTCTTTTTTCACACAGTTTTTTCCACAACTTTTATGTGGCTTGTATTTTCGTTGCAATTCTTTTGTCCTTGAAAATCATGTCTAAATATAGTAGATATAAAACATTGCTCTTTATTATCTGTGGCTCTACATATGGTTCTGCTGTGGCCCTTCATCAAATTGAGTTGGACTCCTCAGCTCCAGATCCTGTGTGACAGGTGCACACAGTTCATAGCACCACTCGTCTTCTTTTGCCCCTGAGGTCTTATTCTCGACTGTGACCCGGCCCTGCACTGCATTCATTTCCTAAACATTGTCTACTCCCTCCTCTCCCCTCGCTCTTGGCCCTGATTCCCAGCCGGCAGATGCACATGTAAGCAATAGCTCCACCTAGTTTCCTTTTACAGCCGCACAGACACGTTTTGAATGGGTTTGGGATGAAGAGGAGATCTGCCGTTCCAAATAAAATACTGCTCCCATATTATCCCCCTACTCCAGTCAAATTATCCACCGTGCTCTTTTCTTCCTCATCATCTTTTTGGACAGGAGAGCGCTCTGTCTGTCTCTCTTGTTCTATTTTTCGCGCCCCCCGTCCCGCTCTCCCGCAGTGACAGCCCTTGCAGGAGCATCTTAAGCACACACTGTATGCCCCTTTTCCCCACAGCCGGTGTAAAATCTGTGCTGACAGCCAATGAAAACAACACGGATGCTTGCATGTTATCTTGACATGGCCATGTTAAGCTCCGCTCTCATGATGCTAAATGGTCGTCATAAACCTTTTAAGATCTGCGCGGCCTAATATGGACTTTTATAAAAAACATTATGCTGTGTAATATGTTTAGGTTCAGCCAGGACATACAGTAGGCAGCCAAAGCTCGCTGTCATACGGCTCAGGAGTCAAGCAAAACAATGTGTGCGCTCCATTCAGGTGGGAGTTTTTTTGTAAAACTGCAAGGTGTTCACTCAGATGCAATTTTTTTCATATCACAGCACATTTGAACGATTTAAAAATGCTCCACTGTCTCCGACTCTGAAATCTATCTGTGCCTTTTTATGGCATCCATTGACAAAACAATTAGACACTGCCGGATCTTGTCTAACAAGCCCTCAGAGTACTAAGAATGATTAGATGGCGGGTATTACACCAGGAAACCATCTCTGGATTAGTGATGAACACAATAAATTCTGAAATAAGTGGAGGAATATGTACATCCCTTTCATGGAAGACGCTTAGGTGATTGCTGCCACGAGAGGATTTGTCAGCATAACACAGGATCTCAAACAATAATGTGTGTGTGATAGGACACCATGGAACACAGTCATAGCCAAATGCATCGCCTGTGTGTTGTGTAAATGGATTTGTCCTCCATGAAACCAAAGCAAAGGGCCAGAAAGAAACCCGGCGCTGTTTCATCATCGTTTTGTTGAATAGATCCAACCGTCTTCACCAAAGACACTGTCATCATCGTCGTTCACAAGACGCCGTTCAAAAGTGAAACCTCGGAGGTAGTTGTATAACATGTCATTTTGTTATTATTATTATTATGTGATTATATTAGGTCAAATGAATATATCTTTGCTGCTTATTACAATCGATTGAGCCGAGGTGTGCAGTTACATTCACTCCAGTGCGTTAGCTCTAGTAGCTCTTTGGGTAAAATGCATTTTTGGATTTCTTTGTTTTCAAATAAGCAATAACTTTTACTAGAGCTTTTAAGAAGGAGCCACAGAGTTCATTTAGCAGGGACAGGGACAAGTAATCAAAGTCTACTTGAGTAATACAGAAAAGTCATAGGAATCACCAGCTCAGTTGTCATATTTGCAAAAATGAATCTTTTCCGTAAACCATACCAATAAAAACATGTTTGTATTATTGTGTCACCCACCAAACTAACCAGCTTGAGATTGGATTGGTTTAAATTTCTCCCACTGTTTATGAATCAAAACAAAAACATGAATCCAACATTTATAGCAAAACCATGCCCACAAAGACTAAACCTATGTCCGAACTTAATAGGATCTCAGTGTCATTTTAACATAATTTCCCTCAATGTCAATAAATAAAATCACAGCAAAAAGTTTCAGTGCATTTTTCTACACACTTATACATATACCTTTATAAGAGGATAAAATCACATGGTCTTTTCTTTGCTTTGCAGCCCTAATCCTTCACCTCCAGCAGATCACAGGTTTACGTTAGTAATTGGTACGTGCTGCATGTTCTTTCCAACAGCGCCGTCATTTATTTACAGGGTGTTGTGTTCAGGACAGAAAAGCAGCCAGGCCTCTAAGAGGAGGCGCTGTCATTGTCACTGTGAGGTGTAGGATAACAGCTCTTGAGCAGGTTGTAATTAGAGTGGCTGAGGTGTAATGAGGGTGCAAGATTCCTGCTCCAGCGGCCGGTGCCAAACTGGACTGGGGCGCTGATGGCACACCGGCGAGTGGCATCCCGGCCAGACAGAGGCTCACGTGGCTCGCAGTGACCACAGGTAAATGAAAATAATGAGACGGGAAATCTTGTAACCAACCAGGAAGGCTGTCATTAACTCCAATCAGGAAATGAGCAGTTATAATATGGTGTTATCTGTTTTTAATTTTTCTAATTATTTAACTAGAAACCCTTCAGACTAAAATCTGTACATAGTGACTGGATCATGATGAATTAAGCTTTAATGCAAGGTGTGTGCAAAATGTGTTCTGAGAGATGATATCTGAGGACACATTTGGAGTATTTAGATCTCGGTGGAAGTGAATCCTTCTGAGTGACGTCTTTTTATTCAAAGCACCACCTGTAGGAGCTGCATTTAAGCTCCTAATTGCGTCAGTATTTGCGTATTAGTAGGAGTGCATCAGTGTCAGCGTTGGCAACACACCTGTGACTGCTAATGAGATGTAATAACACTGGTGACCTATACACAGCAAAATGAACTTTTTCTTAATATAATAAATGGAGTAGTAAATGAATGGTCAGGAAGAAGCGCTGATTTAACTGAACAATGGACAGTGTCGTTTTTATGATAAAGTGGGAAAGTAAAAATCGATATAATTAAGACTCAGAGGACACATAAATATCAGGTTTGAATACAATAAGTAAAGCTGTCGAGATTGAAATGCAAGGTCTGAAGGGGCTTGGATTATTGCTTATTTACACTGAATACTGAGACAAAACAGGCTGGTCTTTCTACTCTAGTTTTGATTTTCAGCCTGCATACTTAAAACCAGTTTCAGAAACACATTTTAAAACCTTAAAGCATACACATTTACAATATTAAAATAAAGACAGACTTCTAGACACGATTTTTCCCTCATAATATGCTCTTCAAGTGCTTTATTAAGTTCACTCTCTGGCTGTTAGCATCACGAACTATACATAGACACTACAGCTGACCAAATCTATTCAGCGAGATCTACATAGTCTCAATTTATGAAGAAAGTCATCTCAAGGCACTTAGAAATCCTGACTGATCCCTTGATAAATCTGTTGCAGACCCAGACTCAAAAACACAGTCTAATGGGATTGCTTCTGGGGTTTGGGGACACGACAGACCAAAGACATAAGATTGTAGTCCATTATTTTTTATTGACTAAATAAAGGCAGGAGGTGCAGTTACAGAATATTATGAGTCATAGTTTTATGAGTGTGTTACCAACAGGTGGACACAATATAATCACAGTGATCAAGAGGAATAATAATAATAATGGAGCTATTAATTCTCAAGTGACGAACGGAGGCAGTGTTTTGGCTCAGAAGCTAAACAAGACGTCCAAGAATTTGTGGTTAACTGATTGACTCATAAATGAAAATTGTATTTCATCCTGACACTCTTTAAAACAAATCACTTGACGGCCAAGTCTTTATTTGTTATGGTCACATTTTCACTTGACAAAATGTGCACCGCTCTCTTTCCAACACACAAATAACATGCACGAACACATCTGCCGCTTTTGCACTCCTGGCAAAATGAAAACTTCTCTTGGAGTCAGATTGAAATTTATATCAGTTTGTCAGGCGCAAGCCAAAAATGATCTTACTGCACATTATTTTGATAAGTTTGGTGCCAGAGATAGAGAAGAAATAGAGGAGAGAGGGAGGAAAGTACCCCACACTCCACACACAGCAGATAAGTGCACAGGCCAAGATTCCTCTCGCTTCTCCATCATCTCCACGCTCAGCCTCACCCTAAAAACACTTTTGGTACAGATACCTTTTTGCATAATACACCACCTATGGCTAAGCTCGCTGCACAGTTCTCTGAGGGAAAAAAAAGCATCAATTACTCTTAATTTAGCTGCACACACTGGTGGGTTTACAGTAAGCACTAATTCATGCAGTGATACTGTAAAAAGCGGGCGGTGTGTGCTGTTACTGTGATGTGCCAGGAGTTCATCGCACACCGACTCCTGAACGTGATTGAACTTTTAAATGAGTTTGTGAGCAGTTTTCCACCTGACACTTTGGAGACAACACAGCTGAGGAATTACAACGAGAAGCAGCGAGGAGGACGGCGTAAGTGAGTGTCTTCTGCACAGAACAGAGGAATTAATGCACTTCTGTGACGTCACCCATGTATAATCACAGTTCTTTTTACGCCACAGAAGTCAGTCAGTTATTACCGTAAAAGGAAATGGTGAGAGTTTTGGATGCAGAAGGCATCACTGTGACAAATGTAGCAGGAGATATTGTAGTAAGTGATGCTAATAACCAGTAAAGTAATTAACAGCAACAAAGATCAGGCTCCGTAAGATACAGGAAGTTTGTTACGACTTTAATATTACTTTTATTGAAACTGAAATGATCTTTGAAACTAACAGAGCAATAGCCACCTACAAAGAGAGAAGCTAAACAATGACTCACTACATGCAAACTATGCTTGATCAGGCTGTTTAATTGGACTCCTGTCTTTGACCTTAGAGACTGAACCATCTGAAGAGCAACATAATGCAGCTATTTCCAAAGAAGCATTATCGAGGATGTTAGCTCGACTAAGATTGATTCTGTTTGGACAAAGACGTTTACATGTATCCTAAAAGGGCAGTAAGTTATTTAAAGGTAATTATTTATGTTTCCTTAATTGTTATGTATATTTAGGGA
Organism: Rhyacichthys aspro; assembly: GCA_036850595.1. Lineage (NCBI taxonomy): Eukaryota > Metazoa > Chordata > Actinopteri > Gobiiformes > Rhyacichthyidae > Rhyacichthys > Rhyacichthys aspro. The sequence continues at coordinate 18,902,460 of CM072162.1, read as the reverse complement.
ATGAGATCAGGATTGGAACAGTTAAAAACACACCCTTAGACTTATGTTTTTTGAATGGAAGTCAATATCTTCCGTAGTTGGCAGGCTTTTTGGGAGCAGCCCTCACTTTAGCAGCCCCAGACATCATCAATTATTTTTTTCATAATATATGTCTATGATCTTTTGTTGGGAACAATAATATGCATTTGATAATTTATTGATTTTCTTTTTTTGATGAAGAGAAGTCATTATCTGCTGCAAAACCACCTTCACGAAATCATCTCGGCTTCTGCAGCAGAGTCAGAGTCAGCGTGACACATTTGACCCACGTCACAGCAGCAGCTCAGAGCAATGAGACTCATTACCAGTCTGTCTGAGAACACAACCACAATAAAAGCAGCCCTTCTGGCCGAGGCGGGCGGCGAGGGCGGCCACTGAACTCGTGTCCGTCTCTGAGGCTGAAAGAAGTGGGTGAGATGTGGTTTTTCTGCCAGGGTCAAATCAGGGACACATTTACTGCAGTCACTATTTCAGGATTTAAAAGTAAGTGCATCAAATGTTAGGTTAGGGTAAGTAATGTCTTCAGTACTTCATTTGCAGACTCTGATTCTTAATGTAGGTGTCATGCAGCTTTAGAAGCACTGGGTTAGATAAAGTATTTGTATTTTAGATGTTTTTAGAGAGTAAAGTCATCCACATTTGAACATTTCTGAGAAAAAGTCAGTGGTTTTGGAGAAACTGAATGCTGAAGCACTGCCGGGTTGTGTTTCGAAATCCACTATTGGCCATTGATTTAACCACTAACTGTTTGTTATTAGAATTGTTACAATATGCTCCATCTATTGATCCAAAATCTTCTGGCGGGCAACATTTGATGACATCAGTCCAGTTTAATGACTATAAATCCATTAGTTAGAATGGAAATGGACAGCTTTAGTCAGTAAAACTGCACTGTCATGTAGAATCCCATTATTGCACAAATTTACTTCACTTAATCTCATCATCTGTCAAAAGCTTCGTAGGTTTTTAGCCAGAATTTAATAATAAACAGTGGCCATATTGAAATCTAAGGGCTTGGTTTAGACTTAACAATACCACTTTGGAACATTGCACACTGTACACTTGTAGGGTACTCCATTATTCCTCTGGTAAACTGAAGACTGTGCCATGTGCCTCACGGGAGCAGACCCCAAAGGCCATAAACTCCATAATGTAGGCCATCGCAGCAGCAGCCTGTTTAAGCCGCACTCTGAGGGGCTTCCAACCTACAGCGGCTGGGTTTTTCTTTTTTTTTTTTACACCATTCACCAGGCAGCAGCAAGAATGTCAACACATACAAATGTCATAAAAGACTGTCCCAGGAAAATGTCGAGGGGATTAATCAACACCTGTACTCTTTGCATTAAGGTTTACTGAGAGACAATGCAAACTGAGAAACATCAAGCTGTTAATATTTGGCATATATAGTGTATTGAATAGAGCATGGACTTGATATATCTGGTGATATCTAGGACATTGTGATTCCTTTCTACACACCCCTCTTTTCTACAGCACGTGAGTACCTACGGTAGCCCTGCAGGGACATGCTGTTGTCTATGAACAAACCTAAAGGAAATAGGTCGGATGAAAAGTCCATTTTAAAACTTTAGAAGCATTTCAGTTAAAAAAAAGTCAGTCTTCATGCAGGATTTTGAGTTCAGAAAAAAGAAAAATGTTGTGCTTCTCCGACAGCAGTGCTCAGTTTGTCCAGAGTGGGGTCAATTTGTCCACTTTGGGCTCAGTTTGTCTCCTCTGAGCAGCTATAGGAGGTTTAATAATGGCTCTTTCTACTGGGCTTTATGCAGCTTTAACTTTAAATATATTTTTCCAAGATAAACAAATGCAAAAAGAGACAGATTGTTATGTCTATGGCCTATTTCTCGAACCCTCATGTATAGTTAATTAAATAAAACTGGCTGAAATGATTGTACTTGTCATAATAATAACTCCCTCCATTCAAACTCAAGCCCAAATCACAAATTGCTTATCAGTGCTTACACCTATTACATTCACACTTATTATAATGAGCAAATTACACTGCATTAGACAAGCTTTGAGACCTTACACTGAGTAATGTACCGCTATGTTGTGTTCGCCGATACGTGCAGCGCTGATGATGTTACGAGGCGATAATGACCAGGCTGGGGTAATTGCTGGAGCTGCAGGAGACCTGTAATCACTGCTGTGTGATTATTATGTAATGGACCCCGCTGATAGGGAACAGGTGAATGAGGCGTCCACAACAGCCTCTTCATTTACATGCGTTGATTACAGTGCTATTAAGACAATAAAGATGGTGCAAGGATCAATGTTAACACCCCGCTTTAATTAAGTTAGTGCCGTCCTGCCTTTACATGTGAAGTGTTTAGTGTGAAGTAAATGCATTTGAAATGGAAAACACATGCCTAAAGTAGGACTGGAAAGCTTCATAAACTATATAACTTAGTTCCTACTTTACATATTTCACTTTTAATATTTCAGATATTGGAATATTATTGCAGCTATAAACAAAAATACATGGATCATCCTGGGACAAAAACATATGAAAACAAAACATAACTACCTTCTCAGACAAACTTTTACCATTCACAATAGACATATGAATATAATAAATGACAATATGGTGATTGTTAGATAACAACACAGTAATTCTGTAAATACAAATCTTTAAGCTGTTGCAAATACTATTTTCTGTGTGTCTAACAATCTATTTCTCTATTGATTATTGCTTAGCGAAACAGAAACAGGGTCTCACTGAGTTAAGCTTGAGCTGAGCATGTCGTTATTGATAATCAATACAGAGGTGTTTAATAGTCAATAAAACAGCCCGTTAAGCACCAAAGCTAACATTAGATCATTAGACAAACAACTTGCACCCAACCCTTGTGGTCAACATATCAATATAAGTATTTTGTTGGTCCTCTCCTAACCCTAAACCTTTTAATAATAAACAGATGTCTTTGGAAAAGGTTAAATGCATGTATCGAGAAAAGAAAAAGCAGCTTAAAGAGTGCCTTGATTCAGCTTTATCTCTGTAAGTATTTCATAAAAGGTTTTTCACGAAGCAGACAAACGTGTTTTTCTATTTATTGTCAAACTACCAGTGTAACGTGCCACAGAAGAAAATGACAAATTATCCTTTTATATTGCTGCTTTTAAATACAATAAATTACGTCATAAATCTGCTATTATTGAACGAGCCTGCTCAGGTCCCAGTCTCCGACACCTTCAGTTCTCCTCTTGCAGCCCATTGCCTTTCACCTGGTGTCAAACAAAGGTCAGCGTGATGAAAACGTTGAACAGAGCTCGACCTCCCTCGCGCTGACGGACCCCGGACCTGTCTCACCCTTCGCTGCTCTTACGCCATCCGTCTGTCTCCCCCGAAACAGGAGGATCCGTGATTCCCGAGCAAGGTGCACCATTGGGCTGTCACTGCCCGCCTCTTCATTGCTTGCACCTGCTAAAACATTTGAGGTATTTGAGCAGCAGGGCAACACATTTGCTTTTCATTTAACCTGCCTTTGGAGACCTTTGAAGTACATAATAGCAGAGCAGCGTAGGTCCTCCCACCTCCCTTAATCATTTACCTAGTAAAGGCACATTCTCCGCAGCTAACCCATCAAGCGGAAAACGAGTTTGGCCCTCAGTTTCTCTCCCTCCCTCCCTTTTTCACTCCCACCCGTCCTCCCATGCTCTCTGCTCCAGTCTCGTTAGCTCATGAGGATATATGATTTTATTCACATTAGAAAGTATCACATTAGAAAACTATAAATGGAAACAGAATATTTTACTCCCCAAATATTATTAGATCAAAAATTATTATAGCTCAGTTTTGAATAGATGAATCATGATATATAAAATAACCTATTTTTAGTATTAAGAATGAGACAGAAAAAGACAGATATGAATAAGACAGTTCAGTTTTTAAATATAAGAATATGTTTTACTGATGGACAACAATGCACTATACATAATACAATACGCTACACAATATAGTGCAACTAAATTAAAATCATAAATCATAAACGTGCTCATCAGTGTTTACACCTATTACATTCACACTTATTATAAATAAATGATGTTACATTAGATGAGCTTTGACAGGTGACAATAGTCAGCAGCAGCAGAAATGGGGTCTTCCTGAGATGAACATATTTTTCCCAGAAGGAGATAAAAAAAAAAGAAAAGAAAAATATCACTTAACACAATAAACGGCATATAAACCTTAAATGTTCACTGAAACCCACAGGAAAACAGTTCAATGATCACACGTCTGGGAGCGTATATCTCTTGTATATCTCTAATTTACAACTGCACAAGTAAAAACACCACATTTGAGAAAAGAGAACAGAAATAGCTGAAGTATACTCTGAAACATAAAAACTACTAGTCGTATTTATTTTGTATGAAATATCACAGGCTCTGACGACTGTTGTATGTTTGGATGATACAAACAGGTGCCATGATGCTATATTTGATAAAAAGCAACATCTAATTGCGTCCCTGTATCTTACACAGTTTAAGGGTCCTTCATAAAAACCAGTGCAGTACATTATGTGTTGTGCAGAGAGATTTTAAAAATAAAGCCCATCCTTTATGCGCCCCTGTCAGCTCAGGTAGAGCATATGAAAAGGACGCTTGAGCCTCGGTCGGGTCATTTGCCCAATGTCATTCCCCACTCTCTTTCACCCTGCTTCCTCGTCCAGCTACTGTCAATCTATCAATAAAGCCCAAAAAGCCCCATAAAAATGTAAAAAAAAAAAAAAAAAAAAGCCCAACATGAGCTCAAAAGTTAAACCATTGCTAAACCATTACGTCCCACACAATTCAGCCAATTCTCATAGATTCAAATAAATGAACCTATTTTGTCCTTCTGTAATCACGTCAACATTTCGCTTCTAATTTATTTTTAACATATAAAACCCCACTCTTTCCTCCCTGCTCCCCTTCCTCAGACCCTCTCCAGTTCACTGTACAGTCTGTGAATGAGGGCGGCACGCAGCCAGCGTTGGCCACGTCTGGGCGAGAAAGGTTTAAAGAGATGGTGTGGCTGGCAGCCCATTGATACAACATGGCTAATTATCTTTTGTGTCCAATCACGAGGAAATTCACTGGCACAGGGAGTATAGTCTTTGTATTTTGGGAAAGATAATGAGACTTGTGAGGCTCAGTGTGGAGCATGAAAAGATCTGGTTGTAAATTTGAGGCAGGAATGTAGCCAGCGTTGGACTAAATGTTTAATCATCTTCAGCGATTGTAGCATATGCTTTAATTTTTTCTTGTTAATGTCCTTATTAGACAGATGGGACTCTGTGTGTGTGTGTCCAAGAGGGAGTGCAGAAATCCTTTGGCTTCCTATTTCTTATCACTGAACTTATGAAAGATCGCAAACAGGCATTTTGTTCAAATCTAGCAGCTGTTTATTCTAAATTATCCTTTAATCGGGTGCTAAAGAGGCGACGGACAAACATAAATTAAATATGCAGGCAGACACTGTGAAGAAATGAGTCAGTACAACATTTTTTAGCAGATCATAAATACTTTCAAACATTAGATCTTTCATTTCTTTCTCAGATCATAACAGAATAGACTTAAGTTATTTACGTTATGTTCAAATTTGTGTTATTCATTCAGAGGCCTCTTTAACTTTTTTACAGCATTATTTCTTTGATTTATTTGAACAGAGACATAAAAAGTAAACATAGCTTCCAATGCAAATAATGCTACTTACAGTTTGTGCTGCCCGTCGTCCCATTTGGATTTTTTTTCAGCTTTATTTTGCTTTTAAACAATAAACAGGATCTTCATTGTAAAAAAAAAAAAAAAAAAAAGTGGAGGGCTGAACAAGTTTATTTGAGAAGTTTATTCTTACTTTTTTTCCTTCTACTGTTGTCTGTAGAGCATGCTCAGTTTGGCATGAGTCCCACTTCCCTGCTTTGTGTGACTTTAAGTTTACAGTTGTTGATTAATAATAATATCTTTTAGTATGAAATGGCCATGAAAAGAACAATACCTGATCTAGATGCCCCTTTATTAGTTTTTAGAGGTGTTTACATTGTGGTCTGGGGAAGATCTTTTACAACTTTCGTACCACACTCAGCAAAATAAATGCCCTACATCTAATTCTCTTCACACATCCAAGTTTAAACGACTCAATCCTGCACACTGTCCCAACAACTCGTCTCGTGAATGCTCACCTGGACCTGGTAACTTTAAACACATTATTACACACATTAAAGACAGGGCCTGGAGTCTGAAGATGCTTTGTTGGGGAATGTGTGTAGGAAATGCCACAGGCCACAGTGCATTTGTGGACTGCATTCCCTCTGACTGTGCACAATAACAACTGCCTCCTGTTACAGACAGATGTACTGCAGTTACAGACGACGCACATGTTTCACGAGACGAGGAGAACATCTGGTGAAAAACATACACATCAGCAGTTCAAAGCAAAACACGGACAAATATTTATGCAAAATACAATGCAACAAATTCATCTGTAAAATCTTATATGGTCTGACAAACACTTAATGTAATAGATATCCAAAGAAGTCTAAGAAGGTGGAAAACGGTTTTCCATAATACTGTATTTAAAGAGCATTTATTTTTGATTCATGTGGACAGAAAAGGTAGCTATATGTTGACATAGAGTTGTTTAACCAGAAAATTGGGCTTAAATGAACAAAGGTAGCATCTATGAGTCTAAAAGTCTGTCTTCTTGTGCAGAACATACAGGCTGTAAGTGTCTTTGTTGTGGAGAAGCAGCCTTGTGAGCCATCAAGGCCTATTTACTCCATCTCTCCATTGTTCAAGACTCAAATCCACGTTTAAATCCGCTCGTCTTTGTCTTCTTCTGAGTCACATGGCTGCCTCCCACTCCGTGAACCATTTTACTCGACCAGAAATAGATCACAGTTTAGTGCAGTCATTAGATGTTTAATGAGACCAAAGTAGTGTGATTTTGTTTATTATCGGAGACCCATAAGTAAGACTGAATCCGGAAAAGGTAGCAGGGCTTTGTGTGGATAATACAGAATAAATCAGTCAAATTAGATAGTTTAGTTGTTAAGGTATTTGCAGTGTTTTGTTTTATTTTAAACCACTTTTTTTACACATTGTATTCACTTTTGGGCTGGAAATGCTGCATACAAAAATCCAGTACAATAAATAAATAATGTAAATACAAACATTCTGCAGGGCATTACCTTCCATAAGATTTGCCCTGCACCTCTTTGAGCCCCACACTCTCAGCTGTTATGGTCTATCCATCTCAGTCACATCTCCCCAGACACTTTTTACTAGGCCCCCTGAGTGGTTCTTTTAAATGCTCAATTTAACACCGTCACTTTGTAAAAGGACCACCTCAGTCACTCAGCTCCAGCTCCACTTCAGGAGAAATATTCAGACTGAGGGCTTCAACTCACAGCCCACAGAAACATCTACTTATAGCATTATGTGTTTTTCTAAATGTATTTTGTATTAGACACTCCTAATCTCTTCTGTCCTTTATTCTATGGAAACCCAATTTGTAAATCTGCCGTCAAATCAGCTATCGTCAAAGCTGTGCCGCTGTGGAGGTAATGTAGGAAATATAAATTGGCCAGTCCAGTTAAAGTTATGTGGAACTAATCAGAAAATTTCAGGTATTTATACTAGTTTCTGGTTGACACATGTTTCACAAGCGACAGTAGAAAAAGAAAGACAATTTTCCTCAAGTGTCAAACCCAAAACAGCTTCAAGAGTTTTGTCATGGTTATGTAGCTAGTGTTGCTAATGATAAATACAATATAGACAATGAATTAGAGTTGTTTCAATCCCTGAAGGAAGGATCCCAATGACTTCTCGTCTAAATAAAGGCAAAAACTAATCTGGGCATAAGACTTTTTACAACTTTAATTTTGTATGCTTTTTTCTCCAATTTGGATTTGGATTTTTATAGAATCTCAACTAATTTCTCCTTTTCCATTTCTCTCCTGATCGTCCATTTCAAGCAAGATATGTTTATTTTACACCAATCTGAATCTCCTAAATATTATATTAGAGATTTTAAATTAATATACTCCTAAATGAGGCCAAGGAGGGTCACATCTAAGTAACAACTAATTAATCCCACTGGTATTTGTTTTGCCCAGTCTTTCTTTGTCTCGGTCAGTTCACCTCAAACCAAAGCGTTTGTTTAAAAATCTTCATGTTATCTGTAAATCCTTAATAATGGGAAACGGTTAAAAAAAGATGAAAAGGGGATATGGGGCTTAAAATCAAATAAATCACACCTGGATCTTTGGTCAAAATCTGGCAGGGCGCTCCTTATATTGCACTCAAATTACTCCATTTGTTCCCTCAGATATTTTAATCCCGACTGACCTCAAACTTCCCATGAACCAGGCCTGAACAAAAGGCCGCCCACTGTCCTCGCAGTAAATCTGTTGTCTCCCTTCTGGGCCCTCAACGGGGGATCATAGATCAGCACGGCTCTGCAGCTTGCTTCAATTTACTCAATTAACTCTGGTAAAGCACTTGTAAGTTGCGCAGATGTTGGTTTATTATCGAGGCCTAAAATGTACAAGTGGGTTCAGGAGCCCGGGGTTGTGCTAAGGTTCACGGAGGGGGGCAGGGCCTCGTTTTAGAGACTGTAGATTTAGGGAAGAACAGAGAGACGGGAGTAAAGGTGACTTCACATCTGCAACGCTCTGTGATCACGTTTCCATAAATGGATTTCATTTATTTTTACATTTTGAATGATTTTCGAAATGATAGGAGCGCTGCCCAAATTTTGGATTACTTTCACTCACAGTATTATATGTAGATGTCGCCGATGGAAACGCACACACTCGGCTGTTTTTAGAGAAGAATGGCTGATGGAAATAGGACAAGACAAGTATGAGTTTAAGAGCTGGTTATATCTGGCTTTTCACAACACATTGCTGCATCACACAGTGTCTCCTGAATGTATGGATCCTACTGCTGTGGTGTTGTCCCACTGCTTTTAAATCGGTGCATATTGTCGTTTTTGTAACTGGACGGGATTAGAAAGAACTGACACTGGACGATAAGAAGAGCAAATACAAGCTCTCCAGATGTAGCTTTATAAAACTCCTGAAAAGTTTCCAATCCAACTGCAACCTGAATCTCAGACATTACGCAACGTTGATTTGCTTTTCAAGAGTAAGAGCAGAAATATACATTTTTAGACCTTCATAGACCTGTGCTAATTTGGTCGATGGAGTGGTGAGAAGAAAGTAAAGGTGGCTTGACAAGGCCTATCCACATAATCAGACACACAGTGGCTGGATAATATCATCTTGCAAATCTTCTGACAAGTCAATATCAAACCTATTAAATGCATGTATATATACAGTAATGATGCTAAAAACTAAAGTAAAAATTAAGTAAATGAGGTGTAAACATAATAAGGAGGCATGAGATGATGAAAAATCACTTGAAAATATAACATTATTTACAGATTTAGTGGCTACATGTAGGGAATCTAAACACTGTGCTGCAAATCCCCCGATTACATAATATTAACAGCATTACTGTTAAATGCATGTATATAATGCAGATGCTAGAGCTATGCTAATTAGCTGAGTGGACTGTTGAGGAGTCCACTACAGATGAGCACACACTAAACACATTATTATTTCCACTGGCCCAGCTGTTAGACTTACAAATAGCTGCATAAGTTTGTGAAGCTCTTAGCCACATGAAATGGCTTAGTCCTCGTCTGAATCATTTGCAGATGACAGCCCTCGGGAGACTGGCCGTATATCACCATCACAACATTATTGCATGCTTAGTTATTATCTCAGAAATGACCTCGCACTAAATTCATTTGGGAAATGCCTTTCATATTTATTCATTAACAATTATCAGCAAATCTTTGAATCGCTATAAAACTGTATTTTTATCTGCTACTATCTAACCTCTGGCAGATAAATCAAACTAAAACTGACGTGAGGAATGTAAAGTATACAGTAAGGAGGATGCTAATATTAACCAGGTGTGGTTAGCATTGCCATAAAACACGGGGCCGACACCAGCCATGTGTGCGCTCATATATTTCCTCACTCAGTGAACTACATTTCAATTAAGAGCAGCAACAAAGGATGACATTCATAGAGCTTTAAAATAAGGTTTTGACAAATTATTTTCCTCTGTCGAGCTAATATGCAATCTGTTTGGAGGTTTCAAACACCTTTTCCCCGAGTCAGATCAAAAACAATTTCAGGGTCCATTTTTAATATTTTACAGCAGCTTATGTAGTGAAATATAAACAATATAAACAGATACAAAGTTAATATGATTATTATGGTCAGAGGTCATTCAGAAGTGTCAGTAAAGCAGGCAATAACAAAACAAAACAAAACAAAAGATGGCTGTTTTTAGTAAAAAGATCGATATAACCACCAACTTGTTATTTGTATGTTATTGAATTAAGACTAAAAGCATAAAAAAAATCTCTTTTAAGCCTAATTCATTCCAACTGTAATCTCTTCACTATTATGTCACACTTTATGTAATGAACACAATTAAAATGCTTTGATGAAATGCAGTGATTATGCCTTTTTTTGTACATTTTTTACCCTTTTATGGACTTACCAGGGTTTATGAATGTGCCTCAGGTTTAAAGTGTATTGTGGGCCCTTGTGTAACTCTTGCCTGGAGCCCCCTGGAGTCTCTTTACTAATGTCTACTGCATCTGTAAATATTGAAATTATTGGGAAGTTCTAGGTCCAAAAATGCTCAAACTTACAAATGTTGAACATAGATAAGGTCTTGTTTTGTAAATGGAAAACACTAACTTGACCTAAATGCACTTAAAACAGTGACAGGCAATGACTCATTAAACATTAAAGAAGTTCTCAAATATTCGACATTTTCCGAGGAGTTCATGCACCTGTGGGAGCCTTGTGTTTGTCTCCGTCTTTGTCCAGTATTTGACTCAGAGTTGGGAGGCTGTGCTCTGGTTTAATGTGCTGCCAGAGGAGTCTGAGGTGAAGAGGACTGCTCCTACAGCAGCTTCAGCCTCAGCACATATGTCTGAAAGCATCACTGCTCATAAACACGCTGGAGCTAATCGTTGGCAGAGATAACGCTCGGAGGAGGTTAACGTCTTATCATCGCTGAAAATCTTTCGACAACTTGGCAAAGCTGAGTAGGATCTTTAGCAGATGTCTTATTTTGTTTAAAGCACAGTGTAGTGACAGTTTTTTTATTGGATGTGATCATTTTATTCATCCTGTTAATGCTGCTGCAGATATTTGTTGGTTTTCAGTTCAGTTTCAATAGACACAGAAGAGACAGAGAATTCAGTAAAAAAGAGTGGGTTATGGTTATTTACCTTCAGTATGTAAACAGTCCATTTGAAATCTGATTTATTTAGTAGCATTTTTGTTCTAAAAATATAACCAACTACATTTTTGTGCAGCGTCTACACTACATTGGGTCATTGCTAAAAAAGGAAATGGCCTTTCAAATCAACAAAACTGTAAAGTGTGTTGTATTGGAGATAGAAAACTAAATATGTTCCCAATTTCAGATTTGTTGTGACTTGATCACATGACTGTAATAAACATAGTATTCTAAATAATGAGATTTGTTATGTTATAATACTACATTTATGTAAAGAGATGTGGTTTTATATGGAACATGCTGCAGATATCACTATTCACATAATGTACATTCTGAGTAAAGTAGCTGTAATGCGATAAGAATTGATGCACATAGTACTCACATGTGATTATCACCATTGAATGCAGGGTTTAGATGTGTCAATATTGCTGTATGTGTTCCAATTATGAAGCCTGCCTTGTTTTGGTTTGTTTTAGACAAAAAGTGACATAAGGCAAAGATATATGTTTTGTTAAATTGTACTTCATAAATATTAAGAGAGAGCTTACTGATATTTGGAAAAAAATGACTCCAAGTGAAATGTAGCAGTCTCAGTCCTTGTATAAATTTAATTATGAGCTTAGCGTTGTATGTGAATGACCTTTGTGAAGCAAACAGGAGGTTACGGCTCCAGAGGATTCACTGTAAAACAGATTAGCTCTGTGTGTAATATGGAGTCTTGAAAGAGATGATTATTATTGTACACATTTTTCTTAATTTGGAAGATAAAAAGTAAGACAGAGTCTTTTGGGAGGAATTCCTGCTAATGATATTCCCAGTGGGAAGAATGTAATTTATTCACGTTAATGCGCCTTATTTTCTGTTCAAGGTGTATTCCACAGCTTTTCCAAACATTTTAATTGTTAATCCATCTCCTTTGAAACAACTAAGATCTTGTTGAAAAAGCTGTGAGTCATCTTGATCCAATTAATGTAGAACGGAGACATTTGTAATCATTCGCCATCGCACCACCCTTCAACCTACGCACACGCACAAAACCGGCTTAAGTTTTTTGGGAGGAAGCATGAAAGTTGTGCTGGTGAGCGCTGAAGTAATACAAACTGTTTGAAATGAAGCGGTGACCCCAGAGAGTTGGGGTCAGGGGTCCCGGGGAGAGCATTGTAAATGACATGTTCACCCTGGGGCTTCTCTAATAACTTTTAGAGAAGAGGATGAGGCCTGCTCTTTCCTTCACTGTCTCCAACCACAGGTCTTTGGGGAGTGATATTCAAGTATGGAAGTGTAATGAACTTGTTTTCTTTCTCTAAAGCCCTGTGTTGTCCACTAAATCACTGGAGCGGCATGGACCACGGCCGCTTTTCCCACAGCTGCACTTGTTCTGAACGCACCAGACCTGCCTTTCCTTTCAGATCCAGCTGTGTTACAATAAAAGAGTGTATCTGCTGAATGTTAGCTTTAGAGCAACACATTTTAACGTGTGATGGTTTTAGTCCATTTTTTGTGTCATACAGGAGAGTTTAATCAGCAAATACATTATTTTTTTAAATGGATTTATTTACTGCGTTCGTGCCATTTCATAATTTTCGCCACAAAACACAATAATAAACAAAAACAAGACAACAAAGCAGACATTATACCAATCATACTGAACGGAAAAGGAGCAGTCTTAGATATACCTGTCCCTTTTTAGCCACATCATCTGAAAATAATAATAACACATTAACTTGAACATTATTCTCCATTTAAATACGTTTTTCACAAGGACTAGTTATGGACCTTATGTTCCTTATTGTTATATCACTCCAATAAACCTAAAATGCCTAAAAAAATAAACCTAATCAAAACCTGAAAAGTGAAATGCACATTGAACTGAGGGCTATTCTTTGGTAGTAAACAACATATTTCTGTGTAAACACGGCCTGAGCTTGTGGAGATGTGTGTTTGGTGTGAAGAGTGCAGCTCGGGGTGAGTCCAGGTCTGCTGCTCGTTAGAGACCAGATCTTAATCTTCTGGGCCGATTGAGCCCAGCATCTGTGGTATTTAAAGAGGATTGATGGGCAGCATTCCTTGATTTTTTACCCCTGCCCTTCCTCGTGCCCCTCCTAAGATGTAATGACATTATCAATTAGGCCCCATTAATTTACCAAAAACAAATAAGCAGGCCTCTACGCCTCCCTTTGAGCATGTGGTTCTGATTTCCTGAGTGTTTGTCAGTGGCCAGTGTTTGGTTAATCCTTTGGCCAAGGTGCTGTGGCAGAGAGAGGTCAGGCCTGTCTCCTCCCTCAGATTTATTCAGGCCGGTGGTGCACGGTCAAATCTTAACTAAAAACCTCAAACGTCTCAAATGAAAAAATATTACAAGTGCTCATATATCAATTTAGCCTTCATACATTATGTCACAGTGTAGATTTTCTATGTGTAATGTCTTGACTTGGATCTATTAGATGCAGCTTTAGGGCAGATAGCTGATGTATCTAAAGCTTTGTTTCATTTTCAAGCTTCAAAAATTGTTAGAAGGTGTTTTTCAACCTAAAATGTTATGCCATACAGCAGTTCGTTCAGACGTGTACAAAGTGAAAATATATAATATAATAGTACCTTTGACTCTAAAGTCAGTATTATGATGGTTATAAAGTCTTTGCTTGATTTGATGTGTAGCTTAGATAGGCTCAGGTGAATATAAGGCATTTTATATAATATCAAAATGTAAAAGAAATTTGGCAATTGATGTTAACAAGTTTGGATGAAAAGTGTTGCGTTGCTGGGATATGCTCCAGTCCCTTGTGTCCATTAACGGGATAGGGCAGAAGAAGATGGGCCAATATTACACCTTTTGAATTAGTCATCTAAACAGTAACTGAACATTTAAATAGGTAAGAGTGACTATAAACCACATACTACCTGTTTCTGGATTAGCTTCCTCTTTTCTTTTCTGTAAAGCCTGTGTCTGAACAGCGCGATGCTGTCTGTGCTCGGTCCATTTCGACTCTGTACCTCTTCAAAACTCACGGATCATTTACTCAAGGGAGCAGATGGCATTGTTTCCTCGGACCACTTTCCGAGCTCACAATACTCTACTTGAAGTTGTACTTATCGCCACAAAAGCATCAGGAAAAGCCTAAAGAGTTTATCTGCAGATTAAATTAAACAGAAATGATTTTGGTTATGACAAAATCTTAATCTAGACTGCTGTGTTTTCTTGATAGCGGGGCATGTGTTGGTTATGTGATTGCTTCCTCTGGATTTCCTATTTACTTTAGACTGAAGGGAACAAATCTCCAGCTTGTCCTCTGCAGTAATTCCTGAAGAGAAATCAAGGACCTTGAAGCGTGTTAATGCTCACATATTGAAGTCTTACAGCATGGTTAAGATACAGCTCCTATGAGGGGCTCAGATAAGAAGGTGTGGACAGTGATGCGAAGTTTGTGCCGAATGTTTGTGTAATGTTTCATCTAAACACTGTAAAGGTGGTGTGACTCGTCTCTGGACTTAGCACCTGACGTGGTTTCAGCCAATCAGTAATGTGCATATTCATCCAGGACTTTGCAGCGGATTAGAGGCTTTCAGGAAGGTACTTAACGGGACATTTTACCTGAAGGTGTGAGAAAATACATCTAAACAATATCAGACAAAGAGTTATCCTTGTGAGGTTATTTACTGGAGGCTTAGACAAATTAAAATATCATTTATGATCAACACAAAATTTTGACAGGACATCGTTTATTGTACTACAAATGTGATGTTATTTATTATCATGGTTTTCAGTCTATCCTAAAAGCTTTGGACATAAGGCAGGGTACGCTATAGACAGCAGTTAAATGCAGGCCTAACACCAGCTCATTTTATATTTACATAATATTACAGGTAATATCTACAAATATTATGCTCCACAAACAAGCCACTGCAGCACTGTTGTGTCCAGGGGTGTCACATACGCTACAGAAGCTGTTTACACAAAAGGGCAGAAGTGAAAACCATTGCAAAAAAATAATTATGTGAAATCAAAACCAAAAAGCACTAAAATAAAAATTAAACACAAATGTGGCATCCTCTCTATGAAAATTTTGATGCTTTATGTACTTGCTATGATCAATGAAAAAACACATTACACAAAAACACTGATATAATTCATGTTAAAAGTGGATTATTCTGACACTGCCATCTGATCCTTGCAACAAAATACTACTTGCAAATAGGCCACAATTTTAAATCTGCATCAACTCCAGTGCTTTGTTGAATAAACACTGTGTTACCATAGTACCTGTGTATTATTAGCCATATATTGTTGTTTTGGTTTTAAATAGATGTAAAAAAAAACTTGTTTGAGACTTAGCTCAACTAAATTATTTATCTCTGTCAATTAAAGGTCTCTCATTCTTACAGTTTTAAGCAGGTTTTAATGATGATAGATATAAAAACTATTTAAACCCACAAATGAGGCCAGATATTCACACCTCTGCATCACTAGTAAGTCCTTCTAGTTAAATGATATCCAACACAATGAGACGATCTATTTGTCAGAACAACCCTGTCAAGATCAGACCATTATCTCAGTAAAGATTACTCAGCGAGGCATTAGAGCTGTGATAAAGCAGCATCTGCCCTTTTTCTTCCTCTCACATTTCCACAGCTGTGTGTAGCATGCACTGGCCGGGGATACAGAAGGAATTCCTCGTCTGATTTATTCACTGGACCTGGTTTTGACCCGGTCCTGTTGCGGGAAGCTTGCCATCACCCCATTCAGTTATCAGGAAGCACTTGAAAGTGACCAGACAGAGCTTTACGTCGTGTTTGGGTCATTCTCAGCAGGTCAGGTCTGTGAGGAGTGGGGTCGTGGCAGGTGTATGTAAATATGTCATCTGTGCATGGAAAAAAGAGCACGTTACTTTTCAGGAGTAGAGACAGGTATAATTAATGAAGGAGTCCCTCAGTCACGTAAAGTTAACCATCAATAAAACAACACTTTTTCTACTTCCTCTCTCATCTTTTCTAGACCAATCTGTTAGCACCGCGGCTAAAACACCCAGACATCTTCAGTCTGTTTTAAATGTAATGAAAAAGGTGAAATCCCCTTCAGGTAAAGTTTTTGGAGTGTTAAAAGTTAAATTGTGAGAGAGTTGATCAAGACTCAGATCAAGTAACTTTCTGTGTCTGTTAAAGCGTCCAATGAGCTCTTGTAAAAAGCCTGTTGTAAGCCCCACTGTAGTTGGATAAGCAGCAGGGAAATCTAGAAATAAATCAAGTGGATTATGTTTTCTGAAAGCTCTGTCTTGGCCCTACAGCAGTGGTACCTCTCCTATCAGCGCCATAATGCTTTTGTCAAGGCTTGTGACCCAGTTGGTACAAAGCGGGAAATTACGTCATTTGCAAATATGCTTGTATTCCATGATAGAATATAATTGTACAAATAAAATGAGATTATCCCAGTAGTCCTCAACAAACAGCCATGTGGCTTTATAGGGGATTGGAAAAGGCAGATAATTTGCCAAAAAAGAGAAATCCTGTGGTGTGGAAGCATGTACTCAACCTTGGGTCCAGGTTATTTTAAGGGAAGCCAATCTTTGATCAGCCAAGCTGAAATGGCTAAGATAAGTGGGAGCTACATCTCGCGGCAGGACCGCGCACCAGTCTGATATTGCTATTTCCTCCCTGGTTTCTCAAGAGCAGTAAATAGCTGCTGCCCCCTCCACTTCCCCCATGCACCTCCTCCCTTTGCCTTTATCTACTCCCCACTTTCTTCTGGAGATCTCTGTCACTTTAATCCACAGAGTCTGCCGCTGGTTAACAAGGAAATCCTGTGTCAATTATCACCAACCACTTCCTGCTGGGAGAGCAGCGGGGAATCAAAGGGGCCTGAGAGTCTTTCACACCAGAGAGGAGCAGTGGGCCTAATTAAATGGCCCTTGTGTCCCGCTGGCTGCCGGTGGCCGGGTGACAGATAGCCCTGCCCAATGATAACCTCCTTCAGCTGATGATTGTTTTGATAGGGGAACTAGTAGGTGCTTAGGGCGCCCTGAGGTTGGCAGATTGCGATCCAGGAGTCCAAATTAAGTCCCATCAAAGACGCCAAGGTTTGTCCAGAAAAATGATGGATAAACTCTTTTTGAAATGTAAGTAATGACACTGTAATGGGCTGTAACCGATGTAACAGATTTATGTAATTCTGTGAGAAATGAGATCTGAGCTGTTAACACTTTGTAGCACATTTTGGAAAGCTACAAAAATAGTCATTAAAATTCTAGCTCCATAAAGGTTGGGACGAGGAGCATCATTTGCACACTAGTGGGGGAGGCGTGCATATTAAGATTTGATATGCCGCATTTTTATCTGGATTCTCAAAACCGTTTTGGGGGGAAAAGGGTTATTTGAAGCCCAAATATGCAACACTCAAAATGACAATTCCCAGAGCACTTTCAGGCGGAGGTCTGTGAAAGCACAACTTAAGGTTCAAACTGCTTTATATCAACCTGAAGCATCGTATGGGGTCAGCAAATGCAGCCCGGGCGCCTTGTAGTTGTCATTTCACTCTTAACTGACACTTACAGGTATCTAGTGTCGCCTGCATAATGTCAGATTAAGCTATCACCCACAGTCACCGCCAAAAGTAGCTCTTTCTGTTCATTAAAAAGTTAGCTTCTAAAACCTGGCCTGGATTATCATTTCAAATGCTGCCTGTGTGAGAAACGTCTCCTGGGACCGGCTTTGGCTTGTATATGATTGATAAAGGAGTAGGTGCAATAAATAAACAACAAACTGAGGGGATATTTAACATTTCACTCAGTTAAAGACAGAAATTATACACTGCAGCTAAACATTAAGAACAATAGCACACTGGGTGAATGAAGTTCATCATAATGTCCGCTCCCGTGTCTCTCCAGTCCCCGCTCGGGCAGCTCCAACCCCCAAAGCCTTGTCCACCTTTAAATTTTCATACGGAGGGAAAGGGGCTGCAGAAAAACCAATTTACTAACAGAGCGACATCATCTGTTTGGCCGTTTATCTCTGACACACCACCCCTCAGTCCAGTGTTGACAGTACATGATATTCCATTAATCTGCCTAATGAAAATTTAACCAGTGTTATAAACAAATAATTGGCCATTATCCTCTCAAAGATCCCGAATAAATTACTTGGGCGTTTTTCATGGCTTCTGAAAGACGAAGAAGCCGGCCCCTCCTGATTGATGTTGGAATAAATGCGGGGCCGGCTCCGACGCTGCGAGTGGGTCTCGGCTAAGCCTGTGATTGACTTAATGAGAGTCTTTGGGGTGAGTAAATGTTCCAAATTGCTCAGTCATTAGCTTTTGCTCGGCTGTCTGAAGATACCCCCGGATCTGCAGCGCGGGTCTCTCCTCTTGTACCATTCCGCCTGCAATTACATTTTCATTTAGTGCAAACCTCTGAAGTCCGATAGGCAGGCCCCTTTTCATTATGCTGGCCTCCTTTTTCTTTTTTATCTAAATGGTGTGAAATGTCTCTTCATTTAGACCAATTAAAGTTGAAAAAGACTGCGCTGTAATGAATTATCATACAAATTATTTACTTAATGCCACAATCTCGCTCCCTCTCTCGCTCTCCGCAGAGTCAGGCAGAAGGGAATAACGCTGCGAGAGGAGACGTGGTGGGAGTCCACAATGGAGACGCTTTGAAATGGAAACTTTCTTCAAAAACCATACATTTTTGCTGAGATGGAGTGTCCTTCTGCATTTATCTGTGTCACGTGAAACTCTAACTATATAAGAGGAGGATGGGGAACTTAAAGTCGAACAAAGACTAGTATATCGTCAGTATAGCTCATTTCAGGAGATGTCTAAGCTCTTCTTAATTAAGGACAAGCTTATGGTTTCAAATTAACTCGTTTAATTGAGAGACCGGTCCTTGTCTGCGAGACAGTGTGGAGAATGTCTCCAGTCTCTTTCCGGAGGCTGTTGGCTGACACATCAACACTGGGAGAGTTCACAACTATCACAGCAGCCCCATCCGTACCTCTGGGACCGCCTCTCGCTCCCTCTTCTTCCTCACTGCCAAAGACTCTCTCCATTAGCTTCTCACCAGCCCAGCAGCTATTCAGCACATATTCTCCTGCCGTTCCTCGCGTTAGCAGCCAAAGCACCATATTAGGGTTGTTTTCAGCAGAAGACATAATGGGACAAGAAGGGAAATGCAATATTTTTCTCAATGCGTCCTTGTTTTTCATTGTAAAAGCCACTCAGTTATAGAGCAGTGTAGTCTTGAAACTGTATCATCTTCATAATAGTCCATTTTGCAAAAGGTGTTCACTCTTTATTTCAAATAAGGTTTTTCGGATATAAATATAACAGCACTTCCTGATATGAGAGTTTCTTGTGCTCATAATCCTCAGACACAGCCATACAAGCATTTTACTCTCTGCAATGTACATTTTATTTGCTCTTTTCTCAGTCTCCTAATAATTATCTTTACAAAACTTCTGAAAAATCATCAGTAAACTCAAAGAAAATGAAACTGAAGGAGAAGAAAGTGACATATTCTTGATACAATATGGGTTAAACAGCGCTAAGGTCAAACACTTTTATCAGTGTTATTTAATATGTTATGTATCTTGCCAAGGTTTGCTTTTATTTGTTACTGAACTAGCATTTTCTGTTACAGCTTTAAAACCTTAAAGAATGTTTTTTTTTATCTTTAATTATATCCAGGGAAAATGGTGCTGTTGTATTGTCATTAAAGTGTTTAACAATAGCCCATATTTCACGTTTTCCTAATACTGTGTAGCTTTGGTAGAGTGGGTAAATCTGGTAAAGCTGAGGCGGCTTGTCACCATGGAGACGGCAGCTTCATGCCAGAGCAGTTTCAGTAAAGCCTCAAATCGAGGGGCAGTACAAAGGGGCCACAAGTTTGTCCTTCCATTCCTCGCTCTCATAAACGAGGGGACTGGCCTGGCCTTAGATGGAAGCCAGGTTTGTCACCAGAGGCCATTTAAAAAAAAAAACAGCCTGGATGAATTACTTTTACGTCCCACAAAGAAGTGCAAAATCTTTGGGGAAAAATAAACTGGAGAGGGGTCAGTTTCACGAGAGGTGTCAAAGTGTTGTTAAACTCACTGGGCTATAATCTTAAGTACTCCATGATTTGCACTAATTGGTATGAAATCACTCACAGTGCTTAAGTGCTGCTACCGCTCTGCTTTACTGCATCTGCTCTGCGTCAGGCCCGATTCTTTTTGACAGCCTGGAAATACAAATACTAAATTGCCATGTGGTTCGCCCACCTTTGAGCTTAAGTCACAGGTACAAAGAAAGGAATGGATTTTCACCAGAAAATCTTCTCTATTGCTCCTTGCTTTCTTATCTGCACTGAAGAATACATGTGTTATTTGCTGTCATTATCAATGAACACATAAAAGCTGCAGATTTCTCCAGTGTAAAGCTAGCTATTCTAAATATTATGACATGAAATGATTTAAACACAGCAACAGGACTGCTGTTTGGCAACTCAGACAAGCCGTTAAAAGTACAGAGGCGACATAATGTCACAACATTTCCAGATACGCTCACGTTCAAATGAAATATTTCGCCTTTCTGCAGGAGACAAGTGATTACAGCAGTAATAAATTACAGCGCTGAGAGGATACTAAAGTTCCCCCTCACTTAGATCTGTCATGGGATAGTGTGTCCCATAACCACATATGGCTCCACAAAGCTATTTGCTCCTTCAAACATCAAGCTGTCAGACTAATCATATCCAAGTACTCATTATGTGCAGCAGGCGCTCTAATGCATGCTAATTGCTCCTCATACAGTATGGCCATTATCATATAAACAGTACAGATGTGGGCATTAATTAAAGCAAAGGCACACTAATATAATTAGAATAGAATAGAAACTTTAAATGGGTTATACAAAACAAGCTGCATATGTGGCAGCACTTGTAGTTTCCAACACTGACAGGCTACAGCTAATGTTTGCTTTGTAGGAACGGCCCATCCATGTTGTACAGTCAAAAGACAAGTCCAGAGCAGTTTAAATATGGCTTCAGGGTTGCTTTTTTGGAAAAAATAATTGTTATATGGGAATCTCAAATCAAATTAGGAATTACATGAAAATTGAAGTGACCTCTATTTGTAAAATTTCAAAGTAAGACATCATAGGGTTCAGTGCATGAGGACTAAGGCTCTCTATTGTTAAAGCATGACTCATTTGACTCTCTCTGACTCTAAACATCTACACAGATCAACAAAATACACAACATCTAGATACTTCAACACTGTGTTTGATCTGAAAGTCTTTTTTACTTGTAAAGCTCCACTCTGTAAAAGTGTGGACAGGTTAATCCTAAGTACTTCAGTAAGCAGCTGTATCCTCAGTCTCACTGCAGTTTGTTGAACAAATAGAAAAGTGATGATTTCACGTGAATGAAATAGCCACATGTCACGAAACGCTCCCGTCTCAAAGCAGTGTCAGGAGCTGAGTTAAGCAGCTCAATGACATGAGAGGAACCTGCAGGCGAACATTACCTCCCTCTTACTTTTACACAAAAGGACTTGTTTCTGCAGTATTAATAACCAAACCTTACCTAAAATTAATTTGAAACTATACAGTCCTGAAAAGGAGAGGGTAAAACTATTAATTAAAAGTGGAACAGGTTCTTCTTTTAGTGGAAAGTGGAAAAATTATAAGGCTTTGTTAAGGAAGGCCCAGGAGCAAAGCTTTCATTAGCCTACATGCATGGCAGAAGCAATTCATCAACTGTAATTTTGCCTCAATGGGTGAAAAAGAGGGATCAACCTCAGCATGCTATTTATGGAGATTTACAGAACTCTGGGAAATGCTAATGTGATTAACATTTATCTACAACATGTTTCGAAATGGCCCTGGTGTCCACGTTCTGCCTTTAAGATTAAGTTCCAGCACTTCCTGGAGAATAAAGCAGAGTATGGCGTGATACAGAATCTGCTTTGCCGAGCAGAGCACAATGATGATTTTTGGGAGAATTGTGTGTCACATTAGTGGAGGATTTCTTTACCCCCTCCCTCTTCCTCTCTAAATATCTCTCTTTATGTGTCTGTCCCCAGATGAAGGCGCGGCGACTAGAGCGCCGCTTTTGTCCTACCGGAGTGTCTCTCTCGAAAATGTGAACAGTTCCACGGATTAGCCAAGCAGAGATTTATTTAATGCATCCTCATAGAGTATTGTTGAAATCTATTTTGGGATACGAAGCTTGCCAAGCTCTAAGCCTGGTAATATATGCCTGCTACAGTTTAAGAGAGAGGGTTCACAGACCCTCTTTATGTCGGGATCATATGGATCATACTCAGACACTGAATATGAAAATATCACGGGCTCGTAGCACATTTATTGTTTTCACAGAAAGGCTTGTTTCGCTGCCCTGCCTCCTGTGTCTTGTTTGTATGGCCTGTTTAAATATTTGATGTCCTAGAGAATGATTGTGATATTCAGTAGATAAGATAGTGCGCATGCATATGCCATGAGAGGCCCCCATTTAAGAGAGCGGCTTAAGGTTTCTGAGAGGCCAACAAAGCCATGGTGGAAAAGACTGCAGTGCATTTGCATTTAAGCTGTGGATTTAAGAACAGCTCCAGCTCAATGAATACTAATAATGTAACTAATTTAAAATGCTAAGTATTTACCTTAGACTTTATTCAGACATAAAACCTTCGAAATAAAATCAAAAGGCATATTTTAATTTAATATCTGCTCGACAAATTATGTAGAGACTATATTCATGCAGTGTATTACTTAACACAGGACAACATTATTTCAACACTGAACAAACCATATTGATCACTTCTAAACGATGCTCTAACTTCCTCAGCTCAGGCACCGACTACACTTCCCAGAATGCCTCAGGGGCTCAGGTTTGGCCCGTTCTCCTCACTGTGAACGGTAGCGTTGTGACAGAGAGTGACACAAAAGAGGGGAGCCGGGGGGTGCGCAGGAGTGGGGGGAGAGAGAGCCGGACAAAAGAGAAGACATGGGCTTTGCACGGAGGACATGATAAAGCCAGGAGCATTATCGTCACTGTGAAAGACGGGGGCCATACTTCAAACGGGATTTTCTCTCCATGACAGGATACTCCGCTGACGCACAGCAAATAGCTCTCTGTGGCAGTATATAGCCGCGGGGCTCCCAGGCCTCTTTGTACATTCAACACACCACAATGCTACGATAGGATCTCATACAGAGACGCCAGGATGCTCGCTACCAAAATGATAGATAAGTAAATTTAATGCTAATCTGAAAATTCAAGAGTCGGGTGATATAACCCCAAATCAATATCTATAATTAATCAACAATTACTTCAGTTTTTTGCCCACATACAGCAGTTCAGTCATGTGTACTATACATTTGGGATATTCTACTAATGACAGAGTATCTATGTATCATTCTTATGCTTTTTGAACTCTTCTTCTAATTGAGTGCAGCAACAACAGCTGCATAAAGCTATACAAAAAATGGACCAAGGGACTGTGATGTCACCCATTTAGAAATAGGCCTGGAATCAGCATCTCTGAAGACAGTACTTTTTCTGTGCATTTTGGCCTCCTGTTCACACAGAAGAAACACAGTTTACCACATTTACGTATATGATATTTTTTAATTTCCTCAGTGCAGTGACATTGCAGCTCATTTTGTTTGTGCTAATAGTTGTTTTTTGCAACGTGGATGGTGTGCTGTCTCTTTGTCTCCTAGTTTCCTGGTGGAGTTGTGTGAGCACGCATGTATTCATTCTTTAAAAAAACCTGTGCATGTGCAGTTGTAGCATTAGTTTATGCACCCACAAGCTATTGTTATTTCTGGAAAAATGCATTTAAAGCATAAAACTCTTAAAGTAATCCATAGTGATCTCTTCCAACAATGAACTGTGATTTGAACAAAGATTAGAGACACTCAAATGTTAATTAATTTTCAAGCCTTAACATTTAACATATATTTTATTAGCTATTGTATTTTCAGAAATGTTGCTTTAGCTGCTTCTTAAAGCTTTACAAATATAACTCTTGCAAGGAAGCCACAGGGTTCAATCAATTAGTCTGCGATTATTTTTACTTCTGTTGTTATTACTGGTCCCAGCAGCCGGGCTGTTATGGTAACCCTAGACTCGGTCCATAGTAATATCCCTGCCCCTTCCCTAACCTTAACCTTTACTCTCTTAATCAACATCATATTCTGTGCAAGTGGGCAAAATATTTACATGTTATCTCTCGCGGCGTTCACTGAGAATTTGCTCACGCTCTGGGAACTCTCCACTGAAGATGTTTGCGTGTGTACAGTACGTCTACGACTGTTTTTCCAAGTGGCTCCATTGTTGGTTTTTCATCTTTTGTCTGAGTTAAACGTCACAAGGACATTAGGGACCCAATAAATTAGAAGAAGAAAGGTTCTTGTTGATGTGGGTGGTGTACTTTCGTCTTTAAATAGTCCTGTCTATTGCAGCGGCCTTAGAAGTTGTGGTAATATACAAGACATTTTAAGTTAATAAAAGCAAAAAGACAGCAGTTGAGTGACCACAGCTAGACAACTTTATATCCCAGACTGGTGGAAAAGCTCCTTTTATTTTGTTAATATTCAATCCATCTGTCCTCATTTCTGACTATTGAGAAGTTTGATCCACAGGCAAATAGAAACTGGACAGCAAGATAAAGCAAAAAGCACGAAAACACCAAAGCAAGCAAACATGAGAGTGAGACAAAGATATTTCCTATGCAAAGCTTGCACACAATGTCATGTGTGATAGCAGCGAATCCTGTCCAAGTCACACGCAGGGGGGTTGGGGGGAGCGCGAAACGAGGTCGGCTGCCTGCATCTTCCAATGATTCCCCCTCTTAGCTTTGATTCCACTGATCCAGTATCTCGCCATATAGCATGGGACACAAAGCAGATTTCAGCTTTGGGCTAATCTCATTAAGAAACTCTAACCACCCCTACGAGTCTACGAGTAGGGAGAAAGCAACTCATTCTGCACCACGCCAGAGCCAGGGCTCAGGGAGGCAGGTGTAATGTTACATAATTAGCCTCTAAACGGTAAAAAGGAGATTATTGCAAATGGCCTACTAGCCAGCACATGCAGTGGACCTGGTCCCTGAAGACTCGCCAGTGAAGCAGGAAACGTCTCGAGGGAATCGATGTGTGAACAAGGAAAAACAGGCTATTTGTTATGAGAGGGCAGTAAAGAGTGATCGAGTGTCTGTGTAATTCAGCCCACTTCTCCGGTGTTTATAAGAACAGTCATAATGTAAAGAGGTAAAGGTTAAATATACAAAAGGATGGCACCTACTGTTACTACATGGCAGCACACACAACAGAAAGTCCTCCATTTTCTTTCTGTCTTTCCTTCTAACTGTCTGGAAACTAATACAAAGCCTAATGCCCAGTAAATATTACATATTTATATCGATATAAATATGGACCAATGGACTGTGATGTCATCAAAGTGAGACTGAGCTATGAAGCCAAAGGTATTATTGGACAAATGCGTTCAAACCATGACACAAAATTAGCAATAGCCTATGTAGCTAGTGATGCTAACAGCTAATAAAATCCCACTGGGCCTTATAAAGCATTACTGAAACACACTTTAATCATGTCATGTTAATTATATCCCTTTACAAACATTATAATCACTATGTTTTAAAAATAAAGTTTATGTGTCACCTGCAAAAAGTACATTTACAAAGCTACCAGCAAGAAGCATCATGGCATCCTAGCTTCCTGCTGCTAGCTTTAGACACATAACTCAAGGGTTGATTGGTCTGTAACTTGATTTCACAAATATCAACTAAACCACAAATATTTAAACAAAAAATTAAATGCATAAAAGCTGATTAAATATTTAGTGATGTTTCCGTATTGGAAGTCAATGCAAGTCAGGTATTCTGAAGCCAGCTCTAATTTCTGCCTGACATGACTTGACATGAGCCCACTAGCCCCTTGTTGTTGTCTATGGATGAGAAATTATGCACAAAAAGCCCACAATATGTCAAAAATGCAGTCAAATTGACATGTCGGGTTTTGTGATATAGCATTTAAAAGCATACACCCCCATGAATTCACAGAGGCCATAGTTTGTGCTCCTGCTGAGAAATCCTGTCAAGAAGCAGCAGGGACTCCTCCACAGAAATAACCAAGTTAAGAATTGATGGAGTCGGTTTGATCCAACGAGCCCACACCTAGTCATTCATAACATCAAGCCGGGATTACCATGTCGGATTGTTGCCATATGTGGCACGGCCCAGCACTCCGGCAGTGGCAGTGATCGAATACTACTGTTCCCCACCCGACAAATGCTGAGCAGACCTCTAGACCGGGTAGGACCAAATCCAATAGTGTCCTCGAAAACTGTGTTAATTAGAGAAACAGATCAGCTCAGACAAAAGAAAGACAGCGGTATTCTTGTGTAGCCTCTTCAGACAAGCCGAAGCATTTGTTGGTTGTTACATAAAGTTGTATAACAAATGAGAGTGGGCTCTTTGAACTGGCTGACCACACAAGCCTGGAAGAGTCACTACGAGCCCAACATGTGGCAGCAATAAGATGGCCCGCCCTCCTCGAGACATGTGGGAGACACTGCATTCCTCTGGTGCTCATTAAAGCTAAAAAACAAATCCGACAAACACTGCCCCGGTCTCGGAGGAGGACCATGAAATATTAAGGACAAGGCATGGCGAATGTTGGCCGGCTATTTATTCATTTGAACATATTTTTTTAACAAATCGATTATCTACATTGTCAAAGTACAAAAAAAATCTTGCTATGTGTTGTTAGCTCTCCCTGTTTCTTATGAGTCACTCGACTGACAGATTCATTTTCAGGGCTGTTTATTAAGTGCACACACACAGTTTAGTATTTAAAGTGATAATATAGCCCAATGACACATTTGTGGATGGATGAAAATGGGGTTTTAACAACAAACATGGCTTCTAAAACTTATATATATATACTACTAATGCAAATGTGTGTGTTAGAGAGAGAAATGTCTTAGCAACATTTATTGAAACTCAAGTACACACGTTAGGACAATTGATGTACAAATTAAAAAAATAAGTCTACTATGAAGACATTATGATATATACACGTTGTAATTGTAAATTTCATTGTACGTAACTGAGAAAAAAACTAAAGAAAAAAAAAAAAGTTTAACAGTATGCTGTTTTTAGTGTAAGTTTTTAATCCAAATATAATCTAAATGTCCATTATTGATTGAGTAATTACAATAATTACTGGTATGTGATACTATGGTCATTTCCTTATGGGTTATGTTATGTATTTTCTTCATTGCATCTGTTCACAAACATAAATTTTGTTGTTTGAATGTAGGTAAATTGGAGATTAGCTTCTTCACATACACAACACATTAATACATTAGTTATCCTTAGAACCACATTTCCAAAAAGAGGGCTTCTATAATGTGTCCACATATGTTTTCGTGTTTAAACCTGTGACTGAATTCAGTTTTTATTTTCGTTTATTTGTCTCTCCAGTCTGCCCATGTCTGCCTCTAAAAAGGCTGTTGGAACATGAGGAAAGGGTGTGTTTTTTTTTGTTTTTTTTTACTGTTATTGTAAAACGTGACACTATATTACATGACTTCACAACATGAGGCCGTACATTGTGAGGATCCCAGCGAGTATTCATTTAGGATTGATAAAAATGCAATAAAATCGAGTGCCCACCGGGGAGGCAGTTTGCTCGCGGTATGTAGCAGACATCTGGCGTGATTATTTTCAGCTCTTGAGCTAATCCTCTCTAAATGTAAACTCAAGAAAAATGTGCCAAATGGCTTTAGAGCAAGACTGAATTTTGGACTTGTGGAAGATTTAAATGAGTTTTATAGAAATGTTTGAGGCATTATTGGAAAACACTGTGAGACAATTGTAATTAGTTTTCAGCCTGTCACATTTATAATCATTATCCTACTTTTTAGACATGCCAATTTTTGACTCCTGTTAACCATTGCAGCTGTGGAGAAGCCGCACAACATACTGCCGTTTCTTTTTTTTCATGTTTTGATATGCTTTCATCTGGGCGTTAGATGTTTGATACGTGGCGTAGTGACTGGAAACGCTTGAGTCGTGTGTTTATATGCCATTCAGAGGTGGCCCACTAAGAGCTAATCTACTTGTCAGGGTTGACTGCCAAACATATCAGCCCACACACTTCACAATATGACTTTATTCATATACTGTCGATCTGGGACATTAGCTGTCTCTGCCCACCACAACACAACACTTACGCCCACAGCTGCCAATGCAACAAACCTACATTAGAGGCCTGGGCAAGTGATAAACACCGATCACAACCCACTTCACCTCAAAGTGATAGTTCAGGCTTTTGAAGGGGATTGTGTGGGGTAATTGTGCATAGATGTTCAATTATTTTTATTAGACGACACTATAGAAGCAGAGCACCAGAGTCTTACACAATACCGCTGTTATAAAATGCTTCAAAATATAACTTACAAGAATATATTCACACTTAGAAGAGTTAAGGTGTTAGATAATGCTGCAAATTCACATGGAACTGGTGTCTCTTAAATGTATTTTAGGTTAGTTTTCATGCTTCACGTCAAGAAACAATTAAAATTAATTTGAGACAAACATTTTTTATGATTTTCATATTACTTATTTAAAATTAAAAGTTACATTGTGTTGTTTTAAGCAAAAATCAGTGACTGTATTATGTATTAAAGTAGTCTATATCATCTGGACAAGGTTTAAGAGAACAGAGTCTGTGTCATTTTGGCCAATTGGATTTCATTTTCATTTCCAAGCTATTTTTTTGAGTACATTTACCTCAAATTGTTATCTGCAACAAAATCAAACACTAACAACAAACCTAACCTGATCCTAAATCTGCCTGAAGCTAACCTGAGCTAAGAAACATCCATCTGGTCACTGTTTAGTTTGTCATTGTCTAAACCCCATTATATGAAAACACATAGCATCTGCTGAAGTCTTGCTCCTGAAAAGTGGGATGTTATACAAGAAAATGAATCCTCTGTTTGTTGTAAAGCAGAGGGAACAACCGTGTTAACACAACTCTCAATAACTATGATATCTATTTTATCACCGAGGTATCTAAACCTTATTTAATCACTATTAAACACTTACTTCTCCCTTAACATAAAGCAGTAAAGCCATTTATTTGGGAACATTATGTATCATGTTTACTTCACTGTCCCTTCCATTCAACTCCAATGCTCATTATAATATAAAAATAAAAGTATTTTGTATAAGTAGGGCTTTTGTTTGTTGTTTAAACTGCATTTTTAAAGCAACACAGTCCACCTAATGCACTGGCAATAATCAAATATGGATTATCTATCTACAAGTAAACAACACAACCCCACTTCAAAACCTGACAGACCACTTTAAGAATGCCACCTGAGAAATTTGGATCATTTTGCTTTTTGGTGACTGAGATCAAAAGCGTTTTAAAATCCCCATTCAGTGGACTTCAGGAAAACTGCCAGTGAAATGTTTGGCCAGCGCTCAGTTCATAAACATTAGAAAATAAAGAGGCTGTGAGGTTTACAGAAGCTGAATCATTAAGGACTTCTCATTGAGGCATAAATAAAATGCTTTGATCATGAAGTGAACCGCTCGTTTTATTCTGCGCTGACAAATTAAATACGACCAGGAGAAGATATACTTGGATATAGCTTCTGAATTGAAACCAAACCCTGCAATTGATCAGAAATGAATAAAAACGGTTGGCATGATTTATTAAGCTTGAATAATGGTGCCTCGGGGGAATTTCATATATCTGAATCGGGGCAGTGACCTCAGTTGCCGACACTTCATAAATCCACATCAACAAAATAGAAACTTCAAAACACACTTAATATAGTGAATATGTCTAATATGTTTGCTTCAATTAAAGAAACTGAGCTGAGGTCAAACGGCCAAGGTTCACGTATAAATTAAGCCTAGAGCATTTAGAAACTAATAACTCTGATAAATAAGAAAGCACAAGTGGACATCTGCAGCTGATTAAAGTCTTTAACAATGAGGTGGAAGACATTTGTCAACTTTTCACACTTATTTAATACTTGGTTTTCCCGCGAAGCCTGTTTTTCCTCGACATATTGAGACAATAATATCAACTCTAAACTGAGAAGCTGCCACGAAGAGCTGTTGCCAAATGGAAATAAAATATCACTTCAGACTGTATTGTAGCGAGACAAAATGAAAATACGAACCTATCCAAAGTTCACAATGGCAAAAGCTTTTCAAATAAACCGATAAATAAATGAGTGTACAAATGTGTAAGCCTCGGGCAAAGAGAGGATCTTGCTGCCAAGTCCCAGTCTGAGTTTGGAGAGCGCCACAGGGGGCAGTGTGTCGCTCATGACAAACAGGGACTGCAGCACTGCTCACACAGGCTCACTGCAGAAAAGAGTGCTCCCAGACGTCAGCTAAGGTTAACAAGTGTGATCCAAACTGAACCTCACAGAGACCACAAAACAACTGGAAGATCTCTCATGTGATTATATGAGTTTTTGAAGCTGTATCTGTCTGCACTAGTCTTACTTTGTAACAAGAACCTGAGAAAATGTCCATTCATTTCAAAACATTTACAATTAAAAGGGTTCAGAGAGATGCTGAAAATGATCAGAGGGATTTTATTTTATTTTTGCGTGGACTCCGGCTTTTCATTATACAGATACGATTGTGTGTGATTTGTGTGCTAAATGCTTTTAATTTCTTAAACACATTAAATATGTCATGTTTTGTTGTGTGTTACATGTAATATTAGTATGTTGGTTAATTAAATATATATATGTAACATCAGTGGCTCAGAGCCGATGTAAATGCAGTACTTAGAGGTGTAATATGAAGGTTTTTAATTACAAAATCATTACTCAAACAGGATTTTATTTCCCATTGAACAGTGTGTGGGTCATTGTCTCTGCTCACACACTGCCCTCTGCCTGTTTTACACTGTTCTTTGTTTACACATAAGAGAAGGGTGTGTAGGCCTCAGCCAATCACAGCTCACAGAAGACAAACACAGCAAATATAAATAACAAATGATTCAAAGTTCATGTTAAAAAAAAGAGAAAACAAGGGTTTGAAGTGTGAAGATTAAAGCAGAAGAACGCAGAGAAATAAGGAGCCAATAGAGAATAAACCGAGGTCTTCAGATTGTTTTGGACTTGTTTTTAAACTGTCCTGAAGCTGTTTGCTATTTTCATTAAATTGTTTTGAATGCAAACTGTGTGAAAGGAAAATTTCTGTTGCTGATATTTCTGTAGGATTCCAGCAGCCATCTTAGGAAGGTCAAGATTAGAAGGTAAATCCACTGTAATGTATATAGATGCCATACCATCACTTTTACCATTTTGAATTGACTGTTTCCACATTTATGCATTTTAAGGAGCAATATCAAACAGTAATTTCCACTGTGTTTCACCCAAAATATAGAAAATGAAGGGCATTCCCTTTTCTGCACCACTGACATTTCCAAGTATCATGTTACAGACTGATATAAACAGGCCAAAAGTCATCTATTGGAACTTAAAGACAGTAAAGTGTATGCCATTCTCTATTAAAGTCTAATAAGTCGGGTGGGTGTATTTATTACTAACACATTTGGACTTACCTTATGAGAAGTAGATGGGCGTTGTGTGTTCCTTCTGTGCTCTTGTTTTGAAGGCTGCCATCTCTGGAGGTGGAGGTGGTGGGGGGCTGCAGGTTGAAAAGAGGACAGTGAGGAATGTGGGGGGCTTAAAGGGTGCGTTACTTGAGAGCACAACCTGAATCACTTTCAATCTGTGTACTAAATTGATGGCGATGAAAATAAGACTCGGCGACACAAAAAAACACTTGTTTGCAGATTAATGACTTAAATGGAGGCTTGTGAGGAAGCTCTTTGTCGGAAGCCCAGCATTGTGCCTCGTACCTCACCTGAGACTAATGCTCCGCAGACTCGGGACCACTGAGCGGAGGCACCACCGGGACAATCCCAATCATAGTTTACTTTAGAGCAGGGGGGTCCACACTCTTGTACAAGGGTCAGTTTTCACATTTGAACTATTAAAGTTACACATGTACCAAGGAACTACTTTGTATTTTATTTTTTATTACATTTTTATATTGTAATACAGAAATAACAATGTAACCCAATGTAAGAAACTCCTTTAAGTCATCATTTAATTTCAGATCCCCGTTCTAAAAATTATACCTTTGAAAAATTCAATCAGAATGGAGCTTTTTCTGCCATTTTCTACCTGTGATATTATTCAAAACCAACGAGCAGTTGGGAAGCCACAAAAATGTATTGTTACCTCCACTGACAGCAACTAAATTGGGCCTTTTTCAGTTCACATGAACCACTGTTCTCAGTTGGTAAAAAGAGCTTGTTTTTGGCCCATTGTGATAAATAAATAAATCCAACTTAAATCCACAGAGACCAGACTAATTCTTTGTATAGAACAGAAGAAGAACTGACACGGCTGAAGGCTTGGCTATGGATCTGTATGATTTATAAATCTTTTTGACTGCTTGGCTGTGAATGCTGTATTAAAATGCACATGGGTCAAATAAAATCAGTTCTTGGTCCCAATTTGTCCCTGGGCTGGACATTGGACATGACTGCTTTATTTTTCATTATTAATATTAATTATAAACTGTTGTATTTAGTAAAAGAAACACAGTTCATGCCACTGCACTTTTTTTTTCCACATTTAGGCTCTAATATTCTCAGTAGAATGAATATATTTGTTGACTAACAGCACGGATAAAACTCTTAAATATTCAGAATTTTTAATCTGGTTTAATATTTCCACCCGTTTTATGCAAATGACGCTCTATTAGCATAATCTCATTTGAGAATACATCCTTTAAAAGTGAAAGATTAGAACCTATTTTTTTAAAACACATATAAATCAAATGTTACATTGAAATGGTAATGTCTTACAGTCGATGCGCTCGGCAGAAAAGAATTACATTTACATATATACTTTTTTTTTTTTTTTGCATTAGTGGCTGAACATTATGGAAAGATACAAGCTAAAACCTTCATGAGGGAAAACATCCAGCAGCTTAAATGTCTTGGCAAACATGAAACATCCATTTAGACAAGCACAATGAACTGTATTTTTTATTTATTATTTTTGTGCTGCAGTGGATATCATACCATCATGCCCTAAAATGCCACAGAGCATTTTCAGGACTTTTCAGGACACATTTTCTAACAGCCATATCATTTACAACAAACACTGTACTATTTCTCTCTTATC
The DNA here is from genome assembly GCA_036850595.1 of Rhyacichthys aspro. NCBI lineage: Eukaryota > Metazoa > Chordata > Actinopteri > Gobiiformes > Rhyacichthyidae > Rhyacichthys > Rhyacichthys aspro. Next base: position 18,868,849 of record CM072162.1, on the reverse strand, counting down.
TAAATTCAAGTGTGACAAGTCATCTCTGTTTCAGTTCAAACTACATTTAACAAACTACAGTAGCCTCAGAGGTTCAAAATCTCAAATTTTCAAGGTCCCAGGTTTACGGAAGTGCATACATTTGATGCTTTATTGTTTTTCTAAATCCAGTGTCAAACAAAATTAATACAAACATTTACAGGTGCAATCTTGAAAAGCATGAGGAACTAAAACACAGTAAGATACTTTATTTTATCCAGGTCATTTAAGGAAGAATCTAATCTCTGTGATGCATTTTAACTCTACACAACAGGAAAATATAGCTAGCCCCTTCATATACCTGTTTGTGATTCGAAATAAAACATAAATGAGTCTTTTTAGAGTGACCAGGGAAGAGAGGATATTACCTGAGCACATTTAGCTGGAAACACAGTATGTAAAAGCTTCACTGAGATATTATGGAGGATAAACACATAAGAAAGAGCCATTATGCTGCTGCTGAACCGGGTCTGGGGGGTCTCTCCTGGTCCCCCTCCTCCTCTCTCTCAATACGTCTGCCTTGAACTTGTGCAGAGTTCAGCAGGTCTGCGCGGGCCGTCCAGACTGGGCCTGAGGAATGCGGCCACTCAAGCCCGTCTGACCTGCTCCCGTCCCGGCTCCATTTCACCGCGCTGCCTTACCTATATTCCCTTACAATAGACCTCAACTTTATCTCCCCTTGTAACACAACATTAACTTGCCAAAGAGCTGGAAATGCATTATCAGCCCGCCCCAAAGCTTGGATTGCTTCCCTCATAAATAAGATCATTATACGAGTGGTAATCCCATTAAATAGATCATTTTGCAAATATCTAAATCCAATTAATAAAGTGTTTTCAGAGGGGGAGCAGCAAACAGCCTTTAACAGAGCTGACATGCTGTGACTCAACTTCTTTGTTCCTCACTCCCTCGGCAGCACAAGTGATATTAATAAATACAACCCAAGAACTTCTGTTAATGCTGTGAATCTATTTAGCAATCAAAACATCTTATTTTTCCTGTTTTGAATGGATTTGAATTTTGATGAGAACCCTGGGTGTGCAAACATTTAATATTTTGTAGATACATAAGTGTTGTTTACAATGGAGGTTAAGCAGACTGCAGTACACTTTCAATGGAGGGGCATTAGCACCAAAACTGATAGATGTGTGCTGTCAGTGAGTGGGTAGAGATTGACATTGGCAAGTAGATTAAAAAGACTGTAATCTAAGTATGAAAATCAATAACATACACAATAAGCTTAATGCTTTCCTGACATAAAACTAGTAGAATAACCACTCTTTTAATCACAAAATGCGGCTGAACTATGAGCAGCAGTGCACGCTACCATCTTATTAGAACTCGTATCCTGTCAGAATCCACCACAGAAACACATATTTCTATCACAATGTATAGATATAGGCTATTTATGGAGGAGTAGCAGTGTCATGTGAGTTGGACCAGGAATTATACTCAAATTGTTTTAGGGATTTAGTTACTTACATCAGAATTGAAATATACAAATGTATATTAGGTCAAAAATAAGAAAGGCTAAATTAATCTAAGATCTTTTGAAGTCAACAAGAAACTCCTGCAAATGTTTTATGTGCAGTAATGGCTAATTCAATTTTTTAAACAGTAGAAAAAGAGATTGCAAAACTGATAGAGAGGTCTGGTTCAACTATAGGCATTAGTTTGGAGACTCTGGTTGAAGCAGTAACGCAAAAGACACACAACAGGACGGATGTTATACTGAACAACATGGACCACCCCCTGCATTGGGTTTTGGAACAACAGAGAGCAGTCAGTGGACATCTGAATCAGTGAGCTGCAGGACGGAACGACTCAAGAACCCCTTCTTCCCGACGGCAATAAGACTGTACAATCAATCAGTTTATGGCAGATGGACTGATTAATCAATTCATGTGAAGAGACCCAACAAGTGAATTTCCCTTTGAGGATTAATAAAGTGATTTGAGTTTGAAATAGCTCACATGTATATGGCTTAAGGGATATGTAGAAATACATAATGTCTATAGTTTATTAGCATTCATGCTCCATCTGCTTTTGGTAAACAACATAGTAGCAGTTAGAACTCAAGTATCTCAAATATCGTCTCTTAAATATCTAATTGTACTTGGAGTCCAACATAAACGAATGGTAAATACTGCTGCTCTTGTTGCTGCACTGGTCGTGTATCTCTTTAATGCGTGGCTTGTTAAAAGTGTCATAATGCTCTTAGTGGATCTTCTCTATGTTATAACCCTATAAAAGCCTTAGTTGGACTCACTTTTAATCATTGCCAGACGATTTAGCAAATTAACCACTTATGAAATTAATCCAAACTCTAAATCATTACCATAATTCATCTGCAGAAGTGCCCTCCAAGTGCCCTTTAACTTTTGGATGAACATGACCCACGCTCTTTTTTTCCTGGAAATATTAGAAAGCCCGAACAATGTTTTGCTAATTAATTGCTCTTGCATAAACATCTGTGAGCAAAAGAGGCATTAAAATCCTAAAGTAGATGCGCCTCAAGTGCTTGTGTTTGTTCCACTGAACTAATAAAGTGCATAATCCGATAATGGGTGATATCCTAAGCTTTGATTGCGCCTGAAGTGGTTGTTTTACCTTTGTGGAAAGTGCGTCTGGCATGGTAAGAATGTTTTCGTATCTTTTCATGGTTTTTAATTGCCGGCAGAAGCTGTTGGGAAAACACTGCTGTGGTTAAATGAATTAGAAAACAGCGCCCCTGGGTGATGTTGACACGCCGCACTCGAATGAAGCGTACGCAAAGCAGCTGCCAATGAATGATCTATGTGTCATTTATATGGCTGTTTATGGCACACAGTGGAGCAGACCACAGCTCTAATTGGCCTTTTCGGGATGTTTGTGGTTTCTCTGTATTAAGTACTAACTTTAAGATGATTTAAGACGTGCTGGTTACATTTTTATGATACTTCAAATGAGTATTGTAGTTATTGAGAGCAGTCTGGGTTTAGTTTTAAATGAAATACATTTTTACGCAGGCTTGGCTCAGTTTTTGAAATAGAGCAGGGTTCCCATATGTTCAAGTAAACCTGGACATTTTGAGTAGATGAAAATTTTAATTTTAAATGGTTTTCCCTCCTCCTCCTTTATAAAACCAGTGGTCATTTCAGTTCGAGTTTTGACCCTCTGAGGATCCTGTAGTTTATGGAAAATCCAATATAATTCCAGGTGAAAGCTACGTATCTACTAACCCTGAGTATTTAAAAACACAAATTACATTAGTTAATGACAAAATGCTTTAAAGATGTTTTGTTTTTTTGGCCATTTTGCCTTTATGTGATTGAGATAGACAGGAAGCAGACTGAGAAGAAGAGAATGACATTGGGCAAATGACCCGAACCAGAATGGAACCCAGGTCGCGCGAGTGTGAGGTATGCCTCTACCATAGAAATTGATTTTTAATGAAATTAGAGACCCCAATAAAGGAGCAACAACATTATTATTTTGATAATAAGTCTTTCCCTTCAATCTTCACTTCTTTATTTAAGATCTAACAAACTGGTCTTGAGTTTTCAGATGAGACTAAACTAGGGTTTGAATATCTGAGCTGTGTCCTGGTCTATTTTCCCACTGGTCTTGATTTGATCTTGTTAGACCTTGGTCTTGGTCTCTGTTATTGTGGTCCTGACTATAACACTAAACCATAAAAGATAAAGCCAAAACATCTGTGTGACTCTTCTTGTCCCACTGAAAAAGAAGTTGTGAAAAAGCGGAACAAAGGCCACAGATTGTGGTGTTGTACGAGCCGTGCCTCTGCATCCTAATGACGGCATCATTAGAAGTATCATTGCAGTAATTATTCTCTTCATCTGAAGCCGAAAAACAGGGGCCTGTTGGAAACCGCAGGCCGAGTCTGACACCATCCTCCCCCTCCGCGCTCCCCTTTCCTCCGTCTAATCTGTCTTTCTCTAATGAAGTGAGGGAAAGCGAGAACGGGGAAAAGAAAGAGATGTCAAGATTGAGGTCGGCCGCCCCCCTCACAGGGTCAAACTCGAGGGGTTAATACCTGGTGTCCGACACTGCACATAAACTCCGCTGAGCTCATCACACTAATTAAACAGACACACATCCTCTCGGAGCTCCGATGGCCAATCGCTGCCAGCTAAAAAAGCACTCCATTCATGGAGGTTGGCAGGGAGTGCGTGTGGGGTGGGCTATAGGGAAATGCTACCTGCCCTTCCTCAGTTTGATTAATGTGAAGAACAATGGCGCTCTTGTGGCCCTCCAGCCTCACTCCACTTGGTTCTGGTTCAGTGCTCGAGGAGAGGAGACTGCATGTTCGGAGACTCGTTCTCCAGACGAACCACCGCCATCTGAACAACTCTCCACCACGGCCGTCTCCTCACAACATGAGCACGACTCATGTCAGATACAGTTCAGACAAAAGACTGGAAGAAATACAGTTAATAAACAAAATGTAAGTGTCACTAACCTAAGAAGATGACACTGAGCCAGTTTGACCCTTAATGACTGAAAAATGGGAAAAAAGGAACATCAAGTAGAAAAACTGTGTCCATTTGTTTTAATAATGACTTGATTGTTACATGTAGGAAAAATACTTCAGTATTACATAATGTACAAATGAATACACATGCAACCGTTCTGGAAACCACTTTTTTCTAATTGTGACCTAAAAGGATGTATTTTCCAAATACAACCACTTCTTCGTTTTAAATTTTACTGCAAATGCATCACAACACAAGATTTAACTCTGTTGTTCACAGAAGCTATGTTGCCTTTGTGCTGAAAGAATCAAGCAATACTTTATTTATACAAATAAATAATTGATTACAACTTAAAGTAACATTTCATGATTGTTAAATTAGTTTAATAATAGCTCAGTTTTGTCCACTCACTTTCTCGGACAATCTAATCATATTTTTATTTATGTTCTTGTTCTCTGAATGTCTTTCTAATCATTTGATGGATTTTTTTCAAAGGTCATGTTAAATTCAAACTACTTTGTTATTCTTCATTGTAGCCAATAACAATTTCCAAAAAATTCCTCTGCTCATATTTTCACAGTACATCGAACTACTGCCAGGACTATCCCTCTTTGCAGTTGTTGTCATAAAAAGAAGCAGACGGTAAGTGATTACATCCAACTGATAAAGACATCAGTGTCATCTCTCTGTGGGAGTGACAGTATAATGTCATGTGTGTCAAAACTCAGCCGACATCATAAATTGCAGTGAACTCACAGAGACGGCAGAGTTTCACCAACACTTTGCCAGCACTCTTCGGCTGTATCAAAACGGCGAGACAAATTGAGCTCCAAAACACCTCCAAAAGCTTGACAACTCATCTCACTTGCAAATTGAAGCATTTTTACCCCCCTACAAAGAAGCCCGTGGAGGCCAGTGTGGTTCTCACTCGCCAAACTTTGATGGGTCTTCATGTCGCTATGTGACACTTTGAAAACAGTGGAGGCATTCCTTAAAACTGAGGCTGGAAAAAGAGCAGAGACCTAATGATGATGGTCCATATGGCTCACACACTCTGAGCTGTTTGTGTTACAGCGCTACACTTATTCACAGAGAACATTAACATTAAACAATGGATACTGTGCCCAAAGGCAGGATCATGAAGTCAGAAATGTTTTCTGGAGTTTAAGGTTTATATATGATGAAACATGCGTGATAATAAACATTTGTGTTTGCACTTACGACTTTGTTACATGATTGTAATTTGAACAGAATAAACCATTATTTATTTAAGCTAATACCTTGTTCTAGTTTTAGCTTCTGTCATTCAGTTTATTTATAATAAAAATATTGTACAAAGACAGTATAAAGCAGATCAGTCAAAGAGTGTTTTCAACAGTGTATCATCACCTCCAAAAACCTATTTCCATTACTCTCTGCTTCTACAGCTGCTCTGTGCAAAGAAACTGAACCCAGATGAGACACACTGAGCGCAAACCCTGTTGGTGCCACCATTACCTTTATTCCTCAGGCAACAGAACAAACAAATACCAATAATAATAATGTGACAGCCCAGGCAGAAGAAAGATGTTTACATTCACATACGTCATACACAACTCTAAAGATAAAAGTACATGTCAGACTTTTTATCTTTTGTAATTGTTCTTAAGGAAATGTTCTTTCTATTCTATACAAAGAATTGAGCACCAGTGGACGCAGGATACACTGCCTTTGGACCAAACTGGATGGATACATAATTTATCTGACAGGATTTAATAGAGTTTAGGGCTTTTTGGAAAACTTAGCCTTGACTTAAGTTAAACCAACACGATGCATGTTTTTACCTCAAAATATGGAATTTGGCAGTTATTACAATAATAGTGTCAAATGAATGATTTGAGTGATGAGGCCTGCTACATGAGAAAAAAACATGTTGCCAGTTTATGTCCTGAAACGTTACATCCTGTTCTCCTTATGTCACTGCAGTTTAAACTATCCTAAACTGTCTGTTGCCATCATTTGCCATTTTTGACCCAATCACGAAGCTGTATATGATCGTCCCTGAAGCCAGACACTCGAAGGCACTGGCAGACGCAGCCTCGCTCAGACCAACAGTACAACACTCTCATTCAAACCTGGACTTGTTTAGCTGCTGGCACCTGAAGGCATCGTTCTAGTTGTGCCAGCTGCCTGCGCTCAAGTGTGCCCAGAGAGTACACACCGAGGCGTCACTACCTTGTGCACTCACTTTGTCTACTTTGGCAACTTTGATGGAAAAATGTCCAATTGTGAATGACAAGTCAAGTGCCAGACTGCATATGTGCACATCTCAATTACAGTTCCTTTAACCCAGAACATTCCTACAGTCAGGCACAATAAAGGCTATTCTGTTTCACATATGAAGGTCACGTATGACTTTCCATCTGATAAAAGCATTTAATGATGATAGATCTTCAAATGTTGGTAGCATCAACAAGCCTCTTACATCATACAAAAATAAAGATACTTGTATTTGCTGAAGTAAAGCCTTCGGCCTGAAACGTGTAATATTTACAGAAAATAATGAATCAATTGGAGATAAATACAAGTCTTTAAACTGTCACATCACCGATCATTCATTTGGATGTGTCAGAACATGTGTCGGCACTAAAGCAGATTCCCACAGTGTTTGTCTCATTTTTTGTCTGCTCGGTGTGATTCAAGACTATGTTTGGATGCGAGCGTGTTTAGATCTGTCGGCAGTGATAGGTAAGCCGCGAGACATTCTTTATGGAGGTAATGGAAACAAATTGAATGGATTTTTTTTTTTTTTTACCGTGAAATAGGCTGCAGCCATCCTCCTGACGTTGGGATTTATGGCCTGGTAATTCCCCTCTGGAGTAATTTGGCTGGTACATCTGCAGCTTAGCAGCATTCCTGCAGAGCTCTGGGGCTGTGAAGTCAGGAGATGACTGATTGATTGATTGTATTACTCTAGTTTTAGCATGGCTTTACAGAGCTATTGCACTAAACTTCTAATGTGATCTATCCAAAGCAAACTACAACTGAGAACCCTGTGGCCTTAATAACCCACTGCAACAACAATACAACACATGTTTAAACTCATTTGAAGCACAAAATTAACAAATAGCAAAATTATTATCGCATCTTTATCTTTGAAAACAAACTTTCATCTTTCTTTTTGATACTATTTCACTTTGATTTTGCAATAACTTACTCCCAATATGATAACATTCATTTATTTGATGTTTTTTGTCGTTTCTCCATCATTAGAAGTATGGAAGCCCTGAATGGCAAGCGTAAAAAAAAATGCAGCGCATGATCAACTACAATGAACTTTTGAATTGCCACCATCATTTTTTAAAATGTATTTATTGAGTTGCTCCCCCAATTTTTATTTTTTTATTTTTTTATTGAGTTGCGCCACTGGCCGTTCAGGGCCAAGTGGAAACATTTTTTTCCCTTGCCTTTCAGGGGCAATAATGAGAAGAAATAAATAAAAACGAACTTAGAAATGGATAATCAGAGTTTTGGGGTTTTTTGTTTTTGTTTTTTTTTGCCAATCAGGAGCCATTAACAGGAGAAAAAAAATAGCATTTAGGAAATGGAGCGCAAATGATGCACCGATTTATTTTTTTTTCGCTTGCCATTCAGGGCTTCCATATAGAATAGATTATCTCACACTGTTTCTCTTTGGTTTTAAACAACATTAATCCCCGCACAGGCTCGTTGTGGTGCCATTTACAGGCAAAATAACTCAATGTATACCTATGGCCCGCTGACAGCTCATGTTTCCTTGTTTTTAGGTGAGAAGTCCCAGCCACTGAGCAGCTCCGGCCGTGATAATGAGACCAGTCACTCTGCAGCCTGTGGTCTGACGAGCTGCTGGGCTTCAAAACCAAGAAACCCTGTAGAACACACAGCACACCAAATAATAATAATATGTGTTAATAAAAAGCCTAAACTGATGATCTAAATTTAAATTTTTGTATGATGTGGTCCTGAACAGAAATGAGACAGTCTAGAAAGTCTTCTTTTGTAAGGTTGGTACAATCTCCGTATGTATACAGTTATATACTCTACCATTGTTGTTAATTACAGCAACTATAATAAGTTGACTTTATTACAGTTCTTATACTATAGTGATGCTTACCATAGTCTCATACTCCTGCTTATGTGACATGTTTCAAGATTCAGTGTTTGTTTTCATGTGAACAGTTAGGAAACATGTTCCCTGTCCAGCTTTTTTTGCTTGCTATAGGCCTTAAATTAATATCAGCATCAAATGTGCAATATATTATACAGTGTGCAATAATGATAGAACATGAGTCAACTGTGATACAAACAACTGAGTGGGCCCAACCCCATTTCTTCCGCTTAGCCCTTCCTCTTAGCTCTACCCCTCAGTTTTGTGCGTTCACGAAAGGCAAAACGGTTTTACAATTCTCTTTTCATCAGATTTTCATGAACCACAATTGAAATGAGGTCCCCAGCACGATCACTGGCAACATGGCTGCAAAGGAGACACATTAATGTAACTCATTTCAGCAATAATAAACATTTTAAATAACGACAGTTCTGTTTTACGTTCCTTGAAGCAACTATCAAAGAAGGGGCTGGTTAAATAATGAAACTGATAAACAGGCTAATGCTAATGGCTTATGTGAATAAACCGAAATATTGTTTTGTGTTATGTAAATTAAGGGTGTTTTTAAGAGCCACAAGAGCAATTTCACAAAATCAATGCAAAAACCTGCTACTTTTCCATCTAGATCTTAAATGTTACTGAAAATGAAAAGTTATGCTGTTTTTTTTACACAATGCCACGATTTACCACTTGAGGAAATGAACTTTTTCAACTATATCCCTGCGTCTCTTCTGACCGGTGCGTCCCTTTCCTCTAGTCTTCATCTGGCTTTGTTCACCCGATACTAGACGCGTGGCCACTATCAAAGGAAAACAATGACAACTCCAAAGAACAAAGGCTGGATGTGCTGCACGTTTGACACCTGATTTATCTCAAGCACCTTTTGAGATTAACCGTCCAATAACCAGCCCGGGTTTGTTGCTGAGGGAGGGGTCCAAACCTCTCGGGAGTCTGGGAGGGGTTGACCTTGACATCTGGCTCGCGCTCATCCAACAAGTTCAAGCCAGCTGCCCAAATAGGACTGCTTTTTCCCTAAAACACCTCATCCATCTGCCCAGTTTCACCTCATGTAAGTTTCTCCAAAGCCTGAGGCATTTCTATTGAGCGACGCGTGCTGGTGACACTGATCCCGGCCGTGACGCTTATCCATTTTTAAACGGCAGTACAGATGACCGGTGGGTGGCCCTTTCTGGCACGCTCGGGCCCTTATGCGACCACACAATCTTACATAACACATTTGTTGGAAATTTCCTCAAATTACAGCAATATGATATAAAGCACAAAGAGCTAATGGGCTTTAATTTAGGAGGCACTCAGATGACACGTGCCGCGGACGCACACGCCTCATGTGTGAAATTCAATCTGCTGATGACTGTGAGGATGACAATGACTGTGCCAATTAGCTTATGAATACAACAGGTGACACCTACATAAAGCCCAATTACACACTTATTTGTGTTCGATGTCACCCAAGGCAGCCGATAAGTTAACATAGGGAGCTAAAAAATTCATCATGATGCTTGCTGCTAATCCTGTAAACGACAACAAGTCTTAACTCATAAACAGAACTGTCTGCTGTGACTTTCTTTAATCCTTTAAAGAATGCGTCAGACTCGAGGTACAAAGCTTAAATTCAGTTCTTGGGAAGGTTTCTTTTGTTTGGAGAAAGATTTCGATGTAGCTGGTCAGTGCAGACCATAATAAAACATAGAACAACACCACACAAATACGTTCAGAATGAAAAGTGACTAATGATGCTACATAGGAACAAAATTACAGTAAAATGTAATCAACAATTGTAATAAAGATACACATTATATTTAAACATACAAGGGGTCAATAACCAATATCTCTAGCCATTGACTTGGTTATTTTACATCCATAACTAGTATATTAGTAAAACAGTTTGACACCACTGCATAATATTGGTCAAACTAAAAACCCATGGGTCAAAACCAGCACTTTCAAAACACTTACTCAGCCCACAGTCTCTGGCCCTTTTTGAATTATTGTTTTCATAATAAAAATAGGCTGTATATTAATTATTAAATTAGTCAGTAATTGAGCGTGTTTGTGCTTGTGTTTTACTTGTGTGTTTGTGAGTTATTGGCTTTGGAAATATTGATTTATGTCTCTGTCATTTTTCATGATGACTTTCATACATTTGAGAAACATGGTGTATGTTTTTGACCTTGTTCGATGGATGTAAGAAGCTAGTGCATGAAAGTAAACAATTTGTAATTACAAATAGCTTTATGTTAACAGCAATGTATCTGTTTTTTGTTAAAGACAGATGGACACCTGACGCAGGCTAAATAGTATTTCATTAATAGTTTGATCTCTTGGTAAATACTGAATATCTTTTGTTGAATAAACTATGTTACTGCAGTTCTGACGTGGCAAAACTCATTTTTCTTTTGTCTGTGTTGGAAAAATACATATTTAAAGCGTACATGTTATGTTTTAAGAACACAATCGTAAATATGAAGCAGATACATTGTGTGTATTTTTTTTTCACCTATTTTCCTCTGGGTTTTATTGCAGGAGGTAAAGCTGCTGATATGCTCTAAAGGCATGGATTTGCAGTTTGAAGCTAAGGCTAATTACCTGCTCACATATTTTGGCCCTTCATATGATTCTCATTTACTACTCTTTGTCAATGTGAGTTTGACTCCACTCATACATTTAGCTTGTATATTTCTGTCTCAGGTTCTGTTTAGGAAATGGACTTTTTTCCCTTCCTTTCAGAGTCTGTGGTTACTGTTAAATTTATGGTGGGTGTCGTGTGCTGGGAGCCTCTTCAGAGACTGGACGGAGGTGACAGGGGAGAGGTCATGTTGTAACCTGCTTCATGGAGGGGTGACGGGGAGGCAACCCGAGCCTCAAAGCACGAGCTGGTAAACAACACAAGTGTTTCTTTTCCCCCGAGATTTCACACAGTCCTGCGGCACACATAGGCAAATTAGAGTGGACTTTTAACAAGCAATCTCGCTTCTCAGTTGTCAAACGATACCTCTTCTCTTTTCAGCTCAAAAGAGGCATGGGAATTTCTCCAGAACAAAAGGAAGAGCCGCTTTTAGCTGAGGGAAAACAAAAGTGTGACACAAACCGGCACAATTAAAAAGCTCTAATCAAAGTCTTATCAGAGTTAATTAAGAAGAGCTTTTTACTTCAACGGCAGGACAGGTGCTAAATCAAAGGGACAGATGAATAGTAATCCACTTTATAGAAGATTTGCATTTGATTTACATGGCTGATTAACTCAACCAGCAGCTAAATGTAAAGTTAAAGTGTGTTGTGTAATTGTTTCACCTTCAAATGAAAATCCACAACAGTTTTCATTAAAGTGGGTTTATTGAAAAGTCCAATACAACCTTGATTGCGCCTTTCATCCAGTGATACATTGAAATTAATGTTTGAAAAGTGAAGAAACACTAGACTAAATTCAGTTTTCTTCTGAATCCGTGCTTTCATTGGCACATAATTAGTTTCCAGCATCAAGAAGCTACAATATACAGTACTATATCATCGTTAATGTGCTCTCAATGAGAAAGAGCCGACATTATCACAGCCGCACATTCATATCCTTGCATATTGGACACCTTCGGAAAGAATTAAATAACATTATAACACCATTCCATATTCCAGCTTATGACTCAAGTTTAACATAGCATAGATGAAAATGTTGACAATGTATGAGCCAAAAACAGCTTGTGTTGTTGTGGTCTTCTGTTTTTCAAATATTAAATAACTTTTACAGAAGTTGGTTTCCTCCACTGTGACAAAACACAATCCACTAAGTCCTTTTTCCAGTTTGGTCCAGGTCTACAGTGTGAAAGGTCCAGAGGATTGTAGTCCAAACAAAACCGCTGATTTTTGGTCCGACAAAAGCTCTATCGTGAAATGCAACACAGAAGAAAAAAATATTGATGTGGCTTTTTTGATGTAGAGATTTTTTTTCCATCAAAGTGGTGGAAGCCAACTTTTACACTTTTACAATGAGCAGAGAAAAAGATGGCAAAACAATGGGCTTTTGGGAAAAAACTAGTGTTGTCCTGTCACCAACAGTACTTTTACTCATGTGACCTCCTCCATTACTGCCATATGAGCACTTTACTTGCTGCAGTGTGATTTTCTGTTCCCTATTCTCTGTAAAAAGCACTGTTTGGAGACATTTTACAGCAAATTAAGATCATAAAAGTAGCGCAAACTCCAAAAATGACACTGCTAAAGTCATCAGAGATATCAACAAAGTGCTGGCATTTGTGTGTTGTTCTCATACTGGAAAAAGTAGTATCAGGACTAAGGAACAATCATAATACCTTCAAATATAAATCTATAATTTAATCATGAGCGTCTCAGAATGAACAGGGAAGACGTTTTGCATCAGTGTTTGCCTCTTGCTCCATACATTTCAATAACTTTGAAGCTTAAACATCCAGTGAGCTCTTTTGTAAACAGAGCCATCAGTGCTTCAAACTGTGCACCGCTTTAGCAGCACAGTCTGGATTTAACCAAAGTATCAGTAGCAGCTGAAGGCCTACAGCGAACAGCATCGTATTGTCAGCAAAAGACCTGCCGGACGAGGAATGCAAAATCTGACTCGGTTTAACAGCAATGTCAGCATTAAAACAGTGGAAGAAGAAAATGAAAATACAATTATTAAGACCTAGTTTTACAGTAAATGTTGCCCCAGAGCACATTAATTTTTGCATCCATAAACACTTCCATTATTAGAGTGAGCAAAATTATGCAAATGGATAAAATAATGATGCGTTTTTCACAATGCAACAATTTACAAAGCCGCGCTAAAATGATTGGAAAATGCTTTACAATCAGAGCCCGATGTGTAAAAATAAATGAGGCATAAAGCAAATATAGCAATAAAGCAAAAAAAAAATCATAATTAATTTGAACTGTCTTGTTTTTCATTTGAACTCAATAACCTCAGGGCACAAATATGTTCAACATGTACTTTTCGCAGACGTTATCACCAGCTCGTAATTCACACAGTTCAACTGGAGGCAGGTGTACAAATCCCTACAGACGTGTGTTGTGGGGCAAAATTTGGACAATAGCGCTGCAAATCAACATATACATACCAAAGATGAACATACTGATCAATAAATCTTACATTGCCATTGACAATGTAGGTGCTAATAAGATGACACGAAGACAATGTGTGTTATTTGTGGCATTTTGTTTGAATCAAGCCTTTTCAGAGCGAGTTTACAAAGTGTCTGTACAATATTTACAACAGAAGAAGTGTGAGATCAAAAAAGGTCCATAACCATCTACAAATACGAGTTAAAGCAGTCGGTGAAGCCCGTAACACGAGGAGACGTTAGTTTACAAGGCATCAGTGAGAAGCTCTTCCGTAATGAAAAACAGATCATTTTCCACAAATCTTCTCAAGTAGCAGTTACACTTTTAAAAACAGTTTCATTTTTTGCTTTGTAAAACATATGCTGGCAGGAAAAAAAGCAGACATATGCTTCACAATAATAAAATAAAAGAGGAAGCAAATGAAATCTCTTTGGAAGTACCACATACGTAAAGACAAACAAGGTTCAGGAGCCTTGCAAAGAATATCATAATAAATAGAAAAACAGCCAAAGAAAAGTACATTCAGCTGCAGGAAGGTTTGGCCGTGTAGGTTTTGAACAGATGAAATGGGCTTCTTAAAGGGGAAACATTCATGAATTCAATGTGATTGTGACTGCTGATATTATTCATATACAGTGAATAGCACTTAGTCTCACTCGTGATTTGGTATCATACAGTGTAAAGGTCACCTAATCAAAGACTGGGAAGTATCTAAGACACATAGTACTTTTAAATAATAAGAAAACCCAGTGACATGTAGAAGGTAGTTAGAGATGCTGTAAATAACATTAAACGTGGTGACACCGACTACTATACGTAAATCTTAATATAAAATATGTTTTAACACTGCACGTGAAGCTGCTTTCCATTCAAACTGGAAAACAAATGTAAACCTAAGCAGTAGTGCTTTTCTAAAGAAGCACAAAGTGAAAGTGAACAATGTTTGTGAGAAAATATTTTGAAGTTATTTCTGTTAAGTGGCCGTCTCGTACAGGAAGATAAAGAATAGTTATAGGTGCTGCACAATATGTTGCAAATGAATATATAGTCAATGCAGTACCAATGTGTGCAAATATCCTTCATAAAGACTGTAGTAATGTTATAACAGGCCACTAGAGCACAAAAATCGATTGTGGAAAGTCCAAATGTAAAAGTTACTCTCAAGTCTTGCCTTTTTTTTAATAATTTAGTCCAAAAACATGCATCAAAAGTGATAAATTTTCAAGCAACGTGACGTAGATAAGTAGAAGAAATGATGGAAATACTGAGTTACATGACATAATAAATTCGTGGATACATTTTAGATTAAAAATGTAAACATAGAAACAACTATGGGACCTACTGTAATAAAATGAATGGTCAAATACACAATCATTTCATCGTTTAAATGTTCATTGTAACGGGTACCTGGGTCCAGTAGTGTTTTAACACCAAAGTACCTTAACGTTAATAAGTGCAGCTTAGTACCATAACACAATTGATTTAAAGTCGAGGAAGAAGGCAGGTCGTAACACAGAATCCAGGCTTTTTGCGTAAATCTAAGACATGATTAAAATGTAAACAAAAAGATTAACAGCAGATTTTAAAGCAACACGCTAAACATATGATTATTGCACTTAACGTGAGATAGTCTCCATAAATAAAAATTAAGACAACTCCAGTAATTCATGATAGAAATGTACGCTTGTTCGTTTTTTTTGTTTTTTTGAAAGCTGACGACTCTTTCTTGAGACAAACCAGACTCGCAGATGCTACCCAGTGATATCCTTCTGTAGCACTGTTTCCTGTAAAAGAAAATACCTGAAAATGATTCATTTAGGGCAAAGGGAGGAGCAGAGTTCATCCACATCTGCAGCAGAAAGGAGCTGCCTCTGCTCAATGTGTTCAGGGAAGAGCCAAATGTAAGACGTGTGCATGAGTGTTAACAGAATAATTACAGATTCAAATGGATTACACCATTAGGTAAACATAATTTCGACTAACTTTGCTCGTTTTGCATGACGACAGCCAGTGCATGTAACATAGGCATTGAGTTTACAGGTGCAAAATGTAAATACTACCTTGTAAAAGTTTGTGTCAGTACCTAAAAACAATTTTGTATAAAGCAAAAAGCATGAAAATAGAAATGTGATTCTTGCCAAAAAAGGCTTCAAATACACATTCACTAAAGTAACCAAACCATTAAAATATCTATAAAAACTACATTCATTCATTAAAAACTCAAGATAACTAAATTTGGCGTCCCTCAGCCCCATTTGTTCCCACTTATTTTCCACATAATAATGATAAATCAAGCTCCCACTAAGCCTTTTCCCATAAGAGTCTTTGCTTTCTACTTTTTACCGAGTTTTCCCGCCTTCTTTTTGGGTTCGTAAGGCGTCCGCAGAATGCTGGGCGTCTCCTCCATGACGCGCACGAGCAGGTTGTCGATGTAGTTTTCCAGCTCTCGGATGTGAGCGTCCTTCTTCTTCACCACCTCTTTCTGTTTAATGAGTTCATGCACAACTTCCTCGAACGATAAGTTCCTGTAGGCGGCCACACTTTCCTGCGTCCCACCCTAAAAAACAAGTACAGGCTCAATTTAGAACAAGTTCATGATTACATTATACTCTAGATGTGTTTGAAAAGTATTTGAGTACTTTTAGAAAAAGATAAATAGAAATAAATAAAAAGTCTGTTGTCTTTGGTCAAATCAAGAACTCCAATTTAAACACTCCTATTGGAAAAAATAATATTCTTATGAGGTTAGGGTTGTAACTTTCTCTCACAATATGAAGTGAGGAAAAGACTACACTTTAAAAGCTGTCACAAATGTATTATTATCTCAATATTACTGATGACAACATCTGTATAACAAAGAATTATTTATGTCTATTATTTATGTATATAAGGTTATGGCCTTCTATGTGATGAACAAGTACTTTATGCATTTAAAAAAAACATTGTCCAAACAGAGCATTAACTTTAAATCAGTTACAATTTGTAATGAAGTCTGTTTGTCAAAACTAGAATGTTTTGCTATGTTTATTCAATATAGGAATAAAATATGGTTATAGAAAGCCAACTCTCTGAGAAAAGCGAGACACTCAGCTCTCAAAATGTACACAGAGCAAATGAACTAATTAGACGTGTTGGCCTAATGTGACATAAACTGTCATCTGTTTATGTCAGTCTCTCATTTGCTAATAAAGGCTAATTGGGAGTAGTTAAGATGAGGCAGTTCTCCAGGGATTTAGCAACGACATGTCAAGAAATCCTACAGCATATGGTACGATCCAGTATTGTCTAACAGTGAAGCTGCTCTAATGGGACTTGACTGTGACACGACAATATGTCGCCAACATCTTGTATTAGTGGTCCTTTTTATATCATCTGAGAAAAGGTTGAGACAAAATCTCAAAAGGAAAGTGAAATCTTTGTTTTGTGGGGAAATGCCAGACAGTGGATTTCTCTCATTAAAGGTCATGATAATAAATACCAAAATAAGGATGCAACCCAAGCCTAGATTTGCTCTTTGAGGACTATTTGGGCCGAGCGGCGCGGTACGGTATGTGCAGATCGTATTGCTCGGCTACGAGAGGAGCTGTAATCGTTTTTAATGAGGGACCACTTTATCGCTTCAGTGCTGGGCATCCTCCCCCGAACGGATAGAGCAGCAAAGCCTTCACCCTGTTTAAAATACCACACTTATCAGCTTCCACTCCCATGCACCATTCAAGCCTCCACTGCTGGGCAAAGACAATGCAGAGAGAGCTGGAGCGGGACTGCTTACCAGGTATCTTATCGCCCCTAACAGCAAAAAGGCTACTGTGAGTGAGTGTGTGTGTGAAGTGAAATGAAATATTTGCCACCGAGATTAAATGCCCAATGTAAGGAGGGTTTGAAGAACAGAGCCCAGTCACCGATTCTGAACAAAAAAAGCCAAGTGAGAGGGAATATGATACCGTACCACGGACTGTACAAAACAGCGGATATAATGACTGTGACGTCACCCATTGATTTAAGCAGACAGCCTGGGAAGCCCTCTGATCAGAAATTCAGTGAGTTTATTGACCCAGAAGTGACCTTATTCAGACAAATGGGCAGCGCTGAAGTATTAAGCAGAAGCAAAGCAGTATGGTCACCAAGTTATCCAATAGCCATAACAAGAATTAGTTACTGAATCATTGTACATACTAATAAACCAACTAAATGTATGGATAACACCTGAGCAATGAATTATGATTGCAACTTTTTTCATGCTATTATTTAATGTGAATGCAAATTAAATGTTGTTTGTGCAGCCATATGCAGCCAATAAAGCATTAGTAAATTTAATAAGCATTCATAAAGTAGTCCAAGCAGATGAGTTTTATGTATAATTGTGCACCAAAACTACTACTGTTAGAGAAATAATAAAATATCACAAAATAGGCATGACTATATTAATAATGTTCATTAAAGCATGTCTTTCTAGTTGGTCTGTCAATAATAACCTTGTTTAATGTGAGTTGTCTGTAAAAAACCATAAGAATCTTATTGGATGGGACAATAACCAAGAGAATTAAAGAAAATAAATAAAAACAGACCTTTACTGAACAAAATGATTCTGATTATTCTTTCTGAACATCACTTAACTTCCACCTTCAGTCATAACTTTCAGTATGTTCACTCTCTTGACTGCAGTATGGGAGCAGATGTGGCTTTTCCATCCTCGCCTGTGTACACGCCCGCTCAGCCTGGCTCCGTCTCACTCATGGACGCAGCATAATAATCGGGAGCTTTAGTGGCTGGTGACAAAGGCCTGGAAATGACCATGAACTGGCAAAGTAATGATGACCATTCTTGTGCGATCAGTAGTGAGCGGGAGATAAGGCGCACACTTGGCATTCTCCAGTTGTGTCATTACAGTTTCTAATGAGCTCAGCTTCGAGAATCTAAAAGCTTTGAAATCTCCCACTGCCCTCCTCCCCCCTGCGTGTGGTTAATTAGGGCCTTGAAGCGGAGGAAAGAGCTGCCATTTCTGCCAGGCTCTGCGGCATATACACAGGGGCACATGTGTGGTTAGCGACAGCCCTCAACACCCACAAAGAAAGGTGAGGAAAGCCATTATCGGCATTCTCCTCCTCATTTAGCCATCACTTCTACTGCTAACTGGTAAATACTAAATTTGCTGCGTAATAGCTGCCAAAGTCTTGCTTCTAATTTGAAAAAACGCAGAAACTATTAAGAAAAGACATGATAGTTGTATATTATCATTAAAAAGAAGCAACAAGATGGCGTTTTTGTGCATTTTTGTAGTTACAAGACCCACAGTTTACTCTATCTGACCTTACAGACTTCACACTACTTCATATTACGATCAGACACGACCGATGTACAGCTGCTAATTAGTTTAGTGGCACGTCTGAATTTTCAAAGGATGAATGTCAGCAGCTGCGATGTCAAATAAACCTCTGCAATTAAGAAACACAACACTTAAAGTAATGACATAGACCCGACTGATGAAGGTCATACTCTTTTCTTCTCAATCAGTTGTCAAAGTAAAACTGATACTAAGCATTTCAGTTTTAATGAGAAGGGTTACGCTGTGTCAACTGACTTTTTTCTTGTTAGCGTTGTCCTTTCTTTGTCCAAAAGTACCGTCTTCAGTTGCTGCAGATTTTCTGTCACTGCAAAAATAACGAGAAATCAATTTAGTAAACTCACAACAAAAGTGTAATGTATCTAAATCTTCTGAGTTTCTTTTTTGAACACATAATCTTGCAAGAGACTTTTTAGACTGATTGTTGCTGTTGTGCCTATATACAGCATGATTTCGACACAGGTGTTCATTACAAGACTGGTTCACATCATTATAAAGTAAAATGTTCATTATTCTCATTTTATTAAACCAATATTCTACTTGAGAGAAGGGTTTTCTGCTCACTCCACATTATAAATGACCAGTGAGCTGCTTTATGACAAAGGCAGCAGTAAAGATGATGGACTAGAGTCTTCAGAGATAAGTGGTTAATTGGGTGGTCTATCTCTGCAGAGGATCTCATTACTATTGCTCAGAGGGCTCTCTTATCGAGCCGGGGCCCTCTAAAGAGCCACTAATGACACCTTCCTCGCTGATAAACCAGAACTTAGCTACACTGCTCACCAACTCTTCACGCAACACAGGAAATAAATGGAACAGGCTCGGCACAAATGTTAGAACAATAACACTCGACAACTGAGGGGCGAGGGAGCTGATATCAATCAACAAGGTATTTGAAACTTCACCAGCGTGCTGTAAGTAATATCCCCAAGCAGGATGTCGCCCCGTGGGGAGGCAACGATGCTCCCGGGCATGAGAGCTGTAAACACTTATAGGGCCTTTATTATTAAATGTAAGGCTGCATGGTATATGTCAAAACAAGTCAGGGCAATAACAAAGAGTGTCTATATTGCAAAGTCTGCTAAAAATGCAGTGATGTTGCAGACTTATTGTCAGAACCTTAAATTAAAAAGTTAATGATACTAGTGGGGCCAATGGAAGTCAGTTTGAGCCCTGTATTTCTTCATATTAAGTAAAAAGACCTTTATTCAAATATTATTGGTCAAATTGTAACAGCATTAATCAAAAAAAGGTAAATGAATGTTAATTGAATGTTTTCAAATAATCTTTATTGTGAAATATATATAAATATATAAAATCTGCTTTAAAATACTCTTTTTTTTATAGATGTTTATTAGTATTGGATACCAAAGTAGTACATTAATATGGTCATTGTATTTATAAATATCACATCATTATGCTTTTAACTTAAAACCAGTGTAAATTTCAAAATCTGAAACTGAATTTAGTAATTTCAAAATCTGAAAATTAATTTATCTTATATATTATTTAATTTTTAACTAGGGGGAATAATCAAAAACTAATATTTCAATACTTTTTTTCACACATATCTAAACCTGAAAAACTAAAATCATATTCTATAGATTGATGTATAGTGTAGGAGCTCTGTGTTATGTTTTGAAAAGAAAAGTGAACCTCGGTTTGTAGTTGGAGATGAAGGGGTTGGTTTCTGCTTGTGATTCGCTGCTGAAAGGGTTGGGGCATCGCAGGTCTCCAGAGCTGCCCATTCGGCCCCCGTTGCTGGTCTTGCGGCCTTCTTTCTTCCCCGTCACACGTTCCAGGAGGCTGACCTTCTCCTTTTTCTCCTTGCGATCGGCCCGGTCCCACAGCTGCTGCCCCGGCTCCCCCTCGAATGGGTTGCGGTTGCGTGGGAGCGTGGCATACTTCTGTGGCAGGGCGTCAGTGATATCTGTGAAAGGGTCACCGTGTCCCTCGTCGTCCTGGTACCCTGGCACCTCGCTCTGGGAACGCCTGTGAGGACCACCAGCACTCCCTACGAACAACCAACAGATATTAGGGATTACGTCACTTTAACACGTGCTGGACACTACTTATACAACTACCTGTGGAGAGCAAAACACACAATCCAAACACATTAATCCATTATTCTTACAGTCAAAATGACTCACATAATGATCTAGACTGCAATGATAACGCTCAAAGCTAACTTTTTGAGTTTTTTTTTGTAATATTCACTTTTTATATTTAACAGGAAGCTTTAAGAAGTCTCTGTTAGAGGTGAATTGCAAACCTACAGTAGAAATGTTTCACTGTAAAAGCGAAGTCCAAAGGCTAATGTGTTTGAATGGAAACTATGAAGTATTAGTATCGTATGCTAATCCAACATAAGCTAAAATATTAATACAAACTGCAAATTGAAACAGCTTTTTGAAGTATAAAGGTGTATTTTGGTGAATACAATTACATTTTTTTGACTGTAGGTTTAGCTTCTGAATGAAATTATTTCTTTTTGAGAATCATTATTCACTCTTTTGTCTTCTTATGTAACAGAAAATTAATATAAAAATTTTACAGGACAATTGTTGTGTCCCCCCACAATGTTGTTATAACAATAATGACTATTATTGGCTGAATGTTTAGCCACGGATATTGTGGTAAAAAAAACAAACATCTCTCTCTCTTTATTGACATTTAATTGTAATTCCAATTAGATAACACATGAAAGCTTTGGTCCTCACCTCCAGTCTCTTCTATGGAGTTCATCGAGTCCAGTTTGGGCCGAAAATGAGTCCCGATGAGATCGGACATGGAGTGAGCCGCAGAGAGCTTGTGAGAGCCGGCCAGCAGCGACCTCTTAGCCTTGGCTTCGGGCGGTTGTTGTGGTTCAGAAGCCGGCGGCTGTTGGTTGGGTTCAGTGTCACAAAGAGCAGAGCGAGGCAGGATGGCTGAGGATGTGTCGGAGTAGCCACTGTCATGTTTACGACCTTTCATCTTGTTTTTCAGTTTGGAGAAAGGAGAGCGCGGCTTCTCCTTCATGGAGAGGTCGAACATGCTCGCCGTCATGTTGTTCCTCATGAACTGGATACTGACTTGAATGCGGCCTCTGTCCTTCTTCTTATTCCCAGGCTTGGACTCCAGTGTATACCAACTAAAATGAAGGAAGAAGCGCTTAAACAGGGCCACTTCATACAGAAATGTCTCTAAACAGAACAGAGAAATCATCAAAGCTGATTTGAATACATGTAGCATAATCCTTAAAGAGCAAAGCAAATGTGCTAAAAGACTTTCAAACAAAATGACAAATGGTAAAAAATAGCCCAAATTCTTCTTAATGTGCTCTACCTACTTCTTTGTGGGCAACACTGAAAAGGCTAATTTGAACAGACTAATCCACAAATGCAGAGGCTTAAATCGTTGAACTTTTTTTACTCAAGTGAGAATACATTTATCATTCAGAGGATAAACATTATTCTTTGCAAAACTGAACATAAGAAATAGCCTCCTGCTGAATAATATAGACCATTACAGAACGCTTTTGGGCACCTATTTGTTTAACCTCTCTGCTTTTTCAGCTGCAAGTAATGGGATTTGTGCCTTCACTGTGAGCAAAATAAAGTGGCATTTGCACAAATCTGGCCTTTGTTCAGAAACGCAACGACAAGCAATTGGGAAATTGCAAAGCCACGGCGTGGGGCACCCCAACAGTTCATACATGCTAATGAGACATATCCTCAGTGTTATACAGCCCAAGAGGGTCTCCACAAGAAAACAAGGAAGACCCACTGTTTTCTACCAGAATAATAATAATTGAAGTACAAATGTGTTTGACCTATACCAGCTTTTATTTTTGGAATATGCTCCTTTTGAATATTGTATTTTAGGTCTACTATAAGAGCTTTACATTTATTACATTTAAACAATTACATCTTGTTCTCTGATTGGACGAGCCACCGGTCCTGGTTCTGCCCAAGAGCAGAGTGAATCAAACATAGGCCAGTTAGGTGAGAGTATGAGCTGAAGTAATTTGTGACATCATAAAATCTAAAAAATACTACATTTAAATAAAGAAATATAGCTTTACCTAAATTTCATCATGGCAAGTCTATGATCAAATTAATGCACAGTGTTGGTGTAAGCAACACTCTGCAGCTGTTGAGTGCTATTCTAAACGTCCCGTTCATGGCTCAGGGTCCCGCTCATGAAAGGCCCCGCTGCTGGGTCCGATTCCCAAGCTGCACGCCTCACTCGGTCAGACCAGCAGTTCCAGCCTGCCGCTGCTGTGGGGCCAGGCTGCACCTCACGTGTGTCTCAAGGCCAAGATAAACCTCCTAGTGCTTGGAACCACAATCCTCCCACTCGAGCCGGGACCGCTGGGAAACTCCTCACAATCAACAAACACAGGTGTGCGATAATTACAGGCTGCCTACTCGGATATCAAGACGGGTTTCCTCCCGAATATGTCAGTTCAATAACACTGCGATGGGCCACGGTGACCCACAGCGGAGCGTGGATACAGTATCTAGAGCCTGCCATCATTGTCAGGACGACTGCAGTGTGGGATTAGCCCAATGAGCTAAGAGCCAGATCCATTACAGAAGAGCCGCTGAGAAAGTGCACAGCCCCAAGGTGCATCAGCAAATACAAGCAATCTGCACTGATTATAACGTATTGTCACTGTCCCAGCTGATGGGCACAGGGGAAGTGTGCTAATGTCTCTCCCTGTTGAAATGTGGAGCGGCTAATCAACACCAGATCCACTGTGCTTATTCTGCTGCTCTTTACTTCATTTAATGGTGAGTCAGACAGTGACCCCATGTAAACGTGGGTGGTGCAGCCATGACATTATCAATATATAATGCTATATTGATCTGACATTTATTACTGCACCTCATTTGATGGTGCTACATCCACATACAGCCTTGAGGCCGAAGGGTTTATAGGAATTGTTTATTTTTAAAGTCTTATCTTGCCCTGCAATTCATAAGGTAACTTGTAACTGACATAATGTAGATGAGAAAGTAAAAATGTGGTAACTATTCTTTTGGGCTGTATGTATTAAAATATACAGGTGTAAACAAAAAGACCACAGTGTCCCTAACACATGCAATACTAATTGAGTAGTATTATGCACAATGTAAACTAGATCTCAATCTATACTACCTTTAGCTGACATGTTTATATTAAGTAAATATTTTTACTGTTTCCGTTGTCATTGTTTGGGATTTTATCACAATATTGATGTCATACACAACACGACACAACCCTATTAATGTACACAGACAGTCAAGTTAAACACACCCTACTGTAAGAGGCTAAGATTTAAAAAGAATGCTTTCATACCATTTAAAACAGCTGTTTCTATAGGAGTGACTAACAAGACATGTTCAGCCAGCTCCACTAGTTTTAATTAGGTACAACAGTACTCACCATGTCAGTAATCGCACTAAAAATAATCTTTAAACAATGCAGGCCATTTCGTTGCTAAGCCCCAAACAATAGAGTGTCAACTAACTGGAAAAAGTTGCTCTGTCACTAACTGAAGATTAGCTGTAATCATTTATTTAAAAGTTATAAACAAATATACTAAACTATAAATGTGAATAAATGTGTTTGCTATTTTATTTATACCTAAGGTATTTAATGTCACTATAAATTGTGCTTCAACGCAAAACTATTAAAATAAAGAATGGTATTTAAATCATCTGACTCAATGGAAACTACACTGACCTGATTAAGCCTAAAATACTGACTATAACATCACACTGTCATTGGGTTCAAATATGTGGCCGAAAATAGAAATGGGACAGACAAGTCATTTATGTCCTGCCATCACTCACTTATGACTAGAATATGTCTGCACATGTTTCCAACTTCCTCTTTTGTCTGTTCTTGTATAAACAGTGCATTAATGAA
The DNA here is from genome assembly GCA_036850595.1 of Rhyacichthys aspro. Lineage (NCBI taxonomy): Eukaryota > Metazoa > Chordata > Actinopteri > Gobiiformes > Rhyacichthyidae > Rhyacichthys > Rhyacichthys aspro. Next base: position 18,843,885 of record CM072162.1, on the reverse strand, counting down.
TTGTCTGCTGAAGTTTAGTTTTTATTTTTTAATAAAAGGAAAACAAGTAAGTTGCACTGAAAAGGGGAGATTAATAAAGTTAAGAAAAGCACAAATAAACATGGGAATAATATGGGATAATACATGAAACAAGAGTTAGAGAACTTATTAGAACTTAGAACTTTCCTTATTTTAGAATAATTTAGACTGAGCTCTTTTCATACTTTTTTATCATCAGTAACTTTGTCAATGCTTGACCTTGAAAGTGTGTCCTGTGTTTCCATGAACTTGCACCTCACTTCTCTGCCCTATACTGTCTAGTAATAGAGCTGAACTGTTCATCTCTAATTTACATCAAATAGCGTGCCTGCAGCTAAAAGTGTTTTAAATGTATGAGTTACATTCCAACATAAATCAACACTGTACTGACCACACAAGTCAAAGTAAATGCAATGGGGCATATTAATATGTAACAGTCCTAAATGATCAGATCTCAGGATGTTTTTACTTGTATACTGCTGAATGTCTGTTTTAATACATGGTACTTACTCAATTTTCTTTCTCTCCTTGTTGTCAAAGATTTCATTGAGATTGATGGACCTCTGTCCCAGAAACTTGTCCATCCCGACCAGGGAGCGGTGCATCACAATGAGGATGAGCTCATACACCTCAGGGTTGCCCTCCAACAACAGTCCAGGTAACTCAAAGGAGGCCTCTTCTCTCCACACAGGGTTAAGTGTTTTCTCTGCCACTGACGTGGAGTACTTTTCTTTGCCCAGCTGTATGATAGTGTATGCATCATTGGTGCCATTTTTGCCCTTCGCTGATAAACCGGTTGCTTGTAGAACAGTGGCTTGGACATGGGTTGGGAACCACTTTTGAGACTGCTCACCCAGTGACATTGTCAGTGCTTTAAAAAACTAACTGTAGATTCATAGATTTATTTCTAATGTGCAAAACGCAGCAAACATAATGTATTATAGTTTGTTGTCCATGTCACTGTGCTAAGGACAGTAACATTCATTAATATTAATGAAAAGCCTGTCAAACTGAGTGAGCCTCATTCTCTGTCGCATCACAGATGTCCAAGCCACTCATGAGTCATCTGAAAAAAATAAAAAGAAGCATCAGTATATTTCCCAGAACCAACATGAGTCAGAGGACATATTATAAGAGACATTTAACTGTCTCTAAAACACACTATAAAGAGCTTCTTCCAAACCACTCTTTGACTTCTAATTTGGGTTGGGTTATTAAGTACATAGATCATACACCTCTCCTTCTTTGACTGGATGTGGTAGGTTTCCCTGAAGGAAACATCAGTGTAAGAACAAACTGATGATTTCACTCTGTGTCACACTGTGGTCGATCAATAGTCACCAGACTGGAGCCCTCATCCATTGCAGAGAAAAAAGGTTTTGCTTTTGTAGTGGTATAGTTTTAATGAGGGGGTAATTAGAGATAGTGTATTACATTTATAAAATATTTATTTCCTATCCATATATTTGCAGTACAAGCCTAAAAACAAGAACATTATTTTAAGAGGCTGACCTCTTCAATACTGATATAAAACAGAAAATCAATAAAAAAGGTTATTTGAAATCTCAAAAATGGTCAGGACAATTTGTGTTTGATTGTGCTTTTGTAATATCATTTGTCATAGAGCAAAAGACTTCACAAACAAATGTTAAAATACATAATAATAAACCATGCCCCTTTTTTAATATAAGATAGCTTGTTCTAGTTAAGCATATGTCAAATTCAACATTACAAACTGATAGAGCTGAGACATCTGCGTGACTTCTGCTGAGATTAGTTATCATTTCAGTTTGATATCACTCAAGGTTTGTCGAACAGTTTTACAGACATGTTGCTACATTCGCCACACCGTGTGAGCTAAACAGGGCGTTTTTATTATGACCAAGCTGTAATAACTGTGGAATAATGAAGCCTTTTTATTGCTGTCGCTAATACTGCAGAGTATCGTTAGCTACATGCGGCTAGCTCCCGAGCTAACAGGCAGACAGCATAATAAACACAACTTCCTACCTCGTCGACATTTTCACCGATTAAAGGAAGAGTGCAGTGCAGAAAACCTCGTCTACACAAAGAAACTCATACTTCGATTTAGGAGGCGACGACAGCCTCAGAAAATGTTATTTTCTGTGGATGATTTTGCTGCCCATTGCAGTAACTACAGTACTGTACTGTAGCCGACGGCGAGCACTACTTCCTACCTAACGTCACTTCCGCATCACGTCGCCAGTCTCGAGCGTCACTCTCACTGAGCGTCACACATCGACGTAAAGAGCAAAAAATACATTAAAAAAAAGAGCGAAAGAAAAAATATGTGATAATGGTTCAGATTTTTCTATTCCTGTTGTAGATAAATATATAATTACTAAATGTTACAAAATGTGAATCCATTTTACTTAGCTGCAAAATAAACTAAAAGGAAACCATAGCATGAACTTTAGTATTAGCAAAAAATATTTTCCTTACCTTAAAAAAATAAATGTAACACAATTACTGTAAATGTCTGTACGTTGCAGTTTCAGCAAATATCACATACAAATCTACAGTATAGACACACATAGGACAGGGGTTGTACTGTAATGTGGTGTGGAGAACTGTTACCAGCTACAAATAATTGATATATACGGTCAAAATAACCATTATCCTTTATTTAACCTTTTTTATTTTTTTTTAATCTACTGACTTCAAACAATAAATTTGCTTGAAATGAGATGTTGCTACTAAAGCCATGGCAAAAAAGGAAACATGCATAACAGAAGTAAAACATCCCTCTAGAGATTTGTATAAAGATATGAACAATCAAAAATAGAAAAGACATGAGATGCTCCTGAAACTATGCCAAGGGTTAGCTGTATTGATATAATGCTACATGAAATTTCTGAAGGTTATGGCTGTAATACAGATGGTTATTATGTATGTGCACGTGGTGTGTGATTGTGTGCTCTGGGGTGCACTTTCTGTCAAAGAGGTAAATCATACAAACATGGGAAGTGCTTTTGTCTCATGAGTGGGACATGGAGGTTCAGATAAGGGGTTCACTTGAATGAACACAGACATGCTTGTCACCCCACTTGACAAGTGCATCTTAACCAAACACACCTGCCTATGTTGGTTTTATCGTTCTGCCACAACCAGTGCAGTATGTACACATTACAGGCCTGAGGCTCCGGCTGGGCCGTCCATCAAACCCAGATTATTGCACTTATCTAAAGTACATCTTTGAATGAAATGCTAAGGCCTAGTGAAATATTAGGGGCACAAAAATGTGACTCACTGCCCCCAAAGTACACAAGGCTCATCATTTTGTTTAGCAACATCATAATGTATAGACAATAATAATCAGAGCAATAGATATCATCAATCAATAATAATTATCAAAATTAAATACAAGATATTGAGGTGCATTGTGGAGGTTAGCACTCCTGCCTCACAGTGTCTGGGGGTAAAAAGACACATTTGTGCAGTTGTTCTCTCCATTTCTACTGGAGGCTCTCTCTGGGCAAGAACACACATTGCATCTAGTCTTGATTTTGTCTGATCTAGAACAGCTTTTTGTGTTGACGCGTTAGGTAAATTTTAAATTAATGCCTCTCTTTATGCTTGATTAAACGTGTCTATGTAGCCTACCTTCGACTGTGTGTCACCTGCTTTTTGTTGAAAAGCATGTTTGTCTGGGATTAGAGCATTTCTATCATGGTTCACATTACTTTTTAGAAACACTTTATGGTCCGTTGCGGTTAAGCTCAATAAAATAGCGACCAGAGGCTTGCACCACCAGGGTCATGACACTCTGCCTTAATTTAACAATAATTCAAACACTTTCAAATATTACCCTCCATAGGGACATAATATGGCCGTATAGTGCTCCTTTACGAGATAAAACATGAAAGACACAGCATTCCAGCATCAGCTGTAGCTTTTATGACTGTTCTCTTGCGGTGAATACTTAGGTGCGTTTAAAAACACAACATCATGTTATAAATCAGAGAAAGGTAAAGTACTCTGTCTGCCTCACTATTGCACATAGGTGGAGGTCATAAACTGTCCAACATGTAAGTGAACCTGCCTACATGGCCGAGTCCACATGCTGAAGCATATTACCTGTGGCCCCTAATGGCCGCCATCCACTCTGTGCACATGGTTCTGGTTTAGGCCCCTTTCTTCAACTCAATATAGGTTGTATTACGTTTATTAAACACTTTAAAAATCCCTGGCTGCAAGATTATCCATCTGTTGAGGACAACGTAGAGCATATATATATGAAATAGGCATGAGGCGCTGCAGAAGGAGAGGAAATATTTGTGATGTCAGTGCTAGTCTTAATGTGGTGCAGGTCTAAGCTCTGGACACATGACTGATTTAAAAGGCCTAGCTTTTAGTCGAGCGAGCAGTTAGATCACATGAATTTTAATAAAAAAAGAAGGAGAAAGGCACACAAATCACCTCCGCTTTGCTCTCAGGAATGTTTTTGTGCACGGCTTTGATATATAGGTGCAGATGTGCGACGGCAGCGTGACGAGCACAGCTAAAAAGGGCTGCTAAGCTGGGGGAACATGTCAGTCCGGCGACTCCCTAAAGGCCCTGATTTCTTCCTCATATCCTTCAGAAAGAGTAAGTGAAACTATCACCAGCTAAATATCCACATTTTGCTATTTTGGTTATGACTCGAGTTCCAAAAGTATCCGTAAATTTAGTGCTAGAGTTTTACTTCTGGACGTCAATCACAGCAGCTTTTGCTCTAATGCTTGTTCACCTGCCCCAGACTCTCAAAGTTCAGCAGGTGTTGTGGGAATTGTTGGGAGAAAAGTGCAAGTTAAATGTGTAATTACCCAAATAGGAACTGTATAAACCATATTATTGCTGTGAGAATCATTGTCACCACTAAGGCTGAGCATTGTTTAAGCGTTTAGGGAGAAAAGGCAGGTGGTTTGGTGGTTAGACGTCACTAACTCTTACTGCATACTCTATTAGGAGTCGACAGGCTTTTAGGGAAATGAGGAAAAAAGACAATAGAGGAACATATGATTCATGGATTGGAGACATGCAGCAGTTTAGCAGACGTAGCAGAGGTATAACAAAAACATCTTGTCTTGTCTTATAGCAGGATTAAAGTTAGATACCTTCTTTTTTAACACCCGTCAGAATATAAGTACTCTCAAAGACCTCCACAGGGCCACGGAAATAGGATGTCATGAAGCTTCAACTGCATTGTACATGGAGCTTTAAATGTCTATTTACCTAACATAGACAAACGCAAAATAATTAAAACACACAATACAGCCTTAAACAGCAGACCAATCCACCATCACATTACTTCACAATGAGTAGACGGCTAATTTCTGTGTCCTTTCATGTAATTTCTCCTCTACCCTGGCTCTGGTTAGGGTCTTTCCTGAACCAGACTCTCAGATGTGCTCCACAGTTGAACAGTGGTTAGTGAAACTTCTCTTTAATGCTTCCAATAGGTCACCAATACTTTACAAGCCAATAGTGTAAAACTTATTGTAACTGTTTGAAACACTGAATATAGATAGTTTCCTTTTCATAACATGCTTTCTTACATACCATTACAAGAGCTAGACTATTTTTTTCCTGTCCACATAAATAAAATTATAGCATGAAAAGTAAAATAAGAAGCAGAAAAGAAAGACAGATAGTAGCTATAGCCACAGTGTCCCTGAAGGCCTTTAAATTAGTGCATTCTTACATGCACAGTTTAATGTCAGCAGCACACTCCCAGGTCAGACTGAGGGGGCAGAGGAACAGGTGTCCACCCTCCGTCCCGTCCCATAAAAAGAGGCTCTACCCGTCCAGAGGAAGGCCCACATGTGTATGCCCTGCAGTCAGCCCTGTACAGGATGAAATAATTCATCAGAGCGGTTCGGGAGAGACACAGCGAGGCAAAGTTCAGAGAAATGCTAATGACAAGAGCATGCTCGCACAGAAAAGGGAAGCTGTCAGCTCTGAATGAATTGAGAACGGCAGAACAGAGGTTAGGCCATTTCCAAACTCCTTATATCTTTGTGTAATCCATGTCGAAGGCTTGCAAATGTCCAAAAGAAATTGGTGGTTTTGTAGCAGCACATGGTACAAGCATTACCCTGCATTGTGCTGTCTTGGCTTGTGTTGAATATGATTTAGGATTTGGCCATAAAACGCTACAAATATAAATCATTTTTAGCATAAGTAGCAATAAGATGTTTTGGGGTAGTTTCTTTTTAAATGTATGCATGTTGTGTTTCTTAAGTGCATTTAGAGGAAATACCTTGAAAGTATATGTTAAGTTCTTGGCTCCGTCTTTGGCTCTAAAACAGATCAGATCAGAAGCCTGTGTCTGATAATAGATGGCACCAAAAATGTGTTATATATTTAAAACACATTTACATCAAACATGAGTCTTATTTGAAGAAAAAAAAAAACACATTTGCCAAAGAGAAAATATTTAAATGCAGCAACATTTTACAGTGAAATCATTTAAAGTCATTTGAAGTAATGAATGTAAAACATGCTCTAAATGAGTCTGTGCAGATTACCATTTTAAGAGCTCCTCTGCTTGGTGCTATTTGCATAGGATATGTGTTTTAATATATATCACAGAGAACGTTTATCATGTAAAACAAACACTGTGTTTTGGGAACGGGCTGTGCATTAAAACACGCTACATAAAAGTAGTATTACCTTAGCCCTGCACAGACACAAGGAACGAGTGGGCTGCATCATTATGTTTCCCAGTCGTACCGGCGAAGCTAGGAGCAGAATGGAAGCAGCTTATTACCAGTTTGTACAAGGATAAACAACCCACACAGTCACTCAGTCTGCACACTTTCATAGCAATTTGCTTATATTAAGAATAAATGAACATTTCTTCTGCACACAGGGAGCATATCCTTGAATACATTGACTGTGTTTAGCCAAATTAAGAGACAAATACAAAGTTCATCATTTAGCAAGAAAGGTGGACGTTCAGAGAAATAGTATGAGCTCGTTTTTTTAAGTTTAATAATGTTGCTTATAATAACGGACTAAAGATTTTAATTTTTTTAATATTTAAAGTCAAATTTTCACTGTTCTTTGTGCTGTCAACAAAGCTAAAACCAAAACAAACAGCCATATTTATCTCACATGGTGCATTTAAAACATAAAAGGAATATAAAATCTTTGTAATAACAATCTTAACAATTGTATATAGATTGCCCTTGGCCAAGTGATCATGTGACTACGGTTGTGCGTAAGAAGATGCAATAATGCACACCTTCTTAAATGAAAATTGTTGAAAATATGCTAATTTTTGCAGATCTGAATTTAATATTGATTATTACAGCCAGACAAAAGTGAGGCCAAAACAATGTTGATGTAGAATTACTGCACTTACTAAAAGCTGTAAGAATGACTTTTACAATCACTGTGGCATGTCAGGAAGGTCATGGTTGATAATGTGCCCCGTCTTTAGTTCAAATATGACCTTTGTGTGGCTTCTGTTAAAGGCCATGACAAAAGAGATTACACCGACACAGGTCACATGATATAAACCTATTGTAATCATAAGACTAAACGATGTGTCAGTCAGAACACGTCGTGGTTTAGTTTGTGGTTTTAGCAGAGTGCAGTACTCACTGTAGATGTCCACAGTGTTTATCGTTCGTTGTTAGGGTCAGGGACACTTCTCGGACTCTGTCTAATCCGTGGTCAACTCATCCTTCTCGTTTATATGTCCTCCAGATGTTTAGATCACTTTAAACACAGGCCTCCGTTTCCTGTTAAGTTCATCTTTATCTGAACACTGATGTGTTTTTAATGAGATGAATCTTCTACTTGTGTCAGGTGATGACATATTGATAATTGTTGGATCACTGTCATACATTGTCAGCGTGACAACAAAGGTCAAGGCCTGTGATGGAGAAATGCTAAAGTATATCAACCTCAAAAGGTCACACAGATGACATTAAGCGAAGCTGCCATCTGTGATTGACAGTTTGAGCTCCTGACCTTTTGTCATGTACACAGCCACAGTACTGTCTCCATCTCTTCAGAGTAACACACTTTTTATGATTTAAGATGTAGTCATTGAAAACAGATAATTAACACCAACACTTTGCACAATAGACATAGACCTTCTGTTGTCAGTGAATGGACAAAGAACACGAATAGCATTGATGAAAGGTGAGGTGTGTTGTTTTTGACGGCATCTGGTGGTGACATTGCAATTCATTATTCCACATCTCACAGTCCTTCTCTGTAGACAATGTGAGCACCTACAGTGGCCCTGAAAGGACATGTTGTTGTCTATGAACAAACCCAGTGGAAACAGGTCAGATGATATGATGTAGTTCATGTATGTTGTAAGTCTTTACACAAATGTGTTCTGAACGTGAATGTACTTTTCCTTCAGCAGTGCTCAGTTTGTCCTCTCTGGGCAGTTGTAGGAAACTCTGACTGGTTTCTACCTCAATTTACATATATGTCTATTTTTCCTTGATATACAAAGACAAAAGTTTTCCTTTGAGGTAATTATTCACTACTGAATTTTTTACAATCCACCTGTAAACCTGCATTGCCACAAAGTGCAGACAAGTTACCAATATATAGTTTTTATCTTTCACTTTATCTCCATGTATCATATAAACAGCAATTGTTGCCTGTCTTTATTGTTGCTCCTATTGGTCGCTGTCCAGTTTGTTTGCAGTGTAACTCCAACATTTTGTGAGCGGTTATTGATTTATGTGAATCACACTATCCCTGACACAGAGACACTCCTACAACAGTGGATTCCTCTGAGATGATTTAGTGCAGCCTCGTGCACTCTTAAGCCTTTCCATCTGCCTGTAAATACTTACCATTTTCAATTATGAATATGCTAAAATCTCTTTCTAATGCCTCAGAAAAGTCACATTCAGACACGGCTTTTGCCACAAATATGCTATTTTCCGGCAGAAAGGCCAATTTGATGCTCATCATGTGCCCTGCTGCACCTAAGAGCTGCTAAAGCACATCAATGCAAAGACGGATTAAATATTCCTGTATTTTGCTAATCATTTGTGAAATGCATAATTATCTCAGCTGCTTGTTGAGTGGATTACCAATCATTGATTCTCCCTCAGTGTATATATAGTGTCTACCTAACCCAGTAGAAATATTGGGGATAATTCGTTTGTATGTGGTTGGCAGGGCTGCACTCCGGTTCATATTTGATGCAACGTGAATGACTAATCCATGAAACGTGTGGGTGGGATGATTAACACAGACACCAGCTCTGAAAATATGTTTGCTTTGAAACTCTGAATGTGATACTGACATGAAACTATGAATAATTGGCAGAGAAAGGAGCCTGTGTCAATTTAAAACTCCGCAACGCAGTTTATGACTAATTGTGTTAAGTGAAAATAAAGTGCACTTTTGTTCCTGGGATAATTAGCAGTTTAATGTTGAGCGGCTGATTGTGGAGACTCTCCTGGGCCACGCTGCTTTTGGAGTGAGTCCTCTTCTTCTCCCAGGGGGCAGCGCTGTTACAGGCAGCCCCCGGGCCACTTGTTTGGAGCCCAGTGAGTACAGAGACAGACGACATGTTTGACAAAGAGTTGTTCGACTTTACAACACTCATATCATTAGCATTCAGGGCCTCGGCCGCAGCTTAGTTCACACAAAGACTGAGATTTGACACACTTTTAAAAGCCACACTTTGTAACATGCACCTGCTTCAACACTGTTAAGCTGGAAACTTTCATGGGACTGTTTATTCTAAATGGTCACCTTGTCTGGATACGATCAGTGTAAATTTGTGTTGATTTGACTCTTTGAGGTGAGATACATCCTCTCTTTTGGGCCTTTTTTGCCATTATTTCAGACTGTGTAGATTGTAGTGTCTAACTCAAAGTGGTGAGGGGCCACGATAGTTAATTAGAATGACATTTGGAAGGTTTTTATTAAATTTTGAATGTGAGATTTCGTCTTTACTTCTTACCTAAGTTATTCTCCTTTCATGGAAACTGTTTGTAGTTGGATTTGAAGAGGTTTTAGTTGGATTTTAACAGGTTTTTAGATAGACTTTAATTGGATTTGAGCAGGTTTTAGTTGGATTTTAATGTTTTATTTACCTTTATATATTTATTTATCCATTAAAACTTAGTACCAAAATATAACTTTCCAAATGTTTTGAAGGGCCACATAAAACATTGCAAAGAGCCACATTTGGCCCCCGGACCTTGAGTTTGACGTGTGTCAGAGAAAAGGGGATGAAAGTGACCAAAAGACCTGAGCCGGAACTGAACCTGGGTCTCTGGAGTATGTGGTTTGTGCTGTACCAGGTGACCACCTCAGATGCACTGTACTTTTGAGAGAAAAGTAAATCTCCAGTAAAATCTGTGTATTTTGTGGTAAAAGTTACATATTGTTGCTGTAAAGTTATTATATTATTATTGTATTAAGTATTCTTACTTATTTCATTTTACTGTTTGTGTTCATGATTGTTTGTGTGCAACTGAGCCACTGTGACAAAGCAATTCCTCTAATGGACCAATAAAGTTAAGTCAAGACAAGACAATACATTTAAAACAACCATCCAGACATTTCTTTTGCAGATTTTAGAGTTAGTGCCCAAAGAGAAGTTCTTTTTTAATGTTTATCCACCATTTTGCTGCAAAAAGGACATACTGTACATATAGCAGACAGGCCTACAGTCTCTCTTCAGTGGTTAAATAAAACAAAAGACACATGTGCTTGGTGCCCAGTAGATCTATACCTATTAAAGTAAATACTATATATACGTTTTATTGTATGGATAGACAAATACAGCAGTGAAACAACCTGCTTTTAAACAATGGTCCTTTAGTAAATTCAAGCAGCTCAGCGTCTCCTATAAACCAGTCAATGGACACTATTTAACTTCATTTGTATATTTTGAACTGCTGCATGTCAAAACTCTTACTGACAATAATCTAATAAGACTGAACTATTAATAATGTTTCTGTAGAAATTAAATCCTTTTCCGTGAAGTGATCTTATGTAACAGTCTGCTGAATGTTTCCCATTATATTTGACACTTTTGTTTATAAGAACTGAAGCCGGTCTTTCAGTCACCTCATGTGGCACGGCATAATTACAATCAGTTATTGAAAACATCTTTTGAAATAAACGCACTCACAGAAAAGGAAACTATTAAAGCGGTTTGGGAGAGTGGTGCATTTAGCAAAAGAAAGAAAGGGGGGTTTTTTTGGAGGAGGAGGGAAATAGGTGGCAGAACGAGGAGAGAAAGAGGGACGCAGTAATTACTTGATGCAAAGGCCACAAACAGAGCTCCTGCTGTCGCTGAAAAATCAAATCTGTCAGCAATTAGACGGAGGCCAAGCAGCACTTGTCGGTGGACAAAGGGCCAAGAGGAGAGGGGGTTAGCAATTATTAGAGCCGATAGAGCACCGTTATTTATCTAAACAGCAGGTTAGTTGCCCAATCTCCTCTTTTGTCACTTGTTGCGTCGTGAAAGGGGCACCACTTAATCCCAACAGTGGTCTTCTTTGAGCCAAACGCTGGAGAGGGCTGCTTTTGAGTCGAATAATCCGAGGGTTGATCTCATTCTCCTGCAATGCTTCCTGAGGATCCTGCACGTTTGAAGCTATTTATCGAAGGAGAAGAAGGAGGAGGTCGTTGCTATCAAAGACTGCAGCTCCTCAAAGGGTCAAAAGCCTGCAGAGTGCAAGCCAAGGGGTTTCACATGAACAGGGCCGTTTTCATCGAGAAGAGGCTGAAAATATAAGCTGCAGGATAAACGCACGGTTCTCACGTGAGCTTTGAGTAAACCAGGGGGACAAACTAATCAGGGACACGTTTGGTCATTTGATAATGCACTGCAGTTTCTTTTAATGGAGCTTTTTTAGCATGATTAGTTTGTCATAGACCATAATGTTAACCTGTGTCACCATTAGACAGAGCGGATCAATCAAAGTATATTTATAGATATAAAAGCAAGGACAATGACACAAGAGACCATAGTCACATTCGACTTAAATGGCAGCAGACTTTAGAAGTGTTTAAGTAAAGTTTAAGGATATTATTATTAATTTAATGCATATATAAATACAGAAGAGCACACCAGACCAAGTACTAGAATGAAAAGTGTAACATATACAAACCTTCAAAACATGCAGTGATAAAATAAAAGGCACAAATGATTAAATACACAGTGATAAAAAGAATATGTGGCTGAAAAACACTCAAAGATATCTTAAATACAAGTAAAACCAAAAAGTTCCACTGGTAGTTATAATTAGTAATAGTGTTGTTAGATTGTTTTCTCAATTTTTTTGTCACTTATATCTTTATTACTCAAAGCATCTCAATTTTCTTCCAGGTCCAGATCATACAGCGACATGAATAAAGGAAGGCAGTATATCAACCTGACATCAGACACACACTGAATCTGACCCTGAGCTGTGACTGGCCCCTGGACCAGACCCTGGACAAACCTAATATAAACCGAGTTAATGACACAGTGGCTGAAATGTTATGAAACGGTGGCTTTGCAAAGAATATTTTGGAAGCAAAGGGCCTCATTAGTGGTCGCTCCGAATGTAAAGCTCTTCATTTAAAAGAAAAAATAAAACACTGCTAAGGTTTTGACAATGTGTTACCGCAGTTTAATGACAAAATGTAATGGTCTTAATGGGAAGTTTTATTCTTAGCTCTTTAATAGTAGTTTACCTATATATTTAACGCATACCTTTGAACCTACAAATAATTTTGCAGAAAGTTTTGGACACTTTCTGAAGTTTAATGAGTCCCCTGTTAGACCTATTGTAATGTAATTAATATTGTAATGTTTTCTCATTGTGTTTATTAAAAGGTAAAATCCACCCAAGCAGTTAATTGCATAAATATCAGGCAGGTGCAGACCACAGGGGCCTTTACTGCAAAAATATAATATCAGAATAAAATGACTTTGACGCATTCAGCAGGAACTGGCTCGATAACATGGAAAGTTTACTGTTGAAGTTAATAATTAAGACCAAACTAGGAATTAAACTGTGTCATTTCCACGTGATGTGAGCACTTTTTATTAATGACGTGTGGATATTTGTAATTGATTCAAACAAATGTGTCCGACTTGTGAGTTCAGAAACATCGACCCAGCGCCGTATCTCTCTTTACGATAACTCTTGTGCTGACACAGGCTCATTCCTCAAACATTCATAACTGTAGAAGAAATTAATATCGACTCTCGAGTGCTCGGGTGCAACGAGAGGTTCAATTAAAATTCAAATTGAAAGATTTGATTAATTACTTGAAGAAGAACCAGAAGTTTTGGAGTCTGAATGAACGCCTCGTTAGCACTGGATATGTTTCTGTGATGCTGGGTTTAATGCTTCTCATTTGGACGAATGAAGAGTTGAGCTGTGTGTCTGTCAGTGCTGTGCTCCTCGTTAGCTCCCGTTAGCGCTCGTTAGCTGTGCTGCCTTTCTGATGATGGTGCAACGCTCAAAACCCTCCTCGCAATTTGGGTTTACATTGAAGTTTTCATACATTGTATATTGAAAACTACCTTCTACTGGCATTTTGATGTAGATAGTCTGACAGTAGTATAATACTGAGCATTGTAAGTGGAGCCCATGTGCCAGGCAGTGCTGGCCATAATTCACAAAATAGTCACAGTGCATTATTTTATTTTTATAGGTAGGAAACAGATTGGGGCAATAAATGGGATATAAAACCAAGGCATGACTAATAATGACACAACAGATGGTGCAGAACTGTATCTGATCTTATAACCTCCTAAAGTGGATTTTGTTGGGAAAAAGTACATTTGTTGAAATTATTTAATCATTAGTTTCAGAATGATTTCAGTGATTGTGTCTGTATAGAGTAAAGAATGTATATAGGTAGGAACGGTAAAAACTTAACTAATCCACATAATGCAATATGATTAAAAGTATAGTTAAAATGCTCGGTGTCTGGTGTTGTAGTTTACATGTATTGAACATTACATTATGTCTTTATAAGAAAACTTAAGTGTTGAAATAGACTATTAAAAACATTTAGGATGATATCTGAAGTAAGTAACTTTAAAGCATTGCTACTTTTACAACATTTGCTACAATTACAACAATTGCACTGTTACTTCTGACACTGACTAATATTTTTTGTGGTTGTTCAGTGATGCTTTGACCTCATCCGTTTACATCCACACTACTACATTTACATTAAAAAGCCCATAACCTCTTCCGAGTATGTAGGATGTGCCCCATAACAAAACTATTAAAACAATGAGGCGTCTGCTGCCTGGTTGTCTTCTCAGCCTGATCACATGACCCTTGTTTCAAATGAAATACCAAACTGTCTCCTTGATGCAATTAAATTTGAAATCATGTGATAATAGATTATTCTTTGTAAAAATGTACAGACAGGATCCGAGAAGCATCAGTTTACTGTGATAACTCTCCTCATGTAACTCCATTTTGAATTGAAAATGCATTAGTGTGGATCCATTACATTAAGGCTGAGGTTTTAAGTTTGAGGTTTTCTTGGGACAGCATGCGTCACTTTTTTCACTTTAAACTAATTGCGGAGTAAAACTGTCCAACTTCCATTAAACTAATCTAAAAGGAAAACAGAAACAACTCTTAAAGCAGTGTAAATCCGGCCGCGGCAGGTATCTCTCTCCTGAATCATGAAGAGGAGGACGTCTGTGGTGTTTGGGTCCATCTCAAGCTGTGTCTTAAATATTGCATTGTATATGAAACCCAGATGTGAGAAATATGAAATCCTATAAATCACCGTGGGCTGATTAGCTTTCTACTTTGACAAATGCGTAAGAACATCACTCACAGCCCAAAGCAGAGATTTGAAGATTACACAGTGGAGTATTTTCTAAACAGTGAAAGGTTTTAATGTGGTTTACCGAGCGGAGAACGACTTAGAGCGGTTCATAAAGTGTAGAGGCTGCCGTGAAGCCGACGTTAAGGTACTGGCCCGTCCCTGACACATCTAAACATGTGCTGCTGAGACGTAGCATGTGAAGAACTCATTTGTACTCATTGTTAGGTTCGACTTTAAATTTGTACAAAGCTTTTCCTGAGCTGCCACGTCTATTTATCAGTCTTCTCGGTCGGAAAAAGACAGAGCTCGTGTGGATTTAGGAGGTCAGTTAGTGATGAAGTACGCCTTCCTTATTTTTGGTGGATAAAAATAAATCCAGCACACTTTCCACTTTCAAAAATTCATCTGATTGAGAAACTTTGTCGTGGAAAATTGTCGGTCAAGAAGGACACGCGAGGCGAGTTGTTTCTGCTCTTCAAAATGCTTTCACAGCTTAAACAAATTTAATGCGACCGCTTTGATTGACAGGACAGAGCTCTCCTACAATGTCGTCTTTTTGCTCTCGCATTCCTCGTCAGCAGCTGCGCGCCGCTTCCAACGAGATGAAGGTCTGGAAATCTGCACGACACACACACACACTCACACTGGATCGACAGGGAACAAGCGGGACTTTTATACGAGACTCGACGGATCTGAATGTGCTACTCACGACACGTTCGAGAGGTGTTAGGTTTTGTAAATGCAGTGGGCGTCCTGGAGGAGCTGTGTCAGAGCGGCTGTCAGTCGGCCATGTTTTGTGTCTGTAAATATTTAAGTCAATCAGCAAATCTCCAATGGGTTTGAATTAGCTCTGCAAAGTTCAGACTCAGCGAGGGTTTTACAAAACAGGAAGTGACGCATTTCCGGATGCAACATTGCCTATATTTAGACCACCATCCAAAGAACTGTATTGATATTTCACATTTATGCAACTTCAAGAACTGATCATTAAAATAAAAAGCATAATAAAATGTGAAAATATGGCCAAAATACTACATTTGTTGTGAGGCAGGTTGAGGCAATGAATGGGACACTGATGTTGGCTTTTAGGGCTAGGATTTGGCACAAATATTGTCTAAATTAAGTTGACAGTAAAGACAGTGGTTAATTTCAGTAAATATAATCTTTTAGTAAATTGAGGTTAAGTGCTGCAGAGGTTCTGGTGTTTTGGATGAAATATTAATGATTTCTTCCAGCTAATCATCGTGTTTCTTTATGTCTATATGCCACGAAGCACTGGGATTTTTCTTGACTTTAACCAGATGTTGTTCTACCTAAAGATATAACAACTTAAACTAATTTGACAAGTGTTCAAAAATACAAGAAACAGAAAAAGATACTAACTACTGAATAACATTAATTATTGTAACAGTGATTTGTGGAAATGTCCCACAGATGCATTAAAGACCAGACTGTGTTACTAGCAATTATCTAACATTTAATTAAAACACCTTAATTGAGAGAAACATGACACAAATATTTTTGTACGAGTGCTGTGCCGTGAGCCAGGGCTGTGAACATCGTCGAGAACAACTGAACAAACTCTGAGATTAACTCGTAAATTGCTTCATTTGCTTCCGTCCCGCTCCGTTTATGACTCGTGGTTGTGTTGCTGAGTTTTCCCAGCTCCAGTGAGTCAGAGGCACAGTGGAGGTCTGTGCAGGTGGCACGTCTGAGGAGCCCGCCGGGGGTTTGGGACCCCTCCCTCTGCCTCTCCACAGGTGCTTATTAGCACATATGAGCTGCCACATGTTCCCAGCCCCAGCCACCGCCCGAGGGGGCAAAATCAGTCTTGGCCCATAATCTTCACAGCCTGACCAGGCCCTCGCTCCCACTCACAGCGGCACATGGCGGAGCGTTTATGAAGCTCAGCACCAGTATTACCCCCTTTTTTCTTCTTCCTCGCTCCTGGTGGATAACCTTTGAAAGAATCTCCCACCTTTATTTCCATAAGTTAAGGTCAAAATGAAACTCAAACGCAGTTAAAGGTAAAAGATATCTATTCTCAGAGGCACACTTTTTGTTCTCGAACAGTTATCGGACAGTTTGGGCCAGCAGTTGAAATGTTTTGCACCTGGACGGCTTGACAGAAACCCATTGTCATTTTAACAGCCCCTCGGTCTGTGAGACATGTGAATGGTCCGACTGAGGGCAGAAGGGGGGCCGCGCTTCGGTGGGAGCCGTCCGACTGCGTTTGAAGTGGGCATCTGGTCGTCGCATTTGCATTTAATGCCCTTCAGATTACTTGTTTTAACTCGTGCTAAACACCTCACTGGGTTGGGGCTAATTTGATGAGGTCATGGTGTGACCCCGTGACCCCCGATCCCCCCATGTTTCTTTAAGTGAAACCAGCTGAGTCACAGAGCAGTGGGATGGAGATGAGGAGATGAGGAGGTGATGGGTGATGGAGTAGTGGCCCAGGTTCAAAATCAAACAGTCGACAGAGATAATGCAGCTGTTTCTGCAAACACCTGAACAATGCTTAAACATCAGAAAATGTGAAGTATTCACTGGGTATGGCAGTTTCTTTATTGACAGCTACAATGTCAGTTTTAGGCAATTCCACATAATAACCAAGGCATCTTGGGTAACAGTAATATTTACAATTAACAGCAGCCAACTCTAATGTCCCGTTGTATGAAATAAACAGGACATTGCTAAATTAAATCAGTTATAATAAAGATATACATTATTGAAACATGTTAAAATATGCAGTATAAACAAAACTTATATTTGCTGTTATGTTATCTCAACTCAGTTTTGCTTTTGCTTTGTTGTTTGTTTATAACTATAGCAGTTAGCATTAGGTATTAAGCACATTTAGTGAGATACAGTTCACGTTGGTGTTAACAGTTTGTAAAATAAACAAAAAATAAAACAATGGTTTAGAGAAATGCACATTTTGTAATGAAAACAAGACCAGTTCAATATTAGTCCCTCCTTTAGGCAGGTGTTTTTCTGCCTAAACATATCTATTAAAGTATTTTATATATACATTCACAGAATCATGTTGTATTAACACATGAAGCATTGCCAGTACATGTCCATGTATCCAGCTGGAGCACTTTAGATCAATATGGAAGGTAGGATTGTAGTGATATAAGACTGTATTGTATAAACTGGGTTAAACTTAATGGACTGTTATATTGCTGTATGTTAATTCACTGAAAGTTGCTTCTTAAAACGAGTCCATACACTCAACTGAAAACTGACACAATGTTTAAAACACCGTAGACAGATTTCAATGCATTTATTCATTTATAAACACTGATACTTGTGTATGTGCAGTTTTCACAAATCTAAACTAACTCCATTGGTTCTGCGTCCGGGTGGGCTGTGTGTTCAGAGGACGCTCGGGCCGGCTGGTGTAAAGCCCTCTCCCTCGAGTCCCAAAGCTCAGCCCCGCAGCTCCTCTCCCAAAGCAAAACGTCCAGTCAAAACACACTCCACCGACCTGGAAAGAATAACAAATGCATTGGCCTCTTATCGCTCCCTTCACCACTTTGAAGATGTTTGTGAGTGATTTGTCCCAATACACGTTTAGGCAAAGATGTGTGTGTGTGTTTGAAACATCTTCTGGACGTAAAGTTGTTGACAAAGTCAGTCGAGGACAATTAATGCGGACACAAATCAGTTTAATATAAATCTTTACAAATGAGGGTTAAGAGTTGAAGGTTAGGTTAGGTTTAGTCTCCAGGAAATGAATGTAAGTCAGTGTAATGTCCACCAAACACAGGGAAATATGTGTGTGTGTATGTGTGTGACCTGCGCGACCCCTATTAGGACATTTATTTTCCTTTGCGGAGCTATGCTTTTCTTATGTTTCACATCTTAGTGGAGATTTAACAATGTGAGCTTTCATTTTCCAATAAAAGCAATCCTTAAAAGTCTTGTTTTAGTGTTATCTAAATAAAATGCATTATTTGTTGTACTATTTCAATAATTTAATTAAAAACAGAATAATATTAGCATGTTAAAAACAACAAAACACAAGCCTGCCTCGATGGTCAGATTCAAACACAAGTAGCATGCACAGACACACACTCTTGAACATGAAAGAGCGTCCACAGAAAAAGTAAAAGCGCTCTTAAGGAATGTGAGTGAGGCCCGTTGAAGCAGTGATCCTCCGCAGCAGACCGGCTCTGTTCTCTCGCTGAGGACTCAAGTGTTGTGTGGACTCCAGAGAATAGTCCGTATGGTCTGAGAGGCTACATTTTCCTAACCTCCAAGGCCACCGCCGCGTAGGCGCCTCAAGAGAGCCTCTTTCGTGTCAAAGGGGGAAAGCCATTCAACTCAGGAACGGCCCCTGCTTTTGATCAGTTCACAAGTTACAGTTTTGCAGAGACCTTTTTTCATGCAAATGGGAAATCTTCAAACACTGTGCGGAAATACATCTCATTCGGATATACCTTAATAGGTAGTGCTTTTAACATGGGAACTTTCACAGCCAAGGACTGGTCTGAAAGCCTGCTCGAGGTAGTGAAAAGCCCGCTCAGCGCCCAGGTGTAGACGCTCCCCTTTAAGGACTCCTTTATGCCCCGAGTTCCTTCCCGTCGGCAGCTTTGTACGTTCACTAGGACCACATTGACTCCCAATTAAGGGATTAGGATAAAGATTATCGGGACTATTTTCAAAACACATAACATTTACTAGCTTTCCCACAGCACTTTGGATCACCACGCTTATTTTGGCACACTCTGACATTATCGCTGAACACTGAGCAGCTGTTTCTGTGTTACTCAAATTGTAGCTGGAATTCAATAGCAACAAATTCTAAATCAAAACATTTGACATTTATTTTGTGCTTGCATAAATTCCATATTCTCATTTTCTTAATAAAAAACCTAATTTGAGGAGTTGTTCTTAGCATGGGTTACAAAAATACAGAGGGAACTCTAATTTGAGATGTGGTTCCCAAGCAAATTCAAAGGTGTCGGAGCGTCAGGTTTAGCTCGGGGTGTCTCCGTGTTTCATGTGTTTCTCTTGGCAGCCAGTAGCCGCCATTATGCTCCTATTAAAGTTTATGTTGCTGGAATATTGGGGCGAAGGAGGGGCATGGGGGGGTTTGAACCAAAGTCTCGTCAAGGTCATGTTCCAATGGAAAGATCCAACAATGCCAGCGCTAATCCCCTCCTCCTCCACCGCGCTCTGACCCCGTCCCGTGGCTTGTAGGACTCTGCAGTGAGAGAGGACAAGAGGCCCGGCTTGTTCCTGTACTCAGACCGGCATTAGCCAGCCCAGAGCTGCTGGATTATCTGCCAATTAGCACCAATTGTGCCGGACGGCATTAATGTAATGTTCAATATTTTTTAATACCGTTTAATTTTTGCACTTCTTCATTCCCCTCCTTCTCTTTGGACTAATCAAGATTGTCAGCACTCTCTTTTGCCTTTTCTCATTTAAAATAAAAGAGTTGGGGTTTAATTTGGCATTAAGCAGCGTAGAATATGCCTTGCCAGCAGAGTTGGAAGCAGAGAGTTAGCAGGGAAAATGGGGGGAGGAGAAAGACAGAAAGAAAAAGGAGAAAATCATTTTATAGGAGATACTGTGAAGGACTTGTTTGAACAGGCCGCAGTGTCCTGCTACATTAGCGGGGAAGTCAGCTTTGTGCGGGAATAACATGTTGCCTCTGCATTGTGCCCCCTACGGTGGAAGGGTTTGGTGGGGTTTGGATTAGGAGACTCCATTACATTAGCCTAATAAGTGGATAAAGCCTCCTCATCCAGTGCAACTGATCCTGAAGTATTAGCGCTCATGGCTCGTTACCGCGCTCCAGCAGCTGATCTGCAGACAGTTGATTTCTCATTATAAGGCACTGATCGAGGCGCGCAGCTGCAGCGGAGCCGACGGTGCCCGAGCACGCCATGGTTCACAACTTTTATCTCAGGGACGGAGGTGGGTAGAGCCGCCATCTGGACTCACATAAAACACTGTGACTTCAGAATGAGTGCATTATTACTGAGTCAAAGTTGTGAAAGTATGTCATGAAAAGTTAACTGGAGTTACTTTTGAACAAACAAACTGAGCAAAAACACCACAAGTTCAAAATAATACAATACATTTCCTATACAAACAATAATGCGTTTAATGTATTTTAATTAAATAATTTATAAGCAAAACATTTCAAACATATATAAATATGCCTGATGTTTTGGGAAAATAGCATTTTAAAAAAGACAAATCAAAAACTGAATTGTATATGATATTGATCACAGGATATGAAAATTACAATTTCTAAAAAAGTAATAATCAGATTGAATATTTGAACAAAATCCCAAGAATCATTACAAATGTGTAGAAAATACCACACTTATAAAATGACTACTGATATTGATTTTTCAAGCCATTTTAATCTTAAGCAAAGTAAGCATGTGCCAGAATTGAAAACTTTAATAATTACACACCTCTAGAAAAACACATCTCAATGTTGCACACAGTCCTGTAAAAAGTTTAAAAACTGCAAAATGTAGCTTCAGAGTTTGGGTTCAAACTGAATTTGAAAAGTATTGTTAGAGTAAGTTAAAGTAAGATTTTCTAATTCACTCAATTAAAAAGTATTTTGTGGGAAACCTTCTCTTAAAAGTAGATTTTATTCAAAGAGCTGGTGCCCGCCTCTGCTCAGGGCGACGCTGTGTCTGTTTTACGAGGGAATTTCACTTCGACTGATTGAGACTGGCATGGCAATAAACAAAGTCAACAAGCTCCCATCAATTTAAGAGTCCAAATGATAATCTTTAGTCTGCTATGAGGGAAATTCCACAGAGGTGACTTTTATTACCAAAAATGTTTTATACTTTCACAGATAATGACTCGGGACTGTCTATAAGCAGCTAATCTGCAGTTTCTCACAGCGTAATTATATACCTGCCGTCGGTGTCGGGGCATGTCAGAGGCCGCATTACGAGACTCACTGTGTTTTTATTGTGATGCCGTGTTTCAAATAGTCTCATTTATCTTATATAAGCTGTGTGAGTTGTTTTTACCACACTGCAGAGACAAAATATAAAAAAGTGAAGCGGGAAGTGGACGGAGACGACAGAGCGAGCAGCAAAAGCAATGAGGAAAATTTTATTAAAATGCTAAAAAGAAAAATTGTCATTTCAGATCAAAGTGAAATGACGGAGAATGACCTTCATTACAACGTTTGAACATATAAAAAAGCAGCGGTGTGTGAATGTAGCAGATTACATATAAAGCCCGCTTCTTTGATGTTAACTGTCCAGACCAATTAGGCCCCGGGACATGTGTGATTTCTGACGCTTTCATGGACTGGTTCAGGTTGGCTCTGTGTGCTGCAACCACACACCAATCCTGCCCCGAAATTTAGAGCAAATTAAATCATATTTTACCGCGATTTTGAACCAGGAGAGTGTTATTATTTGTAGAAGTGGTTAGAAGCAGAAGTTTGGGAGTGGTTAAAGTGGTAGTTGAGGAGTCTAATATGGGATCCACAGCAGTAAAATGTTTATACAATTAAAGAAATAATTAAACACATGCCATATAATTGTTGCCATCTGGAGTCTCTTAATGAAAACATACTACATAAATATGACACGTAAATGATGATGTTACTTTATGTCATGAGAGACACGGATGAGTTAAGATAATATTTATGTTCTGATATTTATATATGTTATATTCTGTTTAGAGGAGTCACTCAAATGTATCCACAAACCATGGATATATGTAATAAATATTTACATCTCTGATATGTCCCAATAAGTGCTCTGTTTTGATGTGATTTAAAAAGAAAAAGGAGGTTAGAGCTGGTTTTAAAATTTTTAATGAACTTTTGTTATGTTTGGACAAAAACAGCAACAGTATTGAGAATTTTGTTTAACATATAACTATTAAACACAATTACATCAACATGACAAAACATGAAAAGATAAAGCATTTATTTTACAAAATGTTGTGATTTTTGACTTTTGTTATTATTATGCAAAATTACTGTATACTATTTTTATATTTTTACTTATCAGTTATTTAATCTATTAACTGATTAGTTTATTGATATTTATATTTGCAAACAATGTGATTTTGTTTTATCTTAAAAACTGTCCTGTCCTCATTTACAGTAAAGGTCAAAAACACTGAAAGTCTAGATGTAATTTAAATACATTTGAAAGTCTGTGCAGTAAAACCCTTCCTCAGTTGATGAACTCAGGCCTAATGTTAAACACCTTGTGTCCACTCACTGTGTTTCCGGAGGTAATGGCGGTGGGCGGGGCTCAGGTGAGGCCAGAGGCCAGCGGTCATTAGCGATCCAGCTTCCCTTCACAGCGTTAATATGAGGTCAGGCTCTGGGCTGGAAATCCACACACACCACAGCTGGCACATTCAGCTTCTCTGCGGCCGCTGTTTTCACTGCAGGAGTGAAAACAATCCTCCTGTGTTCCCTTGGTCCGCCGGGCTGACCTTGCCCTTGGGCCACACCGGCGTATCCCACCGCAGCTGTTGTCACTCTGCAGCCCGCCTCCTGTGCCCCTTCTGCCCGGACCTCTTCGTAGCTGTGGGCCCTTCCTGCAGGTGTGCTACGGTCCCAGCTCCTCGTTTGATTGCGACCCAGGCCCAAACTCTGGGCTCTGCCCCGGTCCTGTGGGTTTGATTCTGGGCCTCCAAATGCCTTTTAGATCCCTAATCCTAAACACTTAAGCCCTTCCTCATGGGTTCAGCTCCAGGTCCCAGCGATTTAACCAATCCAAATATTGAGAGCGCTGAGGGGTCGAGTTCGGCCGCGCTGCCCTTTTTTCTTTTAATTCACAGCATTAACCTGTTCCCATTGATTAGTGAACTTTCAAAAACAGTTTTTAGCTGAACTTTGTTACTAGTGTACGTTTACTATTGTACAAGAGGCAGGTTGGGGAGATGGATGAGTAAACCAAACCCAGGACTTTTCCACTGAAAAAGTACTGACACAAACTGACATTTAAAAACTGGTTACATGTGTTTGCATTTGCATTTGCATTTGAAGTATTGTCCTTTTGATCTCTACTCACAACTGCATCCTCAAAAATAGCAACATACAAACATGTGTTAAATCTGCCGTTTCTTAAAAAAATCCAAAACCTCAAAACTAAAAACTCTTGAGCAAACTTCCCTCCACCTCACAGGACCTAATCTCCCGGTCTCTCCTTTGCTGTTTGAGTAAACAGCGCTGTCCGGGCCTCCACCTGTTTCAGGGCGCTTGAGAAATGGACTTTTCCTGAAAAGTCTGTGAACTTTGACCCCTCTGAGCAGGAAGGGGTTGCCAGCAGGCGAATGCCCTCCTGTGTGGCCAACTGCCATTTAACCCCATAATTGTTACAAGGCAGCTCCTGGCCGTGCAAAACTTGGTTTCCGGAAATCGCTCTTAAACAATCAAATAAACGCACATGCAGTGAATTTGCCACGGCCTGGATCTGGGACTCAGCCTGGATCTGGGACTCAGCCTGGATCTGGGACTCAGCCTGGATCTGGGACTCAGCCTAGATCTGGGACTCAGCCTGGATCTGGGACTCAGCCTGGATCTGGGACTCAGCCTAGATCTGGGACTCAGCCTGGATCTGGGACTCAGTCTGGATCTGGGACTCAGCCTAGATCTGGGACTCAGCCTGGATCTGGGACTCAGCCTGGATCTGGGACTCAGCCTGGATCTGGGACTCAGTCTGGATCTGGGACTCAGCCTGAGAAGAGTCTGGAGGAACAAGTCTTTGACCTGATGCACTACATAATAAATGGCATAGCTCTTAGATTAATCTACTGTTATCGAGAAGCATTTTGTCAAACATTATTAACAGCTGTAATGACAACGATAATTACACCGTCAACAGACTATATAAAGCTTCCCCAAATATCATTTTAAAATCATTAGACTATGGCTGTCAATGTGTTGTTTTATAAAGATATAACACGACAAACAAGTGAGGAAGTCCTTATGATGAAAGATGAAACCTCTTGGATATGTCCAAATGAAGAGAACACACAGCACCATAATGGGCAGTCTGTTATATGCCTTTGTACCACTAGATGGAGTCACGAGCTCCTTCAGCACACAGCTCAGATTGGGCTCAGTCTGGACAAATAAGAGCCACAGACGCTATTAGAATATGTTGACATTAGTGTGACCGGTTTTCCAAGAGGAACAATAACACTTTGAGCAAATAGTCAAATAGTCTTAATGTAATATTTGAGGACATTTGTCTCCATATTATTCTGTCTCAAAAGAAGCTTATGTTTTCACACAGTTTGGCCATTTGTTGTCGATAAATTGATCCACAGAAACTACACATGCACTACATGATTTCCTATTTATGTGTTAATTAGACTGGACATGATTACCAAATCTTCAAATGATAACTAGGTACCTATATAATACAAGGGTTAATGCATGACAGGGTTTTTGTTTCCATGCTTTAAAATGGGATTCCTCCATAATCAATCTCTACAGCAACTACAATGAATTATAACTTTAGTTTTAACTGACATGAGAAGTAAATACCTTTAGCCAGTATTTTGCCTGTTAAGATCATTTCATTTTGTTTGGTGTTGAATCACAGCTGTCCTCGGGCTGTTGTAGATACAGGATCCACTTTACCTTTATCATGCGGCGCTCTGGCCCATCAGGCTTCTATGTGCTTGGCTGCACTTGGTTATTTTTTCCACTCCTGCACATTTGCTTTTTGCTCGTTGCTCACCTCCAGACTCGGGCTTAGAGTGTTTCCCCCAGCAGCCTTTCTGATAGCGGCCGCTCGCTGATTGCTTCCCGGGATCAGAGCGGCATGCAGCACTAGCACCCGGCTCAGCGTACCACACAAGCTGCCGGATCAAAGGTCATTCTTGGAGGCCTGGGATTATGGGGGAGTGAAATTATATTTTTTATCCTCGTGCTTTGTTTTTGATCACCCTATCTGACCCGCTTCAACCTGCACTCCCACGCCACCGTCTCGCTACACTCTCAGGTGTTAGTTTTCAACGCGGGTTCGGGAGGTGGGCTAATGTCGAATAAACAACACTCAGATTGGACGCAACCTTGAGCAGCGCATTTGGAAAAAGGCTTTAAAGAGACTTCAAGGTCGGTGATATGTGGGAACCGCTGCTGTCTCTCGAGTCTGACGGAAATAGTGACCGAATCAAAGACACTTCATGAGTGACACGTCCACTGAGGTCAGGTCTATTTATTACTGTGAGCGGGGGTATCACATGCACAGCGCGGCCGCAGTGGGGGGACAGTAATGACGCCTGCTGTATGTCATCAGCAGGTGGGAATGACTTGTCGTCGTGGAAGTTATTATCCAAGTGGCTGCGGCGCTCACAACTGTCCTGAAGCCTGTGTGGACTTATCCGTCAGTGCGTCACAATGCTCAATGTGTCTGTATAATTTAAAGCTGGGGTAGGCAATTCAAAAAAGCCTCAAGAATCAAACATGTGTGTAGGTTTTGTATTGAGAAACAACCAACACATTGTAAATATATGTTGCTGAGGCAAGATTCATGGTATATCTCACTTCTGTTTGTCGACGTTGTTGTTCTATATTTGAACACATGGATAGATGAAATTAAATTGTAAGAAGATACATAGCATTATTTATCACAAAACAAGGCTTTTCCTTGAACATAAAGGCACAATATGTAAAATTTCCAGCCAAATATTTGTCAAATAATTCCAGCCATAAGTCAGATTTATATTTTAGTGCTCATCCTTTCGTCAAATGTTATATCTAGATTTGTCATTTAGGCTAAGCTAGCTTTTTTCAGCTTTTCTATGTGCGGTTAGCAGATTATTTTTCATATAAATCTGGCAAATTATGAGTTTTATTTTCAAAACAATTACGCTTTCTTGCTGCAAACTTTTGATTAGGCTGCAACCACTGCTAAAGCAAACATATGTAATGTAGTATAAAGTGATGAAGCGTAGTATTTGACATGTTTGTACATATCCTGTTTATTTTTGAGCTGAAAAGGCTGTTAGAAAGACTACCTGAAACAATATACTAACATTTTTGTAGATTTGGTTGAGAAAAAGAGCAATAACATGAGGATGGAAGATGTCTGTGCAAATTTTTATACAAATTAGATGACCCTACGGCTCTCCTCAAACCACTTTAATGGCCTACGTGTTCTACTTTGTGGCTCCAAAATGCATCTCGGAGGAACAAAGCATATTATATACACTACACAACACTTACTTCACTTTGTAAACAGGTCCTAACTTTAAAACTACAAAAAGCCGTCCTCATTTGCATGCTCCGGAGTGTGAAATTAACACAAAGAGCTGCATTGTATTAACGTCAAAATTGTTCAAATTTGTAAACAAATAAAGCAAAAACACAGTGAGAGTGTGTCATTGACTTACTCTTGTAATTTCAAGCCTATTGTAATAAATGCCATGGTTTGTTTCCTTCCCATTGTAAAGACACCAACATCAAACAGTTTAAAAAGTGAGTATTATAATTATTAA
Organism: Rhyacichthys aspro; assembly: GCA_036850595.1. Classification (NCBI taxonomy): domain Eukaryota; kingdom Metazoa; phylum Chordata; class Actinopteri; order Gobiiformes; family Rhyacichthyidae; genus Rhyacichthys; species Rhyacichthys aspro. The sequence goes on along the minus strand of CM072162.1, from coordinate 18,816,591 downwards.
TGCACAGAAGTAGCAGTGCGTTTGTCACATTCTGTCTCTGGGGCATATTTGTTTTGTAAATATTTTAAATGTGTCTGCCGCCTGCCGTGGGTTCGTTCATCTGGCAGAATTAATTATGATGTTTAGTAAATGCTGGCTTTTAATGTTTACATTCACCAGTGGGAGTGTTGTGTGAATATGTCCATTCTCTGAAGTATGAGGATGTGAGAGAAGAAAAGTAGTTTGTGGAGCTGGATTAGAGCTGCATGTTTAGTGTTAGATGTTAGCTTAAAGGTGCAGTAGGAAGAATAAGAACATTAAAAAAGAAATGGATATAAAAATGTCAGACACAATGCCACTTTACCACAGCACAGACACATTTTATCTTATGAGAAGTACTTTTGAGGCAAAAGAAGAGCCATGTTTCACTCTCTGCCTTGAAAATGTTGAATACACAGTGAAGCCAAAACATTGCTTACACCATCTTTAATGTATTTTGGAGTAGAGCCAGTTTTACAGGAGCATGTCAACAAAAACCTTGTGTGAAATGTGTTGAAAGGTCTAAGGAGAACAATGCCAATACACCAAAATGTGCTGCTACAATTGATAATGGCATTAGCACTGCCTTTGATTAATCTGATAAAGATTCTTTACATTTATTTACAAACATTTGCAGATTTAATGTCATTGTACATTGTAAAAAGGACAGACACAAGGTCACTTCCTACTGTCCAGGACCATCCAATACAAAATGCAGCATCAATGGTTTGATATATGAGCTACATTTTCTAAAACGCTCTTTACAAATTAAAGTCTAGTCTCATCTCTCTTGAACCACAATTTTTTAAAGAGTTAAGTGGATATTTTGACACAGTTATGCCAAAGCATCTGCTTTAATTGAGACATTGTGTTAACTATGATCTGAAGATGCCATGAATCACTTTATGAGTATTATGTATTTTCCATTGAAAGTATTTCTTATAGAACCTACCTTTTAATATAATGTAGAACTCGCTGCTGTTTGACCAATTTGATGATTATGATAATAGTCCATTTTAAAGGTCACGTCATGGACTGGAAAATGCAACATTTGTACCATTTTAAATAAATCAGATTTGATGCTCATGTCCCTTCAAATCATGCAAAATTTCAAGTCAGTTACGTAGTTTCAAGATTGATGCAAAACTCTTGCTTCAATAAATCCTACATTGTCTGATGTGAAATTGTAAAACCAGAAAAACAGTTGGGGCAGAACTGTGTTGTCAGTCCTGAAATAAAATCATTCCCAAAAATGTCTAAATGGGGATCAGCTATTTTCTGTGATTGTACTTGATCATCCAGTTATTCTTTATTTACAAATTCAATATTTCTTATAAAGCTGTATGAAATAATATGACATATAACAAGGAGACTTGTCAAGTGCAATCTACACTAATGTTCTCTTTTACAAGACTCATATGTGATCTGCTGTCCCTCTCCAAAAGCAGCCCCGGTGCTCGTCTGATGTTATTTTGTAGACTCTCTGATGCAGGAGCCGTACAGAGGTGGACAGTGGACGCTGAGGAAGCCCTGCGTGTGATTCAAATACTCCGAGTGAGTGGGAGAGGACCATTAAGTGCTGTGTTATTTACACATCATAAGCCAGTCTATTATATTGACATCCAGACGACCCGGCCCACCGCTGTTCCGGGCGCGCTCGGCCTCGCTCACTGTTTGCTCTCGGCAGCCGCATGCTGATTGGGTGATTTTCTGATATGACATTCCAATGCTGCGGACTATGTGCAAGATCTCCCGTCTGAAATGGTCCGAAAGCATTCATTATCCGCCGAGAAATGAGACAAAAGGTCAAGAAAACGGTGTGACGGGGTGGAGCTTTGTGAAGTGGAGGTGGGGTTTACAATCCAATTGGGGATTAAGTTATCTCTTATATCTCTTACTTACAATAAATCCACACGTCTCCATCTGAAATGTCTTGTTTAAACTGTGCACAAGCATGGAGCAAATGTTTGACTTTATTTAAAATTCATTGTTCAGTATTACAGTGGCGACTGAGGTGAGCCCTGAGATTGCAGAGGTGAGCACACAGCCTGTATATTTTTTATTCTGATCCTGAAATTGCAGAATTGCCGAGGAGTTGTTGTCGTCCAAACCTTTCTGCCATTTACCAATGGCATCAAAATATTTGACATCCTATAATGGGATCGCATCCAGAGTAATTCCTGTAACTACTGTTGACTTAGGTGCCCCAAGTAAAATAAATCTATTTTGGCCATTGATGTGAATGAACTCTCTGTGAACCGTCCCGAGCATTAATGCAGATAAGGGACAATGGCTTCCTTTTAGCCACAGCATTAGAATAAGAGCCACAGAGTTATTACTGTAGGCTCCACCGCTGTGCTTTACTTTTCATAACGTCCCACAGAAACAGAGCCAGAATCATCTCAAAAATAGATCTATGTCCACTTTGAATATTTATAACACCTTCAATAAAACATTAGCATTGCAATTTATTTTACACAGTATGACCGGCCTTTTCTGTTTAGCATCAATAGCACTTCTGACCACTTGAAAATGCTTTAATTTCACTGTTTGGAGTCATGTTACTGATATGATAAGCCTCACACACACCACACACACACTTTGTACGGAAGGTGCTGGAAAACACACCCAAGGATTTAAATGCAGTCATGACAGATCATGTTTTGGAACTGAAATATTTGCATTTTTCTCAAAAAAAATAAATAAATAACCTGATCCATGAAATACATTTTAACAGATTCCACTATCATCTTTAATAATTAATACTCTTAACACACTGTAAATAGACAAACTGAAAGGATGTTTTAAAAGCCAGTCCAACTTTTTATAAATAATAAAATACATTACAATACTAATAATAATATTTATCCTAATACAATAATTGCTTACACTGCCACTGAATACATAACGTTGCCACAAAATACTGTGTGGTAATAAGATGTTATAGATAAAGGGCCCGTCTTATTTCAGGTTTAGAAAGTGAGTGCAGACAGTATTTCAGGTCTTTTGGTGGAGTCCTGCTGAGTCCACAGTGAGACCCTCGACCCCAGACGCTGTCACACGACTCTGTGTCAAGCCTCGCAGTGAAGCCCCGCAGTAATGGCTTTATTGCTGTCAAAGTTAAGTGTCCATTAGTTTAGTGCTTTGTTTTGAAAAGCCAAACCAGTGAAGATGTGTTTTATCAACTTTTTACAACACCAGTTTTAGAAATGGTCCAAAAATATGTCGGATATTTTATGTTGCATGTTTAAAAATAAATGCTAGTGCAGTGTAATGTTAGTTCCAGGTCCAACACTTCCCTGAGTCACAAAAGAAGATTTGTAGCATCACATTTTTGGATAAAGGACCATTTTCACTTTTTCTGTAAAATGTAAAAACGGACAGAACAATAATAAAACTTACATTAAAAGTGAACTAATGAGATGATACTTTTTTCCCTTTTTCTTAGCTGTAGTTACTGATTATTATTTATTGTATATAATGAACTCAAGTCATTTTATACTAAACTATATTTTATATATTAATTATAATTATCATAGATATCATAGATATATGGAATCTATTGTGTGGTCAATGCATAATAATATCATTTTTTACAATAATTAATGCAATAATAAGAAAAGGCTAATTGTGACTGTATAAGACAGATTTAGACCAGTGCTTCTTACATAATATATGATTAATTTATTATTAATATTTCAATTTCAAAGGCTCAGAAAACAGGACTTTGGGTCATGTGACTGTTTTGAGTTTTGTTTTATTTTTAAAATGTGTTTCTATGTTGCATGTATGTGTATAAAATATATGTCTTTGTTATTGTTTTTTGTTATGTTTTTGAATTTATAGTATTTTGACTTGGTTAGATAAAGGAAAAAACATAACAAATATATAAAAAGTATTTCACTGTTTGCCATTTTTCATTTTCTCTGTTTGAAATCTGTTGAATTTAAATCAATATCCTTTAACGTAACTAATTAATACTGATTTAGCATTTGTCATCTGTTTAAAGTCCGTCACTGACCTCTCAATCAAGCCCCATCAGCCAGAGTTTAGTGGAGTTTATCTGACTTTTACGGCTAATAACAAAGTCCACATCCAGAGCGCACCAATAAACACTTTACTGGCCGACTGCGACGTTAAATAAGACAACTATTTGAATTGGAGAGCCAACAAATGATAGGAATGAGCGATAAACTTGGCAGACAATTTCCTCCCCTCACCTTTCCCATGAGTCTCGGCCCCAGCACCCACAGCCCCCTCTGAGGAGCAGGAGGAAGAGGAGGAGGAGGGTCCCACTGGGAGACGCGCTCTGTGGTTATCATGCCCCATCTAGTGGCTGCAGAGGGTTAAGGACGGGCCAGGGCCGAGACACAGGCTCAGAGATGAGACATGAGACACTGGGGAACAGCACAAGACAGAAAGAAAAGAAGGAGACGGAGGAGACTGAGTAAAATACAACGTGAAGACAGCACTAAAATCAAATAGAAGTAAAGCTGAAGTAGGTGGAATAAAAACGACATGGGACGATACCTTTTGAATAGAAATAATAAATACACCACTGCCCTCAAAAGACTCATCCTAAGTTGTGTTTTATTATAGACAAACAGATTTAGATTTAGGTTGTATATTGCGTGATGTTTACCGTAACATTAAAGCAAGGGTAGGCATTTTTGTGACAATGACAATTAAAATAGCTTTGCAAAAGACTGTATTTCAAGCATTTTGAAGCAAATGCTCAAATTTTCCACAGTCTATATGTGAGAAGAGGTTTGTAACAACATCTTTCAGACCTTGGCTCCAAAATGCATCACAGAAACAACATGGCGCCTGCTCTGTAATCGAAATAATCATCCAGGAAGTGGCATTACGTCAGGTAATTTTGTACTTCTGTTATCTATTAAACAGCTTTATTGGAAATCATTACCTACTTTAAATGTACTTTGTCATATGTATAAATATCTCACGAAGACAAACTGCATCAATGTTAAACTAAAGTCTTGGAGCTGAGGCGCTAACTTCATTTTATTGAAAGAATGTAATATTAAGAAATCTAGAGAAATCAGGAGGTGTTGACACTGAAGGTTTACACACCAGGAATAAGTTAGAATTATAATTACTGTACAATACCTCCAATATGGTTCAATTTATATACACAATTAGAGATCTAATTAAAGCAATGTGAAAGGTCAATAATGTTAAAAATATAAGGTCGAATAAAAAGTGGATAAGTGAAAGTCTTGTGAACATGTTTGAACTGAAGTGAGTGTTTTTGTCAAAACAAAATGAGTTTCTGGTAAGTTTGCATGATTATTACAATATGATTAAGAGAACAAAGAAGTCTATTTTTGAGTCCTTTAATAATATGTATAAATATCTCATTACAACAGACTACAGTAAAATCCATTATAAGACAACAGATGATGGTGCAAACTGGATTTGGCATAAAAATGATGAAGAATAAACACTGTTTTTGTTTTTGTTTTTTGTTTGTTTTTTTTTCTTATCAAAAAGTTTGAAAATTATGAGAAAACTCTAATAATTGGATTTGTGTTGATCTTAAGAAGCATTACAGCCCAATAAAGGTTAAAGGAGACCTGGCAGAGTTAAGTGAGTTTGATGTAGAGAAATAAAACTCTTGTGAAGGTGTTGGACCAAAGCAGTGCTTGGTTCATGTTACTCAGATATGAAACCATAAAGAATGTGTGAAAGCAGTGCCCTCTCCATCCCCTCGTTTCACAAGCCAATTATCCAATTGAAAACTGATCTTCAGCAAACTCCCATTGTGTGCCTCTTCCAGAGAATAAATGCACCAAATTGATCTCAGGTCTCTGAAGTGGGCCCGCCGAGCTCAGCTTTACAGATGGGACCATTTTATCCGCTTCTGGTGGCAATTTACAAACATGTAAAACTGAGAGCTCTCCACCACAACCTGCGAGCCGGTTCCACCTGTCTCCTAACCTCGGCCCGGCACAATTTTCCCTCCGACAGAGTAAAAAAATGCAGCTGTGATAATGTCAAACAATGTGTGTGAACAATTGAGCGGGGTGCAGTGAACATGTCACGCAGAAAGAGCAGCCGCTCGGACGATCTGCTAATGTATTGTGACTCGTGCTGTCAGCAGTTCAGCTGCAGCCGTCTCTCGGCAGCGCCTCAGCTTTAGGTTCAAAAGCTGTTGGCTTTCAGTGAGACTGGAGACCGGGGTCTTCTCTGTTTGTCCTGGACTAGTGTTTAACATCGTGTGAGAAGTATGGAAGAAGTAAGGAAGAAGGGCTTCAGAACACCAGTGTGACCAGAGAGGCTGCTGTATGATGCATTCAGGGACATGTTGGGAAGCAGTAGCAGTACACTTTAATTCAGTGCTCTGTACACTATTATACTGCTGTGTTCATCAGTTTAGGATTTCTGTATAATCTGTTACACATTTACTTTTGTACATTAATGAACATAGCTTTGACTCCTGTTGATGTTTTCCTTGTTATCTATCTTTTATATTGTTAAATTTACACCATTTGTACATCTATTGTGGACAGCAAAAAAAGAATTTAATTTTACAGCTTACTCTGCATCTGACAATAAACACTTTGAGTCTTGAATCTTAATTGCGTGAACCTTTGTAAGAGTAGTCATCATCATGGCAACAGCTTTCAGAGGAGCCTAATAACCTAAACTAAAGTAAACTATCGGCTTAAATCACATAAATAAAAAACACTGATACAGATAAGAATTGATTTCACTTCATTTCAGTAAAAACTAAATATGTGATCAAAGTGGACAGTCATAGAAGCTGCATATTTTTAGTGTATCGTCCAAATATTTCCACACAACTCAGTAGCTTCAAGGACCACAACAATCATTTTAACTCTTAAAACTAATTGGCTGTGATGTGGTACTTATGAATAAACCTGAAGTGACAGATTAAACAATTTTTAATATTTCTTAAAACAGCCTACAACTATCAAATATTGTTTTTCTTTTATATGCAGCAACAGTGTGCAAAACAGTGCACAATTAGCTTCAAGAAATGGTAACCAGAAAATATTATAACTTAAATGTAACAATACACATTATATTGCATTATGTTTCCTACTAATTCAGATGCAGTTGTTTATTTTACTGAACAATGGTAAAATAACATCTTTCCAGGTCCTATTTACCAGTTCATTGGGTTGTTGTGCCTTCACCTTAAAATCCCTGCGCACTCGTTGCCCTTGAAGTGAGCACTACCCTCTGTTCTTGACCGGTGTGTAGCTCTGGGAAAGTGCTGTGAGGTAGCTCTGGAAATAGGTGAGAATCTGCCACAAGCCCCATTATGTGCTTCACAATTACAAAGCCCTCAGCTGTTTCAAACCTATTTCCTGAGCGTCCTTTTAATCAGGCCATAACCACGTTTTCATTTGTCCGTCCAACGCTGATGCAATCCCTGCAGCCAAAGCTCTCTATTCATTAGATTGTTTTAATGTGCCTGAAAGCAGTTGTGCAAATAAACAAGGCATTACAGTGAAAAGAGAGGAATCCCTAACAGAGGACAATCCAACTCTGCTTTTTATCACATTAATCCCACGCAACGTCATTTTGCAGGTCCCAGAAAAAGACTTATAAATTGCGTCTAATAGGCTTCAAATCAAGCACTAATTAAATCTGCATTAACCTTAATGAATCAGAAAAATGAACAGCCCAATTTATTGACTTGTGTTTAGACAAGGGCTGGTTTTAATAATAAATGACGCAAGCGGCTACAGCGGGATGAGCCTGTCTGCTAATGCGAACCTCCTGTGAGCGTCCCGGGCCGTCATTACCGGGACTGTTAGAGGTTAACTTTAGCAACATTGGGGCGTCTTTAGAGCCGGCCGCATGGTGCCAATCAGAGTCGCAGGTGTTCATAATGGTCCGTCTAATTGCTTCATTAACTGGAGTGGAGGCCTGAGCCCGAGCACATCTGGATTTTGGGAAGCCCTCTCCATCCTCTCCTGAGTTTTAACATGTATCTGCTTGTTGCCGTGATTTCCCAGGAGCGCGTCATTTATTTGTACGCCCATTCCGACTCAAACGCCTTTAATGGAAATTCCCATGGCTGGTGCTGGTGGAGGGTGGAGGGCTCACAGCAATTTGTTTTGAATGAACGCGGGACGACGAAGCAAAAAAACAAAAAAAACGCAAACGATCTCGGTTTAGTCAAAGTACAGGCTCTTTCTTCCTGTCTTTAAGTGTTTTATTGTGTAATCCCAGTCACTTGCCTGGATAGAAGACCCTTGAGATTTCCCCACTAGAGACCTGCTGTCTTAATGAATCAAGTTTCTCCAATGTGGGGACGACCTGAGGGGAAAAAACTGCGGTTCGTTATTACTTCGGCTTCAGTGAACTTCACCAGAGACGGCGCTTCGGGCTCGTTTTGTCAGATTACCGACTGAAATTACAAAATGACCACAACACAAAACTGTATGGAAAGACCTGGGGACGCTCCAAAGCTGTAAAACTCAAACTGATGAAGGGCCACACGAGTAAATGAGCATCAGATAAAGTGGACAAAGATACTGGTAATTGGCTCGTGTCAAGCCCAGACCTGTGCGCGCCAATTAACTCTTAGGATTTCAACTGTGGCTTTTGGCAGATGTTTGTCCAACCCATCTTTGGATTTGGTGCATCGGGAATTTGGTGGCACCTTTGGGTAATTTGGTGATCCCTGTCAGGTTTTGATTATGAGCCCTCATCTAGGGGCTTGGGGTATTCCCTTAAGTAACATTAAAGGCACTGTTTGTCTGTTACACATAAAGTCTACAGTGCCAACAAACACCTGTGTGGGTCTGAGCCAACTTTAGCTTTGTATTTATAAAAGTAGATGATCTATATTATTAATCTTGTTCTTTTTTTGGGGAAACTACCTTAAGATGTTAATTCAATTATGGAAACATATGGAGATTCTTGTCCCCTATTGTGACACGGAGCGGGGCATGTCGTGACTTGATTTTCCCTGACAACGCAGCTCTGGTCCTCTGTGGCTTCATCCTCCGAGGCCTCTGTGCTGTTTCCAATAATACTGTCAACACACCCAACACAACATGCTATTCTTGATTTGTATCACACACATTTACACCTGTGGCAGATGAGCGCAGGCCGACGATTACACACAGGAATCCAGCCCGAGCGGTGACACAATTAGAGGTGACATAATGCGCCTCCATCACTGTCTGATCCATATCATCTCTGTTCGTCTGGATGTTACAATGCATGTGTTTTTGATTGATGTCAGAAATATGCTTTGTTTTGTTGCTTTGTGTCCATCATGTCACTTTACACAACCCACTAATATTCTTTGTAAATTATGTTTCACCAGTTATTTTTTGTCATGTTTTGGTTGTGAAGTGAAAGGTTGTAATGAATAGCTGTGCCCTTGTTGCATGAAGTTTAAAATGACTCAAATGAAAAATGAGATTGCTGCTTTGATGCATTTTAACAAAGCAAGAGATTGCTCCGGAAGTTAGTCTCTGTGCATCATCTTTAGTGCTGTCTCAATGTTCTTAACACTGCTCCGAGGAGTGAGGAGTCGAAGGAGGCTTGACTTCTAGAAACACGGTGAAGGAAAACCAAACCATCAGTTATTGGTTTTTTTATGAAGAACTTCATCAGAGACTGGAGAAGGTGTTTTTGATGCAGTAGTTCATCTGTAAATGTTCTAATAAGTCATGATGTGTGCTTCCCTGTTGTGTTTTTCCCTTGTCTCCTTGTGTCCCCTTCCCTCAGTGTCCTGTGTGTGTGGGCGGAGTCTCCTAAACACTGGAAACTAGTCTCACCTGTTCCCAGTCTATAATCAAGCAGCACTTACACCCAGCTCTCCAACTCTCATCTCCAGTTCTTCCAGCTCCCGTTAAGAATCTAAATCCTACCTGCCTCACCTGTACACACAATAAATACCTGCCTTTAGCCTCAGTCTGTGTCTATTTTTAGGTCTACACATTGTAAAGTCATAACTATATGTTATGTATATCACTGAATTTTAATAAAATGGTTAATTGTGCTTTCAGAGGTGGTCAAGACAGGCCATTGACCATTTGTTGGAATATTATGCCTTTGGTGCAGCTGTAAAGGAAATATTACAGCCTATTACATCCAACCATTACTATATAGTTGAACTAAATGTTTTATTTCTATATAAAGGTAACATTATGTGAATGTGAAACATAACTAAAAGGGAATGGGACTCAGACAATAATTGAATACTCTAGTTGGATGTGTCCACTCTCCAAAGCCTTCAGTGAAAAAAGTCTTTATATTAGTCTTTGCACAGTCTTAAAACTTATTTTGTGATTAAAAGCTCTGAAGCATGTAAATACACATAATTATCACGTCACATTTCCTCTTTCTTAGAACTACAGCTACTGGCCTCAGCGTTTTCTGCCATTGTTTGCCCGAAATTGACTCGACAGTGGGTATTTCAAACACAAGTGGTGAAGTATTTCACATTCTTTGCAGCTTATGTGCAATAGACTTGGCAGCAGCACAATAGCTAAGGGAAGTGATTTATTTTCTTAAAGTAATTAAATGCCTACTTGATCATTTTTTTCTGGGAAAATGTGAGAATGTGGCAAACAAATTAAAAGAGCACTCCATGACTAAACCTGTCCCTAGGATTGGTGGAGACATCACAAGCGAGACACAAGCCAAACCTTAATCTACTACGTTTGAGTTTCTGTGGAAATAATTCAGAAAACATGCTGTCTATTTCTGTTTGCACACGATTATTAATTTCAATTTCTGTAACCCCACTTACTCCCACAGTTTAATTAATGATGCTTGTTATCAGCTGTGTTTAAGAGGTAATGGACAATGCTGAATTTTGAGTGTTTATAGCGCTGGAGAAAAATCCTGCTTTACCCCTTTGTAATGGACTGCCAGCAAACAAGAGATTAACAGTGTTTGTCACTCTTCCTGCAGCTGTGTTATAATGCAAAGCAAAACGAGGAGGGGCAGAGGGGGGATGTATTAAGCATATAACTTTGAAATGGTGACTTGAAATAGCTACCACGGTCAGAGGCACTGGCATGGCCCCTCCATCACCTAATCCATACCATAATTCCTGATCTAATTAGCGGCAGGCTCAGAGCTCGGGCTCCATAAAGGAATAAAGAACAGAGGCGGACCGCGTGCCCAGAGGAACAGCCAATAACAAGTCTCTGAAACATAAAAAGAAAGTAGAAGAGAGAAGGAAGGAGGGGAACAGAAGGGTAAACATAATGGTAAACACCAGTGGTCAAGGCCGCATTTAATTATCTTATAAAAAGCAAGCATGAAGTCATTACCTGGACTTTCACACCTGAACTGTTTAGTCCAGACTTTCTCACTGTCCTTTTTGAATCAAATTTGCAGTTGTGAAAAGTCCAGTGGTTTAGGGTTCGAACGAAACTGCTGGTTTTAGCCTCAGTCTGAAGCCCAATGGTGCAGTTTGATCGACTGGGTTACCATAACCTCTAGTGTTAACTCATTCTTGCCATTTATCACTCTGAGTCAGTTTCTGGTTTAGGTTTTGTCAGTAAATGGAGGTTGGGGCTGTGGATGGACCATAAATCCCACTAGTTTGCCACCGGAGTCCACAGAATCCAACAATTTGATTTATTAAAGTGTGTGGTGAAATGGGAATATGAGTGTGCCTCTGCTCCAATAGTGCTCAGTTTATCTGCTGTAAGCATTTGTAGGAAACAGACAAAACTAAACTAAAATGGCTTCACTAGTTTCCATTAGCTATAAATGTCTACTTTGGAAAGAGAGACAAACGCAGTGTATGAATTTGATTATGTGTATTGAATGTGATTATACAAAACTGAAAAAAAAAATGCCTTGGGGGCTACAACTACACACTGAATTAATTTTTTAAGCAATGTACCTTTAATTTGGTGATGTAAACAAAGTCAGTGGCCTAATGTTTGGCTGTTACATCATGAGACCAGTCCAGATTGGAAAAGACTTGTATGTTTGTATGTTATTCAACTGATTATCTGTGGTGTACTGACAAAAACAGTTCTTTCAATAAAAATTTCTTAACCCGATGGTTCAAAGCAATACCTACTTAAAAAAATAAATATTATCATCTGTAAACACACTGTCCTCAATAAAAAAGCACTGTGCTTTGAAATATTTTCAAAAGAACATAACATATGCCTGAAATTAAACCTGAGCACAATAGTGAACACAGGTTGAGTCTTTGTTTGTCACATGTGCCTTTCATCTGGACACGAGTCGTAACAGCCCGACCTCTCTCTGCTTCAAAGTGTTCACCGTTCACACCGGACACTCGCTGCAGGTGCAAAGTGGGAAACAGTGATGCAACACCTGAAATGATCAGCCCTTTTTTCATACAGAGGAAAAAAACCTGCTCACAGAAACCACCTTGTGTGTCTATGTGGTCAAACATGCAGCTGAAATTCAAATTTACAACATTTTGAGGGCCCTTCCCAACCAAAAACCAAGTGGTGAGATAAGACAGGTCCCCTGGGTAAGCAGGTGAAAGCAATAAAATCACACTGCTGCCCCTACAGATACAGTAGGGCCACAATACGTTAGCAGAGGATTATGCAGTTAAATAGCCAGAGGCGGCGCGTATATCATCAGCCTGGATAACTACAGTAATGCATACTACTCTATTGTGCATCGACGGTAATGCAGTCCGTTCTGTGAATTACATTTAGTGGATGTCAGTAAACTCCCTTGTGATGTATCTCAGTGGCTAAGGAAATGAAGTACACTGATTCAGAGGTAAGATAGATGTGCTTACCAAGGTCAAGCGGGCTCCCCAGCGTAATTACTGCACCACCAACACAAAGGGCATTGTTATTGGACAAGTATAATGCCGCATATTACCACAGCAACACAGCTGTTTCTATCAGCGAACACTAGCTTGGGAAGACATAGGGCGGGCATCAATTTAGCCTACTTATCTAAAGTCTCTAATTACTTGGTTTATTTGATAAACAGAACAAGGACAATCCTTAAACGATTCTGCGAGATCCAAAGGGGATTAATTTCTTACTCCTTGAAAAAACAAATCACTGGTAGAATCCCTTATTTCACTCTTTAATCATGCATTAATTAGGAGCAATAGGGGCACCAGTTACACTTGGCATTTACAGAGATTGCGGGAGAAAAAAGAGCTTGCATTAGCCTCTCCAGAGGAGGCGCGAGCACATCAGCCTAAGACAAAGACGACACAATCAGACTGAACAGCAGGAAGTGTGCTTTGGGAGAATGGGATCGGAGCTTCTCAGGCCGTGTTCCCACATTGAGCTCAAACCAGGCTGAATAACAAACCAACAGTGAGCAAAATGAATACAAGCACATTCACAGTGTTTTTGGATAAAAAATCATCTTCATGCATTTAAAAAACACACAACCTTTGATTGGCTCAGTCATTGTTAAACATTTAAGACAAAGATGGGCTGTAACTGGGTAAGAGTGTTCACCCTGAGAAACAGAAAAAAACCCTGTCAAACTGTGCAACTAAAATATTTTTGCAAGTGATGCTTGGCAGTGCATCCTTTTGTTCTTTGGCTGATCTTAAAGAAACCCATTAGTATTTATTTGTTTGCAAGACATAGGCATATTTAATGAGTGTTACCAATTCACTCAGTATAACAATAGCTGTAATCATAGTAATATGTAATACAACAGATTAGTGCTGTAATTAGATTATACTTCATTTATTTGCATTCATTCATCCATCTTCTACTGCTTATCCTTTCTGGTGGGTTGGAGTCTATTCCAGCTTCTTTGGGCAAGAAGTAGGTCCAGCCCGGAACAATGGCAAAAGTCTAAACTAAATTTGAGCAAAAACTATTGACCTGCCTCCTCTTTATAAAGGAACAGTATATATAAATATTTTCTGATACTGAACTGCACAAAACTAACAGTGATGTATTGGCTTAAAACTAAGGTAAACCAGTTGTACGACACAAACTGGACTTCATCTGTCATCGAGCAGAGACTAAATGCCAGCATTTAGTTTCCTCAAGAACATAAGAGGGTTAGAAATAAATACAAACATTACATATTGCACTGTTTTGGTCAATCCCCCTTTTGTTGTAGGTGAAGTCTAGGGGCAAATAGGGTTAGTGACAAGAACAGATGCACTGAGGAAGAACATTTTAATCCATGCATGTTGATGATTATACAAATACTTTTATTTTAAAAGTAAGTCAAGTTAAAGACAAAAATCCACAAACATAAAACATAAAACAAATGGCAAAGTGGTTGGCACTGTTGCCTCTGGGTGGGTTTCTCTGGTTTCATGATCAATTACTGGTGCAAGATGAAAGAATGACTGAATTTCCCTACATAGATAAAAAAAAACTCCTAACTTGTCTTGACTTTCACTGGTGTGTATTTGTCATTTACAGCTAATTGCTAATACTAAAGCTACAGGAAGTAAAAGAGCATTAGAGTATATATTTAATTTAATATTACTACTATAAAAACATCAATATAAAGAGCAGTGCTTTTTTGTTTGTCATCCATTAGCTCCTCTCACTCTACATTTAACACTGCAACACGTGAAGAAGCCTAATAGACAGCTTTTATGTCTTTGCTAAAATGTTTTGGTCAGGCCCTTATCTGAGATGAAAACCGTATCGAGCACAATGGACAAAACGGCCTGTAAAATGTGTTTTGAAATCATTATGCGCTCAGTGTGTTTTCTCGTTCGGCGAGCTTGAATAAAGAGGTAGCTTCTCAAGCAATCTCGGCCTTGTTTGTTTAAGGTAATTACTACTTGTCCTCCCATCCTGCCGGCCCAGATGATGCATGAAAATTACCATTCCCCTACTTCAATCAGAGCTGAAAAAGAATCGGGAGAAAGGGGGAACAGAAGCGAGGAGACGAGGAGGGAGCGTCGGGGGCAGAGGAGACGCATCGAGCTCCCTCCCTGCATGACAAGAAAGGGCACTGTCTCTCATTAATTAGCTGGAGTTGGTAATCAGTTTAATAAGGCTGAAGTTGATGGTAAGAGGTCCCCTTTGGCCAAGCTGCGCTAAGCTTAGCTCTGTTCAGGGCCCTAGCTTCTCTTCTCTTTCCACCAAGTAAACATGCAGTGTCTATTTACATAAACAGTTGTTTCTTTTTGTGGGGGGCTATTTTTACTTTCCAAAGCACCTCAAAGACTAACACCACCGCTTAAGTCACTCCCAACAATGGCTGAGGGAATTGCAGACAAATTCATGAATTTTTCAACATATGAGAGCTAATTAAATGGAGGCCTTTCTGAAATGAATATAGTGTGAGGTTCTCAGTAGCTCGACACACACAAAGAGGCTATAATTCAGCGATTGAATTCTGCCTTGATAGCATTCAGCCTTTTACCATTTGGAGCCGTAAGATGGCAGGGGTCTGTTTCATTCTTTTCTTTCTTAATGGCAAATCTCATTATGTCTGATATCACTATATAATAATGAACAAGGAGGAACAACGGACCACAATGCTGTGCAGGAATTTAGTGCCTGTCAGGTCATAGACGTAGGTCACAGTGATGGGAATTTAGACTGGATTCAGAAGAAAGAAGTTAAATAGCGTCATATTAATTGGGTCTGCTAAAAGGCTTCAAGTAACTCACTGGTATCTGGTGATATTTGGTAAACGTATGAGGTACTCAGCTCAAGCCGGGAACACACTGTCAGATTTTTGGCAGGATTTCTGATTGGCCACAACTTTCAAGTCAGGACAAATTTCAAAACATCAAGGCAAAGGTTGAACAAATGAAAGGATGAATGACAACAGTCTATGAGTTACTTCAGCCGTACAGTCTATGGAACAAAGACCCTTCCTCTTTTGCTCATTTTTGAGGCTGAACCAATCGAACTCAACTTATGCCACCATCCTAAAGATACAATACACAAAAACTCCTGCCCTCAAGCTTCCAACACTTACCCCTCACCCCAACACAGCAAAGTTACTGCTTATATTTTATGTAAAGTAAGGAATAGTAAAAAAAATCTGAATAGACAAAGTAAAATCTATGTAAAACTATGTGTGTATTAATTAATTTATATTGCCCTTGGTTTATTTTAAGATGTTTAACATAAGATAAAGTTACAGAAAGGTTCTCAGACATGTTTTCCAATGTCAGTCGTGTTATAGTTGATCTTTATGACTGAGTGTAGACAGTAAAACAAGTTGTTGCCATCAGGGCCAAGCAGTTTCCATCTGAAGTAAACTCAGAGGAATGAGTGAGCGATAAGAGCGGCCCACGTCGCCCACGGCGTTAATGATCGTCCGCTGTTACAACACAAAGACAGTGAAGTAGCAGATAGAGCAGCGAAATAATTTAAGCACTGCTAAGTGGTCCATTGTTATTCAAATGATAAATTATGCTTGGCAAAGGTTTTAGAGTCACTTTTACAAAGCGTTGCTATTGTTTGTGTCGAGACAAGGTTTTAAGGAGTCGGAAAAGAGGGAATTACTTGGGAGAGTTTGGAGTTCCTCGGGGTTTGGACACAAATTGGTTCGGTGCTCATCAAGGCCTGCCCTGAGTCTGAGTCAAGCCTCCAACATGGCAACATTACTGCGTTATTACAAAGGGCTAAAGCTCTCTGACAACTGCATGTGAAGCAAACAGCAGCTTAAAGTGAAGCTAGAAGAGAGTGGGAGAGTCAACATGCTGAGAGTTTCTTAAAAGAACTTCAGTTCATTGTAGCCTACAGTGTAGTACAGTGTATTAATTGGTCAATAACGACTCTGGAGCGGTTTCTTCCTTTCTAATCAAGGCAGAGCTTGTAATTACCTGAGCTACAGTAGGTGAGTGTTCTTCTTTTAGGAACTCAGCCATGAATTACCACAAAGGCCACATTTACCAGAGGTCTTTCCAGACTCAAATCAAGGTAATGTTAATTACGTCATTAAATTCATTTGCCCAGTGTAAATCCCCTCTGGCTGTTGTCACAAGATACAAAGGGATTTCAGGTTGGTTTGCGTCACTTAAACTTACACAGTCAGGGAGGTCTGTCTCTGCACAAAGGAAAGACAGGGACATGTAACTGGACTTCAGCTCATTGACAGGCTGCTGGAGGAAGGGGGCAGATAGGAACAACCCTCTGTGTTGTGTGGCACTGCAATTCCTCATGACTCCATCTAGTGGTGAAATTATAAAACAGCACACCTATGTACAATTGTTTTTAGCAAACCATCAACATGCCATTTAAAATTTATAAGATATGTTTTGTTCAAGACTGCAAGGGCTGCCTGTTACACACAATAAAATCATTTGTTGAGCTGAGATTTAGTTGAATGGTGTATTAAATTAACTTTAAGCCGAAAGCCTGAGGTTTATTTAAAGCTGTATTATCTGATATGTTCTTCCATCATGGTACCGACCCCACTCCTCACTCCTTTCTAAAACTCAAACATTTTGCCACCACAAAACACTGAGACATTACATAAATCAAACTTTAGAGATTACTATAAACTTGTATATACACAGCGTTAGACCAATGCGATCCAGCAATTATCTCCGTCCTATGTATTGCAATTATTTTATGTGAACGCTCACCTTTCCCTCTCCTACTTTCTTTTTTCCTCTTTAATAGCAGTATCTGTTATTAGGCTCCATAGTTCTACACTGTCATGGTTTGTACTCCAGTAAACACACTATGACTGCAGTTTAACATAATACTGACAACTGTTTTCTCACAAAGAGCCCCAAAGTCACGTTTGGTCACCTCTTTGAGCTCGACTAACCACACATGAGCTATATCTCGCTCAGGTGTGGCTCTGGTTAAGATGTCATTACCTCTGCTGGAAGTGTTAAATGGTTCCATAAAGAAACATGAAATATTCATTAAAGTAGTTAATAATTCATTCAGATAAAATGTGGTTTGCAGAGAGAGTATGAATGCGTAATGAGTGCAGCCTCAGCATATTTGAGCTTGGAAATGTTTTTATGAATTATATGCTACTATCATAAAGATAGCAAAAGGAAAAATTAATTGAAAGTTAATTTTCATTTTTGTTCTATAAGTTATGCTAAATGATAAAATAGACGCTTTCCAAGCACTTTTTAACCAAGAAACAATTAAAGGACAGAATAAGTACCACATGCAGCTCGATGGCTTTAATTATGAAGCAAGTGTGTTTAAATGTCTTTATCCAACTGTAAATGTTGTGAGTTTGACCTAATTTACACAGTTTGGGTAAGTGAGGGAACCATAACCTCAGAAACCCAGGCAAATAAAGCAGCGTATTTATAATGTGTAATGAAGTTTTGCTCATGCTCATTTTGTCTTATGAAACATGATATGTGCAAGGTCCAGACATTATTAGTATACAGTATTTTTCTATTGTTAATTAATAAAAAGCAAAATGGACAAATGAAAATGGGTCAAGTCAGTGATCTTTGTGTTATTTCATTTATTTCTCCACTTTTTAAGGCCCTAATACAAGACCTGTCAACAAAGTGTATAATAGACCAATGAAGTTTAAAATGTTTATGTTCTATTTTTTCAATTGCACACAAAATTTTACACAACAAACCTAATCCTTTATAAATACAGTGTTTTGAAAGTCAGCAGATCCCTTCACAGTTCACTCTTCACCACTGACTAACTAATGATTGGAGTCTGATAATATAGCAAGACTGAGCAGTGATAGTGGAAGACACAGTGCTTGATATTTTACACCGACTGCTCTCTAAAAACAATAACAACATAAAAGAACACACGAGAAGTGATATGAGTCAAGGCTCTGTGCAAAAGGGTATTTTCAAACAACACTACAAGTTTTTTGTACTGTGCCCTGTTCTGAAATAATGAACAAACAGAACAAATAAACAAATGTAGGTTTTGAGTGGTTTGGTGCATAAAGTGTGTCCATAAGAAAATTAGTTTTGCATAGTTTAAATTACAATAAATCTGTTTTGTGGAAAGCTTGCTATAGATCGACAAAAAGTGGAATTTGTGTATTATTTCTTCACTAAAATCATGTGTACAGCTATGTTTGTCGTTACTGAAACAGTTGCAGTTCCTCTTGGCCCAGGCCTCTGTCCAGGACCGTCCTGGGCCGGGCTGTGTGCACGTGTCTCCAGTTAATAGCAGCCCGCCACACTGCAGAGTAAACACTGCTCATCCAAACACTGTCAAACTAATTTCCTCACAGCGCAGAGGTTCATTTTGGCTTTCAGATGCATCAATTCTTCCACTAATTATCAATTGTGACACCCATAATCACTGTGAGACTGTAGCGCTGAATAAATGGCATGTCTTTTGTGTAATAATTCTGTGCATCTTGACAAACATGACCCATTAAACAACCCTGTGGCCTTTTTCAAGAGCGGTGATTACACTAATTAAAACTGCAAAACATCTGAGAGGGCTGAAGACGTGCCAGAATTAAACAGGTCATTAAATCAGCCAAGGAATATGTCAACATCAGCTCTGACAGCCGCTCACGTCGTGTCACTTTAGCACGGCAATAAAAATAGGTTGAGTAGAAATTAGCTCATAATTAGCATTCTCTGTTTCTTATGTGAGAGTGACACAATATATTAGAAATTTACAACTGACTAAGCTGAAAGAAATTATATTTTTACACAGCCTGACACACTACTTTAATCACACCTTAACCATATTCATTAATTATGATATTCATGTTAGATACTTGCACCATTGTGGACGAAAACAAAATGTGCACTAAAAACTCAACAAAAATACGGTCAAAGGTCGTCATCTTGTTTAACTTTGTTGTCTTTTTTTCTTTGGGATTCTTTAGGAACCATTGCTTGGAGTAGTTGATCTCTCAATCCAGTTAAAGCAGTTTTAATTGCACACTTCACTTTGTAAACTCACTCTTAGGCTGTATGTGTGTTCAAAAGAAACATGAATGTGCTCAGTTTGTCTGCTCTGGACACTTGAATAAACAGGAAGTAAATGATCTAATGGCTCCTTCCACTGAGCTTTAAATGTGTATTTCTCCAAGTAAATGTGGATTATATACTGATGATGAATTGAAAACATCGCCAGTGTCTTCCATTATGTTAACTGTATAACTGTAAAAACAAACTAAATAATCTATATCTTTTTACAGGTTATTTTGCTGAATGATAACCATGAGCCATGATACTGTTATAAAACAATGTGGTAAGAAAAAACACACACTCTTTGTTAAATATGGACCTATCTGAGATGTAATGATGCTTTGTGTTTTTCTCATGTTGTTTTGAAGAAATGTGAGGTCTTAAATATACAGCATAGTCCAGCGTGTATGAATATTCATGCTACTTAAAAAAGCATGAGTGCATATCTTTTTTAATATGCAGTGATGATCTCCCTTAAAGATTAATTTTCGTCATAAATTGGCCGTAATGCAAAGCCACGTCTCCTCCTCTGACCCACACTTTGCATCACTATGAGGTGTTTTGAATGTCTTTTTATCATCTTTATCGGCTCGATCTCTTTAAGTTTAATCCTCTTCTGGAGCTGATTGCATCAAGTGATTTCAGTGATGTCTTTTTACCAGCGACATATGTTCCCTTTCACACATCAGCAGCTCTCCATCCCTCTAATGGGATTGTTGTTGTTGTGTTATTTTACTCTGCGCCAAACAACAAACACTTTTCCTCGAAGAGCCTCGACTCACGCCCAAGGAGTTTGTTTCTGCGTTTCACAACACATCAGCCTAGGTCAGGGGCTAAGACTGGCCTGGAGTTACAGACTATTGAGAACAGCTCCTCTACATGACAAGAGGGGAAAGTGGATTTTCCAGCTTAAAAGCAGAATCGTCTCTGCTTAAGGCATTATCCTGTGTTCAAAGAGATTAATAAAGTGAGATGCTATTGATACAGAGCTGTGCTGGTCATGTTCACTGACATGAGCTTAGAAAGTGGCAACAAGCGCTGTATAAAATAGAAAGTTTGTGAGATGATAAGTGTAATTTATGATCAAACAGAGTGTAATGATCTTTTACATTAATATTTTTGTCTGTCCTATAATTGAAAGAACAAAAATAACATTGGGTTGAACCTGCTGCAATCATTAACTACTGTAACATTGTTTAATGACAAGGCATGGTCAGATAAAATTAAAATTCTTCTTGACAGGAGCAAAAAGTGTGGAGCGGGATAATGAACCCAAGACTTTCTTAACGGGACAGTGTCAGCCATTACATTACCTTTAAAGAACAGGAAAATAAGACAGGGCTATTATATTCACTGTAAAATCCAAGAGTGAAACTGTTCTTAAAGAGTTCTCCATAACTTCAGAAGGCCCTAACATTCAGCCGCCTTTTGTCCCATTAATGAAGCATCTGTGATGTTTCCTCGCTCCTCAGTCAAGATATATTTTTCATAGCAGTCATCAAAGTGAAGAAATCCCATGTCGTTCTTTGATGTGCTTAATGCAGTTTCAAGTCTTGTCTCATTATAGAGATAATTAATAGTTTAATTAGCACCAATTCTCAGCAAGTGACAGCTTGTGATTAAGTTGAATGTGAAATGATACAAAAAGCAGCAGTTTTTATGACTCGCCATGTGTTTTCATATCTGGCTTCAGCGCAGGTGGCTGTAAATCATAATTGCCTCCAACTTTTCTTGCTGATGTTTGGTTAATTTTTATCCACATACTGATTCGACCTACACAGCAATGTGTCCAAATATATGCAATGCAAACAACTTAGGTGGATTAATTTTAATTCCCATTACCTTGAAGCAAAGCAATCATTTTTATAGTTGGGAAAAATAAGCAAGGTTTATGAATAAAAGCAATTATCACTGTGTGCTTTTTTTTGCACCGTCTTTGCAATTAACACTGAATCTGAATGAGCATTTCCAAAGTGGAAATGGAAAAGAAAATGCTGTAGATCAAAAAAGATCAAAGTATGAGAGGAAACACTGGTTTAGACGAGTTTACAGAAGCTGAAGAAGCTCATAGCACAATGAACGCGAATGTAGGCTTCGAGAAAACAGCGCATGCCTCTTGTTTGGGCTCCGAAACAATAGCCTGTCTCCCAGCGTGAGTGAGGGCCAGCAGCAAATCCTCTGTTTCATGTGCCCCCCTCCCTCATCCCTCCTCCAACAGTTTACGGCCGCTCACAACACTTTACAGCGGCCAAATTTCATTTTCTTCTCACAAATCCTATCGCACATTATCCTGTATATTGCATTAGGGCCCTAATCTTTTCTTTCTTTTCCGCGGCAGAAGAAAGAAGCGCCTTCGTGATTAACCCACTTTACAGCAATAAATAAACGCATCATCCAGTAATGTACACCAGATTTAATTTGAAGGAGGAAAAACGCTCAAATCACTGAAATGTAATGAAAAATAACACAATGCAGACACCAATGGGCGCCTTAGGAATTAATTTGAATGCTCCGTCAATTTTTCTCTCTTCATGTGTTCCTCGTTGCTGGCTGCATGAGTTTTTACCCAATATACAGTCGTCAAAACACACATGACGAGTCTATGGCTTTACAAAATCAAACTATTACTGAATAAAGTCTAAAAAATGACAGTCTTTGTGCTTCCTGTTCACAATCATCACATGAAGCCCATGTTGCTTTTGGTTTCCCATCGTTTTTTGGCCTCAAACCTGCAACAAAACAAAATGAAATTATAAAAAAACACATAAACGTCAACTTCCAAACTCTGGTCAATTCAGCCTTTAGCTTTATCATAACTGCACTTGAACCCAAAGTGGAGCTAGGACGGAGATGTCGTACCCCCAGGCGATTTCCTTCTTCCTCTTCTGCGCAGCCTTCAAAGCTTCCTCTTCCTGTTTGTGTTTCACGAAGTCACGGCAATCAGCGGCTTCAGCGATTTTCACGGCCAGCTATTTGGAGACAGGAAGAGGAGAGACCATTAGAGAGGACAGCTCTGTGACGGATGTGTCAGGACGGCTTCTTATCAGTGTCTCTGTTTCTTTATTGAGCTGTACGAGACATCACGCCACAATTTTACCCAGCATTAATAATAACAGTATTTATTAACACATGTCAAAGTAAATACTGGTGATGTATACTTCCATCAGTTTCATCATATCAGGCAGCACGACATCTTGGCTCCATTATTACAGCTATTTCTCCAACATTAACAATTTCTTTTCCAAAATTTAACCATTTAATTGATACATTTGTTCACAGTTTTTGTTTTTTCCATGTTCCACCTGACAACATTATTAGAGGTTTATTTTAAACATATGAACCGGGAAAAGGTTGGATGTGCTTTCTGTCGCCATTTTGCAAACTACAATATGATTCTGACACAGTTCAAGCCAAATGTCTCCTTTTGTCTTGCACTAGAAGGTCATTAATGTCATGTACAAAGACAAGAAGCTGTGTATTGAGTTGGCTGGAGTTAGCTGTTGAACTGTTAACTAATCTTTATGAAGCTAATACGAGGATATCTGAAGTCAGTGCTGTCCCGTTACCACTAGACTCAGAGCTCCTGCAGTAATCCATAAACCAAGGAGTGTACCTAAATTAATGAACTATATTTATATTTGTCCGCTGTTTTCATTCATTTGAAATTTACTATGGATTGCTTTTTGACTAATTTAGTTTTGTCTACATTAGTCGTCGATCTGTTTTGCTTTTTTCAGTTTGTTTTTTTCTGTTGTATTGTCATTATTCTTCTTTACAGTGATGTTGCATTATATAGTTGTGTGATGTAAGCATTTCTTTTTTTTTTATTTTGCATGGACCCCAGTAAAACTAGCAGCCTCCAAAAAGAAGTCTTGGGAAGAAGTCTTACATAAACAGGACACCCTTTTGCCACAGACTTTATGTCTTGATATTGGTGTGAAAGGAGATATTTTGAGGTGTGAGTTGGACACTTTGAAGGCACAGATTTTGTGGTAGTTCCATCTGTTTTTTTTTTTTTTAAATAGCCCTATATTCTTTTAGTCCATAACAAAAAAGGTGAGAACAAAACAGTTAAATGCCCCCTTTATGCAGCCTCTAAAGTAAAAAAAACCTTAACCTTAGAGCCATGTTATTTGGATGATGCACTTTTTGGGACAAAGCCAAAGGACCAAATCTTTATCTCTTTCTAAAATCTGAAATTTAGTGTTAATTCCTCTTATATGTGGCATTTCCACAGCCTGAAACTTAGACAATATGCTGCAGTCCCATTTTCTCTGAGCAAAAATGCTATGGTTTAAACTTTGGTATATTCCCTATGTCATTTTTAAATGGATCCAATGGAGAATGAGTTTATATTATGCACAATACAGTGTTTCAAATAACTGTTTAGTTAAGTAAAGTAAAAATATTGACAAAACAATATGGCATTATTTTATTTGGTTGCTTGATTAAAGTAGTATTACAGTATAAATATGTCTATCTGCAGAAAAGTGTTGCCCAAGTCTATGTGTGTAGTCCCACAGCTCTATAAATTACAGCATTGTTGTTTAATTGAAATTATTCCTATCTATTTGCCTTTTATTTGAGGTGTTTCTTACATTTTCTAAGCTGCTGCCTTTTAGTGTCACCTCACATTGTTTCCTTTTTGATTGCCTCTTTTTTCCCGTTGTTTAATGTGCAAATGAAAAAAGGAGCAGAATAAACCACGAGAAACAATGTCGGGCATTTTTTTTTTTTGTTTAATAGCGGTGGCATTTTTCTGTGGTCGCCAGGGTAAACCCGTCCCCTCTGTTTGGTGAGTACTGCAGGCAGTCCCTCGAATCAAAAGTGAAGAGAATGACCGTGACTGCAAGAAGCAAACATTCAAATCCCACTGACGACATGTGTGTATTGTGAAGCAGAATAATCCCAATAACCCCAGTCACACAGACGCACGGGAAACAAAGGCAAAAATCCTGCCTCCTCTGTCACTCCTGAGATAGGTTTATTACTGAAGCAAAGGCAAACTTCGATAAACAACTTGGAACAATTTCATCGAACCATTGGGTAATTCTCTGTAATATTCACATGGCACAATCGAGCGAAGGGGGGAGGGGGTCTTAAGGTAATGAAGAAATGTGCCACCGCTGTGCCACTTGAAAAAAAAAAAAAAAAGACCTGCTTGAAAAAAATGTTTCAATTATAATTAAGTGGGATAAACTTTATTAGAAAGGCTGAAACTAAAATATCTCCTAATGCATGCTGGGATTAAGCAGGTCAGAGCGAGCAGGCAGGAAAAATTAAACTCTAAAGGCTTTTTATCACCATATTTCAGGAACCAAGGGTGTAAAATGTTCTAATTTGGGATACATTAAAAGCTATAAAGGTCTTTCAAAAAGATTAATGGTACTTTGCTTGGATTTAAGATAAGGGCTCCGGCTGGCTGCTAGTGCTGGGCTGCGGCCGGGCCCTAAAGGCATTCATCTATACAGTCACTGGCAGATTTGTGAAAGCTGGAGTCTGCATAACCTGCAGCGTACATACTGTGACAGCTCTCCACTTCTTCTTCTTCTTCTTCTTCTTCTTCTTCTGAGTTTTATAGCTTTTAAATTCCTCAAATCATGTTTTGTGCAGCTAAAGAGTCAGACGGCCGATTGCTCTAACATTATGGCAGATTTATGAGGCAATGAAACACACAGGGGTTTTATTTCTTTGACTTTGGGTGGTTCTGACTGGCTCTGAGGGACAAAGAGATGAGGAATTGAAATCTGGTTTAGTCCTGGTCGAGTTCAGGCTCAGTCTAAGTTTAGTCCTGTTTCTAGTCTTGGTTCCGTCCTGTTTTTAGACCTGAATTACTGTTTAGTTCACATCTAGTCCTGAGTTAGGCCAATTATAGACCGGTTTTTGTTTTGTGTCTGCTCAGGTTTTGGCCTGGTCTACTTCAATGTGAATAATGGGTTTAGTTTATGTTTAGTCCTAAGTTTCTCCAACATATTAGCTCTGGTTAAGACCTGTTCATGAGCAGAGTTTGGTTTTAGGTTTAGTCCTGGGTTTAATCTCTAGTTTAGTGTTCGGTTAAGTCTTGTTTTATCCTTGGGTTAGTCCAGCTTTAGTCTCAGTCTGTCCTTAGTTTGGATGGATAATGGACATTAATTATTGGATATAGACCATTAATTGTTCTTTAGTTTAGTCCCAGAGTTTGGGCTCTAGTTTAGATCCAAAGTAGCCAAGAATCACTACAATTTATTTCCAGAAAAAGTCAAGGTTAATATATTTTGTTATTGAACCAGACCTACATAAAATAAATCAGATTAAATTACACACTTTCATTTGCACGTTCATTTTGAACAGTACCAGTGTGTGCAATAAAATGAGTTTGATTCAGATAAAAAAAATCACACTTTACAGCAAGACAATGTAACTTTTCAGGCTGTATACTCACTAAAGGAGACTAAA
Source organism: Rhyacichthys aspro (assembly GCA_036850595.1). NCBI lineage: Eukaryota > Metazoa > Chordata > Actinopteri > Gobiiformes > Rhyacichthyidae > Rhyacichthys > Rhyacichthys aspro. The sequence goes on along the minus strand of CM072162.1, from coordinate 18,790,319 downwards.
AGAGACAAATGTTGCAGTATAACTTGCATGAGACAAAATATCCTAGATTAACTGAACTGTTGTAATGTAAATTTGAATAGTTCTTGAATGTGTTCTGGCAAAAAAATGGCACCCTCTGTTATTCTCTTTGATTCATCTCAAGAAACTATTAAAATGAACTGAAGCTGTTGACTGTAGGCTCCATATTTCTGGTTAGTAAGTTACACTGTTACTTTAAAAAAAAACATTCAAAGAAAAGAATAATGAATAGTGCAGTGGGTGAGCTTTGAGTTTTGTTTTGGTTTAGTTTGGTCCGGTCAGTTTATTCTGTGGAATATCTGGATCTTTAGCTTCAAGTATAATCATTGAGTATTTAGTCTTGCTGAAAGGATTCTTGGGTTTAGTCCTTGTCTGTGTTTGATTGTTTATTCATTTACACAATAGACAAAGAGATACTTTGGCTGAATGCAGTGTTTTATATTTATATATTTTTGTTAATGTTGTGGCATTTTAAATACAGTTAAATCCTGGGGACATTATGATCACGGCCGTGCATCAGATGTATATTAAATTGTTGACAAATCTCTGTAAAGCCTCATCTGGGTTTAGACGTCTCATTACATTTCAAATGAAACTGCATGATGCTAAAAGGCTCCATTTAGAGGTTTACTCACTCAGGTTCTTTCCTTTTTTCCAAACGGGGATTACCCACATTAACCTGCTCTCCTGTGGGGGGAGATTGGAAAGCAAAGGTCTTCAAAAGCACCAGAAACACTGTCCAGAAAATTCAAGTTATTTGCCCTCATTTAAATATAAAACACAGCCTTCACTGTATTTGAAGAATTCATTTTTCTCTTTTTTTATCAGCTGTGTCTTTACAGTCCCCAATTGTCTTAACTGGGGCTCAACATTAATGTCAAGCGAGTTACCTAGGAGACAGAACAGATCAGAGAGACAAAAAGCCCCTCAAAAGTCTGATTAATCAAGCCTGCAAACAGCTTATTTCTTTTAGCCTGCATGCAAGTATGAAAATGAGATTCGGAGAGCAGTACATTGTGCAGATTTGTTCATTCTTATCTGAACAAAGCCAGCGGCAGCTTATTTCATGGATCACTGGCACTGTCAGCGCTGTGGCGCCGAGCAGGTGACGGCTCCTCTTTCTGCGCCGAGAACAAAATTAGCAAAAAGTCGGCACAAATTAGCCTCTCATATTTTCAGTAATATGACATTATTTTTCATTTACTTTTTTGATCCACTTTTCAGGATTTCTCCCCCTCCCCTTGCGTGCCAAATCCTTTCACATCAGAGACTGCGGAAAATAAGAATAAGCAGCAAGAATGAGAGCACAAAGCCAGAATAAAAGCAGGAGAGAGGGAAACCTCTTGGCTTCTTTGTTTTTTATGGGACATTAAAGCCCACATTAACGTACTATTAGCTCTTCCATCTCAGTGTTTTACAATGCACCGTCCTCGCTCTTGTGTGGCCCATGGACAACGCTGTTAACACACGGTTTATTCACAGGATTAATACTCTGACCTTTTGGAAGATTTGAAGGCGAAAAATTCACGGTGCACAATGCTGGCACTGCCGCAGCAGCAGCGGCGGCAGCTTAAGGCCACGGCGAGGGTTAAGTCAATAGCACCAGTTTGTGTTCATTCATGTCTGGGTCGTCATGGAGATTCAAGTGGACCCCCAAACATGGGACTCAAAAAATGAAATAAAGAAAGACGGTGTAAGCCCTAAACAAGAGCACCCCAGTCGATCTTATTAGTACCTTACACTGCTTTTTGATTTAGTTTTATAATTCAGAACAGAATTAGTCATTCCTCAAAAACAGTGGCAATTAAACAGTGAGTGCAAAAGGACAATGGTCGACTAAAGGATGAGAAAAATATGTCTCCATGTGGATAAAGTGTTAAAGCTCCTATTAACAATATGAAATAAATGATGGCTTTAAGGAAGAAATGGCCTTAAACCCATTCATAAATTTCCTATCCAGGAAGCCTCTTCCAATTAAAACGTGTGAGAGGTGGATTAACAAGGGCTATATGGCTTTGCCTCGCTAAATCACCTCCCCGAGCTGCTCTGCTGCATTTGACGTGTAAACGATTAATGACCAGCCTAATTCCCTTATCACAGCACCTTAATGCCTAAATAATGTGGCCTTAGTCAACTTTGGAAAGCAGGGCTCTATAAGAAAGGAATGAATATCAGATTAGGCAGCTCAAACCTTATTTCAGCATAATTTCTGAGGACTGAGGCAAAAGATAAAAAAAAGATGTGGTTCGGACCCAGAAACTCATTGATGCACCAACATCGAGAAGGTCAAAGGTTGAGGGGTCAATCGCTACCACCCAGGACGCTCTGAAAAGAGGGAGGCATCAGGGAAGTTTTTTTTAACTAGTCTGTTCTGGAAGTAATAGCCTGGAGACAATAAAAAGGAGAATTTAAAGGTCTTCCTGCAACAATACATGTGACACAAAAACAACAGCTGTCTTTGTCCTTTTATAAGCCACAGACTCAAGTAATGCACTGTTATTAACAAATGTAACAAGACTAACAGAGCATTAATGTGATAAATGACTTCCACAACTCAAGTGATATTTCCACCAAAAAAATTGAAAATGAGATAATAGCAATAATAGTCTTTTTCTACTGGATAATAGACCACTACCTAATCCTATCAATGCACTCTCGTGGCTGTATGCATGCAGAGGTCCAAAATACAGGTTTTTACTTTTATAATATATTATTTGTATGATTTATTATTTAGAAACATATAGAGTGTTCAGTCTTTTTATGGAAGACATTTTCCAGGACATTTCCAGGACTCCAAAAGTTAAAACAAAATTCCTGTAGCGCAGTGAGACCAGTCGGTACGGGAGAGCATTTAAATGATGTTGCATTGTTTTTCTAAAGCCAGTTTTAAACTAAACATGCAGCAAAGTGTTCTGACGCAATCTTGAATCATTTAATGAATTCCCAGGACTGGACAACTAATCCCTAAATATCCAGGTTTTACAGCAATAGAATATCATCAAAATGCCGTCCCATGAACCAATCAAATGCATTTTAGTAAATGTCTGTAGCTGTTTTTACCCAACTTTCTTCTCAGCACTTTATCAGTCGTCCACATGGCAGCCTGACAAGAGCTTTTTGTAATCTTTCCTCCACTTTGACAAACAGAATTACATGTTGGGCAGAAAAGAAAGCCACTCCAGGGAAGCCAAAGTGAAGCTGCTCTGTCTCTTAATCTGAATCTGATGCTAGATACATGACATATTATCGTTAGGGAGAAGACCCCAAAAAAAAAAAAAAAATCTCCAAAGTTCGCCTGCTTTGTGCACATGCCGTTATCTGGGCTCTTCTGAGTAGCTTATTAGCGAGCTTTGAACTCACACTTACAATAATATGCCATCAACAGTTTTATAAGCTAATTAGAAAAAACAGTTTAATTAATGAGTGACTGGCAATAAAATGGCAATCATGAAAAAAGAAACCGAGGGTGCTAAGCTTTCACTACCACCAATTAAGGCCTAATTACAAACAAATTATATATGTGTTTTGCTGTGGGCTTTAATAAAAAATGGCTTTAATTAAAAGAGAAAACATGCTAATTAATTAAACAGCACACAAATCTACATTGAAAAGTATGCTTTGTCTATCAAGTAATTAATGAAATACAATAATCCAAATGAGATTCCCAGGCATTTGATAAAAGCTTAGTACCCATTTCAAAATCCATTTCAAAATTAATGGGCGAAAATTTAATGTGAGTCATCCAAGATACAATAAAAGTTCATTCAGTGATAAATTGCTTACGCTGAAGGAGGAACGAACAAAGACCAGAGTTTCCCTAAACTCTGCAGTACTCTGTGGCCCGCGGGGTTTTTAGTGTATAGTGTCCCAGAGTGGGGCGGGGAAAGTCCAAATCTGATAAAAACACTTTCCTCAAAAGCGAGGCTCATTCATTTTTTATTACAAACACAAGCTACAGTAGAGAAAAAAAAAGGTAACAGGGAGAGAAAATGTGGTGAAGCTACAGTGTGATTCCACATTTCACAGCCCCCGTTTCTACAGCCTGTGAGCATCTACGGTAGCCTTGCAGGGACATGCTTTGCTGTCTGTAAAAGACGCAGTTGAATCCACTTAGTTTCAAAATCAATTAAAGTTCATAAATGACCTAGGTCTTTGTGCAAGATTGTGTGTTCAAGGTGTATTATGTAAAACTTTTGTTGCTTATAGTGACTTACATCATTTAAAACTGTTTTAAAATTGTATATGTTCCTCAAAATAACTCAGAGCTTCCTGAAGTAGGCAAAGTAAGCACTGCTGAATAAAGGCTTGGGACATGTAAAAGTCATAAGTGTTTCTAAACCATTCAAATTAACCCATCATCTTATCTATAACTACTGGTTTATTCATTAAGAACAACAGGTCCTTACAGGAATAAAGAGCAATCTGTATTTTCACCACTAGATGCTGCCAAGAACTATACACTGCACCTTTAAAAAAGAAACATGAAAGTATGCACCTCTTGAAGTGCTCCTCTTGTTTGTCCTCTGTGGGCAGTTGTAGGAACAAGAATGTAGATTATGACTATATGTTGATGAAGTTATAGACAATGGAAAACATTGATTTACACAATGCAGATGTGAGTTCAGCTCTTTGTTTGGTCTAAACCACCGCTGTCTCCTCCTTTGTCACCTTTGTTCCACAGCGTTTAAGCGAGGCTCTCCAAAGGGTAGATTTCAAGGACAGCTTTCCTTTCAGCAGCAGCTCTCATTGAAATCTGAGCCCGGACATAATGAGGGATATTATAACTCGCCACATTCTCAAATGCTCCAAACACAATCACTGGCTCCTCATAATGCATATTCACACAGAAAATTAGGGGGTTTTAATGATGAAAATGTAATAGAACAAAAGAGTGAGACACAAGTACGTACAAAGTTTATTTGTACTGGGACCTATAACATCAGACTCAACCTCAAAAGCAACTACAGAACAGGGGCCAATTACTTAAAGCATAAAAGGTGTTTTTCTGCTATAGCTCACAACACTATTGGTAAAAACTGTCTTCTATATTGTACATGGATCTCTTTTGGCATTTTCCATAGAGGCTCTTAACCTTTAGTTATGTATAAACTTTTTTCACTTTCATGTTGTCTGCCCCTGGAGGTCCTGGGATGGACTGGAGACTCCTTGTTGTGGCAGACTGAGCAGAGTTTGTGTTTTGAAGTGGTAATGCACTCTAATAGGTGTGATAAGTGCTATAGGGCCCACTGTAAGCACTAACACAGTGTAGCAGTCTTTTGTTATGAAATATAACCACTTTTTCCAATGCAGTTTTTCAGAAATAATGTGGTATTAGCTACTTTTGTTGAGTTAAAATGTATATTTTTTTTTGTTGATTTGAATACAAGCTGCTGGATACTATCACATCAGCACATCATCTCAACTGTACCTGTCACTCACTCCACATTAAGCTAATTACAGATTTAATTAGCCCATGTGCAACTTGCTTCATGTAAAATAATGTGAAGCGATCAAAGGCTGGTGACTCACTCGTCCTAATTTAAGACTTGAGCCTTTTAATGTGAAGACTTTAAAGGCATTTTACTTATTGTCTACGAAAAGTAAGCAACAGACTCCTGTACTTATTCCATAAAAGTGAATGTTAGAAAGTTTTCATTTATAGAATTTGTGTTACCTAAAAGAGGATGACATCTCTTTGCACAGTTTTAATACTCAAAAACATAATGTATAATCTGAAACAAAGCTTTGGGACATCTTCAAAAAGCAGTAATGAGAAGACAAAACTCAACCTGCTTCATCCGTGCAGCACGTCTCAGAAGTTTGTCGGATGAAAGCGCTCGTATCAGAACAGGTTTTTACCAAATTGTTTTAATGTGCAGAGATTTAGAAGAAGAAAGTGGAGCAGTGGAAATCATTAATTGATGTGAGCGAGCTCAAACAAACATTTTGGTCGCCATAAAAGGATGGATTGTGACAGCAAGCTTTCTATCTTCCCTCAGTTTCCCTTTGCTTTGTGGAGATAAAGTGGTTTAGATTGGGCTGAAAATACGCTGCAACATTGTCGTCCAACGTTTAGCAGCGTTTTCTTTACAAAACAATGCCTAAAGGGACGAACAGCCCTCTTTAGTTCTTCACAGCTGTCGGGACGTTTTTGCATTTTTACGACGAAAACCTGTTTTCATTCTTACAATGAAAAAGCCTGCCACAATTATGTCTTGGTGTTATGACCGTAAACAAATTAAACATCTAAGCCACTCCGTACCAAATGAGGCACTCAATTATAACCCTGAAATTGATTTTGGCCACAGCGGGGATTATCGATCCTCTAAATGTTTGTCACAGGGCTCGTGTCAAAAAGTGAGCACGAGGGCTGTAAACAAACATGTCGGCGCTTTACGAATCGTATAATCCTTTTGAACTGATTCACAATACTTCAACTTTTCACATTTGGTTAATATCAAACCTATCAATATAGATTTTACAGTAATACCATAATTTGCACAACATGAACATATAATTAAGAAGGGCTGCACAATGTATTCAAAATGTAATGGCATGGGTTAAAAATACACTATAAACATTACGCAAATTACTGCATGAACAGCACTAAATGTTATTGCTATAGTCTGCCACGCATTCAGGCGCTGTATGTCATTATAATCAAATGGAGAGTACATACATGTATTCATTCATTCACCCTTTCTTTCTTACCCTTTATGGGTTGCGTAGGATGGGAGCCTTCACTGTGGGAAATTTAGAGTCTCTACTTTATCTAAACATGTGTTTGGGACTCTTTTTCCCTTCACTAATTAACTTCAATTACAAGTGATATTCCAATATTCATCAACAAGTTCCTAAAATGATGCAGCTTTGTAAATGAAAGGACACAATATCATTCTAGTATCATGCTAGTTTTGGTAATTGTTCATTTTCTTTTGTTACTGTAATGAAAGATGTCCACTTCGTGCTTTAGTCAAATCCACATGACACCACACTGACTGCTTACATCTTCATGTCTTAAGTTTTCCAAAATGGCCGACTCACTGCTCTTGAGAAAATGAAGTTATCACTGCTAAACAATGGCTTGTGGCTGCCAGACTGCTGTCACGTCCCATCACGGAGCTGGCACTGAGTGAGGCAGGTGCCAGGGAGGCGAGAACCTGGGCTCAGGCTAAAACCAATCCACCAGCGCTGTAAGAGGCTTTCTGAAAGCACAGCGCAGGTGCCACTCACAAGAGCTTTCATTTAATTCCTCATATTTGACCAGTCTGCTCGGGAGTTAAGATGAGGAATATGAAGGCTCTGATGCTGAAAACTGATGTCTATTAAACACTAGAGACACCAGGGCCGTGCTTGTAATGCCACAGCAATGAATGGAACAAGCGCTTTCTCCATTTTTAAACACAGAACCTTGTTTTAGACGACCAACACAAAAGAGGTATTGCGTAGAACATACATACCAAACTCAAGGTCCAAGAAATTTACTTTATATGTGGCCTTTCATCAGTTTTAGTTTAGCACTGTTGACTTGGAATATACAATCTTATTTTTGTCTCTTAAGTGAAAGCTGAGTGTTGTTGGAGGCATCACTGTACACAACATGTTTGTCATTATAAAAGAAGCTTATGTGGCGCTCCAAGCAGCATCCATCATGAAACAAAGAAGTTTAACTTTGATGCTTGAAGTACAGTGAAGAAGTAACACTGCAGCCGTGTGTCTTTTAAACCACAATTATATGTGTGTGTGGGCTACATTTTATGCTAAATTAGTTTCAAACCACTTGATCCTTGATGCCTGCCAAGACGGTTAGTTACAAAACTTCAGGCACTGCATTTAGGGACATGTACACTTCAAAGGTATGAAACTCTTACCTGGAGAATGATTTAACAGTTGGCTTGAAAGCAATGTACCCTTCATTAAAAAGCAGAGCCAAAAGTCCTTTAGACACTGCAGCACTTCAAAACTAAGGGGAGGGCTTTCCATTAACTCAATGGAAAAGGGCTGCAGGACTGAATGGCGGGAGTCTGCGTGTGTTTTTGTTCCTCTATGTCTTTGCAGCAGAAATTGCCACGGATCCATTAGCCTGATTTGTCACAGCGGGAGCACCCCAAAGATCTGTTATCAGCACGACGTACCTCTCGAGTGGCGAGTCTGTCGCTCATCTCCTCCGCCTTTGCAATGTCCCCTTCAGCTATGGCCCTCTCTATGCTCTTTTCTAGGCCGGACTGCAGAAGATGGAGAAAAAATTTAGATTTTTTTTAAATAGGGGTAGAGAGGGAGAGAGTGAGAGAGAAGAAAATCAAAGAGTAACTTCAAAAGTCCCCAGGGCCTTATTTTTAATATGATTGCCATTACTACAAATATGTAGATTTTCCTTCACAAATGAAAACCTTTTTGATTGGATATTAGTGGGGAAATCTTAGAAATGCTACAGGAGATTACCAAACATAAATGTGATTCTTTAATTACACACTTCCATTACAGGCCAGAGCTGAGAGGGGGTTCAGAGGAGCCCCCGGTCACTGATGGCAGTGCAGTTCTGCTGTGATGAGCCTATCTGAAGGAGCGGGCGACAGATTTCCACTGCGCCAACATCTCATCACTAAAGAAACGCACTAGAAAGAGCCTGTGATTATGAATGCTCTGATGTACTGTTTAAAATATCAACTAAATTGCAAAAGTACTGTATCATTAAGTATAAAAATGCCAAATATGCAACAATATAGCAGCTTGGGTTTGATTGCTTTATAAAGTCATTATTCTGTGTGTACAACGAGGCTGACACTGATACAGTCTGGTTTGAAGTCTCAATTATCATCTTTTGTGCTGAAACTGACAGATCATCATGCTTTGTGCCAAGAAATACATTTTAAGGTCACAGAATAAATGCTGTCAGCAAATGAAATAATAACATCACATTGCTTTGACAGCTTTTTTACTTCTGCGTGTGTGCAAGTCTTAAGTAGGAAAAAAATCATATATTAATTACAAGAAACTGCATTTGAGGAATGAAGGCAGTCCTCATTATGTCGACGTGACAAGTTCTTTCTCTTTCAGCTTGTTAATCATTTCTTTATCCTTTCACAGTTAGCCTATTCAAAATGAAGCTACAATCAGAAAAAAACTCAATTTTATGCTTTTCCAAGATAAATTACATACAAAATACTCCAAAATAATCATTAAACGGATTTCTAATTGAAATGAAAAGACTTCCTATTCACTGGGTCAGCTAAAATGTTCATCAAGCTTTTTGCTTTACTGGCAATTTACATGCTTTTACATTAAACGTTATTCATCCTTAAGAGAAGAAATATATTTGAATTAGTAGTCTGTGGACATGTAGCACCTGCCCAGTTTCCCGCTGTTCTTTTTAAATGAAACTGCACTCAGACATATCCTAACCCGCTCTTATTCTGTCAGACAACATTTGGGTTTTTACTGGGATTCTTACAGAAAACCTACATCTCATTTTAATCTCAGCCATGCAAGAATCCTCCTAATCTTATCACTAAATGTAGCTGAACATAATCCTTAATATTCTTCTCAATGTCAGGTCGAGTTGCCATAGTGATTCTTCTAATCCGTGCGCCGTATCACATGAAACAATGAGCGGATAGTGTGGCGTTGAAACACAAAGGATGTGAAGGTGTACTAACAGCTACGACACACAGTATTAAACCATGGCAGATAAGTTCGAAGACAGCAGGCATTGTTACCTTCGGAGGGGGTTTGGAGCATGAGGGGGGATGAAATCGATCATTTACACCAAAATACTGCTTAAGCTCATCCCAGTGCTTCTCCTTCTCATGCTCTCTGCAAAAAGAGAAATGTGAGTTAATGTTCACAGCATGTACAGTAGAACAAGGACTTTGGTGCACATAGGCTATATTTTGAGCTGCTTGTACACTGATTTGTAACACATCAGTGCCATTCAGCCATTGGGTTTTGGTACTTATTTTGACTGTCTGTCTGTTCATGTTTCTAGAGATATACCGCCTGAAGCTAAAGGTTTATGATTTTAGTTCACAAGTCCTACTAGCCTTCCACTGTCTTGCTTATTAGCTCTCTGTGATGTCTTTTTGTTTCCCTTCTTTGTACCCTAACTTATGCTGGTCCTTTAAGATTAATCCTTGAGCCTTAAACTCAACTCAACTGATTTTGTGTCATTTAGCACAATATAAATAAAACTGAATTAACACTGTTTTCTTATTTTGGTTGTATGTTAATGTGAATAACTGACCACCATGTGATTAACAACAGTGGCAAGTATGTTACAGCCATCTATAGCCTGTAGGATTCACAAAAAGAGACTCTGGGTAAAACTTAATCACATTGGTGTCACTTGTTAGTGTGTGCCTCAGAATTACACACACATTTTACATCTATGTGCAAGAGTAAAATAATTCCATAGGATGAAAAATAAACATGTCAGTACCTACCTGTTGTCTTCAGGTTGCTCACTGATAGTTCCTGTTAAAAAAAAACAACAATTACATGGCGTTGATAATGCATATGCTAATCAACATCTCACTAAATATATAAAGACCTCACGAGTTTAAGATTTGAGTTTGCTATGTTCAATTATAACTAAGACAGGCTTATTTAGCTTTTCATCAAAAAATAGCATTTATGAAACTTTTAATATTTGAAAGGGTCAACACATTACATTTGTCACCTTTCTTTTTTCTTCTTCTTTTTCTTCTTGTGGGGACTTTTACTGTTTTCATCTCCTCCTTTTTCTGCTGTAGATCTTTAAATTTCTTGAAACATACATAGATTATATGTTAGTAAGCTCTCACAAGCAATCTGTCTGGTCTGTAATGTTCTCATTTGCTTTGAGGTCCATTATAATACAACAAAGTCAGTGCTTACAGGAAATAAACCGGTCTGCACTGAAGCTTAGCTTATTGCTTAGCATGCTATTCAGACATACTTGCCACATTTCCTGAGATATACCAGGCAGGCTGCATGTTGCTTCGACGCCTGCATCACTGGCATTAACAGTGGGCAGCAGCTCCTCTGAACAAGATGCTGCGTTTTTTCTTTCGCAGCTCAACTTTTCACTGTCTTTTTCTCCCACATCTTCTTCCTCGTCGTCGGGACTAAGGTCGTCTTCCGTTAAACCTTTAGGCAACAGGCCGCTGTACATAGCGACCGATCTGCTTACTACCTGGTTATAATTAGAGATATATTGTTTTACTTTTAAAACTGACAGATATTGCGATTAATTGAGCATAGAGCTGGGCAGCGGCTGCAGCGGCACTCACTTCCGGGTAAACATTGTGACGTACTGTGTTGGGTAAGATCTGATTGGCTGAGAGCGTCTGCATGGTCATCCTATCAACCAATAAAACATCACCTGCAAACGCTGAGAAGCTGAGCGCTAAAGCTAAACTAAAGTCATTATTGGCTGCTTGTTAAGACGAATCCTGAGCATTTTATAGCTTATTTGGGCGTGTATTAGCTTATTAGCGGGCTAACGTTGCAACATTTTTGTTTTATGGTTGTTTTCAGCACTGTGGAACAAATTTTAGGATTTGTAAGTCTTTACAGAGAGGTAGTGTTGTGGAGCATTTCTAATTGAGGTGAGCCAGGCTCCTGACAGGTCCGTGAATTACCAGAAATCATTCAAATGTTAACCTATATTTGTGTCATGTTCGCAGTGAGATAAGCTTCCGTCTATGACCAATGGTTTGCAATTTGCTCAAAGTGCTCTGGGCATTACATTATTATTAGAATGATTAGCATGCAAATCTTGTATAGCCCCTGGCACTGGCACAGGCAAATCTACCCTTAAATTGCTCTTTCACACTCATTCACATTAGGCTTTCTTTTGGTTGCATCTTATTGCAAAGCCAATAGTCTGCATAAATTATGGCCCCATATTTTATGTGCTATATGAATTCACAATAAAGACAGGGACCTATAACACCAAACGATGCATACAAAGTTCTTAATGTGCAAGGCTGGACACTGTGTGGAAGCAAATGGTTGGGCAGCAATTAGGTTGTGCCAGTAAAAGTATAAGAGTAGTTAACGTATGCTTTAAAGAATGCAATGACAGAAGCTGGAATTGTAGGTTGTCTTGTCTTCTTTAGGACCTGTACTTAGCTTTGTAAGGTATTCAAGGAGCAACAAGAGAAAACTGTCTTACATTTCTAAATCTATGTAACTTAAATGTACCTTAACTTAACAGGCTATTATCCTCTTGAAGTTGGATGTGGCCATGTTCACATTGTATTAGAGCACCATCATTTCTTTGCACACAGAGGTATGTTCTTTGTTTCATCAATGTCATGACAGCAGCATATTTTTGTTGCATGTTTATTGTTACCTGCTAATTTTAAGACTAAAGGCATGATTGAGATGGTTTGTGCTTGATAGGAGGGTCTATAATGTCACTTTAGGGGCCTTAACTATGCAAAAGGTACTCATTCATCGTTAATAGTGTAATTCTCCTTAGTATGGCCAAGAAAAAAGGAGAAATGAGACAATAAATTGTGTGTTTTAAAGGCAATAGAGTTCTTTTACATGTTGTTACAGTCCTTATACATTTTCAGATGCCAACAATTGAACTATTAACATTTTTTCCTAATAATATGTATTTTTACCACAGGCTTCAACAATAGAGCCAAGAACACGTACCATAGCTGCTTCTACAAACTGGCTCTGTCCTGACTCTACTGTGGGTAAAAAATCAACTAGCAGTAAGTAAACTATCTAAAGTATCTTTTTAATGTCCAAATATCGCACTATGATTCCCTGCTTTAGTATCATAGACAGCTGTATCAAGTGAATCTGGAGACCTTCCTCTCTCCTTGACCCTGTGTAACTTTAGAAGCACTCAGTGGAGCTTTGCAAAAATGCGGCGCATATTAAACCGGGCTGATGAGGCTTATGCTATATTGAATGTCATCTCCAACATGTAAAATCTCCATCTCATCCTCTGAAATATGCAACCATTAACTGGTATCACTCACTCAGCATTATCTGGACCTTTAATTACATGTGTGACAAGTTGATGAGCGCGGCGTCATCTGAAGGTGAACGACAGCCGCCAACGTCAACAATTTTGGCACAATACAGGTCTGAACCTTTTCCTTATTGATTACCAGACTTTGTGTTCTATTTCACAGTTGAATTATTGTCTCGCAGCTTTCCCACCATCTCTCTCTCCCTCTTTGGCAAGTGCCGCAGTTCATTATTTCCGTCATTTCTTGGTAATTTGGAGTTGGCTGTTTAAAACTTAGAGCCTCTTATTAAGTTTTGGCCATGGTGGATAAGAGGCAGGACTGTAAGAGCACGGAGATAAACTAATCATCTTAAAACCCTAATTATTAGTATCTTACTGTGACAGACTGTTTTTGCGAGCCAGCCAAATTGAGCCTCAAATGAGGAAAGGCATATCTGTGGAAGTGGTAATAATTTTAAGTCATCTCGATCGGGCTTGGTGTGGCAGAATTCATTAGTGCAGATTAGCGCTGTGTGTACAAAGTAAATGAGATATCTAATAGCAAACGCGGAGGTCCGGGGCTCATCATTTCCTGCCCAATGTGAGGGATGATGTTAAGAGGTGATTATATATGTATTTTAACATTGTGTGGCTTGTGCTGTGTAGATTTGACCGAGCAAAACAGTAAACCGTTGACCTTTCACCTTCCCCTTGAGTTCGGCTGCGTTAAGGTGATAAAAATGAGCCCTAAATCAGATTAAGCCAAAGCAGAGGCAAGCAGATTTTTCTACTGAGGATATGAGGGAAGTTAATTATGTGTGTAAGGAGAAGGTTGGGGAAAAATAATAAGATTACAAAGAATAATTTGCTGATATAATTACACCAAAATTGGGTACACACAATCGTAAAATACATGTATTGCTTGACCTGGGTTAGCCAGTGAAATAAATCCTCCTTCTATAGCCTTTGTTAATTTGTTTTTATCATCTCCAAGTGGTGTTTGTGCAGGCAGTTCAATTTGCATGTGTAATTCCACTGTGCAAATTGACAACAAGGAGATAATTCGAGAAAATAGGCTGGTTGCAGGCCCCTGCTATCTTCCCAAGCCTATTCATTTTGAGGAACCGCTGAGGCATGAAACTCATACATCAACTATTTCCTGACAACGCTTAGGCTTATTGTCCCCTAAAATGTCATTACAGCCATTATTTATGAAGCTAATTCATTTATTAAACCATATTTACTCTGACAGAATTTGTCACATTCTATCCATATCCCGAGCATTGCTTTTGAACAAAGCCTCTCCATGAGTATGTGCGAGCACGTACCGCCTCGCAAAGTTTTGAATCAACCCTATTTGTCGTTCATAATAGTTCGAATGTTCAGAGAAATTTTATTGACTTTATTCATGGAAAGTTTTCACACTGGCTTTTACCTTGTGCAGCTCGAGAATAGAGAGTAAAAAGCGTTTTTACAAGAGGTGGCAATACATAGTGATTAGAGATGGGGCAAGATAGTAGGTTAAGTATTGAATCCAACCATTCCATTCCAACCAAGTTTATCAAAAAATCTCCATATCTTTTTCACTTGATTTACATGCACTACAGGTGTAGGTGTTGTTGTGTGTTTGAATACACCTGGATTATGTCACAAATGCATTGTGGCACAGGCCTAAATATCAGGGCTATGGCTAATCAATCCAATTAAAGGTGCATTGCATAAATATTGAATCCTGTTTCTCCTTGATTTGTTCATAGACAACAGCATGTCCCAGCCGGGCTACTGTAGTTTAGCGTTTAAATGGTCTATAAAGGAGTGGATTTCCAAGTCCTCTTTTGTGATACACTATTACATGATACAGATACATACATATATTCTAATAAAAAAGGCATATATTATAATAGGATGGTGAAGATAAACTCTATACGTTTTATGTGCATTGTTATCTGATAATTCTGCATTTTGCATGGAGATTTTCTCTCTTTTGATTAGACAGATATTGTGACATAATGTTGTTTTGCAAGGTGTCGACTTTCTTTGAATCATTGTATTGTGAGTACCATATCTTAACTTATCTAGTTTGTACTGGGGTGATTCCCACCTTATTTTTAATCTGTCCTAACCAAGCTGTGTTAAAACCAGTTCAATCAGATGAATTGCAGCTATATTTGAAGCTGTGATAGATAAATCCCCCCCTGACAGCCTCCTTCCCAAATGAGTGTGTATTAGTCACTTTTAAGGCACTGCAGCGAGACGTCTGCAGCTAAAGAGTCCTCGCTCCGATCCCGGCCTGTTGCTGCTGACTTATGGATCTGTCAGTTTAGCGCCGCACACTTGGTGACAGTGTGGATAATTTGCAATTGTGGGCGATGAAGTAACACGTCGGGGGGGTCATACATTTTAGTGTTACATGTTCTCTCGGGGTAAAGCCCGTCATACCATTCTGCTGCATCTCTTTCTTTGGACTTACCTGTCACCCAAAAGCACTTATCACAGCAGTGGCGATGAGGTGTGTTTGAACTGTTTTAGTATATTGATTTGAAGGCATGACATTTTAATTAATACTGGGTGTTAGCTGTCATATAGGCAGCCGGGCTCATTGGTAGGAATATGAGACAGGCGGGCGAGGTGGGGGCAGTGGAGATAAGACTGAAGCACTTACTGTGAAAAGGCTGTAAAAAGGGATCAATGCAGAACGAGAGACAGTCATGGGCTGAATATAAGGTGGAAAAAAAACTGTAATATCTGTGCACACTGTATTTCTGTCAAGGTCTATTCTATGCTTCATAACACAAATCAGTGAGACGCAGCGTGCCTTGTCTTCCACAGGTTGCAGAGTACATCGTGTTATTTGGCGAGGCTGTGCTGCCAACAGAAAGAGCCTGCGTGCTGCGAGACGACCAGGGGGGAAATTAGGTAACTTTGTAGCACTCCATTGAACAGCAATAAGCTTTTAGGGGCTTAGCGAGCATAAACACATTAAACTGATGAGATTCATCAGCAGTCTTGTGTCAAATCTATTGCGCCCACAGGCAGAGCTCAGCGACTGCACAGAAAGCCTGGCCCCGTCACAGTCGAACCTCCGCTGGGTCTCCTGGATGTTTTATTCCATCAGACACACTTTGGTAACAACACAAACAGCTAAAAGGTGGTGAATGTTAAGCAATTAGTGAGCAAATCCCAAAGTAATGTATTAGCCTAACCATGCTAAGACGAATCTTAATTAAAGTTTTAAAAATGTTTTGCTCACTATTTAGTACTTATAACTATCCCTATTAGAACTAGGTTATATACCCTTAAATTGATTATGATTTATTAAGTATTTTAACACACAATTACAATCAATTAACCGTTCAATGGCTAGGTTTGCTCTTTAATTATGCCCAAGTATTGCCACATATCTGTCTACTGATGTTGTGAGCTTGAAATATGTGAAGAAAACACAATGATGACCATATGATTTTTTTATTTTTTTTAACATTTCCCCTTTATACACAACTTATACACAACTCATAGTTAATATTCAGGGCAACGTGATAGCAAGTCACTTAATAAATTGGCTTGAGTTAATACTTATAACTAAAAAACAAAGACAACAAGGCAGGATAGCTTGAGTATAGAGTCTAATGTAGCAGGAGATAGTATTTGTACAGTAAGGGAAATTATAAAAGCCAAAAGTAAATAATATTAAATGAATAGTTCTCTTGTGTTTGTGGCTTACACAGTTCTTTTTCATATTTGGTACTAACTATAGTAGTAATCATTTTTATTATACCTTTGTAGAAGCAGACAACACAAAGACTAAACTCTGTGAAGGCTGTAAGTGGATCAATGGAAATGCATCAAACCGAAATATAAAAAGCTGAGATAAATAGATGTCTATATTTTGTGCAAGTTTTAAATGGCATCACCCTGAAAAGCATGTAATAGATGTTTGTGGATAAGGAATAGTGCAGTATAGCAGTATAGTGAAGATGCAACACAAATTAAACTAGTTTTGTGTTGGCTGGCAATGGATTTTTTTTGTAGCTTTTTGCACTAAACCACTTAAAGCTGGAGTGAGTAGGTTTTGGTCTTTTTGGGAGACATTTATTTGGTGTTGAAAGTGCAGATTTCAATCCTACACCTTACACTCTTTTTTTAGAACACTTGAACAGGTATAAGTGCCCTGCTGGGACACAGTGATAGGTCAGACAGTGGATGAAACATCAATCCATCATTTATTCATCTTAAATGTCCTAATTTGCACAAATAGAAACTCTTCCAGTGTTCAGTGTGTCCACTCTGGGCAGCTGTGGAAACAGGATGTAATGACATTTGCACTGGGCTCTTTGGAGCTTTAAAGGTCTGATTTTCCAGGATACACAAAGACAAAGATTGTTATTTTGAGGTAAATACACAGATTTAACTTTTCATTTTCCATTTTGTTTTACTACTTTCTACACTTAAAACAACGGACTCTTAAAACTCTAAGGAAATTGCTTTCACTCACACAAAAGGAAGAGTTTGTGTTTAAGAGACTTGAATTCACACAATAGACGTGTTTTTGATAATATGGTCGTACTTGTAGCCCATTAGCACAGTGCAGCTGGAGCATGCTGAGACCTGAAACAGAGCAGATTAGGCATGTATTCATTTGCTGCTAGTCCACTATATTTGATGTTTAATTGGTGTAATCTCAGAGCTGCAAAGCTGGAGGACCTTTCCCTGATAAACTGATACATTTAAATTGAAATATTTCTTCTCAAAGGTAAGACGGCCCCTGAACTTGATTTCACCATTTATCTGTTGTCTCTTCTCTTTTTTCAGACCATTATAGCCTCTTGCCTTTTGGATAGTTTCACTGGAGGCGACCTGATCGGCATGAAATTAGCTCAGTTTGGTTCTTTATGTGGTCCAATCAGATGAGCGCTGATCTAATCTGGACCGGCCTGCCCCACCGGAGTCAGACCCCTCAGATGAAATGGACTACATATTCATAGGTTCACTTGCATGGTTGATTAACACAGCAGAGATTCAAGGTACAGTCTTTTCTTTGTTGAAATTGGATTAAATGTTGAATATGAATCCACTTTACTGCCTCACAATGATATTATATACAGGGATTATTGAAACTATGATGAACATTTTTGGTGCTAAATATTGTAGCTACTCATTAGCAAGTCTGACATAAAAATAATGCTTTGATAATGAGAAATATTACCTGATGAATTAATTAGGACGATAGCATCTTGGGAAAAGGGGGTTTAAATGCCATCTTAAATTACATGCAGACATTAAAAAACTTTCAACTCGCCTCATTTGCATAAAAGGAGCACAGTTTTTCATTAAAGAGAAACCACCGTAGAAGGAAATAAGCAAGTATACATATGAAATTGCTTTGTAATGAAGATAAAAAGCTTTTGAGTTTTATGAAAATCTGAAGAAACTTGTAAATGTGCTTTTGGTTCTTTGAAAACAGCTTTTCCTCTTGCTTCAGATTGGTCCCTTTGGAAGCGACAGCACTAGAAAGGTTGTATTATTGTACCAACAAATAATTAAATAATGTCCATTAATATTTCCACAAAGCCATTTTCTCATTATTTTATTTGAATGTCAGAAGTGATTGTTTCCTGCAATAGTTCAACATCCTTAATTGACTTATTGCACAAAATGCCAATTTGGAAAGAGGCAATTACTTCCTTCGTTCGGCTGATAACACGTGGTTCATTTTACTGAATCAAAACACAGATATAGTTCATTTCAGTTCATTTCAGTCTTTTATTATGTCCAGTAGGCTCTGGGACTAATAACGTCACACATAAACAAGGCAGTGGTTGTAGCGTGGTTGTACTACAAGGCTTTGCTCCACATAATTCAACTCAGTTTTTTAAAAGCCCTATATTCCTACAAATATATTAAATAAGAAAAACAAATATATTATCAAAATAAAAAATACATAGAAGTGCGCATTGTGGGTACTTGGGTGGTTAATTATTCCTAAAATCAGGTGGTCTTTGGGAAACATTGTGACGTTCTAATCTTATAATAATATATTATTAATATTGTCTGCTTAAAGTAAAAAATATAAGGTGAATGTGAACATATGGGCAGACAAAAAGAGCTCCAAGGAACTCTATTGGTACAAAAATGAAAAAGCCTTCATTTTGTCATGGCTTTGTTAAGTTAAAACATACTGCACCACCGCGTTTCAGCACACAGGCCTTCATCAGGGTGAACAAGCAACAAGCATATCATTCTCATATCATTAAGATTACATTCAAATATGTTTTTCATATATAAAAATGCTATCCCACAACATGATAAAAACATTGTTTGAACTAGACACTACAAAAAAACACCTTAAGATCTAAAACCTAGGGTCAATCCAGGTCCAAAACAGGACTTAACCTTTGTTTAAATCCAGGCAAAACTCTGTACTAAGTTAGATTGGAGTGGACAAACTTATCTAAAAGTGGACCAAGCACTGCTGGAAGAAAAGCTCATTTATGTGTCTTTTTTAATAGACAATCTTAGTTACATAAAGGCTTAGAGTAATTATGAACTAAACTGATGTTGGTTCTAAATTAACTCAACATCTGATTGTTTTTAGACAACAGTATGTCCCTGCAGGGCTACCGTAGGTGCTTGCACTGTGTAAAATGGAGGGGTGTGAACTATGGGGTTGCAGTCTGTGATTTTACCACCAGATGCCACCAATAATTGCACACTCCACCTTTAAACAAGGACTTAACCTGCATTACATTCTAACTAAACCCAATACTACAACATAAATCAAGGATGAAACTAAAGCAAGGCCAAAATCAAAGAGTTGTTTAAGTAATTTGTATTCTTCATTATTGATAATATATAAATTTGCCTTTATATATATATATTAATTCTGTCTAATTCTCTTTTATAAATAGCTAAATATGTTTTAATGTGATTGTTGTATCTATTTACAGCCATGATTGACTGAAATCTCCGGCACAAAGGGACCGTCTGCTAATGAAGCTCATGAGCAGCTCCAGTCAGTTCACAGGTAAGCTCTCCATCATGGCATCAAGGCAAAAAAGAGCCCATTTTGTGAAACCTTTCTCCTCAGAGGCAGAGAGAGAGAGTGGAGGAAGGAATGCCTCGCCTTCCTCATTACACTGCTGTCATTTACTCCTCATCCCCCGTACTCTTTAGTGGCATTAAGACGGGATGTAAATTTGACAGTTAACGCTGTTAGAAAATGGCTAGTTCAAGAAGGGCAGGAATTAGAGATGGGCATTAGGCGCTGATAAGCTCCTTTCCTCTGCCGCAGCGGCTGCTTAACATTCATGGGAAAGTCATCATCAAACAACGTTATCACAGCTCTGTTGACGGCTGAGGAACATCATCACTATGATAATTTTTTTATAGCTGTGAGCCAAAAAAGCACTCTTTTATTTCAGCGGTTTGTTAATGAGATAGGAGCTTGTTGGTATGGGCGAATGCAAACTTGCCACTCTCCAGCGTTTGTTTGAGTCCCCCAGCCTCCCCCCCGCCGCCGCTGTTTAATGTTGCAGGGAGGGGGAGAGGCATTTTTATGTACTCCTCTCCAAGTGCTCTGTGTACATTGCTGAAGGAGGGCCTTTATGTGTACCTTTGCAGATCAGTCGCTCAAAGAGAGGAAAACACGGCTATATCA
The DNA here is from genome assembly GCA_036850595.1 of Rhyacichthys aspro. Lineage (NCBI taxonomy): Eukaryota > Metazoa > Chordata > Actinopteri > Gobiiformes > Rhyacichthyidae > Rhyacichthys > Rhyacichthys aspro. The sequence continues at coordinate 18,769,695 of CM072162.1, read as the reverse complement.
ACAAACGCTCTCTCCTAACAGGCCTGTAGCTGGCACCTGTCACTCACCTGGGATTTAGCCATAGATCTGAACCGAGCCAGAGCGTCCGTGGCCATTGAAGCCGCGTAAACTCCCGCCAGCAACGGCATGTGATCAACTCTATTAATGATGAAAAGGCTACTTTATTCTGAGAGGCTGTCTTTGTAAATGAAGTCTATATGTATTTCTCATTGTTCAGAGGTATATCCTGCTCTCTGCTGGAGCATATGTGCTAGCTGCCAAGGCTAAGCAGCTTTCTTATGGATTGGGTTGAAAACTGCGGGCTGGAGATACCAGAATCTGATCTTGGCCTGATTGCTGTTTGTGTTTGTGGAGTGGGTTAAGATAGGTTTAATCTTTAGAAATCCTAACCACAGGAGATAACAAATCATCTCTGACTCGCTCTAATTACTTCAACAACTTTTTGTGTTTCAGTGAATGGACACTTGTGAAAGATTGTGTGGAATTCAGTCATTATAGTTTTCTGAATTCACATCCAACAAAATACCTAGTGGCAGATATTGCAATAAAAACATGATATTGAGCACATTTTGTCAGAATTTGACCACAGCTGAATGACTGTCTAAGTTTTCAAGTCATTGTAATCTGAAGTAGGACTAATTCATGCAGATACAAATTATAATGGTTAAGATGTGGTCCTTACTTGAGTCACAGATGGATGTGTGCTGAAGGCGAGACAGAACAAACACATACAGAGAAATAAGCTCTTAAACTGCTGAACAGCCAGGTCAGCATTTGTGAAGTGTCTAATGTACTGACTTACTTCTGCATTAGACTCTAGTGATCAATGTCTCTAATATGTCTCTGTCAGTCTTTGAAATCTCCTCATAAGACCCTCTGTTGAGGTTGAAGCGTAGAGACTGCAGTGGCACACAGCTGAACATGTTAAAACCAGGTAAAGCCCGACTCAGCAGCAACTGTCTGTTTGTTGTAATCAACGTGGCACATGTGAATGAACACGTCAAAAGATTTTGGTGTAGAATTAAACAGGACGTTGGCCCGTATAAGGTCTTTACAGTTTTCCTTTATGGTTATGACTATAATATAATTCAGTAATAACCCAGTACAGTACCTTAATCACATTTCTTATAACTATGTTGTATGTAAGACAAAGCTGCAACGGTATAATGGCATTATTTTGTGAAGTTCATTTGTTAAAGACTTTGTTTTGAACTGAGTGGACTAGAGACATTGTTCTCCAGAGTTGGCTTTGACTGATTCAGACTAGAAGTGACAAAGCCGGCGTGTGCCACAGAGTAAACCAGCTTGTTGTACAAGTTTGGAGTTGTGTCGTTCTTTGGAAAAAGGAGCACAATGTAAATGAAACGCATATGTGCTGCAGTCCTTTTGGATCCAGAGTATTTCTGCCTTTTCAGTCGACTCTGTGGCATTATCTCCACTTTGTAGTGGTCTGTGAGCTCTTTGTCATGTTCCTTCAATTGTCCTCTTCACTGTAAACCACTGCTGCTCCGTGTGGGGTTCAGTTATTTAGTGCCACATTTACTGGAAACAGCAAGACAGCACGTAGGGCGATGGAGCGCTTTTGGCTGTGGATCCCATATTGAACACAGACTACATTTAATCGTTTATTGAGACTGAATTAGGGTCTTTAAAAACTAAAAAAATGTTTCAGGCTGGTTTCTTTTACACTGGTCTATATTGTTAGACCTGTTTTCTATTTTTAGACCAATCTAATGTTAAAGGGTTTGACAAAGATAAACAGATATTAAGCCAAAACCTTAGCCACTTTATCCTGATTTGGATCCTAAACCTGTTTCCATGGTAACAGATAGTATCACCATCTACATATAGGAAAATATAGGATTTATAATTTATAATTAGCCTTGTTTACAACTGGTACATTTGTTATTAGTGCTTTGATAACTAGCTTTATAAACCAATTACTAGCACCACCAACTAGTTGACCTGAAATGTCTTTATTTGTAATTATGAACAGTTTGATGAGATATGTATAATTGTACTCTATGTACATATCAGCGTATATATTTATAGATGCACTCCAACATCCATATTATTAATGTAATTTTTTTGTGCTGATTCTCTATAGATAATATGGAATGACCAGGATAAGCTTTAGCCTATTCCTTTTTGTATTTTGTCGATTTTATATCTTAAATTGACCAAAATAAACATTAATTCAAAAGGATAAAATAATAAGATGGAGCCACCTCAGAGCACATAATTAACACAATAATACACTTTTTTCTTATTGTAGCTCATTCAGCATTTGCCAGTAGTTTGTCCATCATCCACTTGAAAACTGTCTTTCCCAGAATTCATTGCACAACAGTCAGTCTCATAATAGTCTATTTGTGAAATCTAAAGCAAAGTTTAGTAGCTTTTTAATTCGTCTCCGGTGGTTAAAATTTACTGAGTGCCTTGTTCCACAGAAATTCATTCATAAAAAACACTTTCCACAGATATGGCACGAATTGTTTTGGGTTCACCACTTCCTAAACTCCTCAAACACAAGCCACAGTTTCCTTGTTTATGCAAATATAATGTAATTTTGCCCTTTATTGACATGCAGGGCTCTCATACACAAGTGATTATTCTCTGTTTACCATAGCTTCCACATTACTTAATCACATTGACAAAATCCCCATTTCCTTTCATCAGTCGCACATTGAGCTTTATTTGTGATCCTTTTTTGCCCTCACCCTTTTTATTCCCTCCATTTCTCCTGTTCATTTCGATTGCGCTCCACATGGCTGTTTATTTTGTTGTGGATGACTGGATTACCCCTACTGAAATAGCTGTTACTCAGATTTTAGGTCATCTACCAAATCCATTAGGGGGGAAATATACAAATAAGCCCACTTTTCTCTGCCATCTACAGTGGTCTGTTTCCCATATTGTGGCAGAAAAGGCTCACGGTGCTAATAATAGAAGGTAATCTGTGGCCGTTTTGTGTCCTAATATTGTGTGTCATCATTGTGTCGAGGGACAAGAGACAAATGGGCATGCATTTGACAATAAAACTGTCTTCTGTATGTAACAGACTATAGGGTTTCATCTATAGTAACACTGATGAAAACATCTTCTCAGTATTCAACCTCCAAAGTAACACATGCAATATAGTGAACATAACACAACAATAGCATAATTATTGATAGTAATAATGTTCCTTTCTCACCTGGAAATTGGCTAAAATATGTAAAAGTCATGCCAAATGTGTCTTAATGCTTTATTTAATCATTATTATTTAGTTGGAAACATAACTGGCTTTAGATAAACATGCCACTTCACATGTATTTTCATCCTATTGGAAATTTGAAGTTTGAGTTTTGTCCCTCTGAGGCATCCGTAGTTTGCGGAGTTTAAATCAAACCAAGAGGAATCAAAGAGTAATTCAATGAGAGATCTGCAAATGAAACGTGTAAAATAGGATATTATGGAATAAAACAGAGTCGATCACCACTGATGTATTAATAAAGTGCTGTCCCAAATTGCCAATAAATAGTCCTGGAAATGATTGAAACACTTTAGGACCCATGTATTGTGTGATTATCTTCCCTCTTTGGGTTTGCTCCATCTGATTGACCACATATTTAGACATGTAAAGCCTGAATTATTGGCAACTGTTTAACTATAACATTTATTGCAAAGCAGTCTTTCATAGATTGTTTTAAAAGGATATTTAAACAGGTATTAATAGCAGCTTTGACTGGACACAGAACAAAAAAGTGTCTCATTATTGCAACATTATCAATAATGGAAAGGCTGCAGCTTGAGCGTTTGTAATAATTCATAATGTATTCATTTATAATTAGCAGGTTTAATGAAAGCGATACTGCGGTATTAGTTATTAGGTGTACAGTTTCAACAGAAACACATTCGCTCATTCAGTCCAATAAAAGTGGCCACATGAAAGAAAGAAAGTGCAGAAGCAAAGAGCATTGAAGCTAACGAAGTGCATTACACACTTATTAAAGTCATTTTCCCTTTGCCTCCGAGACCTGGCCGAAAACACTTTCAAATTCTCATTGTACTCCGAGGTAGGCGACGCTGAGCTTTTTTTCCCTTGTTAACTTTGAAGTAAGCTCAAAAACGTATAGGTAGACAGGGGTGGCATCAAATAATCAGCAACTTCAAAAAGCATGCTGCCACTTAGCACTCCTAAAGCTAATGTCCCCGAGACATTCAGAATGGAAATTATTCAAACTCATTTAGTGGCAGCAAATTGGTCTAAGTTCAATCAGAAAACAGACTGACACTGAACAAGAAGTGCAGCCTAATTATACTTGTTTGTCAAATGAAAATTTCATTTGGGCCGAAATGAAACCTCCGAGCAACTTCTTTTAAGGTGAGCTCCTAGTTGTATTATCAGCTAAATGCAGTAAAATCCATAATCATATGATGATAATGAAAATGGAGCCAATGTTAACATTCAGGCTTCCACTGCCCCGGGCACACGGCGATAAAAATTAAGTACCATAGTCCTCTGCCAGGCGCGCTGACACCCGGGCTGGTCTTTAGCCTCTTAGATGCGTTTTTGCATTTTAAAAACTTTATCAAAGCACTGTTGCAATGTGGAAAATGTCAACGTGAAATGCACTGAAGGCAAATTGGAATTTCATTAATAGTGAAATTATTGCTTTTGACTGATGTATTGCTATGCTTGTTAAGAGCTGGAGAGTGGAACGCCCGTCTGTCTGGTCGGTCGGCACTCTCGCCTCCTCTTGTCCCACGCCATTTGCTGAAAGTTACTGATCTACTTTCCAATAATACATTTGAATAGAAAGCCACTAAAGTTACTGGAAGTGGGGGCTATCTGGACTTTTTATTATAGACTATATCACTATTGTGTCTTGGAACGAAACAAAGAAGTAGCACTTGAGCTACTTGATAAAGGACCACAATTATAATAATCCATGATATACTTTATATTAGTAAATTATCCAATATGTTTGAATGTCATTTTTCTCATCCTTTGTCTTTTAGCATTGTTTCAGCTCTTATAGTTCAGTTTCTCTTCATTTTATAAAAGCCTCTTTGCGTTTTGTGATACCATCAAACCGTTGCTTCCTTCTTCCTCGTGGTACATTATGGATTTGTGTCGATCCATTGTTGCTCGCGGCGTCTATCTAATCTTAACCCCGCGCTGGGGCCCCAGAGCTCCCACTACTGTGCATTGGTATCACTCGTAAATAGACCAAACCTGGTGCGAAGAGAAGGTATATCACTTCACTTGTGAGACTCGTTCGCGAAGCCGCTGCTGTTTATTGATTTTACAGCGTAATCCTCTCAGTGTCAGTGTCGTCAATTATACAGGAGAAAATGGGAAAAGTGTCACGCAGAGGACGCTTTCTGACAGAGACACAAGACAAAAGATTAGGTTTAATGGATTGGCATAAACAAGGCACTGTTTAGAGTCTCCAAATCCAGGTCTCTTTTTGTTACTTCACTTTCTTGTCTCTGTTGTGAGTTTGACTGGGGACAGGTTGCATTGCTGCTTCATTTAAATGTTTTGCTCCCCAAAAGTGTGGACGCACAGTTTTATTGACAGCAGTTAGGGCTGTGTTTAATAAGACTGGCTTGAAATCAAAGACCAGTGCAGTCCCTTGTTGGGTCAGAGTCTGGTGTTGCTGCTGGAGTTTCAGATTTCCAGAATCCGACCCTGAGACACTTTTACTGAATCTGTAAGAAATGCTTCAATTCCAGGTAAATACATGTTTTCTGTTTTATTTTAGCAGCATGAACAGGTAAATAATAGCTTAAATTGTATGCAAAACTATCACTATATTTGGTATATTCATAATAATGCAACAACATCAGTCTCTGTAACCGCTGTAACTGTAATCTCAAATGCCCCCTCAGTCATTTTTTTCTTCCCTTTCTTTATTTATGTAACTAAACAAAATATGCAGTAAAGCAAATAGACATAATGATTTTTAAACTGGCTTCACTTACAGCCTATTTATTTGTTAAATGTGGATGTTTTGATGTCACCTCTTTAAGTTTTACCTTGTGATCAATGGCGTCTTTAGGAAAATGTTAACAGTGACAAATTTTCACTTAGCTGTTACCATACAACACCACTGAATGAGTCAGGGTATATCCTCAATAAAAACAGGCGAAGAAATCAAATATTAAGTTGTAGGTCAGTTCAAATCTGTTACACATTCATTTTAAACTCAAATGATATGATTATTAGAGAGCAGAAACACATTTCCACCATTCGCCAAAGCTGGAGATAAAAGAAGTCTACCTCCGTCTGATAATTACAGTAAATGTAGCAACAGCGTGCAGCTAATGCCCATCTTGATACCTGGAATTCAGCTTTGGGCTTTGTGTAATTCAAGGGAAATTCAAATGGCACAATGTTGTCACTCTTTTCATCTAGTTTAATGGCACTATTAATTGGATTTGTAATGATGTTTTAAGCAAACTTATTTCAGCAGACATCTTTCAGCCAATGGCCTCCATGATAACACTGCACACTACACGTCTGGCATACAGCAGCTCCACATTAGTGTTTCTGTGGATTCGCAGTGAAGCTCTGACCTCTTGTGACTCAAAGTGGAAGTGCAAGTCCGCTCTGAAACATGCTCTACATTCACTCAAAATTAAAGCTCTATGAAGCCAGTTTTCACACTTCAGTCATGTTTAGTATTTTATGAGCCCTTCAGGTGATTCTCAGAGACTTTTATTATAAGCATTACAGCAGCAAGTTTTAAGACTGGTTTAAAAAGCTCACAAAAAAAACTCACAAAAACGTTCAGGATCCGTTTGTCGACCTGAACTGTGAAGGAGCCTTTGTCGGCGGCTGAAAAGGAGCTGTACAGGACCAGACAGCTTTGACCAAAACTAGTCTCATTGGCTTTTTTGGAAAACCCAGAAATTCTACTTTTAAGCCCAGTATCTCTAAAATACTCCATTATACAGAACATTCATAACTACTTTTACACAAAAGAAGCCTTTTTTCATATATTTTTTGATCCAAACCAACTTAGAAAGAGTCTTGTAGTGTGAAATTTGACTTGTATGCATTTTATAAAGTGTAATGATACTGTCTCAATCTTTTATGTAACTCCGTAGATCGTTATTAACGTTTGCAATATTCCTTCAAAGCCACAAAGCCAGTGAGAATATAAAAGTGAACTATGATACAAAGTAAAAAGGACTAATTTATCTGCAGTGTCACCAGTTTTCACTTACTACAAATATTTAGTATACATTACATTTTATTTCTAATCGTGCTACTAAATGTATTATTGTTTTTATGCAGACATTCTTGTATGCATGAAAGCTGGATTTTTAGATTATACACAATATTAAAATACAGCTTTCTGTTTAAGAGCTCTTCAAGCCAATTTAGAGTAAGCTGGAAATCCTAAGTTTAAAACACCAACTAAAAACACAAGTTAGTAACTTTATTTTACTTACACCTTAGAAAAGTAAATCCTTATATGGTTGGATTTCATTTGGCATTTTAGTATTGGGATTTTTTTTATTTTTGGCCTCTCAGTTTTAAATGGAGTAAATCGTGTGAATAGTAAAGTAGAAAATAGATAGAAACTTGAGTCTGAGTCAAACCCAGGTTGTTCTCTTATGTGTTACGCTTTTCTGAACTATAATTACCCAATTGTGCTTTCAAATTTTAAGTGAGTAAAAATACTTACCTACTAAATACTAAGTTTTGCTCAATGCGATTTGTTTGTTAAGATTAAACCAGAATCCTCCTTTTAAAATTAAAGTAAAATGAATGTAAGAAAGAATGAAATACTGACTTTAACTGTAACTTTATCATGTGCAGAATCAGTATTATTGAAATGTTCATTGCACAAATTCAGGACGTATGTAATTATCTGCATTAAATAACACCCCATGCTGCACATTCATCCCTTTTTTGCCTAAAACTCCCTAAATACCCCCTAAATACTACAGCTCTGGGTAATAGCAGGCTAAGTGACCTCTTACGAAGTTCCACCTCTCGACGGTGCTGTTGCAAACTCGGACAAACAATCCCACCTGGCCTATTGCCATGCAGCAAAACAATAGGAGTCTGTCAGTGATAGTCTCCCAGAGGCCACAGATAACTTTTGGAGACAGACCAGCTCGATATCATCAAGAATCCTCCGAAAAGGACCCACTGTGGAGGGCAGCATCCAAGATTTTAAACACACCACAGGGCGCGCTCAGACAATGCACAGTGGTGTCCCAGACGCAGGCCGGACAGTAGGTCAGTCAGTGTATGCTTCTCATATTGGTTTTATTGCATTTTGTTCACTATCAAAGTCCGTTTTTAGCTTACATGCATGTTTGGGTTATTTGGGACATGATTGAGTTGCCAAATGTCAACAAATATTGAAACGTCCAGTCTATTATGTCCCATTTCTTTTCATAGGTTTTGTAAATGTTCATCTATATTCTTTTGTCGACAGCAGCTCTAGACGTAAAGCCTGCTTTTAAGTCGCTAAAGGCCCAGTAAAGAAATGCACTGGACTCTGTGTATTGCCTTTGCCATTGTTGATTCATCTTACGACTCCATCTTTGTCGGCGCAATGAATCCTAATGAATCAGAAATCTGTCCCATTTGCTCCACAATGAGGGTAGCTGGCAAACTTTCTCTCTCAAATGAAACTATTATCTTCAACTAGACACGCACAGGGCCCAATATAAATAAATAAAGTGGCAGTTATCTAGTGGCCAGTGTGATTACTGTAGCCAGAGCTGACATCCAAATTGAGTGTCTTATCATGTCGCAGTGAGTGGGACTGTACTTGAAAGCAGAACGATCGTTAAATAGTAGCTGGAGATGGCTGCTCGATAAGTTGTTCCACAACAGTTTTGATCAATGAAGCATGCATTCAATATATTGCCTATTTAGATTTGGCAGATAAACTTAACTGGTCCTCTAAATGGGTTGTAAATTATATTTCCCTCAGTACAAGGTAATGACTTCATGGCCTTGTTGAATCCCTAATGTTTGCTCCCTCGAACGATGAAGGCTTCAGGAAAATGATAGAGACACTTTTGAACATCGCTTTGTGGCGACTTTATTGAGTCGACTTTGAGAATATGATGAAATATTTATAAATGTCGGCTATTCAGCTTTGTTGCTCGGTCCATAGCAATTTGACCAGCTACACTTCAAATAGAGCCAGGCATACTATGATTTACACAGTGAACTGGATTGTAGTCTGCCACCAACAAAATTATATAACTAAATCATGATAATGTGCTGTAATAAAATAGTGTAAAGCTGTACATTTTAAAGGACTAGCATTTATAGCAAAAACTGGGGTTAATCAGCAATTAAATATATTATTATATATTATATTATATATTGGTGCAAGTACTCAGTGGTTCTCAAACTGCAGTAAAGGTACCGATGGTGGTACGCTGGCCATCTTAAGTGGAATAAATAAAACAATCATAAAACGTTGGCATATTTGTTTTTAAGATACAGAATACAGTGGTTATTAAAAATGTACATGTATTCTAAATGCAATTGAAAAAGGAAATATGATTTAGAAATACATTCCCTTGGTAGGTTTTGATAGGTCCAGTATAATGGAGAAAAGTCAAAATGAAAAAACTATTTATAAACAAAATAGATCTTCATGTAGAAATACATTTGTCTGCTTTGTAAACTATCACAATTGTAGTTAAATAGACCCAGACTTATGCATGTTACTGCCATGAAGACACATATTTTCTGAAGCGGTAAGTGGTGTGTAACGAACCACATAACACTGACTTTGATACAATTCCTCACTGCACTCGCGATTTATTGTAACTCATATTCATCCCAGTTTCATTGTAGCCCGCTCTCAGTCCCGTGTCCGTGTTGTCCAGCACAGACCCCAAATTGAAAACGGCCCTTTGAGCAGTATTTCTGCAGAGAGCTCCGTCATGTTCCCGTCTAAACGCCTGTGAATTGAATTTGCCGTGCTGCTGTTCGACAAAGCCTGTCAGGAGGGAGCGGCCGCTGTGGAGAATGTCAGAGCTATTTCCCTCTTTACCAGTCAATGCAATGCTTGTTTAATAGTAATTGGAATCTTATCCCGGTGTTTGCTCATCATTTCCGGCGCCTGGTTATTCCACACCTAAACTCCATTTAAGTTTTTAATAACATTTTAGAATAGTTCCCATTCAGGTAAACACAAACTGATTACCTTGATGGATTGAAAATGTATGTCTGACGGTAGTTTATTTGATTTATTTATTCAAGAGGCCTCAAATGGAGCCACTTTAACCGAAGCAAACAAATGGTTGCCAAGAGCAGTGAGGTTTTACAGAAACAGGACATTATAGATTCCATCTGTATTCCAATGTGGAGAGGCACTAGAAGAGAATATCTATGGCTTCGTTTGTTTATTCGGCCATTTTTAGTCGGCTGATAAAGATGGCAGGTTAATATTACATTTATTTTAGTGCAAGCATAAATGTGACTAGCTTGATTTCTTTATCATATTTACATTCAGTTTGTGAAGGTTTTGTGATCGTGTTGTTAATTACTGTCTGAATGGAGAAAATTAATGAATGCGGTGATATTAAGCCACTAATTACATCAGAATAGGTATAGCTGTCCCATTAAATGTTTCCATTGTATGAGGAAATTCTCACTGCATTTTGGTGTATACACAAAATTAATATTGTGACAGAACATTTTCACAAATATTTATACAAACTCAGAGGAATAAAAAAAACATCCACAGTGAATAAAACAAACATCTAGAGACAAATTGTTATGTTATAAACCAGCACCAAGCAGCAATTATCACTTATTTGAAACAGTCTAATAAATCTTCTCATTACTTTTAGTTTTAAAGAAATACGCTTTTCTCAATTTTTTATTTATTTTTTGGTCTATCAAGTGTTCAAATTTCAAACAAACCATGGTCTAGCTAACTTTAGTCCAGACCAAGACCTTTTCTTTTTTCCATAGATATAGTCCGAGCTGCACCAGACTCATTTGACCCATTTCAAATGAATATGTCTGTCCAGGCCACCATAGATCCCCTGTTCAAAACCAATCTAAACCACAATCTGTTGGACATTTAACTCCTGAATTTCTAGATCGAAGCGAATCCACTTGTAGTGAAGATAATCCTTCTGCTTTGGTTCACTCCTGGTTACAGTGGCATTTTTAGCTCTGGACCAAATGACACAACAGGTTTAGCTTTAATTAAGAGACACATTAGACGGAGCCGTCAGAGGAGAGAGTCTGGATAAGTGCTCGCTCAGTGTGACTGGACAGGCGTTAATTTTCAAAGCAATGATGGCAGCTGCTGTGAATGCACTTGTTTTAATACTTTTACCTGTAACATTTAACCTGATCCATGATTGGCATCTGCTCATTTTGTTTTTTTCCATCATTTTCCTTTGCTGCTCTTAAGAATTTATGACGTCACATGATTTTATTGTTGCATCTTGTCACGTTTGGCTTGTTTTCTGTCTGTTTAGACGTCCTAGTAGAGCAATTAAATCATACCAGAGCTCAAATATGGCAGGTGTGAACTCACTCTAACAGATCTAGTAGGCAACTTAATTTATCAACTCAGTTTTTAGCGGTGCTTTCATTTAATTCGAAGTTTAATCATGAGTCGAAATGTTTGATAATATTGCTGAATAAACCTGAATATATAGAAACAGAAGGCCATCCACAGGGGTCTCAAACTATTCTGTGATAGTTTTTGGTTTCTCTCTCTCCATAAGCCTCTCATTGTGTAAAAGGACCTGCTTTGTACAAGTGCTTGCCAGCTGCTTACCAAATGAGGTTATAGTGTTTCCCTATCAACTGTAAATTTCAATAATTTGTCACAGGGGCCTCTCACTGTCACTTTTTATCATATTATCAAGCACGACTCAATTTTCCTGTGCCACTCCATCTCAAGCACTGACCCCCGGCCCTATTACACTCCTGTAATGAAGTGCAATGGAGTGGTAATTGGTCCACATTATACCAGATCAGGTAACATTAGACTTATTTTCTTATCACAATGAGCCCTGCTGGTGACTCTCAATGAGAAACCAAACACACGTCTTTTCTTATGCAGGCTATCATCCAAATAACATTTCAGCTGCAGACCCTTTCCCCATTTCAGTTTTCCATTTCAAGATTGCACTCCATGTCCTCGGATTGGGCTTTGTTTCCCCGTTTCCTCCGCTTTAAGAGTGTCCCGAACTGCCGCGGACCCGGTGCAGATGCAGATACGGGGTAGACCTTTCCTGGGACGGGGAAGTACAGTGACTGGGTCGGTAACATGAGCGTAATGTGGGCCGTATTAGACGTACAGTACCCGCACACTCATGACCCAGACCAGAGTGTACCGAGATAGACGAGACAAAACTGAACCGGGACTGAGACCGAGTCGAGACCAAGACCAGAGTTTAGTTTAGATAGAGAAGAATAGAGAAGACAAAACTGACCGAACAAGAGCAGCGAATGATTCATGGGAATAACGCTAGACTTTAATACTAGAAGTTGTCTCTCAGATCAGTGACAAACTCATAGGTCTATGTCTTGGTCCAGAGTCTTTGACCTGGATCTGAACCATTAAAATCTCTTCATTTCAAAGATGAGACCTTTTTGTTTTTTAAAGGAGGACTTTTTAAAGAAGGAATGGTTTAAGCACACTTTCCATTCATCTTCTTTATGCCCTTTGCTTTGGATATGTTTTTGTTTTTTTTCTGTAAATAATTGCGTGGCTCACTGTCAGCTGGGGGACATTAAAGTTATTTACTGATTTTCAATATCAATGGCATTTTTTTTAAATAGGTTGCTTGAAATATTCTAATAAGCAACCCTCAGCTATTAATTTAATTCATTTGTGGTTCATACATTGTCCTGAAATGTAACTTTTATTTATATTTTGTGTTTAAAATCTAGGGCTGGATATTTTTACATGTTCATATTTAACTGGCTGTAATAGGCTTTTGATATTTTATTGTTATGTAACATTTTGGCCACAAGGGGGAGCACTTCACTGTCGTTCTGAGTGTTTTAAAAACAAAGGTAGATACTATATTTTGTGTCCTTTAATACAATCACTTCTGATGCCTGCCTCCTACAAGAAGCACGTCATGGGCTTCTCTGTAATTAGAAACCTACAGCTTCTATTTTATTTACCTTTTATGTTCTTGGAAACCAAACTTTCCATGCTATCTCAAACACGACGGTGCTATTCATGGCTTATAGTGGAAGTGGAAACCATGACTTTCTAGAGCTGAGGGCAAAAGTGCAGTGAGGGCAAAAGTGATTCTTTTCCCACATTCGCCCTGCAGTGTGTTGGCAGATAAACAGCACAACAGCCTTTTATCAGGGCCAAAGCAAGTGGAGGGATTATTATAGACTGTTAAAAAAGTGCTTCACAAAAAAAAAGGTCATAAATACAATAATATAAACAGAAAACCATGCATCTTTTCATCTGTTGCCTGTGAACTTTTGTGCTCATTGAGGCTGGTTTCTCTGTGACTCAAGCTTTAGCGGTCGCCCTCTGCGCTGAAAACACACTGCAGACTAAAAGACAGGATATTGGATAACAAGGTTAAAATATAGGAGCGAAATATTCTCTTATTAAACTCAGGCTGATGGGATTTGGTTTGAGCCGCCTAATAGATAGTGGTTTCAAGGGAGCCCAAACAAAAGGTAACGGGCCGGTCATGCTTGTGGTGGCTAATGGAAGAGTTAGGAGAAATTAGGGGACTCTTTTTCAACAGGAAATTGTGCTTAAAGACAGGTCATGGATCGCCCTGCTCCTCACAGACGGCCTTCAGAAGTCCGAGAGTGAACTTTTGCTGCGGCCATTAAAAAGTCAAACAGAAACAAAGCTAATTGGAGCAAGGCAAAGCGTTACAAATTGATTTCAAGGCTTAAAATTCAGGGTCAAACGAGGGAATGAACTCTTAACTGGAGGTACCACAGGAGCTAAAAGAAAGTAGATTTGACCATCAATCATGCTCCTAGTAAGTTTGCTGATGCAGTTCTTTGGTGTTTTTAGTTTTTCACTGATGTTCTCTGTTAAAGTTGTGTCAGGTGTTGTCACTTTACCTTCACAAAATTCACCCAGACTCTGATCTCTCACCGACATTAACATTTCAACACATTTTCATAAGAGCTTTTTGTTTCTTTTTGTTTCTTGGCCTATGTACTGCAGATGCCCAGAAATACAGATACATTCATAATGTGTCTTTTTACCAATTGAATTTAAATGGCAACATTTTTCAAAACTGAATTTCCAATGTAGAAACCCAGACTAAACACAAACTAGTCAAATGTCATAAAACTAACTCTTTTGTAGAGTAAAAGTGATAAAGAAGATGATGCTTGCTCATTGTTAAACTCAAGTCAAAGTATTAGTGGCAAACGATCAAATTAGTGTATGACTTTATTGCTTTATTGTAAAAGTAAATGCTCTTACCTCTGATTTTGTGAGTCTAAGAGGTGTTTGTGGTCTCATCTGTGGCCTTTACCTACTCGTTGGTCTCTTTGTGGTTGTTTGCTGCCCTCTAGTGGTAGAATGGAAAGCTTCATGTTGCTGCAGTTCGGCTTTTCTCATGAGTAATGCAACTTCACATTATTGAGTAACCGGTATATGTCCCAAGCATGGTTCATTCACTTATTTCACATAGTTGTTTAGCTTGGGCTTTACCAGTGATGCGTAGTTTTGAAGGAGAAAAGAAATGCAAGTGTTAAAATACTGCAATCGTTGTTGGGACATTGACTGTCACTGACTTTGATTCAAGTCTTACAAAAAAAATGAAAGAATGAATGCAGCATAGAAAGTATAGAAAGCACTTTCTATGCTTTAATGCCTCAGCTCCACATTTATTTATTTATTTATTTTGAGAAGATTAATGTTTTTAAAGTCACTAATATCCTTTCAATCTAAAACCTTCACTATGTCCACTTTTATTTTGGAGGATATTCAACAATCACAATCCATTTAAGGAAATTTCTCAAACCAACTGGACAAACTTAAATGATGTGCCCTTGTATTTTCAGGAAAATGCCTACACAGTAAAAATTTATGCCACAATCATGATTCAGACAGCTATTTTACCTACTCGTTCAATTTTTGTGCTTTTGTCAGAGTTGCATATGATACAGAACTCATGTCTCACAAAGAGTGTGGTCATGTGATGTCCAGAGACTTTGGATACATCACTCTTAAAACCATTCATTTTTGTGGTTCATGGTATAAGTTTCAGGCTTTGTCAATAAATAAAAGAGGAAGGAAAACTATACTAACACAACTTTCAAGTTTCAAATTATTTTATGTAATTTTGCATTTATTGCCAAACTACAGCTGTTATTGCCTTTTTTTTTCCTTTTTTTTTTGGTACATTTATAGATATTGACGATCTTCTGCTTTGATTCAAAACCATTTATTCCGTCTCCTGTCCATGCAGCGTCATTGTGGAAATACGTTCTTATGTATTCATAAATATACCAAAGTTGTAGACTATGCCATTCAACCTTTGTATAAGACCACCGTTTATTATTGATAAAAGTGATTATTCAGAGCATTTAAAGGTAAACGTGCTCCTCTCAGAAATAGTCTATATTTTTACTTAAATTATCTTGTCAAGTGAAACTCTTGCACCTTGTTAAGGAAGTGAGAAAACAGAAGTTTCATACAACAGGTGAATTCATATCAACTGTTGTGTATGGAAGTAATAAGAACAAAGACGTGGTTGCAGTGGCCCGATATCATTATCGATTCATTATCTGATTGTATTTGTGCAGTTCATTTTTTAATCCACCCATATGACTAACGTGAAAGAGCTGAGGCAGTGGCGTAGACTTTATGTCGTGACTCTGTGGTGCTTTTTCTCACTTCTTTAACTGTTTCAGGAAGTGGGGCAGTGTCACTAAAATCAGGAAACTAAGTGTTGCTATTTATACATGTGAGCAAAGTGGTTTGGTCGGTGAAAGCTAAAGTAGTTTCAGTTGAAGAGGAGAAGAGCTTGGGTAAACTCCGGACGGATTTCGACCAATGATGCTCCTCGTCAGGTGATTTCTGTACGTTTAACTCAACAACGATGGATGAAGACCTGCAAAGTGTTCCACCAGGTAAAATGTAACCTAAATTATTAAAAATGAAGCTAATTCAGAAGTTGTGGCAGTTTGGCTAAAAAGAGGAAGCAGACACCATAGCTCTACTGTAGGATTGGTAAACTAAACTCAGTGATAATATTGAGTCTGTACACATGCATCTGAAATGTGCTGCTGGGTCTAGCCCTGGTTTGGACCTGGGTTATTCGTTAGTTTACTTGTGTTTAGTTCAGTTTTGTCCTGGGCCGGTGCTGGTTTGGTCTTCAGTTTGGTGTTAATGTGGTCACAGGTTAGTCCTATAGGTTTTATTGTGGGCCACTGTGAAAAAAATACTGTAATAGTCAAATGCGGTATGCATAAACTATCTTTTTACACCACCGAGGCTTTATAGAATACATTATGCTACATGCATTTTGCAACTTTTCCACTTGAAACTTCATATGCAAATAGAATCTGAAACTGGAAGATGGAACAATACAGGTTTAACAATAAGCAATTACTTACAATTATACAGACATTTTTTAATTATTATTATTAAGCAAGAGACAGTATAAGATTCTGCTGATAAATGATGGATTATTTAATATAATAGTAGGATACTAAAATAATTCTTTTAAATAAATGATTGCTGTCACATGAAGGAGGGCATCACTGGTCGCACTAGTGTTACTGGTTTATTCATTTGGACACATCAACATTCACCTGAAAGAAAGGACTCACACACACTTTGTTTTGAACATACAGCGGCTGATTAGTTTCAAGTGGTCCATAAAATACAGAAGCACTCTTGACCCATCAGCTCATTTTACAAGACTAGTATGCCCTGGTCTTAGTGAAACCACGTTCCCATCCTTGTTGCCTGTTGCTTAACAGTTAGATCCTTTTTTTCCACGGTAAAAAAATGGTATAAACCACTTCTTGATTTAAGCAAATTCTAAATTCTAAATATGATTTGAGACTATTTCACTGTAAATGATACAGACTTACAACAGTGTGGTTTAGTGCTCGCTTTTCTTTTAGGTTTAGTTTTATAATTAGTATATTAGTTTAATTACATTTTGTACTGGTTCACTCCTTCATTTAGTTGTGGATCCAGGGTTTAGCCTTGAAATTATTAGTCCTGGTTTGGATTCAATGCTCGTTAGGTCTTTGTTTAGTCCTTGCTTTTGTTTTAGTTTCAGGACTGTTTGTATGGTTTAGTATTTCTTTTATAAGTGTACTCATTTTATTAACCACCAAAAGTCACATTCAGTTGGTTTAAGCTAAAAAAAAAAAAAGAGGAAGCAAAAGTGTTACCCCTCCTGTTTGTAACATATTAAAATGACTTCCACCCAGTATTAATACGGAGTCTATTATGAATCATTTGTCCTGGGACCTGTGCAGAAGCTGGACCCTGTCGCTGGTGTCTGTTAGTGTTAGTGTTTGTGTTACAGAGGTGACCTGATTAAACGCTGTAATGAGTCGCTCTAAAAGCCTGCGACCAGTGTTGACACAGTGCCATGTTTGCTCAGTTTCTCGTTGGCTCGGAGCTGAAATGCCCAACACATCGGACATTGATTCCGCGCCCACAGTCACCTTGACATTCTCCGAGCGGGACAGCTGCCGCGTTGTGGAGCGTTTCCATCACAAACACTACCTGCTGCAGCTCGGGCCGGACACATAATGAGCCCAGTGTGGAGTGATTAGTGTAATTTGGGAGATAATTACAGCATTTAATTTTACATGCTTGTACAGAGGTCTGTGAGGCTGTGTCATGGGTTTGGCTTTGGCAGAGGGACATAAAGTCCTGGGGAGACTCTAAATGCTGTAATTTGTGGGTTTAGACCTGGATTTAGTCCTGGGTTTAAGACCTACTTTAATCCAAAGTATAGTCTTAGTCTTACTTTTACTCTTGGCTTAAGCTATGGGTTACTTAGTCCTGGTTTTGTTTGGGTTTAGTCCAGAGTTCAGCCTGGTTAAGACCTGGTTGGGTCCTGAGTGTGGTCCTTTAATACTAGTGCTGGTTTAGATGTAGCCTTGCATTAGTCCTAGGTTTGGTCCTGGGTTAGTCCTGGTTATGAGTTAGCACTAGTTTAGTTTGGGGCTAGTCTGGAGTTTAACCTGGTTCAGACCTAGTTTGTTACTGAGTTTAGTCTGAAGTTCATTTCTGATGTAGTCCTGTTTTAGTCCTAGATTTTCTTTATCCCAGTTTAGTTTCAGTTCTACTTGTGAGTTTAGACACAGTTTATTTCTGGGTTTTGCCCTGGTTTAGTCTTGGCATAGTCCAGAGTTTAACCTGGTTAAGAATTGGTTTGGTCTTAAGTTTGATCCTACATTTTATTCTGATTTAGGCCTTTTATACTTGACGATTTAGTTCTACGTTTAACCCCTGTTTGTTTCACAGTTTACTTTCTGGATTAACTTTGTTTTAGTCCAGCTTCACTCCTGGTTTTGTCCTAGTTTAGTCCCAGGTTGATGCTTTATTTCAACATATTAGTCCATTATTTAGTACCAACCCTGGCTTTAGTCCAAGGTTTAGCCTGAGCTTAGTCCTGCATTAAATTCAGACTAATGTTTACCAGTTTTTATACCTTATTTTCCAGCCGACCCTGAAGCCCCCTCCACATATGAACTCTTGATTCTCTACACGGCTGAGGCTCACGAATGGGCTGCGTATCTACAGCAGATCCTGAAGTCCTCCAAAAAGTTTCGTAAGAGGTCCATCTTGCTGTACGCGGTCGGCCCGGCGGACCAGCTCCACGGCTACAACTTCGACTCTTTCCAAAGCTGTAAATGCATCGTGGTGCTCCTCAGTGCGGCTTTTCTGGAAAACCTGAATGAGCCCGAACTGCAGGGGGCGCTCCAGAGACTGCTGTATCCTCCTCACAGAGTGGTGGCGCTGTTGTGTGGCATTCAGGACGACACTGTGCTGATGGAGAGGTTCCTGGATTGGCCTTATTGGAGGAAACTGTACGATGATGATGAGCCGCCTGTTTATGTGTCCACCATCCTGGAGTCAGTCAACGAGAGTGAGTTACTTCTGCACAAATCATTCTATTACAAGCGCTGGCTTTCTGAAACAAAGCGTGAACAAAGTATTTACACCGTTTTGCACTGTTGCTGCTGTAATGGAGGGAAATTAGAGGAATAAGCAAGATGTTGTAACGAGACGCCATGGTCCATCCTCTCTGAGTATGTCATCATTTAGTTACAATACACTATTTTACTTTCTTCTGTGAGCTGTTATTGGCTAAAAACTGCACATTTAAAACTGTCTCAGATAAACAATGAAGGGAAATGGTCAAATAAAGACACAAGGTAATTGGGTTTCAGAGACATTTAACTCTACATTGTCACAGAGGGTTGTAGGGTGTGATAAAGGGATCGTCTGGGGATGAGCTTCTTTCATAAAATCCTGAATATTTTACCTTTAAGGATTACAATATTTTTAACTGTTAGCTATAACATAATATTAAGGTTGTTTGACTCAATAAAGAAATTCAGAGAGGGCCCATTTTTAGTGACATGCACCAGTCGTCCAAAACATAATGTCTACTCAGTGCTAATTGTTTAGGTTCTTATTCAGTTTAGTGCAAGGTTTTGTTGTGGATAATGGACCGGTTTAGTCTGGTTTAGTACTTGGTCTGGTCCTGGTTTTGTTCTTAGTTTAGTATTAGCTCTTGTTTTAGAATAAGTCCACATTTGGGATTGGTTCACTGCCCAGTTTTATACTAGTTAAATCCTTCTTTAGTCCAGTTTTAGTCCAGGTTTACTTTGTCACAGCTTCGTAATGGCAATAATTGATTGTTAATTTTGAAGCAATTTTATCGTTTTAACTTTGCCAAATCAGTCCCAGTTTCTAAAACTCTGTACTTCAAATGGATCTAGCACAAAAATGATGCACAGGTCCTTTTAATCCTGGAAGCTGTGAAGTCTGTATTAACTTTTCCACTTTCATTTCTGTTACTGCATATTCCTCAGTTTTTCTGCTTCAAACATATCAACTCTAATCGCAAAATGCTTTTAGTATGTCTTTATAATCTGTGCATATATTTTGACGCCTTTTTTTTTTTTTTTTTCTGTGTTTTCAAAATGGTCATATGTTTTTTGGTGTAGACTTAAAATTTTAATGCACTTTATATAAACACAGGACAGTTTAAAACAGTATAAAATAGTAGTATAAAAGTACATTTTACCTCTGGCGGAAAGTGGGGGTGGTTGTGATAAGAGTTAAGTGGAAACAAGCAAATAAAACTGAAACCATCAGCAAAGGTAAGTGAAAAATTGAACAGATGCTTGTACGAGATAAAAGCAGGAATTGAGTTCATCTCTGATGTTTATTTTCAGGCAGGAAACGGGAGGCTGAAGATGAGAGAGAACAGCACGTCACACCAGACCCGTCGACCGAAAATCCTACGCCCGATGAAACTGAGGAAGTGGTTACTGAAGAAGAAGAAAAGGAAAGTGACTTGAAGGATGCGGAGGCTGAGAAGAGCGCGGAGGATTCAGAAAACACAGAGACGAGTTCAGCGGATCACCTCAGCTGTCTCACCGTGCAGCCAAACAGAGTCCGCTGTGGGGTAGGGGGATTTTTACTGAAATTTGGCTAAAGACTAAAGTAACCCAGCTCTGTTTCTTTGCATATTAGGAGTGACCCAGCTTTTGATTGTTATAATGGTGTATTCAAACAAACCACACAGCCACCAGAGGCTAAATCAAAGAAAAGAGGCAAAAACATCTGCTGTAAAAGATTTATAAAAGCTGCAGTATAACAGAATAATGCTATATAAGTGTATTAATCAGGGAAGAGGTCATATTCTATGTTTGCTTGCTTTTCTATGAGTGAAAACTGCTTAAAAAGTGCCTAAAATGGACATTGGACAAGCAATATTTCTCTTTTGTTCAAGCAATTTCATTTGTTGTTGCTTTTTTCTCGATTACTTAAGGATCAAGAGACCATTTTCATCATTTTCAAATATAAAATAGATCATCAGTCAGAACTGGAGGTGGAGTTTTCATTGGAAAGTACCAACACAAAAAGGATCCGAGCCGCTGTGGAGAATGACTATACCCTCAGTGTCACTGCACCTGGTAAGTCCCTTCAGGAAGTCACATGACCAACACCTTTGTCATTTAGTTAACTCAAACCTGACCTGATCACTGTGTTGTCTGTTGTAGATTTTCCTGCCGGTGTCGTGTCTCTAACGTTGTTCACCGACCAATCCAGCGTCAGTTTAAAGCCAGTCACGTACTACACCAACATGGAGGAAGTCAGTCGCTTTCTGGAAAACGCAACAGACCCTGTTAATTTTATCTGCCAGGTCAGTGGTTTATTACAGTCATTTTGCACTTCCACTTTTCAAAACACAAACTTTTTCTTTCTCATAATAATAATAATCAAAAGAAACAGACTCTGAACGCATGTAATGAAGAGCATTGATTTAATGAACTGGTCGATCTGGTCTAAAACTGGGGCTTTTCTTCCTTTTCTATACCAAAGAACTATCAAAATAACTTTGCATCTATATTTCAATAATTTGGAGATTATGTAGACCCATTTTATGGTAAGAATTACACTACGTCACTTTGATTAATGCATGTCTTTTAGCCTGAGGTAGAGTCTCCACATTGTCTGGTCTGGTCCTGGTTTTGTTCTTAGTTTAGTACTAGCTCTCGTTTTAGAATAAGTCCACATTTGGGATTGGTTAACTGCCCAGTCTAGTTAAATCCTTCTTTAGTCCAGTTTTAGTCCAGGTTTACTTTGGCACAGCTTCGTAATGGCAATAATTGATTGTTAATTATCTTCATAGCAATTTTGTTGTTTTAACTTTGCCCAAATCAGCCCCAGTTTCTAAAGCTCTGTACTTCAAATGGATCTAGCACAAAAATGATGCAGTTTTTTAATCCCAGTTCTCCTCTTGGATTGTTCTAACTTGTTTTGTGTTGTATTTCCAGGCCTTTAGTTTGACGTCAAGCTCCAAAGAGTCTCTTGACAACATGCTGACAGAGTGCTTAAAGTCCAAGATGCCTGCCACTGGACTGCAGCTCTTTGGCATCAGACAGATCGAGGAAGACAATATGGCGACATGTAAGTGACATAAAGACTAAACTATATATTCAATCGATGAACCATAAAGGCACTGATTTGTTTGCGATTGTTCTTTAGATCAGCGTGATGAGGAGCTGCCCACGCTGCTTCACTTCGCTGCTAAGTACGGCCTGAAGAAGCTGACCACGGCCCTGCTGCAGTGTCCCGGGGCTCTGCAGGCCTACAGCGTCATGAACAAGAACGGAGACTACCCCAACACACTGGCCGAGAAGAGCGGCTTCTCCGACCTCCGGCAGTTCATAGACGAATTTGTAGTAAGTGGAAAAACAGAAAATGTCTTGTTTCTCGAAACGATGGGGTTCAAAGGCTGAAAGTGAAACTTGTGGACGTGTGACTTCTGTTTTACAGTTTTCACAGGCTTCAAAAGTGTCCCAGATCAAGAGTAAACCCACACAAATGTCATCTTTTTAATCAGATTAACTCCATTTTAACTATCTCTAAATGGCATTCCTATTTGAATTATAGCTGTGTGAACCAGTCAGTCAGATTACATGACTTCATTATGTCATTATTTGCATTTTCTCATGAAAACTAACTACTGAGTTATTTACAGATCAGTCATCAACAGATTCTAGTTTCTAAAGCCATGCAGGGACACGTGTATGTATGAACAGATCTTGTAGATATAGATCCATTTAGAAATTTAGAAAAAAATATCCCTAAAAGCCTTCATGCAAGACTCACAATGGTCCTCTCCCAGAACAGTGCTCAGTTAGTCTGCTCTGCACAGTTGTAAGAACAGGAAGAAATGGAGCTTTTGGAGTCATTAAACAGTATTTAAAAGAGAAAGAGAAGTTTTAAAAGTCAAAAATGAATAGCTGTCACTGACAAAACATACACTACGTCTATGTTGTTCTTAAGAATTAAATTTTTCTTAAACATCATTTAGAACAAAAACTCTGATTTCGTATCTGATCTGTCCCACTTCCGCTCCAGTGTAAAGATAATCTGTGGGTGTGTTGTGGTTTGCTCGTAGGAAACAGCCGACATGCTCAAGTCTCACTTCGAGGAGACGGTGAACACGGAGGAGGCTGGAAAGGTGTACGAGATAATGTCGACGTCCTCCCAGGACATCATGATGAAGTATTCAGGCTGCTCAGAGGATATTTACGAGTCCATGCTGGGCATCGACCCCGACTGTGCAGAAGACTTATGTAAGACTTTATACAGTATATTATAATGTAAAATAATGAATGGAAATGATTGAAGATCTGAATTTGGTCGTAGATGAGGTGATGAGTGCTGTGGAGGAGAACCCAGAGGAGGCCATGCTCAGAAAGTTCTTCCAAAGTAAGTGGTTTATTTTACAATTATCAATTCAGACACAATAACAGTAACAGTGCAGTGTTTGTGTAAAATGGACAAAAACAAAGACATTCAATGGACATAGATGCTGCGTTCACTGCCTTATGGACGTATCTTCAGATATATTATGAAAGTGACCACCTTGAATGGCAGTTTGGATCATGTTTATAAAAACTGACTTTCTGAGCTGGGGAATGCAATATTTTAATTTTTTGCACTTTCAACCTTGATTAAAAAGTCAGATGAGTTTAAATATATCTTCAAAGCACTGTTGCTCTCTAATAAATGTACAACCAGACCTCTGTCAGCACCACTCTGGAGCCAGTCTGGAACAAAGCTTCATTGACACTGAGTTTAAACTCTGCGCATAGTGTTACAATGATTTTCAAATTAAAAGCGCTCTTCTTAACACATAAAGTTTGGACCATCAAAAGCACAGAACCACAGCATACATCTAAATATACAATGTACTTTCTATAAACCTTGTGGTCAGAGATTTAAGAAAATTAAATAGTTTCATCAAACAATGCCATTTGAAAATTAAATTTAAAGTATTGTTGTGGACATGGCACCAATGTTTGTATCCATATAATGTTTGTTTTGTGTTGTTATGTGGTGTCCTTTAGCCAAACATAAAGACGCGGAGCAGCAAAGCGACAACAGGGAACCTCAAACTATAGAGGAAAAACCTGAACGTAATCATTTTAATCAAATTGAAGAAGAGGAGGATCCTTATAACCTCAACGCAGAAGACATCTACGATACTGTGGATGCGGAGAGTATGTACTCAGGGATAAAAAACCGTCCTCCGGCTCCTGTTCCCAGACCTGACCCTGAACCAGAGCGAGAACAAGAGAAGCCTCTGACCTACATCTCCAGAGGTAAGTGTGTGACGTCCCTCTTTACATTTAAACATATGTTATAATCATGCATTAGATAACTGACTGAAATATTTATTATCATTCAACAGTATTTTCAGATAAAGACTTGCCCCAGACGAACAGAGAGCTTACAGAGAAATCTTTTTCACCAGGTAATGTTGGAGTAACTTCATATATGTAGCCACACAGTAAAACACTATACTCAATATATATCCTTCAAACAACTGTAACATTTTAACATTGAAATGAATAAAATACCATATAAAATACCAATACACACCAGATAGAGCTGGTTTAATCAGTGGTTGTTCATGAACTTTTACTTGTTAAGTGTTTTGATAAAAACTGCATCAGGGGGCTGCTCAAAAACCTGAAAAATGTCACATAATAAAATAAACCTATATTGTCTCGCCTTGTGTGTTTTCAAGATTTTCAAAAGTGGTTGAATTTTAAAATTCAAAATGACTGTAGACTAAATAGAAGAAGCCAAACTTTATATTCAAAGTGTTTGTAATAGCTACTTGAAAGTGCTTAAAATAATTGTACATGATTTCAGACTATTTATCGTTTCCTATATATTAAATTTACTTGACTCAATGTATGTTTTTCCATTTTACCTTAATTTGCCTTTACATTAGATTCATTTATTTGAAAAGTGGCAGTGCAAATGGATGAAACACATGCTTTTACAGGTTAAAAAACAGAAGTAGCCATTTTTTTCCCAGCACTAAGCACAGCACAAGACACAGAACCAAACAAGCAACAAACAAAGCGTTCAAGAAATAGTTTGTTACAAATCGTTATTACAAACAAAAGAGGAAAAGGAAAAGAATGGCACTGCAACAAATTACAATAGACTTATGCTTTGTGTACCACAGATGAGTTTCCTGTTCAAATATCTGTGGTCAAACCAGCAACCGCAACAACATTATTTCGAATTAGGTAAAGGTAAAGGACCTGAAAGAACTGAAACCAACCCCCCCTAAAACTTCCATCCACTTTGTTAACAGATACTGGTTACTCAGACAAAACACACTCTGTTGAAGTTTAACTCGAGCAGTAAACAATGACACTATCTCTGCAGCTCCAGCTCGCTCAGTCTCCCTGACCACAGCCCCTCCTTACGACCCGTACGCCGGGATGAAGACCCCGGGACAGAGGCAGCTCATCTGTCTTCAGGAGAGGGTCAAAGTGGGGGAGATCACCGTCGACGAGGCCGTTCAGGAGTTCAAGGCCTGGCAGTTTGACCACGAACGCAGAGCCCACTCTATACGATACCAGCAGGTGAGTGACGTCATGAGAGCGAGGGGTATCGGGGTCTGGTTTAGGGCTGATGTAAACCAGCGATGATTTACAGAGCTCTTTACTGGATCTAATAAGTAACCAATGAGATCATCCTTTTATAGTCAGAGTTGCTGTTTTTTCAGGACAATTTGAAGAGGTTACGAGACAGCATCACGAGGCGCCACAAAGAGCGGGAGAAAGCAGGACAGATTGGTACAGTTTCTAATACTTTTAATCATTTTTGGCTCAGACCTGGCTACTACTGAAGCTGCTGCAATTAAAATACTTAAATGTCAGTGTTTTCAAATTTTAAATGGAACCAAATTTGACATTAGGTGGTTAAAATGTTTGAAAAAACAGAAATATCTTTTTCTTTGTGTGGAATTGACATGAATTTCCAGGAAGCAATGCCAACAGACACAGAATAAAGTACCTCTGGACACAATTGGTTAGACACACAACCAATCAGAGAAACAGAATTGCATAAAGCCCATCCCTTTTGAGATAAATTGTTTCTACGGAGTGGAAAAGGCTGTGACCGGAAAGGAATCCTATATTATAACACTTCTCTAATAGAAAAAATGAGTTACAGTCGTAAAAAGAGTCATAGAAACTTAAAAATAGACCAGTTTAAACTGCTTAAACTACAAATTGGAAATGTTTAAACCATAGTAATAACCTCCACAAAGTCAAAAACACATTAATCTGGTACTGTCTGAAAAATGACGTCTGTTTTCATAAATAATACTAATATTTGCTGTGTCTCTGTCAGATTATGAGATCAGCGCGCCGATGCAGACCAATATGTACTGGAGCTCGGCTGCTACGTTCGAGTGTGATGTGTACGAACCAACGCCCCGACTCTCAGCTGCACCTCCTCCTGCTGCTCAGGTCATACAGAGGGGCAGCTGGAAGACAGGCAGCACCTCCAGCAACTCCAGTCAGTCCCTTTTCATTGTAATGATCATTTTGGTGCAGGTTTCTGTGTAAATGGATTGATAAAAATGAGTTATGTTCTCACTCTTTAAGGCAGTGTCAAGCTTAAAGTGGTGAGGGGCCACAATAGTAAATAAGAATCATTTCGGGGGCCAAAGACTGTGAGAAATCCAACAAAAACTAGCTCAAATCCAACTGAAACCTGTTCAAATCCAACTGAAACATGTTAAAGTCCAACTAAAACCTGTTAAAATCCAACTAAAACCTGTTCAAATCCAACTAAACCTGTTCAAATCCAACTGAAACATGTTAAAATCCAACTAAAACCTGTTCAAATCCAACTAAACCTGTTCAAATCCAACTGAAACATGTTAAAATCCAACTAAAACCTGTTAAAATCAAACTAAAACCTGTTCAAATCCAAGTGAAACATGCTAAAATCCAACTAAAACCTGTTAAAATCAAACTAAAACCTGTTCAAATCCAACTAAACCTGTTCAAACCAAAGGAAGACCTGTTCAAATTCAGCTAAGACCAGTTTAAATCCAACTAAAACCTATTGTTACCTATTACGTATCTTTAGAATAGTTCGGCACCTTTTGTAAAGTCCCACAGATAGTACCTTCCAAATGCATTGAAGGGCCATACAAAACATTGCAAGACTCATTTGACCCCTGGGGCTTGAGTTTGACATGTGTGCTTTAAGGAATCTATATTATGCAACAAAATATATCTTTAAATCACCAACAAAGCACCCTGTAGAGAATTAATTATAATCTGTAACATTTACAGCTCTCTGTCCTGATTGAGTCACACAGAAGGGGGTGGAGTAGCTCATGACTCCATCTAGAGGTGTAAAGTGGTACAAAAGTCTGCTATCTCCAGCTCTCACACTGGTGTCTGTGTTATACCTTGAAGACTGTTAATAAAACATCACATATAGTCTTTAATAAGGCTGAGCAATATGATTTTTTTTTAAATAAAACAAATTTCCAGTGCTTTGTATAAAATAGAGATGACACTGGTCTCAAAGAACTAACACTAACAAGTCAAACAGCAGGAAGTAAACCATTTGCTGCACATCTGATAAAAATCTATGGAGGACCCATGTATATAGTAGGTCTGAGCTGGCCATGTGTTTAGAGAAAAGACGACGGATTGAAATGCAAGGTCTAAATGGGACCATAGAGACAGACACCGACAGACACTGTTCAGACTCTTATTCTTTAACTCTGAGTCACCTTTTCATCTAAACGTGCATATCTTTGGCTGGTGAAAGGAAGTCAGACCTTTAGGTGACTCCAAACTCCAGTGAACCTTCAAATGTCAGTGGCCCAGGTGTGATGAGCACAACATAATCAAATCTCTGTATTTTCACAGATCTCTATTTTAATCTCTGTGTTCAGTCATACCTTTCGCCACAGACAACCTTGTCTTGTGTGATATGTTTTGATGCTCACATGTCCGTGCCCTGTGGGTAAATGTTCTTTCGATAACATTAACCACACACTGTTTCCTTCACACGCTACAACGCTGTTATTTTTTCCTCTTCAGGTACAGAGAGCAACAGACTGAGCACCCACAGCACCGTCAGCTACAGCAGCGGCACAGAGCCTGATCTAGAGGTGGGATTCATTTAGTCTGACGCTAGTTTATAAACTGACGCTTTGCCAATACCTGTCTGTCTTCATGTTTTAACTTCCTGTGACTTCCTCTTATCATCTGAGCAAAGTTTCAAAATGAGTTTCCAAACACAGTCTCTTCAACACACGTTTTCCTGAAGTCTATAAATACTTAGTTCTGTTGTTATAATTAAAACATGTGCCTTCACCTTTCAATCTATGTTTAATAATGTTACATAATAAATGTAAACTATTTTCAGGACACATTAGACGGTCTTCCCCCTCCACCTCCACGGCCGTCGGACCCTCCACTCCTCGCTCCTCCGCCCAGAATTCCTCCACGGATCCCAGAAAGGTGAGTGTAGCACCATTTATGTTAAAGTATACACCGTAAGTCATAAAAGTAGACTGTTATAGATCAAAAATGTTGTCCTTGAAAGTGCAGGAACAAAGAAATACTTGAGCTGTCCCCTTAGAAAACTTTATTTTGTCTAATGTGCTAATTCAATCATTATCATTCCAGTTTTTTAAAAGAAAATCCTCATAGAAACAAAATCATAGACCATATGTCACCAGAAATCACACTTAACCCAACCCAACTAAAAACTGTAAATGTACGCTGTAATTGTTTGAGACACATTGAGTCTTGGCAGCATTTTCTGCATTTAAACAGTTACCGTAGTTTGACACGCAGCTGAGTGTGAACTGATGAAAGTGTAGCTGCACAGTGAGTAAATGTGTAAATGTGTCACATACTGACAACAGTGAGAACATTTCAAATAGAAAGTGAGGAACGTGTTACTTTTACAGTTGTTTTTTACAGTAAGCCTGAATTAGTAACGTACTTGAAGTGAAAGAGGCCATTTATTCTCTTTATGTAATGTCTGCTAACTCTGACATTTAACACTGATGTTTTAAAACTGTCTGTTTGTGCAGCACAGAGAAGAAAAGCATTGTTTCTTATTCTCCTCTGCACCATTTGACTGTCATAAGTAAAGTTCAGTCCTCTGCAAAAACAGGAATTGCCTCTTTTCACCCTTTCACTGTCCGTGTGAAACTGAACCTAAAGAGTCTGTTGTTATTTTGAGACTGCAAAGTTAACTTTATATTATAGATTATATCTTATATTATATTTTAAGATTTTCTGTGGAACCCCGGGCGCATAAACTCTCACAAACCCGACAAAAACAATAGATTTTAACTTTATCCAGTGCCATGTCTATATGTAGCATGCATTGTTCCTTAAGATAAGAGTAATCTAATAAATATTGTGCTTTGTCTATTGTGTGAATGTGTGAGTTTAAGGGCTGTGTTGTTTTGTTTTTCTGATAAATGTATTTTTATTACTTTTGTTCACAGTGTTGTTGTTTCTTGCAGAGGACCTGAGAAGATGTTGCATGAGCGGTACATATCCTGTCCAACGCGAGCACTTCCTCAAATACCCCCACAGCGCCACTCAGACGTAGCTCCCCCCGTCCCGCGCCGCCTGAGATGATCAACACTGCAGCTGTGTCCTTTTTATACTGATTTGGGAGCATTTTATCAAACATAAAGACTGTGACAAATAACAATGAAAGACTTGTGTCAGAGAAACACTTTGGTGACTGTGATTCACTTTCTCTGAACTTTATGGGGGTTTTTGGTTTTGTTTTTTGTTTTTTTGTTTTTTTCATTTGTGTTACATTGATTTTGAGTCTTTCATTTTTTATTTTTTTTTTTGTTTGTTGAAAGAGCATGTGTTT
Source organism: Rhyacichthys aspro (assembly GCA_036850595.1). Classification (NCBI taxonomy): domain Eukaryota; kingdom Metazoa; phylum Chordata; class Actinopteri; order Gobiiformes; family Rhyacichthyidae; genus Rhyacichthys; species Rhyacichthys aspro. The sequence continues at coordinate 18,739,768 of CM072162.1, read as the reverse complement.
TATTTCAGGTGTAATTTAAATTCATTTAGTTACTGTGACTTCTGCATAAAAAATGTTTCACAAAATTACTATTTTATTACATTACATTACTCTTAAACTATTAGACTATTTAGTGAAGGTCTGAGTATAAATTAATCATTATGCAGCACAATTACCTGATCATTTTGTATTTGTAGCCGCCTCCATTTAGGGCATTTGCTGCTCCATTTAAATTAAAAGCATTTACCCCCCAATCAATTTGGGATAAACACCTTTTTAGGTATATAAATTAATTTAAAAGTGATCATTTTTTGTGATTCTGTAATCACTGGAACCTGCAATATCAGATTTCGCCACAAGATGGTGCTCCATGCTTAGTTTGTTCTCCTAAGGTTCTGCTCCCAGCAATAATAAACCAAATTTGTATAAAAGCCAATAAAAATGCAAATAACTTCACTGAAAAGTACATCCTCTTCCGAAACAGACCTTATTTTAGTTCTTTGGTGATAAAGCGTTCTTTGGAAACCATCAGCGAGAATAAACCCACTACTTCCTGTCAAACCTATCAACATAAAATACATCTAACGTAGCTATATTATTGTTATGCTTTTGTACAGATTTAATATTTGGGTGTTAGTATTACACTTCAATGGATACAGGGTGTTTTTCTTAATAAAAATCCTCAAAATAACGTAGAGCCATATCATTCTGTATCAGCTGATGCATTTTTGACATTTTCACGCTTCTTCTTCTACTTCACTTATTTGACAGATTACACATGCTAAACTGCATAATATTATAACAAGATATTGGGCTAACTCCAATATACTCCACTGTACAGCCTCACAACTAAACTACTTGTTGTCACTTCATATTTACTAAACTGCAACTCTCTTTCCGAAACATTTGTCCAGTCTCTCCAAGAGAAAGTCAAATGATACTGAGTGAGTGCTTTTATTGAGAAGGGGCCCCGGTCCGCCCCTGTTTCCCTGAGCAGCAGCAGCTGGTGGTGCGTTGTGTGGAGCCCCTGTTTGACGCAGCTGAGTGCGGTGCGTGTGAAGTGCTGACAGGACGCACACAGCTCAGTGGAGTGTGTCCGCAGCAGCAGCAGTGAGCCCTGTTTGTACACACTGCACACGGGAAACCTGGATTATCACCACGGCGAGGTAAGCCTACACTTTGTTTAATCGATTACACTTAATCAATGTTCTCTCTTTTGGTTTCGCGCGTAAAAGGCTGACTTCGTGATGTAGTATCGCCTAAAATTGATAAAAAATTGTCTATTGGTTGAGTTCTTGAAGCCTCAGTGAGTCCGTGGATGTTGGTTGTGCTGCGTTTAGGACTCCTGGCTTTGGGACAGTTACTGCAGTGGATCCATACAGTAGAAACGCGAGCCGCTGTAGGTGCAGTGCTCTGAAACTGAATCCCCAGGAGAAACCCAAATATTCTCAGCAGCTTTTAGGGAATGAGACTCTCCCTGACTTTGGAGAATACTCACTGGTGTTCTCTCTGATAAAGGAGTGGTTTTAATAGAGTGAGGGACCATTTGGAGTTGATAGCAGTGTCCACATGAATATAACGAGCCTGACATGAGGACAGTGCACTTAGTCGGATGTAAATGCGGCAAGCAGGTGTTGGCATCACTTTATATTGGAGTATATTATGTCATATCAGTTGTGTGTTGTACTGGAGTGTATGGACTCGGAGAACATCTCATTCTTGCTGCTTCTGCCCAAATTTAGAGAAGAATGAGGCGCCACAGTCACTCTTTTTATTGCTGTTTTATGTTGATTTAATGTTCTTACTTTATCCATTTGGATAATCAATGTGGAATAAATGCAAAGACATGCATTTGAGATACAGAATGGCAACCAAAGGTAAAAATGTGGTCATTACAAGCAACTTTAGCACAGGTCTGATTTGCATAGGTAACAATAAGACTTAGATACACTTTAGAGGTCACTTTAACCCATCAGGGAAATAAAAGACTTCAAGTTAAGTGTTTTTCAAGCTGTGGGTTGGAGGTTAAGGGTTGGTCACCAAAGATTTACAATTCAGCCATTTAAGTGCTCCATAAATAAAAGAGAAAAAGCTGCTTAAAGAGAGAAGATGATGGCATAAAGATGATAAAAGAGCATATACTAATGAAACGTTATATGAAAATAGCCTGTCCTTGTTGAAGATGGATCCTGATTCATTTGGACTTTCACCAGAAAAATATTTGGAAAGGGCTTTTCTATAAGTATCCTACAAAGTCTCTACTTATGCCCTTGCTTTCACACATAAATCCTCCAGGTGTTCGATCAGCTGCGTCTTCATAAAGGTCAGAAAGCCTGTGTGTGTGTGTGTGTGTGTGTGTTGCATCTTAACTAAACACATCCCCGCTGTGTCATTGGAGTTTCATATCGAGGTGACATCCACATAGCTGCCGTGTTACGTAACCGTGCAGTAGTGAGTTGGTGCGAGTATTGGCCGCCGTTATTGACACAGTGCAGCTCAATGTTCAACTTTGTGCTCTCGTCTGACGAACAGCTCGGCCCTGAGCCTCGTAATTAAGCAGCATGTGACGGGAGAGCTGCTGTAAATAGACATATGTTTAAACACTTAGCTCCTGCTTTACATTTGCTGCTGTCAAAAATAAAACGCATTAAGGTTAAGGAGAACGTTAGATCTGAGTCAGCAAAGAGCTTCATTCATAATTTTACTGGGATAAGGGAATGCCGTAACCTGACACTAAACAAGCTTGATAAAATATTAACTTCAGCACGAATTATTCATCAAATGCCACAAAGCCAAAGCAGTGAGACTGATTTTCTTCAAACTCGCTTGTTGAAATGTTTCACTGGGACTTTAACATACTGTTATTGGAGATATGTTATCAACTCATTGTTTACTCGGAGAGATACTGTTTGCTTTGTGCATGTTTTCAGACTCTGTTTCTCAAAAGAAGTGTTAGAATAAAGTTAAAATGATCCTATAAGGTATTTAGCTAAAAGTCCTGGGCCAGAGGCAGAGTTCGTCTCCTCAGAGCGACGAGTTTTTCAGGTCGAGGTGGAATATTGACTTAGTAGTGGTTCAGAGAAGTGTTAAACATGCTCCTGGTTTACAGCATGTGGTGAAGCACTCGCAGGTGTTTACACAAAACAGGGATGTAATGGAACTGGTCCATCAGCACTTAGCTGCGTAAAAAGACTCCAAAACTTCTCACATTTATTTAAAGTTTTTAAGCCTTTTATCTGACAAGGTACGGTATTATTAACCGTAACAGCAGCCCAATCAGTCTGCAGCTCGTTGGCAAAATCAGTGAACAACTTAGTCTCAGAGCCGTTTAATATCCATTTAACATTATTATGATCTCATGTCTAAGAATCGATTTGGAGAATATTTATCTTTGGGCTAAAAGTTACGCGGTGCCCTTTAAAGGACACAGTTAGTTAGTTGTTTTCAACAGGATTACATGAAGTGTGTGAACATTTTTCCTCCAGGTGTTGTGTGTTTTGAAGCTTAAGAAAGTCTATTTGGCTGATATTTACAGACTTTTCTTCTATATGACACGAAGAGCTACCATCTTTTCCAACCCAGCCTAATATCTTGTAGTTTTTCTTCTTATTAACCCTCCTATTTGGGGGGGGTGGGGGTTTTAAAATTAAAAATTTTTTGTTTTTTTTTTTGTTTTTTTTTTTTGTGTGGGGGGGGGGGGGGGGGGGGGGGGGGGGGGGGGGGGGGGGGGGGGGGGGGGAGGGGGGGGGGGGGGGGGGGGGGGGGGGGGGGGGGGGGGGGGGGGGGGGGGGGGGGGGGGGGGGGGGGGGGGGGGGGGGGGGGGGGGGGGGGGGGGGGGGGGGGGGGGGGGGGGGGGGGGGGGGGGGGGGGGGGGGGGGGGGGGGGGGGGGGGGGGGGGGGGGGGGGGGGGGGGGGGGGGGGGGGGGGGGGGGGGGGGGGGGGGGGGGGGGGGGGGGGGGGGGGGGGGGGGGGGGGGGGGGGGGGGGGGGGGGGGGGGGGGGGGGGGGGGGGGGGGGGGGGGGGGGGGGGGGGGGGGGGGGGGGGGGGGGGGGGGGGGGGGGGGGGGGGGGGGGGGGGGGGGGGGGGGGCCCGGGGCGGGCGGGGGGGGGGGGGGGGGGGGGGGGGGGGGGGGGGGGGGGGGGGGGGGGGGGGGGGGGGGGGGGGGGGGGGGGGGGGGGGGGGGGGGGGGGGGGGGGGGGGGGGGGGGGGGGGGGGGGGGGGGGGGGGGGGGGGGGGGGGGGGGGGGGGGGGGGGGGGGGGGGGGGGGGGGGGGGGGGGGGGGGGGGGGGGGGGGGGGGGGGGGGGGGGGGGGGGGGGGGGGGGGGGGGGGGGGGGGGGGGGGGGGGGGGGGGGGGGGGGGGGGGGGGGGGGGGGGGGGGGGGGGGGGGGGGGGGGGGGGGGGGGGGGGGGGGGGGGGGGGGGGGGGGGGGGGGGGGGGGGGGGGGGGGGGGGGGGGGGGGGGGGGGGGGGGGGGGGGGGGGGGGGGGGGGGGGGGGGGGGGGGGGGGGGGGGGGGGGGGGGGGGGGGGGGGGGGGGGGGGGGGGGGGGGGGGGGGGGGGGGAGAAAAACAAACCCCCCCCCCCCCCCCCGGGGGGGGGGGGGGGGGGGGGGGGGGGGGGGGGGGGGGGGGGGGGGGGGGGGGGGGGGGGGGGGGGGGGGGGGGGGGGGGGGGGGGGGGGGGGGGGGGGGGGGGGGGGGGGGGGGGGGGGGCGGCGGGGGGGGGGGGGGGGGGGGGGGGGGGGGGGGGGGGGGGGGGGGGGGGGGGGGGGGGGGGGGGGGGCGGCGGGGGGGGGGGGGGGGGGGGGGGGGGGGGAAGAAAAACACACACAAAAAAAAAAGGGGGGGGGGGGGGGGGGGGGGGGGGGGGGGGGGGAAAACCACCCCCCCAACCCCGGGGGGGCCGGTTTGGGGGGGGTTGGTGGGGGGGGGGGGGGGGGGGGGGGGGGGGGGAAAAATTTTGAAAAAAAATTTTTTTTTTTTTGGGGGGGGGGGGGGGGGGGGGGGGGGGGGGGGGGGGGGGGGGGGGGGGGCGGTTTTTTTTAAAAGGGGGTTTTTTTTTTTTTAAAAAAAAAAAAAAAGGGGGTGACCAAAAAACGGGGGCAAAAATTTTTTTTAAATATTTTTTTGGACAAAAAAAACCCGGGGGGGGGTTCCCCTGGGGGAAAAATTTAATTTGGGGGGAAATGCCACAAAACATTAAAACAGGGACATTAAACACAGGCCTACCACCCATAATCTTTCCTCTAAAGTGATTGTTTTCCTTATCCACATTTCAGCCAATGTTTCATAAAGATGTTTAAAAGTTAAGGTTGCACTTGAAGCTTTAAAACCTCTGTCACACATTTTATATTGTAGTATAGTATATTTCTATTGGGGATCCATGCAGCCGTTGCTTTTGTGTATATTCCCAATCATAAAAACTGTTCAGCTGCAGCCACAGCTTTCACCTAATTTCACAATCGTCTGGTAGCATCACATCTGAGCAATCTGAAGTATGTGAAAAATGAAATACATGACGAGTTATTATTTTTAGCTCAGATGTATTACGACTGATGAGGCGAGAGGAGACAGCTGTTTTTAGAAGCTCACATTCAAAGTCGTTTCTTCTGTAGTCGGACTAAATCAAAGCCGTGACGTGAACGAAAACCTGCGGAGTCCAGACGGGACCGAGACCTGTGGGTAGTTCACTCCTCAATATTTTATCAGCCGTGTTCAGCGTCACGTTACGCAGCGCCTCGATGCAGCAGATGCCACTCTGGGCAGAATCTCAAAGCTCACTGTCGAAGATTTGCCAAAGCCCAATTTGTATTTAACACATTGATTCTGATGTTCATTTGTGTTCAGGATTCGAGTGGAAATTACTTGTCACTGATTTTGTTCTCATAGTGCCATAAAAAGGTGTTGAGCTTGTATATTGCTGTTTAAGTTCATCTGGAAACATTATACTGGGTTATTGTAGTTAGCCTATTGTACATGTTTTCAAAGCTGAGGTTGGGCAAACATGTAAACTGTACACAGAGGGGCACTACCTTTAAATACTACTGTTTAAGAGGCTCAACAAATAATAAATTATAATACAGACACTCTTTTAATAATGTTTTGAATAGTAATGGACGTTGAATATATTATTTCGGGCTATGGTTGGCTCTTAGGTCAGACTTTGGACATGCCAGGGTTAGTCTAAATCTAGGTCAGTCTAATATATTTCCATAATTCATCCTTCTTTCAGATTTTGAATATGTTTTGTCTGTGTATTGATCTTGTCCAGCTCCACTGTGAAACACATTCATAAAAATCTTTGGACATAAGCCTTGTGTTGGCTGTGAATAACACATGTCGCAGGATGAGGCCGGATGTTTGAGTCGGCACACACCGGGTTTCTGTTTTCACTCCACGTTAATGTTACAACAGGTCGCTTAGCAACCATCAGCCGTGTCCCTGTGTTCATCTGCCGCCGTCGGCTCGAGTGGAGTGCAGTGAAGTGTTGTGCGATGGCTGTTGAACGTTTGGGCACAAAGAAGCAGCCCGATCGTGATCACATGTAAACACGGCGCTGAAAAGACAATTTATGCCCCGCTGATTGATTTAAAACGCGCCCCCTCCATAACAAACACACCCCTCTCCTCCTCCTCCTCCTCCTCCTCACGCGGTGCCAGCAACTGACGGAAAACAACACCGTCACGACAGTTGTTGGCAAATATTTTAATAAGAAGCAGCATGTGTTGTTAGTCATCACGGCTCAGACTAAAGCTGAATGATCAGGCGACACTGATGCGTGGCTGGATTGTACATCACTCACTTCAAAACATAATAAACTAAAGAAATGTGATGTGTTCGCTGCCACCTACGGAGCCGGCCTGACATAATGAAGCTGCCTGGAGTGTTTGGGTGTGACGGAAGAGTCAGTCTAGAGTGGCATTCCTGAAATAGATGATGGAGAGCCTCTGGGGTCCTGCTGTGTGCTCAATTCACACGAGGATACCTTCATGGCACTTAAAATTGCTGGATTATCACATCTCTGTTTATATTCACGTTTAGCTGCCATATCCTATGACTCAATTATCGAGTCGTTCTGTCACAGAGGCGCTCAGAGAGTTATATCGGGAAACACGCTCACAGCTTCCAATCTGCGCCGGAGTCAAAACATCCCGCTGAGGAGCCCTCTCTCAGACCATGATTCGAACTGTCATCGCTGTTCCTCTAATGTTCAGTCCTGTGCGTTATCTAAGCCACGAGGAATCTGATGATGCACAGCTGAGCTTATTATCCGATGATGACATTACATAAACACCATCAGTCTTAGGCGTACTTCTTAAATAAACATTGATTATCACAAGTACTTTCTATTTATTCATACAAAATTACTTTTTTTTTTTTATTCATAAAGTTGAGACCCCAGGGACTTAGGTAAAGTTTCATTGTTAAGATTAGGGGCCCTGTTGAAGGGGTCCAGCTGAGAAAAGGTTCTAGCTTAACTTGTATAATGTGTTTCTATGTACAGAATCCAGGTCTGATTTTTATGTAAAAGAAGAAAGTAGTATTCATTCATTTTTACAACAGAAACATTGTGCAAATTCCCCAATAGCAAACAATTAACATACTTAATTCAGTAAAATTTATTTATTTATTTATTCTGTATGTGTCTTGGGTTTTTTTTTATTATTATTTATTTAGAAATATAGTAGAAATGACAGAACGTGTTTATCAATACCATTGCCAACATTACATATCTGTTAAATTCTCAATATTGATCGTAGACTTAGACTAGTGCCTCTAACTCATTGGTCACACCATCAATCACAAAAGGACCTAATTATCTGATGAGAAGGGTTTTAAATCAATAGTGTTAATGCCATCACATTCAAGCTGTGATATGGATATTGAACAAGTTAATGTTAATAATAAATTATCCCGCTTCATTTATCAGTATGTGTCATTTAGGGTTATCAGATTATGTGCTCTCCTGTTTGAACTTTCCCTCTACTCCTTCATGTCGAAACCCTCTAGAGCCTCTTAACGGGACGCTGCAGAGCTTCTTGAATATTCAGCCAGTGTTTATCCTCACCCCAGGCCTGTGATCCAACATTTGGAGTGGAGCCTGAAGCCCTCGCTGTGAAGATGTATCTCTCTGGGCAAACTGTCAGCTCCCTCACATTCTTATTACAGTGGCTCTAAAAGCCTAGCAGAGCTGTTATACGCAGCCTGGCTCCAACACAGCGGCTGTTACGCCAGGATCGGTCCGTGTGCCTCACTGCAGTCATCCTCAAGTCCTTCACACATGCTCCGAGTGCTCACTGTCCTGCTCTGGACTGGATCGGGTCCAGAGACTGTCAGGGGTTTTATATGAGCACACCTCATCTCCAAACACTTAGATCTTACATCATCTTATATGGGCTTAGAGGCATGTTTATGGATTTTGAATGGTTCTGGGTAAAACTCTTAGAAAATTGTTGTAAAGAAGCCAATTCTGTCTAGTTTGGCACACTCTGGCTGTTGTAATGGAGCAAATAATAGGTTTGAGGAGTCAGCTTAAATGTATATCACTTATATTACTTGTATCTAACATATTGTTTGGTGTTGGATCAAACTCAAATCCTCCTCAAGACTGACACTAATTTTTGAAGGCACACTGTATGTTGTCTTGGCTTATGGATGGACTTGGTTAAAAGGCAGGTGTAGATTATGCATCCAATAGATACTGCTGTAGTCAGGACCAAAATAAGACTTTTAAGGGACTGAGACAGAGTGAAGACCAATAAATAGAAAGAAATTCAAGGGAATCTAAAAGCATGGCTAGTTTCACATCAGAGATTCAATTCAATAACTATAATGAGATTTAGGGCTTGACAACAGCAGCTTTAATAAGTAAGACAGTCCCCTTTACTGCTTTTTGAGGTTGTATTTTGTACATATATGTCTCAAAAGGCATCTCAGATAATGTGAGGTAAAAGGATCAAACAAAAAAAAGAGTAAATAATGTGGCTTGATTAGTGATTGTACTGGTTATTCACATCTTTATCGCAGCACATAATCTGTTGAAATCATATGACTAACAGATGTAATTGAGTAGTTGAGTAGTTTTTGAAAAAGTGTCCAATTAAAAAAAAGTGCTGATGATGTTGACAAGAGTGGAGCTCTCTATAAAGACAAGAAGTGTAAAAAGTGGCATTGAAACTAGTCTGGTACTACATTACTACCAAAAACTCATTTCATTCATGTTAAATGGGTCTGGGGCCTTGGTCAGTGTCTATACCTAAACCATGATTGACTTTAAGCTCTGTCCATTATCACCATGAATGTGTAATCATGTCTGGGGCCTATAACTGTGTAAATTACATACATTTCCTTTTATGCTGCAGTTGTTTGAAATGAACTTCAAATAGCTTCGTGGAGGAATGTGTAGAATCCCAGGCTGCTGTCCGGCACAGAGGCTGTTTATGGAAGAGAGCTGGGACGTGTGGGGGGCTGCGGGAGGGAGGAGGGGGTCTGCTCTGTTAGGGGCCTAAGCTGCTGCTCCGGAGCGGCCCTTTCGATCCATGTTTGGAGCTGTTTGGTGGGATCCACACAGAGCTCTGGATAGCTTCTCCGCTCTGTGCCATTTGTTGACAAAGCAGAAGTCAATGGCTGTTACGTAACGTCCCCCTCTGTGCGTCCCATAGTGCTTCAGAGCATGTGACCAGAGCCTTTTGTGTCCGCAAAAGCTGAGTTTTAAAACAGACACTGACTGTGGCTTCACATACATCATAGTTCAGCCTGGTACCACTCCCCATTGTTTATTTATAGAGTTAATCTGGAGTCTGCGGCTGATAAATGTCTGTTTAGCTTCTTCTGCTGCTCTGGCTGAAACACTGTTATATATCATGTGTCCATCTAAGCTATAACATCTATGACTTTGGACATTTATTGGAAAACGGGGAGAATGAGCTTGTTTCTGAATGACTTCAAACCTACAACTAGATCAACACAGGCAAAGATGACATGTAGAGAATGGACTGTTCTTTCTTATCTTTGATGTGAGTCAGACTATAGACGGGACAAAAAATGGAGAATGGGACGAGAAGAAGCAAAAGTTATGTCCTTGGGAAATGAGGCGTTTTTATTGGCTGTCAGCATTTAATTTCATGCAACAAATTAAATTAGGATGTGATTAATCATATTTAATTAACTCTTTTCCTTCAGTAAAATTCTTAACGGTAGAATAGGCTTTTCAATTTTGTGGAAAGTATAAAGAAGAAGGTGATTTTTCTCTAACTTCATACAACACAAGCCAAGGTTAAACGAGGATTGTTTATCAGCGTCTGAAGAGGTCAAATGAGTAAAGGAGAGAGTGAGTACCAATCACTGCATCAGACAAACTAGGGCTGTTCACTTATGGAAAAAATCATAATCACAGTTATTTTGGTCTTTATTGAAATCACGATTAGTTTACACAATTACTCATTGACTTTGGAAATATATTGAACAAAACAGTGAATTCTCCTTAAAATAAATAATAAATTAAATTGTATAAATAAATGGCTTAAATAAATAGACAGAAATAATAATTAAGATAAATAAGATCAACAATGTAGTGCACTTCCAAGACAAAAAAACAAGTAACAAGTGATAAATAAAAACAAGTAATAAATAATGTTTTTTTTCTCGATTACATAGGTTTTGGGATCGTTTGGAGACAAAATTGAAATTTAAAATTTGATTAATTGCACAGCCCTACCTCAAACCCTAGTTACATTTATTTGTGAGTTTTTACTGAGGCAGTGTGAAGCTAAAGTTCCCAAAGTCATGGGACAATGATCTGACTGTACGTCCCTGACACGTCAAATGTAACTTCTTTAATAAACTATGACTGACCTTTGCATACTTTTCACATTATAAGCAGCCAGAAGTAGTTCATCATCACGACGGAGCTATCCAGACCTCAACCAGTAGCACATTCCTCCAGCGTCCCGCCTGTCTGTGATCTGTTGGCCTCTCGGGACAGTTTCTACCGGGACAGGAGGAGGGGTATTTTATGTGTGGGTCGCGCAGTTGTTGAGTGGGTGCTACATTCCCAGGTGGCATGTGGTGACAGGTCCATCTGGGCACGCCTGTTGTCAAAAACAAACAGACCCCCAGTGCGGCACGGTTCAAGGTCAAAGTTGGGGCTGTCTATATACCCCCCCTGCTGCGGACCAGACCCTCAAAGCTGAAGCCGGACGTCCCAGGAGGATTCAGACGGAGGTGGAGAGACTGGGGACTGTTAGTTTGTGAAGCGTATCGTCGAGTGGGTAATGCTTTAGGATGAAGTGAGCCGTTTGGGAGCTGCTGCTTATTTTGGAAAGGTATTTTAGTGACACCCCAGAGCTTTGGGTATTTTAGTGACACCCCAGAGCTTTGGGACGGAGATTTACGTTTCTTTGAAAGTGTGTGAATGTGTCGAGATGAAGAGTTTGACCTTTGCTGCATTTGTCCAGGCTTAGGGCTGAGAGATGTGACCTTAAATCTATATCCTCATTAATTAACAGGGTTTTCACAAGTGCTTTAAATATACTTTACTTGTCTCATATGCTTAGGTCCAGCTTCTGTATTTGCTCTATATTACTTTTTTACCTCTTCTTTTTAAATGTAAAAATCTGTTGTGGGGATAATCAATACAGATATTGCCAATTTTGGAACCAAGCATTTTAAAGATGTATTTTTTTTATCACTGTACAGTTATGTGAATAAGTTATTACCCCTCTTTGCCTAAAATACGTTGTCGTTGACTGAATTTCCCTAAAATTAAGACTTGTTACAATCAAAAATAATATAAATTTACTATAACTTTTAAATTTTAACTATTGCTCTTTTGCCATTTCTCATTTCCAAAACTGAAAACTGAAATATTACTACACAGCTGATATAAAAGTGGCAGGAGCATCTTAAATATTAATTTAACCCTCACACTCCATCAGCTGATTTCACCAGACAGCTTCACGAGATCTTGTCACACCTCTAAAACAAAATGATACCATGGAACAGAAAATAATTATGATGGGCAAAATCATGCTGGTTAGTGGTTCTATAAAAGGCAATATCAAGAAAACGTGTAATGTGGCTGATAATAATTCAATATGACAATGACACTGCTGTTTTTTGCCAGGTCTTCCGAGTATGTGGCATGAGCTCTACCTGTTAAGCCACTGAGGCGCCCCAAACGTTTACATTTTAACCTTTCCTTCTCAGTAACTGTTAAAGTAAGACTGTGTTGTTTCGTTGGCTTAAAAAGAAACCACAGAAGAATGTGTCAGGTTAAAATTGACTTGTAGATCTTGTTAACTTTGGATCTGGCCTGCTCTGAACTCACTCTCTGCTGAACCTTGTGTTTTTGCCTCAAAGCCCTGAGCTGCAGAACTGATTGTGCCTGGAGATAAATTATGGTTTCAGTATTGTCTTATTTCCAGGTTTGCTTTTGATTTGTCGATGCTGTCTCAACCGGTCTCGTAGTATTGTTTTTTTCTTGTGCTGGAGATGGAAGTCTTTCTTTGCCTGGTTATTCTCAGAAGCATCTCTTCCTAAAAAGGCGACGGGTGTTCTCTGTTCCTGAATGTTTACTCAGCCAGCTCCACACTGCAGCTTGTCATCTGCTTATTATCTATCATATGCCAGCATCTTAAATCAGTGTGCAACGGCCGTTAAAAAGTCCTGACATGAATTTAAGGCATTAAAGTTGTTATCCTAAATGAAATATTGGTGCTGAAATATTCTGCTGCTGTCTGTGCAGTACTGTCAATACTTTTCAGTACTATCATCACGAATCATACAACCCTACTAAGATGTTAAAGAGCAGCTTATGAAACTTGGGACTGATTTGAAATAAAACAACCTGTCGCAGAAAAAGTAGACTTTTAACTTAGAGGGTTGCACTAAAATGCCATTTTTATGATTATTTTGCCAAAGAACCTTTTACATCAAAGAAATCATTAGCTTGAGGTCCATAGAGATGCTGTTTTCACTTACTACCATACATGGATTAAAAAAGGTGTCTTGGCTGTGAAAGAATATACTAGTTATGCCTTTAGAAAACCTTGGTTAGTCATGTGTCTGTGGAATGTGTGAGAATCTGTCATAATTGGGGCAAGTATGTCAGGTTATCAGGCGAAAAGATGACAGAAGACACACTGTTGTTGCTGTAAACTCACTTCTGCAAAAGCCTTTATTTTGGTGAGTAGCTCCAGGGAGAATAGGGCTTATGCTTTTTTACAGCCATGATGTTTTTATATTGACTGTTTAAATGAACACCGCCTTTTATTAAGCTTTTGGTTACAGTAATACTTGGAATAATATTTACAGGGCAATGTCTTGATGGAAATTTAATCTTACTTGGGCCAATATTGGAGCATGTTGTGCACATAAACATTGTCGTTGTTACTGTCATTGGAAATCATCATAATAAAAATAAATTGAGCATTTTTAAGTGCCTTACCTCTTAATTAAAACTGCAACAAATAACTAAAAGCAACATGATGGGTGAATTTCTTCAAAATTCATCCACAGTGCGCACTTTATGTTTTGGGGTTCACTCAAGGACTCAGTGGAAAAAGAGTTGGCAACAGTAGATGCTCTCAAAGGACTGTCTTTTAATGGTTTTGGAAATGAGATCAGGGGTGCACGGTTCTGTGGGACGTGGGGGGTCAGGAAGTGCATCGATTTCATTAAAGAGTGATGGGGAATAAATACAGAACATTGTGATGCTCTGGGACCGAGCAGCTCGAAGACGGGAGGATGTTTTAAAAGCCCTTTTCGCCTCTCGTCCCCATAGGAATAGTTTGGCTTCAGTCCCGTTTTCCCTCATCCATTTTAGGCCGACTGTGTTTGTAGGGGTTTGGAGCGGGAACATTGGCCTGTGCCAGTTCTGCAGGTTGGCTAATTTACCACCGGACGTAAACACAGAGCTCTCAGATTTAAACACGGAACGGGCAGAGCTAAAACTTTAAATATAACCCTAGATTATAATCAGGATGAAATGTACATGGATTTAGGGAAGGATCAGGATTCCCACGCCTCTTGAAAACTGGAAAAACTGAAATATGTTTGCTTGGAAAGTGGGATAAAATGTATTTAAATGTGAAATGTTGTCCTGCTAAACTTCACCAAACTGTCTCAGAAAATCACACTGCAGTAAATAAATAATATGTACATTTTTGAATGTGTACAAATGAGTACAAGAGGCCCCTAAACTACTGAATAGCAATTACTAAGTAGTATCGGGATCTTGACATCAATATACATTAGTGCTGCTTTGTTCTTTTTTACCTAAAATTGGTTCTTTTATATTTTTTGTGGTATTTAGGATCATTTTTACGAAGATTATCACTAATAATGTCATTGATATAAAAAAAAGTGGGAACATGAAGTACTTGTGCTTGTCCCACATCTCCAAACAACAGATAGAGACACTGTGTTGTGCCATGACTCAATCGGCCCGTTGCTTGGCCTTTTAAATGGGGACATGTCCTAAATCAGTGGCACTGGCTGAGCACAATGGGAGGCCCGTTCTGGTGGCCTCTGTGTGGCTTGTGCAGGCTCCACTGATGCAGCTCAGATTAACATATGTTTGTTCCCCCTCACATCCTGCCCCTCTTCGTCTTAAAGGGGAACAGCGCCGGTTCAGAGCAGGTCGAAAAGTAAAACAAAGAGTGTGATGGCACGACAAGAAAGAATAGTAACTTTTTTCAGCATTTTAACATGAAATTAGGCTCACTAACCTAAAATACTATTGTGTTTAGTTGCACAAAACATCAGGCACTGCTCTTTGATGAATGAGGATTGGCTTTACACAAAAGCCTCTGAGGATTAAGGATTACATTTGTTTAAAGTACTTTACAAGAAATATTTCAAAGTCAGGTGTAGATGATTTACAAATGCGTTAGAAATGCACTCTTTCAACATGGTTTGACAGAAAATGTTATTAGGGCATCCTTTTATCATTCTCATTTAGTGACAGAGGACTTTCTCAGACATTTTGAAACTCCAGTGTCTCTTTTCTTTGCTTTGGGACTGTTTGTTTTCATTTCTACAAACTGTATATGTTTCATGTACATTTTATTTTAGACCATGGTAAAATGATTTCTGTGAACGCTGTATTTTTAGAAGAAGCCAATACCCAATGGATATGTAAATTAAACACAATAGAAATTATATACTTTGATTATATTCACCACTGTATACAAAAACACACATCAGGTTTTGTACATAGTGGTAAATATAAGAGAATCTATATTTATAACATTGAGGACAGATACCTAATATGTATAAAACATACATAAAGACCCCTGTTGATCTCTTAGATGTTTCATTGATTTTTAAATGAGACCATTTACAGTCTTTGTGTCACTTTAACAGAGCATCATTTGCAGTTTGCTCTAGTTTCTCGTGTCCAATTTGTGATTAAAAGAGAACAAAATGGGGACGTAAACTTTTGTGCACTCGTGTGGCAATATTGGACAAGATCAAAAACAAATATGAGTTCAAGAGACTCTGATAACGCCGTGTACTGGTATCTGCACAACCCAAATAATGATCACATTTATCTGGTGAAATATGTGGGAATAGAAACATCTATACAAGGAATACTGTATATTCTTGTCACATTAGCTCTATTCTTAGATGCAGTGGAGGCAGAAGATTCTATTCAGTTTCCTTTTAGCCACAACACAATAACATATTTACAGTATTTTTGCATTTACTTGAGACAGTTTGCTCTAAAACTACCACCTCTTCTATACTTTTTGATTCATTTTGCCAATAACTTAATATTCAGCTGTATCTGTGTGTAAGTATGTGGCCCAGAACTCGATCATCTCTCTCTCTGGATGCAGCAGATCATTTTTCACTGTAACTCAACCATAAGTCCAGAGTTTCACTATAGCTTCTCCTACTGTAAGTGGTGTGGTATTTTATTACTGTCTCTATAGACACTGTTGCCCACCGGCCTTTACAGAAATGTCCCTGATGTGTCTCCATACTTTGAATGTGATGGGTTCGGATTCATATTACTGCATTTTAACGTTATTGCTAAAATATTTTTTTTATTATTTGGTTCCTACTCAGGGCTCTCCAGCAGAGGGCAGCGTCAGACCAAGCAGAACTCCCAGTAAGTCGACACAAAACTGCATTTTAATTGAGAAAATGTGAGTCATTGTGTGAGTCATATTTCTTTCATTATGATCCAGTAAAGTAGCCACAATATCCCATTCTCTGCCATTAGAACCTTAAAAGATCTGTTTAATCTCATCGAGGTTTTTAAAGCCTACCCAAAACCAACATAGTTATAAGTTTACAGATTTTATTGCATTTTTCAACTTCAGCTTTCATTGAATTGTCAGTGAGTATCGTTTACATGCACTTTACAGATAAATTGTCTCTAATGTTAGGTTTACTTTCTCTGTGAGTTGTTCCATTTTCTCTTTTACTGAAACACAGCTTTCCCCTGTCTCTGTTTGTACTCAGCACCGTCCGGTCCCAGATCCGTCTGCGCTGTGAAGATCACCCCTCTGTCCAGAATGAAGGGCTCTCCTGACCTGATTCCTGCTGCAGGTGACTTTTGTCTTATCCTCATTAATGTTTCAGCGCCTACAACCGCAGGACACCTCATACGCACAAAGAAAAGCTAGAGGGACGCCGTTAAAACTCATTTATTAACAATAAGGGCATCACTTTAACAGCCTCAGAGAAAAACATGCAGAGAGGATCCCCTTCTCTGTTATATTTTCACAGTGTGGGATGATAAATGGCCTGGTTTTCTAATTTGGTTACAATACAGTGACATTTTGGGATCTGAGCAGAAATAAAGCAGGACTAAAGGGAAGCAGAGTAATGTTAATGTCTTAAATGAAGATTTTGGTGTTATTTCCAGATTTAGACCCGAGCAGAGTTTGCAAAGGGAAAGGTGTGGTGACTCTGAGGGCGACTCTCGTGCACATAGACGACGAGGGCTGCGTCAGTGAGGAGCCAAATGTCATCACAACGCCAAGTAAGTCCCAATCAATGTGAGTAGAAATAGGTAGAACTGTCCAAATCTGTGTTCAAGTAAAAGTACTGTTGGTAAAATGTAAAGGACTGAAGTAGAAATACAAGTCTTTTTGATTATTCAATGAGTTAGACTTAGACTGACGTTTTCAGCATCAGGAACCAGCTGAGTGATAAAAATAGAAAAAAAAACATTTTGCAAGTTCAAAATCTGCCACAATCTTTCATATTCTGTAGTGAGGAGGATTTAAAGGCTCTCTGTCCTGCAACTAATCGATCTCAGTCATCCTCTAGCCGCTCTAGCCGTTTAATTTAGCATCCATCCTGCTTCACATGTGTGACTCTAACTCCTCACCTAGATTCTCAAAAAATTGTTTAAATAAGCCAACCTCATCTGTTTTTAACAAAGCGCTGCATAAAAGATTGAGCTGACAATAACTGCATGATAAAAATATGCAGCAATGTACTACATACTGTACATTAAAAGGCCTAAGTCTAAGGAAATAAAGCCGACTCTGCCTTTTCCTGTGAAGTGCATTTGTATTCATGGCTCAGTATTGTCCAGATGTACTACGAGCTATGTATGAGTTGATTCCATCTTGTCCACTACTTTTAAAGGCATAATTCACCGTTCTTCATTAGAGCCCATTGAAAATCCCAGTCAAAAACTCATGTAAACAAAAGTAGAACGGTAAAATACAGGAATATGTCAGTAATAATTAGAACTTCCTGGAAAATCCTGCATATCATACCTTCAAAAAGCTACTTGAGTGAATATACTGACTTTTTACCCATCGCAGGTCATAACTCCACAAACATTTAGATGTATGTCATAGTCACACGTCCGAGTGAGAAACAGACACGTTACTGTAGAATCTGCTCTGTGGATGTAAATATTTATCATTTTTATTGCTCTCTTCACTCCAGAACATTCTTCACATGCCTGTTTGACTTCTGTCCGATGACACAATTATATAACATGTCACGTTTTGAAGCATACGGTGATAAAATGTGATTGCTCATATTTTCGAGCCTGTGTCAAAGCCATCTTTTGTTGGGACGGGCCCACACCGCAGTTGTGAGCAGGGGGCTTTGACTGTGGGCTCGTCTGTTACGTCCAGCTCATTGCCAAGGCTTTTGGGAAAAGCTTTAATTGTTGAAGGGCTGGGATATAAAGGGCACTGGAACAAACAGCCTCTACAGCTCGTTCAATAGAGGCTTTGTGCTGATGACAAAGTTCAAAGATTGTGGGAGAATCTTTTTGCCTCTTTCCCCGTCGATGATAACTGTCCCCGAAAACCCCCAAGCAGCTCGTTTACATCCCGAAAGATGAAACAGATCGACCATTAGCGGCTTTGTTGTCATAAGTTTATCTCTGGATTAGTGCAGGCTGCAGTATCATTGTCAGTGTTGTCATTCCTGCGGGCGCTGGCTGCCAAACTGAGAGCTGTTGTTGTGGACTCTTTCAGGCGGCTGGACGGGGCAGATTAATGGAGATGACTCGAAAGCGGGACTGGCCGAGGGGGGCAGCAACGCCACGGCTGATTTACCTCCTGTAAACAACACGCAGTGCCAGGTACGTGCTCCTCCAACACATTACACTCTTGTCTAGACCAGTTTTACTATATTCCATTACTTGTTTTTATTATATTATATGACAGAGAATGGAAACATGGGGCATTTTCACTGGGGCACATAGAGGCCTCACACATACAACGCATACAGTGTTATTTCATGGATAATTAGATACCTATATATGCTCCTTAAAAGCACACACAAACACAATTTACTATTTAACTAAAAGATTATCCCACTGACACCCTCTGAATAAACAAACAGTAAAAAGTACACTGTGTCTTATTAATAAAAGCTCCCATAACATAAACAGGAAGTAAACAGTCTTCAACTCTTCTTTCTTTCCTTTTAATATATTCATAGGCCTTTTAACAAGCCATCATTAAACGTTCTGTTTGACCACAGATAATTTAGTCCTTAATCCATCCAGTGTCTTGCAGCTTGTAACTTTTAGCTGGTGTTGCTTAAATGAGAGCGACTCTATATTGAGCATTGAGTCATTAACGGTCGATTTACACTGTTTTTATCAATTAAAGGCAAAAAAAGACCCCAGAAATAATCTTAAAACTATATTATAGTCTGTTAAACTTTTGTTGCTTATATATATGTGCAGCTTGTGTTTTTTACAAGCTGTAAAAGAGTCTATATACCATAAAATGTAGGCTTGTGTACTCAGTTTATACCATTGTGACACCACTGAATATGATCAAATACCTATTTAACACCTTTAAACATGAACTTAAACTCAATAAACATCATGTCAGATCCAATTTGTATTGTTTATTGATTGTTGAAACTAAATCACAATGAACCCAGTGTCATTGCTATCTACATTTTTCATTTTCAGACTTTAGAACCATCTTCTTTCAAACACGTTTATTAATTTTAAACCCTTGCGTCCCATTTCCAGGCCGGTTCCCCAGACAGTGTAAAAGAGAACCAGGCCCCTCTCTCCTCAGACTGTCACAACTGTATAGACTCTGCTCCGAGCTCGGTTTACCCCTGCACCACCGCTGTCAACCCCACCATCGTCCTGCTGCAGCACAACAGAGGTAAACTCATCCATCGTGTACTTTTTAACCACGTCCCGTCTGTGTGAGCCATTGGTTTGTCTTTTTCTGTGTCACATTAACGACCTGTTCACTCCTCTGCTTCACGGCTGTAGTCACATGTCACTGTCCTGTCTCCTGTCTCTCACAACAGAGCAGCAAAAGCATCTTTCTCATTCAGCAGGTATGCCCCAGTGATTGTAAACCTGTCAGATAATTGTTTATTTGCTGCTGTAATTTGTTTCCCTCTGGCTCTGGTTTCTGGAGCCGAACCATGAGCTGTAATTGTTGATGCAGCAGCAGCATGTGTTTGAAATTAACCTCATTAATTGATAAAAAACACACTCTAAGGCTGTTGCTAATTGTTTAATGGGTCTCTGTGCATGGGTCAAATATGTTTCTCATTAAAAAGCTTACAATGAATGAATGTGCATGACATTAATTATATTTACTCACAGTATTTTTAAAAAGAACCACACCCACCTGCAATACGCTCTTTTGTACATATTGTCTTGTACTATTTGTAGTCAAGCCCTTAAGAAATATACATAATGGTTCATTCCTGATACACGGATTAATATTTTTCAGCCCAAAATATTATAAGCAGAGCCATACATAAGATTTTAGAAATACTGAGGTCCAAAAACGTGCGTGCCAGGGTATAATAAGGATATGACAAAAACATGTTGTACCTAAATATCTGTCTGCATTTTATCCATGCATCATAACCAATGGATAATGTTCACAAATAACCATGTAATAAGGTTTTCAAGAGGTTAAAGTGACTGTAGACAAGCCTCAAACCCACATGATCCGAGAGGAAAGACAATTCTTCAGCTCTTCAACAATTCTTCAGTAAACAATAAGCAAACATATTCTATATTCTCCAAAACGGAACCTGAAAATCATTAAAATAACAGCATTCAATTCATTTTTATGGTTTCTTGACATGAAAAAAGGGAATAACACCTGTATTGTATTGTGCTGCTGGTTTGACAGATTTTCCACTATGTTACTGTGAGTTGCAGGGCATGCTAACATCTGTTGGAACACATACCTCACCAGAACATACATTGACATAATAAATAGGATATTTATGAAAAGTTAACAGTCCAGTGTGAGTTTCGCTACAGGATTTGTCTTCTTTTGTCGTTTTGTGGGTATAAAGCATGAGAACTTACATAGTGTAGCTTCATGGTCAGGTTTGGGAAACAATTGCATGCTTAAATATTAATTAATTGGGCTGGCTTTTTATTGTTTATGCAGGTTTTTTGCTGTTTTTGGCCTAAACCTTACTATAGGAATTATTTTAAATTGTCAAGACAGGCTTCCTTCATAAAAAAAACTGTTTGAAAGGAAAAACTCTTTAAATAATAAATTTTTAACAATATCCTATATAACTGATCCTCATGCAGTTATATTTATAATGTTAGTATAAAAAGGTTTTAAGCATCTATTAAGTGTTTATTCATTAATTTAATGTCCTTTAAAGTATGTCGTTATAACCTGAACTGTTATAATGGCTTAATTTGTGAAACTGGGCTGAACCTAACCTCCCTTTTAAATCCTACCGAACCCCAGTGTGGATCATTTTCACTGTAATCTGTTCTCCACTCTGTATCTTTCTGTCTGATATGTGTTTTTATGTTTTGCTACAGACCCAACCCCAGAGAGGGACAAAAGCCCCGACCCTGGCAGAGACTCGGTCAGTCCGGCCCCTGAGATGGATGGGAAGAGGCTGAGACTGTCGCTGCACTCCCCTGTCCTGGGTCCCCTCAACAGGCCCATTGTCCCGGTCCGGGTAAGCCACACCTCCACACGCCTCACAATGAACACTTGGAAGTGTTTATTCTTGCTTTAATGTGAGCTGAAAAGGCTTTACTCTATCATATTGTTATAGGATTATAGTTTTTGTCTTTGCTTCTCATTTGCAGAACACTGAAAAGTCCAAAGACTGGTATAAGACAATGTTCAAACAGATTCACAAGATCCCAGGTGAGACGTCTTTATATTTAGTTGTTTTGAGTCATTTTCCTCTGTTCACATCATGCCTTGTGTGTGTTTGTTCATGTGTTTGTATGTTTGTCACACTGTGCTCTGTCTCTCCATGGCTGTGCTCAGAGCCTATTGAGGAAAACCCTTACCGTCCCACCTACATATTCCCCGAGAACTATGACATTCGGGTGAAATGGAAAGGTATCCCGCAGCAGTAACTCCGCTGTCGCCGGCTTCACTAATCTGCAGCCGTCCTGGGCTCTTTCAAATACTTTAGTGGCGTTTCATCGTCACATCACACGGACTAACTCAGCCGCTTAAAGTATTTGAAAGGATTAAATATTAGTGTGCTGATAAACAAACAGCATTAGCTGTTTCAACACTGCAAGATTTATGTGAATGTTATTTTAAGCTTTTTTCATATTTAAATTTGTTTGTTGATTGCCATTTTTTGAAGTTATAAACCAAACTGCTGGACTGTGTCAGTGAGACAGGCCTGATTCTACAGATCTCACGTCTAACAACCATCTGGAGTTTTCTTTTCACTTTGTTGCTTTTACAAACTTCATAATTTGGATGACAACTTTTACCTGAATGTTGACTGGAGCAGGACTTTTTTACTTAAGTGCTCACTTTAATGAGCAGCTACAGCTTGTTTTTCAAAGGCAAAACTTTGTTGTTTGTCTGAAAACAGTTTTTAAGCTATGTGCATCCTGTCAGATTTCTCACCCTGATGTGAAAATTTTAACATTTTAACAAAAGATGCATAAATCTTGCAGTGGTGTCCCCAAACTATTTAATGGCTACGTTTTATTCTTTTAGGGCTCTGACATTAAGTAAAACTTAGAAGAAGCTAAAATGTGAACACTTCAACATCTGCAAAGATATCTTATGCTGAAGCAAAACTAAATTGCTGTTAAAATGACACATGATGGAAGCGTTTACATTTTTAGCCTGTTCATTTTGCTCTAATTTGTTCAGAAACATTATGTTTCATTGGCTCTAGTTGCTTTTTCTAACCAAATATAAATCTGTTATTGGGGTGTAGTGTAGTCTTCTTGCCACTAGATGTCGCTGTAGTCTAGTCCCTCAGGTCAAACTGTGGCATAGGCACAACTTGAAATAAGGGTCACTAAGTGTGTTTTATAAACGTTTACTTTGTATATTAAGGTTTATGTTTTTGGCCAAAACACAGTGTCCCCAAGAACAGAACCAAGGAAAAGGGCCCTAAGTTACAAAAGACAGAATCAGGGACTGACAGATGAAGCAAAAGTTAACAGATATAATAGTTTTCACCTTCAACTGATGAAAGTTTGTGTTAGTGCTTATATTTAAGGTCTGACATGATTGACACAGGTATTCTTTTAATTTACGTTGATATTTATGAACAATACTGGCCAGTTCTTGAATGACAATCTACTTTTTCTACATTTTCAGAATCATTAATGAAAACTATGACCTACTCTAGCTCTAACTAAAGCTGACTGGATGTATAGATTTGCAACAATGACATCCTTTTACTGATGACTGATATCCCTCTCTTTATCTGTCTGGTTTATTTCTGATGCAGTGTCAGCTGTGGTCCTTTTCTTCTTGATGCATTACTGATGCAGGGCCTTGACGTCTATTGATGCTCATCCTGTTTTTAGCTCAGTAATGCTTCCTGGAAGAAGCTCTTATTTGACACACTTTGACTGTTCTTTGGAAAAGCTGCAGTGTCTGGGCTAATGGGACGCAGAAGAAAGACACTGTGAATCAGGGTTTTCATTGTGTTGAATTATTTAGTAGTTCTATAACTTTTAGGGAAGGCATAGAAATAAAGACAGTGATAATGAATCTTCTTAATGGTCTTTTTCTGTCTTTCAGATGATGCTTCTACTCCATTTTGTTACTTGGAAGAAGGTGAGTTTAGTCTTTTAAGTGACTTACTTCTTTTTAAGTAATTGTATACTAAAGTAACTCTACTTTTACTTTAGTACAGATTTTGTCTTTAATTTCAGACCTTTTAGTTCAACATTAGTGTTTTGTATAGACACTACTGATTTCTTCTGATGTCTGTGTGTTCATCTACAGCAAAGACCGTCCCACGCTCAAAGAGTGACATGCAGGTAGACTCCCGAGGACGGACGATGCCGGTGCCAACACGGTCCTCTTCTCTCAAACCATCTGCCAAAAGGTCAGTGATCCCTCAACCATTAGCTTCTGAATCAGCATCATTATAAGCAGCACAGTCGCACCCTCCTATAGTAAGACCGTTAAAAATAAACCCTAATCTAAACTAAATCTTACATTTAAGGACATATATGTACAGTAATATTTGTATTTTTAGTATTTTTTTTAGTAAATATGTACTACAGTATCAGAAGTGAAATAAGGTATAGGAGATAAGATTTTATTGTGTAGCATTACAATAGTTACATAAAATTAGTTAGTTGCTTATAGTAGACACTGCCTTACTATATCACTTTGTACCACTAGGAGGAGTTGTGAGCTACTCTCTGCCTCAATCTGGAGTTTTCTTTCTTTCTTTGTCATGTGGGGACAGATATTGCCTTTAAACAATAGTGTGTGACTGTAATTCAGAGTTAAGAGTTGATAAATAATGATTTTTTTAAAACTAAATACATTATCATCCATTTAAATAGTTCATACTAACACATGCTGCGGTACAGATAATCATTTTCCTTCAACATAGTTATTTTCTCAGCTGCTCCGTCCATCCACTCGTCCACTCGTCAGGTGTGATTACCCCACACACACACACACACACACACGCGTCCCGTACACACATGTCAGCGCTGACACGGGTCGATTCGCTCTGAGAAGTGAGTGATAGAGTGACGAAGGAGGACAGGTGACGGCGGATAAACTGTCGCTCATCAGGGCTGTAGATGACACATTGAGCTTTGACCTTTGCCCGCCGCTCAAGTCTGAAGAGATGCAGCACTAAACACCACTTCTGCTGAGGCTGCTGGGTAGTTTTACGGCTGCAAGGACACACAGCGAGCCTGGCCCGTCGCCAAGGCCAGTAGAGCACAGTTACATTTAAGCACTAATAGACCACAGATTTTCATTGTAACTATGTTTTCCTCTGTTTGTCGGTGGGTTCGAGGGACTGACAGATGAACTGTGCTCTTGTGTCTCCTCGAGGAAACAAAAACATTTCCAACTGGAGTCCATGACGCAATAGTCTATTCATCGCCTTATTTTACCAAACAATACAGTTCAGTTTATTGTCTCTAAGGAGTGTCATCCCATTGGTAACACTTTATAATAACTACACTGTAACACATGAGTTGGACTGTGGAGTAAATGCGTAATGACTTGAGTTGCTTTGAGTGCCTTTAAAAGCACTATATAAATGTCATCCATTATTATTATTAATATACTATATATACTATATGTATATTAATGTTTTAGTCATAGAATAAGCTCATGTATAGTGCTCTGCTTAATAATGTGTAGTTATTAGTAAGTGTTACTCTTTTTTTTGAACGGAGTAATAAGCAATAATTCCTTATAGTAGAAACATGAAGGCATTAGTTGATGTTTTTTTTATTATTTAGATAGTTCAACACCAAATGCATGCATTATACTGGCATTACATGGCCCGTTATGATGTAAAAATCCCATTTAAAGATTGACTTTGCTCACATATAAAGACCAGTCAAGACAGGATTAAAGTGCTTAGTGTTCTCTTTCACCAACAAAAAGATTATTGTGTTTGAATAATCAGGAAAGTGATTATCTGCGCTGCAACAAGTGTGAAGGCAAATAAAAATAGTATCGTTGGGAGGATTAGGTGGAAGAACACATCCCGGCCTGGAGGTCCATTTGTTCCATGTCATTCTCATCTCTCTTTACTGTTTATTAAATATCTACTCTGTCCACTATCTAAATATAGTCTGAACATATCTTATGGCTTTTGTAAGAAGTGCTGTGTTTGAGCTAATTTTAAACTTATAGAGCACTGATTGTGATGTTACTTGTGACCCACAGAAGGACCAACACATTTCACAGTTGATCCATTTATAAAGGGAATGGTGAGGCCTTTGGGAACTCACTGCTGCCACTTTTGGGACAGAATTTGGGATGTATACAGTACATTTCAGTTATTTAGTCTATTGAGGAAGGGAAGTTTATTTGATTTGCAAAGTGGGGACATATTGCAAGGAACAGTCATTGCTTTTTTAACCTTTTAGCACAAATTTTTCATTCTTTCAGCATGCTAATTGTATTTAGCTCTATGATAATTGGCATCAGTAAATGTATATATGTATTAATGGACAGATTCAATCATTTTGCACATGACCCTGTTGTTTTTCAGTCTGGTCTTGTGCTTTTATCACGTCCGGTTTAGTTTGAGGAGCTATTTCCCAGAGGTTTTTGTTTTGAATGAGTGTAAGATTGGATATTTTAATTGAGTCCTGATGTCCTCAGTGGAAAAGGCACTGCTCTGTTTACTGTCATTGGGTGCAACCTCATTTACTTGATCACATTACTCATTTGGCTCAAACCATGAATTGGATTTTGTGTCATATCATCATCATTAGAGACAGACTGAGGGCCTTGGAGCGAGAGCAGAGGGATAATGACTCGGAAACCACGCTTAAATTAAAAATGTGGTTGCCATGGAGACAATTTGATAAGTCTTGTCTCCCTCTCTCTCTCTCCTCTGTGCTACTTCCCCCGTCGCCCCCCTGATGCTCGTCTCTCTCCAGGAACGAGTGGGAGCCCCCGGATAAAAAGGTAGACACCAGGAAGTACCGCGCCGAGCCCAAGAGCATCTTCGAATACGAGCCGGGGAAATCATCGGTGTTGAAGCTGGAGAAAACGGTAACAGCTCCTTGTGTTTCCTCTGTTTGTGTCTCTGTGCATGTCGTGTTTGAGCTGCACCCTCCACCTACACCCACCGATCATTCACTCCAACCACTCATCTCCTCAGCGGCTCACGAGGCGGCGTATGTTTAGCCTAAATCGCCACATTCCTCGAGGGTGTCCCGTTGCGGTGACAGATGATCATGCCTCGGGGGGAAGTGGAGGGAGGATCACTTACAGGGAGAGCCATTGTCTTCCTCTTTTCACTTTAAGGTTATTGGACTAGATCGGATCACACACAATAGAAGGATCCTAAGTGTAATGCCTTCTGCTTGTGTGCAATTAAATGGTGTCCTTAAGCTTTCTGTGCATGTTCCTAGAAATAAATGGCACCTGCAGCTTCTATCTAGAGTGAAAACCCATGTATATTATCAATAGACGTTGCATATGGAACATTTAAATCACCTTTATCAGCTTCATTCTCCCATAGTATCCTCTGACACTGGCTGAAACTACGTGTAAAACCTACCCTGCTTATATTTTCCTCTTATTTGGTTCATTTCATTTTGTGTCAGTAACAATTCATTCACATCCAAGTCACCCTTTGACCAAAAAAGATGGTTTTAAGCTTTCAAATATGGATGACTGACTCCTATTATGACGATTACAACCCTCATTTGTGAAAACATGATTTCGCATCATAGTTTTCTGGCTCCACACTTTATTTTTTTGCTCTGAACAGAGGTATATTACTGAGGGGCCCATGCAAACGTGTGTCATTTGTCATTAACTACAGTCCCCATCGTCAATACTCTGTTAGGACATATGTATTTGTTGGTATAATCGTCAAAAGCATGCCTTTCTCTTCCATATTTTTATTTTGTAACATACACCTCTAGTTATTTCACAAGTTATTACTAATAAATATGTTTTAGCTTTCCTGAAAGAATATGCAAAATCCACATTATGTATTTATTGTAATTGTTATGTTTGCTTCATAGTCTTTAAGCCCATCGTTAAAACCTGCTCTAGGGGCCCCTTATCACTTAAATATGGAAAATGATGTTAGGAAGTGGTATGAGACATATTCACACTGGACTCATATTTATTTTACTGTATTCTATTCTATTAGTTTCTCTCACACAACACACACAGCTCCCCACTTTTACAATCAAAGGCTTGTTTTTATGTAATTACTGTTTGAGTGACGCTCAATATTGAGCCGGTAGATTCTGTTAACTGAGATCTGGCCTCGTCCCATCGTTCATTAGAGGGAGTCTGCCCCAGTTTGCCCCAGGACCACAGCCGATAATGGGCCTTGTTGTATTTCAATTACAAACTCATTTACTCTGGGTCAGCGTCCTGGCCTGGTGCCTTTTTTCTTTTGTCTACGGTCTTCTTTATCACACGGAAACTTAAACTGATTGTTCCAAATGATATAAATGCTTCTAAATCCTTCTTTTAATATTGGAGTTTCTTTTGCATTCCCCTTACTCTCTTAACATATCAGCGCGGCTATTTTGAAAAGCTGTAAAAGTCCAATCTTGTTGTACATTATTCTTGACACTAGACAAAGATAGGAAAGCGTTAACTCTTTGTCTCTCTTTCTGCTGCACAGTTTATTGAAAGGGTTCAGCTGTTTGGTTCTTGTGACCTTCCTGTTGAAGGCCGATCTGAAATCTATCAAACATATCTGTCTCCTGTCGTGGCAAAAGCCTCGAGGAGCACTGTCCAATCTCTGCTTTGAGCCCCAGAGGGATTAAGTGCTTGGTGTGTAACATATGTTGGTGGTCAATTAGCATGTAGCCAATATTTCAATATCTGTGCAGCAGGAAATGAGACGGTGTTTCCTAGAGATACAAACCTCTTAAACACTGGGAATAGGCTACCAACTTTAGCTAGGCCTCTGGTGTGCATAGTCTTCACTGTAAAGATTTGAATAAGCTCTTTAAGTCATAAGATAAAGCACAATCTCTATATTCTACAGATCTACAGAAGCCCAATAGGGACAACCCAAGCTGCTGCCTTTGATCTCACTGAACCCTATACAAAGCACCTATAACTTATAATCAATCCTATTTATATTCATTTCCTGCACATGTATTTAATGACATTGATCTTTAATCCCTATAGATAAGGTAACATTTTTGTAAGTGACTTTTAAAACATTTTTTTTATTTCTGACTGAGCAACAAACGGAAATTATGATGCTTTTCCATAAATTGACAGAGCACCATTATTTGACACTGATTTCAACTCACTGCACCTTTAAAACCACTCACATGTAACTTTTTCCCTTAAAAAATTCAGCCTCAAGATCAGAATAATAGCCAAAAAGTGATTGTAATTCTTCCTTTACATGACACAGGGAGACACCAGATACTACATTATGAAAACTGTCGCTTTACTCTTGCAAAAACACATATCATACCAATGTTATAAACATCATAACATAACTAATCCAACAGAAATCCCATGGGAAGCTGGTTTGTTGCAGTGCAGTAGCAGTCAGAGTCCATTTGTTTTTCCTAGGGCTGATATTATTAATATGTAAATACTTGTTTTTTCCACATGCTCATATATTACCGTTATCCTCATCATGTATTACCTTTAATGTCTCCACTGTCACATCATCAGTTGTCATATATTGTGCTCATGCTGTGAACTGTCTTCTCTTTGTCTCTCTCCTCCTCTTCTTGTCGCCATGCCCCTGTAGACTAAGGATGTAAGCCCCGACGCTATAGATTTAGAGAATGAGCCTTGGTATAGATTCTTTTCAGAGATGGAGTTTGGCAAAGCGGTAAGTGGTCGCTGTCTTTCAAGGGACAGTGTATTATAATTTATTGCATGTGTTAACATTTATGTTGCCCCTAAACAACCCATGTCTGTCTACAAGGATCTAAATGTATCCTACTTGGAATAATACTCCTTTAAACCCTCACATATAAAGGTCTTCGTGACACTTGCATTAGAGGAAGATGATTGACTACCACTTGTTCCATTAACTTAGGTTAATGAGAGCTATTTTTACTTCTTATTAACGCACAGAAGCTGTTCATATCATCTTCTTATGCAAATGAATAGACACGTGCCTCTAAAAGTGCCAGATATAAAACATAAAAAGTCCTGGAAGTTGTGAGGTGGAGCTTACAAGGATTGGACTCATTTTTCATATTGACTGCTGCAGACCCAGAGCAAACCACAAAATCTGCAGTTTTTGATGTGCTTTACTGCAATTGTCTGAAATCACACTCTGGCCATTTTCCTCACATTTTTAGGCTCCCCCATTTTCTTCCTCAATTTTAGTCATTTGTTCATAATATCCCATCCACTAACAGTTACCTTGGCAACTATACAGTCATAAAATACTTTATTCCCTACACTTTACTGTTGATGTTGTTATGCATTAAGAAAAATTAAAGTATAATTTTTAATTCGCCCTTATTTATATGTGTTTAATATTAGAGAAGAAATGTTTTATTTACCAGTTTTAATTTTCTCCCTCATTAAAATTAATGGAAAGTCCAGTCTTTTGTGAAAGGGTCTATTGAATATCTTATTTTGTGACCAGATTGGATAAAGACAGATGTAGACTAAATAAATGACACATTTGTTTACATTTGACATTATTCATTGTAGATATCACAGAGTCTAGTGCATGTGCATTTGATGTTTGCTGCTGGGACATCTATCTAATGGCAGACATCCTGTTTATAGCATTCTGATCATTTATGTGTTTGTGTGAAGGAAGAGTTTGCTTGGCATCAGTTCACTCTGGGTTTTTCTGAGTCATGATGAGCACTTGTCTGAATAACGAAGCATTGTGTTGATGTAACTTCTTGTCTCCAGTGGGATTTTGCTGTAGTGTGAACCATAGATCGAGTTTTGTGCATTTGTGAGCACATCTGCCCAGTATCACCACCAGCCACCAATGGATATAGGCGTCTAGACATAAATATCACGGCTTGATAACATCTCACAACAGGGGAAGCCTTCAGATCAAAGATAAAACTTATTTAAGCTTTAAAAGTTTGCCCAGTTACATCTGGTCTACTTTAGTACCTGTCGACTACTGTTCATATTAAAAGCATGAGGCCTGTGTCGTGTGATTCATCAATCGTCACTTCAAAAGACTGGAGCCCAAATGAACATCCGGTTTGAAAATAATTGTAGCCTGTTTTGTATCTGATACATTCAGGAAGCTATCCAAAAGGGAACAGGCATGTCGGCGTTAGGTGTTCGGTGTCATGACAAATCCAAGTCTCGGGTCCTAGCGGCACCAGTCGAGTGTGGCACTGCCCACAAACAGATGTTGTCCCGGTCTGTACCACAGCACCACCCTGGATCAGATGAGGTGGCACCGCTGATTCGGCCATGAGATCATGGAGGTCCGGCCCAGAGATCCCGGTCTGTAAATGTAACAGTGGAGGAGGTCTTTGTGGGCGAGTCTGTCTCACGACCCTCTGGATGTTTGCCCGATGAGCTCGCCTTGATGACTGGCTCCTGTTTAATGTCAAAGTCACTTCCAAAGCTGCACCTGGTATGTGCAGCATTTGACCTTAAGGCTCAGCCAGACGCTGTGGCTCATTGGAGCTTGATTGACGTATCAGCACTCGCTCCGTCTTGCTGCTGCAGATATGACTCAAGTGCTTTAGTGCTGTGTGAGTAACCTGCTCTTCAATGGAGCTGCGCTAATAAACAATCACGTACTTGAGCTTTCCAATTAAACTGAACAAATACTTGAATACACTGTGGATTTCAAAGGTTTACTTTTCTTTCACTTCTAATTGACACTCAAACCAGTCACACAATGGCTTTTATAAAAAATCTCGAAATCCTGGCCCATTGGTCTGTGAGGGTTTGATGCTTGGTTGATCATATTCACTTCTTATTGGTTCATTAAAAGGGCCCCTTTCCCTGTTTTTTATCCATTTAGGCCGAGTTGGATAGTAACGCCTAATATTTACTCAAGAACGTTTACTTGAGTTACTTTTTGGAAGATAAAAATGTACTTCATTAAGTCAGGTCTTAAAACATGTAAATAATGTAATCTTCAGACATTGGTGACAAGGTGGGAGTCTGAACCTCGGCCAGTGTTGGACTTACAGTGGTATGAGTACTAGTACATGAGAAAAACTATAGCATTTATAGTTTAATGACTCTTGGTGGAATGTGTGGCATTGGCCAAGGACAAGTTTTAAATTTCATTGCAGACAAATGGGAAAAAAGTTAAAATCATAAGTTTAAATGGCTGTAGCTGCTAAACCATTTTGATTATGAGCATGTGTCAGGTGTCACCGGAGATTGTTTAGCGGTGGGAGCGGTGTGAGTGTCAAAATGAAGGGCTTAGCCTGCTCCTAATTAAAATAACTAAGCTGTAGGAGGCATCTTTGTGGCTCACCAGCGCAAATCACTTGAAAATGAGTGACCTGGGTTCACTGAGTCACGGCTTGAGCCTGTTTGCTTTTTGTCAACCCCTCAGACTTTCTCACGTTTCCTGTCTCTGTAAACACTATGTGTTGATTAATGGCTTAAACTCCCCAAAAATACTTATGACTTTGATGCATTAACCTGAATCTGCATTACCAAACACTTCTTTAACTCCAGAGATGTACAGTGGGATATAAGGACAGGCTAAAGACACAGATATACCGCTGCCCTGATGCAGACCAACCCTTTAGGACTGAGACATCACCACTAACTGTCTTCTCTTTATAATATTGTCACTAGACTGGACCATTGCCCTTTCCATTTATGCTCTGAGGCTGTCCATCACTTCCCATCCACCAGTAGCCTCATGTAGTCACCTAATAGTCTGAGTGACACCTGGATATAATTACAGTAATGGCCCGCTTGATTAATATTAATAACTCAAAGAGGTGTCTAAAAACACATACTGTGACAGTAACCGTTAATCATACGTGTCAGTGAATGTATGTGAGTAGCTGTGGTAGGGATTTCTCACATAGCTGTAGTCAGGCTGAGCGATCGGCCTCCTGCGACCGACTGAGTGACTCCATCTGTGGGCTATACGCTGACACAGACCCCCAGTATCACCTGACAGAGTCTAAAGGAGGCACCGCTGTAAGCCCTCCAGCTCATTGTACTCAAATTATCCACTTAA
Organism: Rhyacichthys aspro; assembly: GCA_036850595.1. Classification (NCBI taxonomy): domain Eukaryota; kingdom Metazoa; phylum Chordata; class Actinopteri; order Gobiiformes; family Rhyacichthyidae; genus Rhyacichthys; species Rhyacichthys aspro. Next base: position 18,707,239 of record CM072162.1, on the reverse strand, counting down.
CCTTTACTTTTAAGCATTTGTTAAGTGTTTGTCCCGATAACAGGCCATTCACATTCAGGGCAGGGCTGTTGTTTTCATGAGAACACATCAACACAAATAAGGCGCTGGAAAGAATGGAGTTCGTGTTACCATGACCTACTCATGATCGCTATTTTGAATATGAAAGCGGGACACACTCGGGCTGGGGACACCTGTTAGGAAACATGCGCATGAAATTCTGCAGAAACACTGTCATCGGTGCTGAACTGAGTCATGCAGGCTCCGGTTTGTGTCCATATACAGCGCCAGAGACATCCCCGCTAGCAGCAGAGGAAGTATCTAATTATAAGCTCTCACTTATATTCTTTTCATACAAATATCACTAGACATAGTTACACATTACAGGGAAACTGGAGTTATTGGAGGAAACCTACACAGACACAGGGAGAACAGGCTCCACACAGAAAGGCCCTGCCCTGGTCTGGAATGGAACTCAGGGCCTTCTTGATGTCCTAAAACTACGAGTAAATGGTTTTCTGTTTGCATATGTCTTTAAGTGCTCATCCTGCAATCAACTGGCCACTCTCCTAAGTGTACTCTGCAACAGGTTTAGTGACAATGAATAAAAAGGGGGGTTCACAGTGGTAGTGGTAGTGGAGTATTAACTCTCCTGCCTCAGCCTCCAGCTTCCTCCCATCGTCCAAAGACATGTGCAGGTGAACTGGTGAATCTAACAGTCCCTAGTGAATGAAAGTGAGAGTGAATGGTTGTCTGTCAAAGTCTGTGTCTTAGTGTCAGCTCTGAGACTAACTGGTCATTGTTTAAGGTGTAACCAGCCTCAGGCCCAAAGCTGCTGGGATAGGCTCCATTCACCCACGACCTCTAATGATGATGGAATAAATAGTAGAAGGAGTATATGTATCTGACATGAACTCTGACATTTAGGCACCCCTCCCAAAATGAAAACACAGATAAGACATGAAGTTTTAGTCGAGTAACATACTGCTACTTCAGTATTTTAATACTTTTGACTGTTCTACGCTCTGTACTTTCATATGAACTGTATGTGCTATGTTCAGGTCAGAGCAAATATGCAGTGGCACCACGGTGAGATAACTTTAAAAACATTCATAGTGGCCCCTTTTTAATGAAGAAAAGTTCATAAAGTGAAGCTAATCAGACTTTGTGTAAATAACGACATTAAGATTACATTCCTGTGTGACTGATAAGGCTCCCATGCTTGTTTCCTGTTTACTTTCCACTCAGGCTGAGTGTATAAGCCCTATTACCCCGGGGTGTCAGGGGGAAAGTTTGTTGTGCCCTGTCCCGGATCAGATCGAGGGGGGGATAGCACAAGGAAGAGTCACAGATTATTCAATGACACCGACATGGAACATTAGTTGTAAAAATAGAGCCGACTACAGACCTGCCAGCCTGATGTTCTGCTCTTATAAAGATAGGCATTTATTCTGAAAGGTTATTAATGATTGTCCTGCCCTGGCAACTAAGTGCAGAGGCATGTTGTGGCAAATGAGCCGCTGGGAATGCTCCTTGTCTGGTCATCGGTGTGGGAAGCGGAGGCTTGGCACGGCTGTGTGGAAGTACAAGTGGCATTAGCAGCAGGGCCGGCCTGGCTGGCGTGGGGATTGTGCAATCGTATTTGCAAACAACACTTGCGCTTTTATTCATAGTGCCAGTGTCACGTCTGTTATTTTTACCATCTGTGACGTCTGGAAAGAGGGAAGCAGCAGAAACAGTGGGCTAAAATTAGTCAGGTCTAAACCATTCAAAATGCTACCGGGTGCTACCTCACCGAGTGACCACCCCTCTGTTCAGGACAGAATATCTGCTCCAAAATAACAGCTGTGTGTCATGACAGGGCTATAGGGCTGGGCCATAGGGACTAAAGTCTTCCGGATGATTTATGATAATGTTCCCTCCATAAGCAATTGTGACACAAATATACACAATGCAACAATACAAAACTAAATGACAGGTTGTTGTTAAATGGGCTGAGGTTGGACCAAAAAATCTGTCATAACAAAAACTGTAGTATGTGGTGTATTATATAATCTGTCATAGTTGTTTTTTACTTGTTGACAGCGAGGAACCTTATGCAGCTTGGTTAATAATGTACAAACAGAACAGACCCTTTACATTGAGTCTCAGGCTGCAGTAGAAAAACAGGGACATGTGATAACTAAGCTGCATCTGTTTTTAAAAGTAGTGTTGATATAAAAATAAAGGGATCTAGACACAATGGTGCCACTGACTTGACCACAGTCTGATTTAAGGTTATCATTGGATAATTATTTTAAAATGCAAAGTGTGATTGTCTGTAACCATCATGTTATTGTGGTTCAAGCAGAGATATGAAGATTGTGAACTAAATAACCTGCTTCATCTTAGTATCTCTCACTACATTTGACTTTATTTAGTCTTTCTACCTAGTATATTTTTGCCTGTGTAATCAAAAACCAAGCATACTCTTTGTTGTGGTTCTGTGGAGTTCAAATTGTTGTCTAGGAGCCATTTGGAGTCTGTCATAAATAGTTAATTAGTACAATTTAAACTAACACTAGAAAGTTTTACACCCTGTTGCTGTAAAAGACAACAGCACTTTTCCCTTTTAATAACAACTGGACTTAAGTACTAATTATGCCCATTTATATAAAAAAGAGTGAATATTTCTTATTTTTGTTATGCAAGAGACGTAGCAGGATCACTTAGACCTAAAACCTTGCACTTTTTGCTCACAACTCATTTCCCTTTCCTTTCATTGTTGTCGTTTAACATTGTTTTAATCATCTGTCTGTAAAGTGAATATGTCTTGACTCCATCATTACATTGTTTCTGTCCAACTCCATGTGATACAGAGTGTCTGTGAGTCTGTGTAATTCGGCCTTCCCGCACCACCAGCTGGTTAATTGTCCCCGGTCTGCTCCAGTGGTAATGAGAGCGCCTCAATAGCAGCAGACAAAAGAGACGGCTTCAGTGGGAGTCGACGGCTCATTGGCTGAGCCTGTGACAGCCCCCTCCCCGCATGGGCGCCCCCCGTCCGAAACACGCCCACTCCCCCGTTTCTCCTCCACTCTCCTCACTGTCTCCTTATCCCCCTACCTACCTACCTACCGCTTGTTTTCTCCAACTTGCATGCGAGCCAAAACACAGGCTTCCCGTCCTCTCCGAGCCCAGTCCAGAGAAGCTAAGACCCTGAGCTTGAGCTAGAGCGGCAGAGAGGAAGAAACGCCACAGTCCGGCCATAGCTAATGCTCCTGCTTCTGTTTTAGCTGGAGGAGACCTTCCTGTGGATCTATCAATGACTTCTTTGTTTGGTTTGTTGCAGAGTGCCCCCTCTTTCAGCCCCCTGGAAACTGCCTCCGACCTGCAGCAATAGTAAGTCCATACCTCCTTGTCTTTCTCAGTGAGCATTGATTCCCTGTTTCCTGAGAAGCTCCTATTAATAAGGCAAAAAGCTCGCAGAACAGTGTGTCCTGTGTCTGTTTCATGTTGTTTTTTAGGGGGGTGGGTTGTTGTAGCGAGACTCCAGGGCTGCTATGTGGCGATTTATTTAAAGGCACTAACCTGGATGTCACAGGGATACACAGGGACGCCTGACAATAGCCACCCAGCTGCTGCATAACTCAAAAACTGTTATCTTCTTCTGAATGGCCACAGCGAGTATGAGCAGCGTTGGGATTACAAGAGGATGTAGAGCGGTTTTAAAACACAGCTTAGCTTCGCACCTTTGATCTTTTTGTTTGTGTCTGATGAGATTTACATCTTCTATTTTTGTTTGTGTAATAAAATGCAAGGAATTTAGGACCGAGCCTCAGTGACTGTCTCGTAATACAGGCCAGGGAAAACAAACCTTTCCCTCCATTCTCCACAAGAAGTTTCCATCTGCAACAACCATTATGTCACCAGACCCGACTCCTTGAGAAAAACTCACCTCAAATTCAACTTAGTGGGGATTATATTTGTGTTAATTTTAGAGGGAAAAGCGGTTTGTGATGAAGGAAGCTGATGGCTTGTTTTCAAAGGAAACCTCAAGTCATAAAGTGACTTCCTTCAAAGGAGCACATGTTTAGAGCAGGATGTCTTTCCCCTTTGGGGTCTCTGTGCAATGAGAGGCTTTCATGAGACAATATTGATACCACAATGTAAAACAGATGTGCCACTGTGGAGTTATCAGTGATGTCCAAGGAGCCATTTCATTCAAGGTTATTCTATGGAAATGTGTACACAAGATAAAAACAGCTGCAGAAGACTCAGTTATATTGAATTAAAGGCTGTAAGATATTAGAAACACATGCTGTATGCTTTATTAGGGTTGCATTGACAATATAAGCTGCAATATTAGAGTTTTTTCTTCTTGGGAATAACAAGTAGTGAGTAGAGTAGTCAAAAGCTGTATTCAAGTAAAATTACAGTAAAGTTACTTTAAAATCATTATCAAATTAAAATGAGTCAAAAAATATTACTTGAGTAGAAGTAACAGGTAATCAGTGAAAATACTACTCAAGTACAGAGTTACTTTTAATTTATCAAACAATTAAGCTGGCCACTACTGCTACTAGTCCTATCTGTGTTATTCTTATCCATCGACAGATTTTGAAATGTTAAGTACCTGTTTTGTAATTCGTTTTAGGAACGTACTTTTTTTCCCCAAAACATTTCAGTAATTAACTCTCAAAATAAAGGCTGCTATTCTTCTCTACTTCGGTAACAAGTTGTTATTGTTGTTCTGCTTTGAGTTTCCAGGAACTGAAACCATGAACGCATGGCACATGTTAAACTATAACACTTATCATTTGATGCGTATTTTGTCATTTTGACCACATGTGGGTAGTTTTGCAAAATGTGAACTCAGGTAAAAGTACAGTCAACAAAATGATTACTGAGGAAGAGAAACAAATACAACAGATTTGTTGAGCAAAAACTACTACAGAGCTGCTCTGGGACTTAGACTGAGGCTCAAACTCTGGACCTTGTAGCTTTAAGGCAACACTGCTCCCCACCTTACCACCAATAACAAAAAGTTACCTTTACTCTACATATGTTCAGATGTTATACCAGCGTAGATCACATTTGTTTGTCATAACTTGATACTACCCTCTACTACTACACTCATATAAACACTGTGCAGCCCTATTTGCTGTCATATCTGCTGATTTCTTTTACGATACTGTTGTTTCTTTTACCAGAGCAACATGATTTTATAGCCCTCCGCAGTCAGCAGTTCCCATCATTTTTTCCTTGCAGCTATGAAAGAGCTCCTTGTTGAGGCAGCAAACAGACAGAGTAATGTATCCATACATTTGTCCAAGCTTGTAAAACTCAGCATGGCAGCGCTGCAAATGTAAAACACATTTCCTTCCTCTGTCTGTGCCACCGTGCGGGGGTTAAACGTTTGTGTAGCTGTTTTGTCTCATCAAGAAGCCCCCTGTCAGTTTAATGGCCGTGTTTATCTGTATAAATAGAGCGCGGCGTGAGCAGCACATGAAAGAGAGTGAACCTGAGAGTCGTACAGGTGCACGTCACGGCCCGGTGCACCATGTGGGAATGCTCAGGGAATATTTATAGATGTCTGTCCTGTTGGCCTCCGAGGAATGCCAAGATATGTGCGGTAGCCTTACATCAGCCTACAAACTTTCCCCATCTTCTGCTCCTTCTGTCTCTGATTATTTAGGCCACGTTCACACTGCTGGGAAAAGTGACCCAGATGGAACTATTTTAGATGAGATCAGTTCGCATCACTGATACATAATGGGATCTCTAGACACTTATGGTACTTAGGTGTTATTCATGAACAAAAGACAATAACAGACAACTTTTATGTGAAAGTATCCAGTTACTTAAGTTGAATTACTTGAATTACAGCCAAGCAAAATCATTATATCAGGTGTTCAGAACAGGCACTGACCAAATGTTGATTTTATTGCTATTATTTATGCTGGAATTCTGTCATCATCTTGGAAAAATGTACTTTTATAGCAATAAAATTTACAAGTTACCCTTTTTATTTTGTCACAAAACCTCTAAATTCACAGGGTCTCACTATTTGACTCTTCTGTTGTCACTTAAAACAGTGAGAGTATATACTTTTATTAAAACTCTTTAATAAAAGGTATAATGGTCAAGTTTATAGACACCAAAAAGCTTATGATTCACATCATAGTTATTTTTCATGTTCAGTTATATCCATTTCTTTCTTGCTCCAAATTTCATATTCTTTCACTTAATGTATTTGTAATAAATGTTTAGTTTTTATGTTGTATGGTCTACAAATGGATGAGATGTGTCAAGAAAACAATTCCCAATTTAAAGACCATGAATAAATCTCAGTTATCATTTAGATATTTTTACCAAATGTCTTATTAAAATGGTTTGGGGGGGGTTTTTAATAAAAAAATTAAAGAGAGTTAAATATTTTTTGGGGGCGAAAAGAGTGATATTTAATAGAGAGATTTTTTCTTCTTCTAAAATTCTCTGTAAATATATTTTTACATCATACAATGAACTTATAGACCTACTCTGAATAATTAGAGTACTACCTACAAACTAATCATAGGAATCTGCATGTTAGTAGTGTAAGGTTGATCTTAAGACTCACAGAAGTAGCTTTAATCTGATTCAGAAAGATCAGATTGATGAGGTTTGGTCTGTTCACACCAAGATAAACATATCTGGGCCAGTGTGAGCATAGCCTAAGTGTGCTTCCTCCATATACTCTTTAATAGGATCCATACGACAGCTCTTTGTCTAATTATTGTGCCTCTGTGCCTCATAAAACCACGCTCTCTCTGAATGATTTGTTTAATTAGCTGTCTGCGTTCCTGTCTAGTTCCTCGAGCAAGTCCGGACACAGCGAGGTGGAGAAGGACAGAGGATCGTCCCCGAGCGAGCCGGCCGCACCAGAATGCGACCGACACATTTACAAGAGCGTCCTGGAGGGTGGCGACATCCCTCTGCAAGGTCTACGGGCCCTGAACAAGCGCCACACCAGCTCCTCCTCCTCTAAAGGTATCGTCCTGCAGCCGCCGCTCTTTTCTGAACAGTGTGTGTGTCCGTGTGGAGGTCAGAGGGTTCTCCCGGACGTTTAATGTCTTTCCTGCGGAGACACCACTGATGAGTTGCAGACACAGCGATACATGTGTTTCCTTTTACCTTTTTTTTGTTGGAATCCACATGTTTTCTTTGCTCCCAGGCGTCACAGCATCGGCCAACCACCTCGCAGCATTCATTCCCACAGCAGCTTTTGTTTTTTTTATTCGGGTCATCAGTGTTGGGCAAGTTCATTTAATTTAGTTCAACTTAACAGACAATATAGAACAGAAGTAGTCTCAAGTAGCAGTACTCTTTATGAAGTTAAACGGGTCTTGAATCCTTTCCGTTCACAGCAATTTCCACTCAGATGAAATCCTATTGGAACAATTGCAAACGTTTATCTAAAATGGGGAAGACTTTCTGCAGTGCTTTGTTTTTCTGATTGGTTCTGTTCTGTTCAGTTCAATTGTGTCCAGAGGCAGTTTATTCTGTGTCTGTAGGTTTGACCTCCTGGAAATCCAAATCAAATCCAGACCAGAGTAGATAAAGGATAAGGATGACTGTCCAGAATACCATATTTGTCTGAAAAAACCCTCAAATTGGCTTTGATACATAGAGTATTGTGGCTCTTTTAATACGTAAAACATTGCTTATTCCAGATTTAACAGGTCATTATTTTTGTGTGACAAAAAATGATGAATAAAGAGTAACTCATTGGAGTAACCTGCCCAACACTGCATGATCTGTATGTTTTCATTAATTTGTGACGGCCATCTGCTTTGGAAAACACCCGGACAGGGCAGGGTGGTCTTGTTAAGTCGATGGAAGATAACCTTGGAGATTTTCCCCTTCTTACTTCAGTCGTGAGCCGCCAGTCTCTGGGCAGGCTTGGGGCAAGGCTCCAGGAACGAGTTAGGGCCAGAGAGCGGAGGGACGGATGAACGGGGCACCGGGAGATAAACACGAGGCGAGCAGACGGGGGTGAGATAAACAGGAGGGACTTGAGGGTGGGCAGGCAGGAGGAAGTCAGCTGTCAGAGCGGGGTCAGGGCTGAGCACATGGCACTGAGGCGCTGGGGGAGGAGGAAACCCAGACGTAAGCAGGGACAGATGAGACTCCGCAGCAGGAGCAGTGAGGCAATGCGGGTCGTAAATGACGTCTGAGAAGCAGGTCATTGAAAAGCAAAACTAGGAGCGGGCGAATAACTGTGTTGTTTACTGACTCTGACGTGAGATGGGTTCAAAACATCAAAACCGACCAAAAATAAGTCGAAATTTAACTCTTTATGCTTTCAACCTCTGCTTCTGGAATGGCTCAATGAAGCTGCACTTAGATATTCAAGATTTAGTGAAGTCACAAAGGTACTGTAGCAAAAAATAGTGCATAATCGGTCAATTCTCTTCACCAATACAAAAGTACTTACTAATGTTTAACATGTTAACTAGATTTAGTACGTTTAATAGAAAAGGAGTACAAAATGGTCCCAGTTAATTATAAAATGCCAAAAAGATGCAAAGTCCATATCGTGTTTTATGAAATGAAAATACTCCAGTTAGTAATAGATCCCTTTTGGTCATTAAAAGTTTACAATCTCCCAAAGCTGCAGCCTGGCAGAGCATTTTCCTTTAAACATTATGATTCCTTCAGATCCTCATATGGCTTTTTAAAGTTGAACCAGAATTTTTAAGATTTAGTGAAGTCTGCCCCAAACTGTCACATATTTGGTCAGTGTTTGAGCATCTTCTGCCAGTGAGAAAGGGTGAGTCTGTTTGAAAATGTTCTCTAAAGCTAAAAATTTCTGGAAGAGCATAATAAGAGAGGTTTGAGGAAAATATTATTCATGAATTATAAGATGCTCAGAATTCAGGTTATGCTAAAAAAAAAAAAAATGGCACTGTTTGTGATATTGTTGAAAGAGAGCCTTAGAAACTTTACTAAAAACCTGCCCAGAGGAATAATCAAGTCCTGATTCCCAAACTTCATCATGTGTCTCTGTCTTGTGCTCACTATAAAAAATATCTCAGTGTTTTTCAAAGCTGAGCCGTCTCGAGGGCTTCTTAGTGGCCACATTTGTAACACTTTCATCGCCACATTTCTTAGATACAAATATAATCAGCTGTACTGATCTGTTTTTGGTGAATCCGACTGCGACAGATGGCCGCTCGTACATGAGAAGCGTCTCCCAGCGCGTTAAGTGTTGTGTCACGTCTCCAGTCCATCTGTAGTGCCATCACGAGTTTACTGTAGCCACGAAGTGTCACGGGTATTTTTCATAAGGTTTTAGACGCTCATATTTTTCCCAGCGGGTCCCGGGGGCATTCATTTTTGATTTACAGCATCGAAGTGGATCAACTACAGTGCTACGAGTCGTTTATCACAGCACGTCGTATTAGTGAAATATAGGAGCGTAAACTGAGTGTAGGAGGTTACAGCGGGTCACACAGGAGTCATGTGGAACAAATTAGGCCTGACATCAAATAGGAAACAGGAAAGCTCTTATTGTGTTGATTTATTTAAGCGGATATTGCGTTAAGACTTGAAATTCATATATTTCATGGCATATTTCTCTTTTAGCCCTTACACACTCCTCATATCCTCTGTTTAAGTTTTGACCTAAAGCAATAATATAAAGATAAAATGTCTCTAAAGTGGCATTTAATTTTACTTTGAACAGATAAACTTGGATTTACTAAAGTGGCATTATTTAGTCTGGAAAATTACTCTTCTTAAAGGTATAATATGTAGGCTTTTTAAGTAAATAAACCAATCCTATTCTCTTCTTCTGTGCTCCACTCTGAGTGCGGGTCAAATTTAGGTTTATTCTTGGGTTGAATAAATCCATCTGTCATATAATGGGATGGTAAACAGGGCTGTAGAAGGATTTAAGAAGTAGTGATTTCCAAAAGAATTGGTTGGAGCAATTTGGTGTATGTAAAACCACGTTCTACCTGAATAACCATGTCCATTATAGATGTTTACAGGGAAAAAAACTACCAAAGGAGGATATTTTAAAGCCAAGTTGCAGGAAAACAGGCAGTAAATACAGTCAGGTTTTGTACACAGCAACAATAATATATAGTGGTCTGATTTTATATAATAAAAAAAGCAAAAATACTGAGTCCTGGGCCTCTTTGACCTCTATGCTGCATACGGCCAATTGTGAAACACAGACAGAAATACAGTGTGAGCATTCATTCAGTGTGTGTGTTTTAAACTAGACATTGTTGGTGCAATCCAGCTCAGATTAAGTTTACATGTAGGTAACTTATCTTTCATTATAGTTTCAGAGAGCTAAAAGAGTATATTTTGGGATTTGACCTCATTCTGTTTGGAAACAAAACCATCTGCAATGAGACGATGTACATGAACCACACAACATCTGTGATGATTTAGGCTAATGTTTAGATCATAATTCAGTCAAAATTCCCATGACTCACTACGGTTCTTGTAAAGACATTAATGGCTCGCAAAAAAATGTGGATGAAGCAAACATAGTGAAACCTCCATATTTTAATTTTAAATGCAAATGTCAGATTGTACCAAAGTATTCCTGAATAGAGGAGTGTGTAAAGGTTAAAATATTCTGCTGATTTTTTACATAATGAATGAGTCCAAGACAATAGACCTGACTGTGTTTTTACAAAGAAAGCTGTACATATTAAAGGCGCTGTGTGCAACATTTGTAAACAAACCATGTCAGGGCCATGTCTGTCTCTTTTACAGCCCTCAACTTTGCAAAATCTATCATATATTGTATTAGAAATGGTCTCCAACATCAACAAACCATTAACAACAGCCATGTTTGTCCGGATTAACATTGTTTCACACACAGCCTTTAACGCTGCAGTGCCATGCTGTCAACACAACAGTCATTAACACTTGATGCTTACTCTGCATCAAGCCTGCTTCCTCATCTACTTTTGATAGAAACTGGACTTTACTGTTTTGTGTGTGAAGCTGTGACCATTGTAATCTAATATGTTGTTTATTCTGTTGTCCTGCATGCTTGCCAGTGGATTATAAAGGTGGGAATGGCTATATAATTTCACCCTGCTCATCTGTAAATAGTCGATCGGTTCTTGCCAGTAATGCAATAGGTAACCAGTGTAAGAATAAGAAGCCCCTCTCTGCTGCCAAAGTCTGCATTCCCCAAATCCTGCCATCTAAGTTCAAGCCCAAGCTGCTGCCTCCTGGTGGAGACAGCGAGGACAGCAGGACCCGAGCCGTGAGGCACCCAAAGGCCCACAGCTGTGAAGACATCTACACCGGGACATGTGACTGCAGCGGGGCGGGGGTAAGGGAGAACGGGCAACATTTGGAGTCCAGCTGTAGCAGCGAGTGCGTGGACGGCCTGAGGAATGTGCCCCCCGCCGTCCGGAGGAGCGCGTCGGAGTTTTCCAGCCTGTACCGGACCATGCATCACATCCAGAGGCCCAGCTCGGTGGGGTGCAGCCCTCACGGCAGCGTGCGCAGCCTGGCCTCCCTTTTTGAGAAGTCACAAGCAGATGGAGGTGAAAGGTCAGAGGGCGGGAGCATTCCTCGGGATGCTGTGTCGTCCCGGGTCAGCGAGTTTGAAATGATAATTCAGAGGTGTAGCTCACAGGCGCCAGTTCGCTCCTCGTCGATGCCCACACTAAACTCCAGTCACAGCCGCAGCCCTGAACACAACGCGGGTCACGTTTTCATGGCGACTGCAGTGTCCGCCGAGTCTCTTTTGGTCACGGACACCACCCAAAATGATAGCTGCACCTTAAAGGAACCAGATATCCAGCCAGTAACAGTAGAGTCTGAGTCTCCAATCAGTGACAGGACAGAAGAAGAGGCAGTGTCCCCTTCAGAGGACAACTGTAATGTCAGGACAGAGTCTCCTAACGCAGCTGAACCTGAAGTCGAACAAATTTTAATAAATAAAATCTCCACAGAAACCACCCAAGACGTAACAATTAAATCTAAGTCATTGTTTCTAACCCCTCACAACCACCACCACCAACAGCACCTCCTGCACCACCTCAACCACCAACACCTCAAACCCAGCAAGTGCAAAGGCTCCTGTCCCGCCTCTTACACCCGCTTCACCACCATCCTCCGTCACGAAAGGCAGCAGGCCCAACAGGAACGACCGGCCCCTCCCTCTGAGAAGAAAACCACTCTCCCCGGCAACCTTTTCCTCATGACCCCTGCTCCTTTTCGACTTCGCAAAAACACATCTCACCAAAGCAGACGGACACTTTTGGCCACAAAGGTGACCACTGTGGGCTTGTCCCCTGAGCTCAGACCTCTTATCCCACAGCGCCTGTCCTCCCTCGAAGTCCTGGAGAGGCTGAGTAACGGAGACAACACGGTCAACGGTTTGGACGCCAACGGGAACCTACTGGCAGGTCTCGACAGAGGTGTCTGTTCATCCCTTTCACCACTGTTTTCCTCCTAAACATGAGCGCCATCTCTGTGGTCACTCATCTATTTTTCGACTTCCACCCTGTGTCCTCTCTCCTCCTCCACGGGACGCCGCCGCTCCCTCCATCTGTAGTCTCTCTGTGTGTGTGCCTGCCGTGTTAAAGTGACAGGGACGCCTCCATCCCATTCTCAGTGTGATGTTTTGGTTTGTAGTTTGCTCTTGTTGCTGACTCTATGAGGTTCAGAGCTTTTGGTAATGTATAATTCACTGGTGACATCAGCTTTGGGTCGTATGCAAGAACAACGCCTGCCTAAGCATTACTTCACCCAAATATTTATAAAACACACTAAAAAATAAGTCTTCTCTTGATATCTCTGTAAGCGACACACTGAGGTCTTTGGCTTTTTGTCCAAGACTCTGATTTCATTTTCTTAAAGGTGCACTGTGTGAAATGTTTAGCCTAAAGTCAAATCCAACATTAATCAGAATATGTTTTCAATAATCATAGCCAATAGTCATAACAACACTCTTTGTATTGGTCTATCTAAAAAGGGGCTTATGTCACTCCCTGATTTCGGTCATTCATATTGTTAACTTTTTTCCATCGCAAGAAATAGTTTAGCATGTAGCCTATATCCTTTTAAAGATCTATGGAAAACTGCAACCAAACAAATATAGAATTGAAGTCTCTGACATTCTTGTATATATTATTGTATTCTATATTGTTTTAGATTCTCCGTTTCTTAAGCAACGTGTTTCCAAAGATATTATGCCTATATCTAATATTATATAGTTGTGTTAAGTATAAAATAGATCGATATTAAATGTTGTTTGTCCAAGTTGGGTTGCCGTATCATAATGTCAAACTTATGCAAGGGTGATGAATTAATACTGACCCAAATCAGAAGGTGACCATTTCTTTCATTACTTCCTGTTCCTACGGCAGCCCAGAGCAGACAAACTGAGCACAGCTGGTTCACACAATATTGTAAAAAGGACCTAGAAAAAATAGTGACCAGAAGTATTTTTAAAGTATTAGGGGCTTCTGAAGAATAGTG